>JAWNOW010000832.1:0-733599 GCA_035045625.1 Drosophila formosana | reverse complement strand
TTCGTTTCTGAGATATCCATAATTTTCTCATTTTGTTGCGATTTCTAAAATTTTTTTCGACTCCGCACAGAAAAAATTTCCAAGTCCAAAAATTCAAAAAAATTGCATACTGGCATACAGAACCCCTCCCTAAAACAGACATTCTTAAAGTTGTCTTACAAATTAATATTTCCTAATTGATAGTTGTTATCTGCGCTTACAGATATTAAGACTAAACAGTGTGAAAATTATGATCAGTAAAAAAACAAAAAAAAACCTTTTTAGAATATTATATAATAATAATATAATTTTGGGGCACAGACAATGAAAAAACCGGCCTTGGCTTTAACTGAAGTATTAGGGCAATATTAGTCGTTGATAATTCGATTAGAATCTACCTTGCAGGCGAGAAGACTGTTGCTCAAATGTTTAAATGTTAATACGTTAATGAATTATCTCTATGGCATAACAAAAAATCTACACGCTGGTAAAAGACAACTTTGTCAAAATAAGTATTTTCATATGTGTAAACATACAAATGGGTGTCAGTTCGGCTAGAATACAAATATTTGCTAAACAATGAAAAGTAGCAGCTATATTTTGTTACAAAAATAACTTATAATATAAACATAAATATATATCATATTAATAATATAATAATTACGTTTTTCAACCTTTATTCAAACATTTTTAAATTATTCGCATTTAAGCACGCCAAAACAGTAAAACATCTAATTTAGCTCTATTGTAACCAGTCTGATAAGAGAAAGCTTTTTGCAGAGACAGGCTTAGTTTCGTCGAGAAGATTGGTAGGGGAGTGCACAGCACTTGAGTTCCTTGCGGTACACTTCTTGAGCAGGCCGCAGAGTGCGCCAGTAGTTGGGAGCACAGCTAATGATCCTGGCCAGGTAATCCTTGAATACGTCGTATGTGGGATAAGTGAATCGCTCGCAATGGCACTTGTGATGATGGCCACACTCGGGATCGGCAACCCAGTCGCGAGGCAAAGGACTCTCCGGGCCAGAAGATGAGTTGGGATTCCGCAAATGCTTGGAACGTAGGGCCAAGGCATCGCTGTGTTATAAGTGCAGATATATACTAAAACTGAATCCCAGGGAAACAATTGGCAACTCACTCGAGTCCCTTGCCCAGGACAGCTTTGACGCCTGCGCAAGCGATGACCCTGGCAAAGTGTCTACAGCGATTGGTCCTGTCAAGGGTGTGGAGATACCAGGTGGGCATCAGGCCGAAGCGAACTCCACCCAGGACTCTTTCGGCACAGTTCTTGCGCTCGTACCAATTGTGTTCCAGCCAAAGGATAACTGAGAGGAATATCTGAGAAAAGGGAGGGAGAGATGCAAAGATAGAAAGCAGCGATGGAGATCAATTACCTCTATTTCGGAATTGACGCTGAGGTAGCAGTTGTTGAGCATGTGGATCAGTTCGTGCTCGCTGAAGTCGAGAAAGGATGCGGAGCTGACAATGCAGAGGTAGACACGCGATATGCGAGTCAGCATCAGTTCGCGTAGGATCTTGGCTTGGGGATGACGACGTGCCTCCAAGTAGACCTTGTAGGCAGTGTCCTCGTTGAAGAATTCCATTTTCTCCAGCGAGTCCCAGAGCTGACGCAGTAGCTCTGGCATCTGCAGCACCTCATCGGCGACTATGCGCGTCAATGCCTGCGTCTGTCTGTAGTCATTTGAGTTCTGATTGTCATTAGTGACATCTGACTGTGATAGTGACTGGCACTGCGACAGTCCCAGCATGGGCAGCTTCTCGATGAACCTCTTGGCCGCGTACAGCTTGGCATAGTTCTGCAGGACGCACTTGAAGGAGCGATGGCGCTCGTTGCCCGCGATGATGCCAGCCTCGGCGAGCGTCTGGCTGCGCAGCACGAGGAGCAGGTTCTCGGAGACGCGCTCGATCACCGAGGTAGCCCGCTCGGCCTGCTTCTTTGAGTTGAGCAGCTCCATGACTATTTGGTTGGCATCGCCGTCGCCATCGCCCTCCTCGCCCCCTCCCAGCCGCATCAGCAGCTTGACGAACTCGCTGCGCTGGGCCACAGCTACCAAGCTGCTGGGGCTCTCGTCGATGCAGTTGCCAATGCCTTGACTGCTGCTGGCCGTTGGGACACACGACGAAATGGGAAAGGAGGAGCTGGCCATCGGATCCTCGCTGTCCCGGATGCCAATGCTAGTGGTTGCTTCGCTAGAGTGTGCTTCGGCATTGCTTATAAACTTAAAGAGCTCAACAATCGATGGCGTTGTTGGGATGGAGCTAATCGGGTTGATAAAGCTGCTTTGGGACGCGTCATTAAGGATTGGCTGCTTTGCAGAGGCGTTGTCCTGGTCATCATCCATGTTGTGGGTGCTTGCAATGATCACTAGCACTGCAATTTAATATCTGCGGCGTACTGCCCTAGATTCTTTCAAAACGAGCCCGTTTTACTTACAATACTTAATAGATGTTAAGCATTCAGATTACGTATTTTGAGTTTCCAGTAGGCAATTAAGATTGTCGGAATTGACACGGCCGCAAGGCCTGGTCGATTTGTTGGTTTATTTCATGTTATTGTGTCTTCGTAGTACAATTTGTGACTTGATCTCTCCCAGGACACAGATCTCATCGGTGGCGCCACTGTGGCAAGTGTGGCACCATTGCAGCGAGTTCACCTCCAGATAATGCAGCGAGTTCAGCACCTTGACTGCCTCATGGCGAATGCGACGCGCCATTACCTTGGTGTGGTTGCGAAAGTGGTCGTTGATCTCCTCTATCCATGCCTGAAGCTTGCGCGCGTCCTTTGGCAACAGGCGAAAGTTGCTCGCTGGATAGCCGAAGGCCACGAATTCCGATTGCCACTTGTTGCAGAGCATCATGTGCAGCAGGCAGCCCACTGAGTGCACCAGAAAGCAGAAAGTGTCCGAACGAACGTGCTCTATGGGCACATTCACCAACGTGTTGCTCAGTTCACTCAACTATAAAAACATTAATTAACAGCGTTCGATTGAGGCCTGTTTGCGAAAATAACGAGAACGATTTCGATCGAGCGATTGGAAATACTCACATCACGGTATTGATGCATGATCGCGTCGCTCTCGGCGCACCTGAAGACAATGCTCCACAGCAGGCACACGGCCACAGCATGCCCCAAGGCGTTCTTGCGGTAGATGAAGGTGGCAATGCACAAGACGAACCCGACGCCGACACGACTCAGCTTGAAGTGATTCAACAGATTGTCGGTGAAGAAGTGGATGAGCATCGGTTCCAGCGAGGCGCGTATTTCAAACGCTTTGCTCAACAGCATGTTGTGACTCTTGCGCAAATTCATATCGTTATCATCGTTATCGGGCAGCAGAAAAAGTATGGAGGCCAGTGTCTGCAGAGTCGCCACCTCCTGGACACTAAGATTCTTATGGCTCACCTTCCACAGAGCGCTACAGGCCTGAAAAGCTCAAACCAAACCCAATAAGCAACACACATTTGCTGTTGGTGTTTTACCCACCTGAGTTATCGTATATTTCTTAAAACCAGCGTGCATGCGATATTTCAACGAAGAACTGCCCAAGACGGTGCGAAAGCTGCGCCAGGACAGCATCTTTGATTTGCTTGCGTCAAAGAGTTGCACTATTGTCTTTTTTGTATTCGACTTTTCTGCATTGGGCGACGACATTTTTGTAATAGTTCAACGCCGATATTTCTTGTGTTCTGATCTGTTCTGTTCTGTTCTGTGTACTTTAACATGTAGAACAGCGGTGGCAATTTGAAATGTGGCGTTCGACCAGTGTTGCAAAGTGTTACTTGATTGGTAAAGAACATTCGTGAATGAATACTTATCAACGTCACTCATTGGCATATTCATATTCATATTCACAGTTGAAACTGATCTCCCAGTGATTTTTGAAGTGGTCAACAATGGTAAATTCATTTCTCAATCCGCTCAACAGTTTTCTATTCACTCATGGTGAGCTTCGTCAATCACAATTCGATGTGGCATCACTGATCAATGAAATCCACACAGTCCACATTGACATTTCTGTTCTGGGTATTTCCGGCCACTGCCAATGCAAGTGACTTTCAATTTGTATTTTGACATCTATATGTATTTTGTTTGGCCAGTAGAGTGATTTAACATTTTCGTCAGCTGAATTGTTGTATGAAAACTGAAAGAATTGACAGACGAATTTTATACATTCAAATAATTTAAATGGAGGCATTTAGTGCCTCTTCATTTTTATTTTTACATTATGTTTTTCATATAAATTGAATTAAAAACAAATATGGGAAAACATGGATTGAGGACTAACGATTAAATGATGCAAATTGAATTATTCAAAATTATACCGTTGCCACATCAAGCTTGTCACACTTTACTTTACAGCGCTTTATTTGAACAGATTCTTCAATTTCTTATATTTGTTGCCAACACTGCAAATAACATTGTGCTACATAATCGATAATATGAAAGCCGCTCAATTACTAGTGCAATCGCTATTTGTAGAATCGATTACTTTATGAACAGCTAAAATTAATTCTAATTCCGAATATTATCCCTGCAATTAATAAATTTTCCGAATAGAAATATTATAGACTAACTCAAGTCTAAAATTCGGCGGTTAGATTTGTTTTTATTAAATAATCTTTTACTGCGAAATACATTTTTTAGGACTATGGTCACACTTTCATTATGTATTTGTTTTAGAAATGCATGGCAAGCTTTTGTAACAGTCGAGCACATTGTCGCAATAAACTTCGATAATCGGCAATAATCGATTTGCAGGTTATTGAATTGCAACCAAAACGCCAAGTGCAAATTCGGCTTCTTCGAATCAACTCTCAAAAACTTGTTTTACTCGTAGCTGAAAACAAAAATCAGGTGAGCTTTTATTTTTCTTACAATGACAACAATATTAGTTTTAATAGTTTTCCCATTACACTATACTTGTCTAATACTGTAAAAATGTGTGAAGACAAACCAGTTTGGATTTATTTTCATCTCTGCTGAATGTGTGAATATATGTAATTATATGCATATATATTTTTTCTGTAGTTTATTCATCGAAAATGCCCTGGGTCAAATATTACCCCTTGGAGACTGTGTTGTGCGCAATGGACGCCTACATTAATGGTGATTCCGATACCCAGAACCGGGCTTCCCAGTTTCTGCAAGAATACCTGGAATTTCGAGAGGCCTGGGACACGCCCCTTGAATTCATTGCCAGAATGGACACGTTGCCCGAGAGCATACCTTGCCTGTCTGCGGTGATCGTGCGCCACAAGATTCGCGTGTACTGGGAGGAAATGTCACCATATGACAATCATCACCATATGTTATTTGGGTTCTTCGTTCAACAGATCGTGTCTGCCCACAACAGCGGCAGGAAGAAGCTGATGGAGAGCCTGGGCTCAGCCATTGCTGCGCTTTCGCTGCGCATGAATCGCGACTTTGCCACCTTGTGCGCAGGCGTCACGCCCACTGCCAATCTGGCGGAGATTGCTCCGGCTGCCTATTTCGAGGTGCTGCAAATGCTGCCCCTGGAGGCGAAGCTGCTGAATGAGGAGGCACGTCTGCACCGCGAGATACCCAACTTGATGGAACAGCTGGATGTGCTGGAGCGACGCAGGCACGAGGTCACCACGGACATGCTGCGCTGTTGCATGCGTGTCTGCTGCACCTGGATAGACGCCCATGTGCTGCCCGTGGATGCACTGGTCGACCATTGCGTGGTGTACACTGCATTTGGGCTGATGAAGGATTTTGCGCTATTCGAGGGGCAAGTCTATGGGCAGGCCAGCGAGCTGCTCAGCGCTTTTATTGGGCACGTGCTGCACGTGCAGCAGAATATTCTGCTCAATGCTGAGCTGGAGGCTCGCATCTATGCCTTGTGCTGCGCGGTGCCGCTGCCCTCAGAGGCTCCGATGGAGATTCGAACTGCTGCCGCCTATTTCTTCATGAAATTGACGAAGGTTTTCACTGGACTCAATCCTGGCCAGCCATCGAGCAAGCTGACGGAGCGAGGACCCTTCTGCTATGGACAGCTGTTGCAAGTGGCGAAATGTTGTGATCGCAAGACTGTCACAGCGTCCATATCCAACTGGATGATGCTCTTCGAGTATTTGCCGCATTGCTTTGAGTATGCAACACATCAGCTATTCCATCCGACAATAGTGCTAATTATCGATGCACTCTACGATGTCTGTCGCCATCCCCAAGAGCGACCCAAGCTCAATTCGCCGGAGTACGAAGATATGCTGGAGTATCGATCCCAGTTGGTCAATCTGCTGGCCGAGTTCACAAATCTGAGCTACATGTTCCCCCTCAAAACGTTCGTTATGAACTATGTTACCACAGCACTGGATCCCAAGACCGCTTGGATGGATGTGGAGGCATCGCTGTTCTTTGTCCGGGCGGTGGTCACCAAGAGGAGTGGATTGTCTGCGGATGAAGTGTGCGAGATGCTGTCTCATCTGCCCGGCTACATCGACATTCGGGCCCATCATCCAGCTGTTAGCCAGCAGATCATTCGATTGTGCGCCGAGTGCCACACGCGTGTTGATCGATCGGATCTGCGTTGGCTTTATGTCCAGCAACTGATTGGCTTCGGCATGGCTATATTCAATGCTCAGACCAACATGGAGCAGGACGATAAACACGATACATTCGACGTGATCATCGAGTCGTGCGAACTGCTCGGCAAATATCATCCCACTGACTTGGTTACATTTCAGGAACCATTCGCTGCCCTGCAGGACGTGGCCATTAAAAATCCACGTCAAATCCTCTTATCAAACGAGCAATTTTCCCGCAATCTTCTTAATTCATCGATTTGACTTTTCGCGCTTTTGTCTGTTCAAATTGATTGGTGTGGTTTTCATGAGACTTTCCATAAAAGGATTCGCATATATATTTTTGTCATATAATATAGAACATACATAATAATACATTATTATGTAGATTAACGAGTCTTATTATGAATTTTGCTTGCAACACCTTCATAATTTGTGAAACTTAGTTTTTTGAATTGCAGGTTACATTTAATAAGCTTGTTAAAATAATACTGCATTTCTTTTACTTCACATATAATCATTTAAAATCTTTGTCGCGTAATTGTTTTGAAATTTGGGTTGAAAATGATATCCCGCCATCCATTTAAATGTAACACACTTCTCAGAGTCGATTTCTGCCAGAAAAAAAGATTGGCAGCTCTCCACGTGTTCCACCTCAGCCGCCCGGCATTCTTTTAAATGAAACTGACGTTTCTCAGGGTTGTTCATTGCTGAAAAATGAGTTGGCATCTCCCATCGCACTCTCCCGCCATCCATTTGAATGAAACACACAGGGTTAACGCTTGCAATTTTTAGCCAGGACATTCGTGTTCGTCGAGTTGCTTCGTTCAGTTCCAGGGGTTGACTTGACAGCTACTCACAGCAGAAAGCACTTTGTGGCGCCACAATTGAACCGCTCAGCTGTTCATACGTGCAACTTTTAGCTTCCGGTTTCCCACCATTCATTGTCAGCTGTGTTTTGAAACACTTACCCTTTAATTCCATATTATTGGTGCTGATAAATGTCATTTATTTAATGTATAGCTTCAATTAATTGAATTGTTTTCATAGCTCATCAGTTTATGTTGCTCTCTGTTTATAGTTAAAAATATATGTAGCTGCTGATTTCTTTTGGATAGCAGGGAAGTCCATTTTTAGATTAATGTACTTGAATTGAATGAATTCTCTATTTTATGTAAATTTTGTTTGAATCCACATAGTTTAGTGAATGTATCAAATTTCGTGCATGTATTTCACTGGTTTCCATGTCGTCTATCTATGTGAACTGTTGATTCTCCAGGTGTATATTTACTTATTTGAGTCGTGGGAATATTATAGTCAACAATAACTATACTTATGTATGTATTATTATTATACACACTATAGAGAGGTGTACAGATGTATGTGCATATATTTTTTGACCGAGTTAACATTCTATGGCTTATTATTATTTATATTAATACCTGTATCATGATAATATGATTGTTTTCGGCTCTCAATTGTTTTCTCCAAGTTTTGATTATTGGAGAACTTTAAAATTTGAACTAAATGTTAAATTCAAATTACATGGTATATATTGTTCCCATTGCAAATGGGGAAAAGGATTATTTTATTTTTTAGCAAATGTATGTACCAGGCAGACGGAGACAGTTCCGACCCTATAATGAATATATGTATGTATGTACAATATTATTGTTGAGCCGAATTAATTTGTACGTCTGACTGTTCGTTTGTACGTTTGTCCGCCTCAGAAACTATAATAGTAAATATAATTTTAAATGTACGCGTTTTATTGTCAATTTCGAATCTCCAATTTTGTTTACGTAAATTGCGTATAACTTAAGTTCTTAGTCCAATAATGTGTAATTTGATAAACAATCTATGCTTCATACTCTCAATATACCCTGTCAAATAGAGTGTAAGTTTTACATATTATATATATGTACATACATATGAATGTATAATTTATATTATTTTTATATTTCAGTTATTGTCACTGCTCAATACAGATTCTGAATTTATTTAGAAATTAATATACAATCAATTCTTTTTGTTTTCAAAATCAAAGAAACCCCATTTTTGCATTACGGATGGAACTAGCAGAAAACTATCCTTTCATGAAAAGAAAACATTTAAGTTTTGTTTATGTGAACTAAGTTCCAGCTTGGCACTACTTCTGCCTAATGCTGGTGTGTCGCAGTTTTTTTTTGAAGGTTTAGAGTTTGAATTTAAACTAATTTTATGTGGCAGCTGCCCGAAATTGCAGTGTGTGTGTGTGTGTGTGTGTGTGTGTGTGTGTGCGTGGGTGTGTGCATGTAATGCGTTGTAATTTTACACGAGTGTATCGTGTATAGAGAATGGGTGGGTGGCAGGTCGTAGTGTGCGTATACTTACACGCAGCACTGTGTTGGAATAAAACCTATTTGGATGACGAATCACAGAAATTTGGCCTCATCAATGTTTGTTCTCGAATCACAGCTCAACTTCAGCCAGCGACAAATACACACACGCACACACACACACACACACACGCAGAGACGTTGCCCCTGCCTCAAAGGCCATTGCACGCACACGCATCAACGTTGTCGGCATCGACACGTTCAGCGCGAAAGCGACTCCGACTACGACTACGACTTTGACTATATTACATTACACGATTTTTTCGCCGCGCTATATTCACCGCACACACACACACACATACACGCGCATGTGAATGTGAGTGTGTGACAAAAAATTTGCAATTTCTTGTTCTTTTCTCGTCATCGTCTCTCATTTTTTGCAATCACAGCCACAAAGCTGTCAGAACACATTGTCATCATCAGCAGTCAGCAGTCAGCGGGCAGAAGGCAGAAGGCGACCAACCCCAACCCCAACCACCGCCCCAACCCCAACCATCGCACCACCCATTATGGCTCATCCAGAGCCACCTGGTCATAGGCTTGCGTTTGGGTATTGCGTTTACATGCCAGAGCAGCATACGTGTGTCCGTAATCGGGCCTCTAGCCTGGCGAATATAGTGTAATAAAGGCAAACTGAACGGCACAACCACCCAAGCGCCACTCCGTTCCCAATTGCCCTCCCCTCCCCTCGTTCGCCAGCTATTCGCCCGACTTCGTCATCTAGACGTCTTCTCGGGCTGGATTAGCGAATTCCGTTGGCATTTTTTACGCACTCCACGAAGCAACAAAGCGTTTGGACACCTTGTCGTAGACCAGTGACGATAGACCCGTACTCTGCAAGACCTTCACCATCGGAGGGTTGAGGGTTGGGGGCTGAGCTCTCCTCGCAACATGTGCGACGGCAAAAACAATCACGAACAGATTTATCGCATTCATATTCAGCTTGATGCGATATGTGACCGAAAAACGACGTCAGACGCTGGGCGAATGTGAAGAATGAATAGGCGTGGCACTGTCTAGGGTGGCATCGGGGGGATGTGGAGGGTTTGCCGTGCGGTCGAGTTACTTCCTGGTGGCTAAAATTTTTTTAAAGAATCGTATGCGTATGTGTGTCAAGACCGCAAAATGGGATTACATTACTCAAAGAAATTTATTTTGACAGAACTAATATTTTTACACAGATCCCGTTGATGTGGCCTTCCAACTACATACATATATATGTATGTATGTTGGGCCCAACCCCAAACCCCCGCGCCCCCCTGGCCCTGATGTGCTGTGCTGCGGCGCTTTTGGGTTGAAGATTGCGGTTTTTGCGCCTCAACGAAGTTTGCGGGATTTGGGGCAGCACTTGGACGCTGTGTTTGATTGAGCGTCAATTCAGAAAGATTGTAACTGTACCCGGAGTGGCGACTGCTTGAGATCCCATGACAGAGCCCAGAAATCTGCAGTTCAAATTATTCATTTAAATTTATACTTTTGCTAGAATTGCTACAATGTGGCTAAAACTTATACTTTTGATTTCTCTAGAAATTATACAAACGTTTAATTCACAGCCAGATATGTCTTCTCTTTAAAACACTTATTAATTTTATTTCTTTATAAGTAAAATTAAAAGTTAATTTAAATTTAATTCATGTGACAGACATATAAATCAGAAATAATGTAGCTTTAAAAAAAAACAAAAACCTTTGAATATTTAATTTCTGTTTCAATAATAATTCAATTGAATTTTAAATTAATGATGTGACAGAATTGTCTTTTTTGTATTTTGTCAGAATACACAAATAAAAATGCTTAACAATTTAAAAAAAAAAAAAACAACAACCATTAATTATTTTATTGCGGGGCAAATAAAACAAAATAAAATTTAAAATCGGAATTATATTTCTTAAATATTTGAACTATTTATTCTTATATCCACAAATGAAATAATACAATTTTATAAGAAAATTCCTTCACATTAATTATGATTAATGATCTGAAAATGGTTTAAATGTAACAATTAGTTTGTAAGTTTCGCAACAATTCGGACGAAGCTCTTAAAGAGCTGCCTCAGCAACTGATCTCAATTGATGAGGCATATTATTCAGAGCATCGATTCTAATGTTAGCCGACTGCTTTGGCTAAAACTCTGACCAAGGCTATCAGTTATGCTTAAACAACATTATCCTGCTCCGTTTGGCTGTGTCAGAGTGTGTGTGTGTGTGTGTGCGAAAGGATTCTGTGGGGCAGATCGAAATGGCAGCCAATTTCCGCGTCTTGACTTGATAAACGCCAATGTCTGAGCTCCAAGGAGGCGTCGCAGTCGGAGACAGAGACAGAGACAGAGACGGAGAGGGAGAGGGAGACGGAGTTGGGGCTCTGTTGGGGCTGGCTGCACGTGGGGGATTGAGAGTATTGTATGCATGCTTATGCCAAAATTCCCGACGCACACACACACACAGCCAGTCTAGTATTTGTATTTGTATTTGTGTTTGTGTCTGTATTCGTATGCGTGTGTGGCAGTCAGATCCTTGTGCGTTGTCCATGGAGTCGCTCGCATAGTCAAGGAAACGATTTTGTCAGCCCAGTTTTTATTATTATTTGCATTGCGACTGCGTGTGGTCGTGTGTGCGTGTGTGTGTCTGTGTGTGTCCTTGTGCAGGACTTTCATGCTTTATTTTTCACAGCACAACTTTTCTTTGATGCAATATGTACAAACGACCCACGACGGCCAACAACAGCAACGGCAACGGCAACGGCAACGGCAACAGCAAACGGCTAGCTAGCAAAAAGGACGCAAAGCCAAAGGATGTCGTTCTCGGCTCGACCCTCACGTACGAACTTTTGCCATAACAACATCTGTGGCCATTACGATGCGAGAGCATGTGAAACACACCAACCCACACACACACACACACAGACCCATTTAGACATACACACGTCCTGGCGCTGTTTGGTCCTTTTGGACATTCGTAGCAACGTCGCTACCTTGCGAAAGCAATCCACGAGCCAAAACGCAGCAACCAGAACTCAACTCTCGAGCCCAGTCCAACCCACCACTGCCTCCGTCCTGCTCGTCCTGCCCGCCCCCTCCACCTCGTCCTTCACCACCACGAGCGCCGCCATTGCCATCAAAAGGCTTTCAATGGCAGACGCAGACGCAGACATTGGACTTTCGCTCGACCGGCAACGACCGTCACGACCGTCCAAACGGTTCAACGGTCCAACAGTCCAACGGTCGGACACTCCTCCATCTCCTTTCGCCTCCCCCTCTCCCGCTCCCGCTCCCGCCGCTGTTGCCGTGAGCTGTGGCCCGTGTCCGTTTGCCACACGACGGACAGGACAGTAATGGCGATGCTCGTAGTATTTGCCTTTGGCCTAACCCACATGCCACATGCCGCATGCCGCATGCCGCATGCCACATCTCATCCCTCCCTCTCGCACCACACTCCCGGTCAACGGTGGCACTTGGTGGGCGTTTGGTTTGTACACGGGGTTGATTTTTCGCCATTATTGTTACAATTTTGATCAATGGCCCTATTTGGTCCGCTGTCCGCCAAACGAGTCCAATACCCGATACCAATACCCAAACCGAACCGAACCGAACCGAACCCAACCCAATCCAATCCAGCCAAAGCAATCCCAATCACCCGACCCCTTCCAGTCCTAAGCCCGCGCTGCTCCAGTTGCGACTCCAAGCCCAATCGAACCCAATGCCTCGTCGCTCTCATATTCATTCGCATGTTTTGGCGTTTTTGGGTATCGTCCTTTGTCCTTTTCCTTTTTTTTCTCTGCTTTCGCCTTTGCCACATACCCTCTCCAGCGAGCACCATCATTTTGTCGAACACCTTGACAACAAAATATCGAATTTAATAACAAAAATATATACTTTTCAAGTAATAAGAAATGCTTAATTTTAATAGCGCCAGTTAAAAATTAAAAAACAAAAAAATAACCCTTGAGTATATAGTATTATGAGTGTTTACCTTATCAATTAATTCCAATGGCTTTGCTGTTAATTTAGTTTTTAAATATTTTGAATGCATTGTATATCATTTAATTACACCAATGAAACCTGAAGTTAAGTAAAAAAATACACCATTATTCATGTCTACTATAACAATTATATTTGGTTATCATGTATTGTGACTCTATTATTATTATTATTCCATTAATATATAAGAAATGTATATCCATATATTGCATATTATAATCGCAAAGTCTTAATAATTAAATAGTTCAGTACATTAAAATATTTGTTACTGAAAACTCAATCCAAAACTAAATATAAATATATTTAGTTGGGTCTATCTCTTGTTTTAACTTTTATAGGGCATCTGCCGGTCCCATATGCCGCATCCCAAAGTTTATTTGTTTCTCTTTTTTCATGTTTATTTTATTATTTATTTTTGCCGCGTTTGCTGCTTTTCCTCGACGCGTGACTGTTATTATTTGTGCTTTGGCCTTATGACCACACACACACACATGCACACACACACACCCTCCTCTGGGTGTCCTTTCTGCTGTCCCTGCTTTTGCTGTTGCTGTTGGGCACCCGCACATATGTGCAACCACAGGCCATGACAACATTTCGGGCTAATCGAAGTTAACCCTTGGCTGGCTTTGACAATTTTTTATGCATGGCTCCCATTTGCCATTCAATTCGATTCGATTCCTTTTCGATTTCTGCTGCTGCTGTTGTTGCTGTTGTCCATTAAATTTACGACACAAAACGCAGTCGGGCAAACAAACAAACAAACAAGCAAATCGACACATAGACAAACAAACAAACAGAAAGGCAAACATTTTTATAAAGTCGCCGTCGCCGTTGCCGACTCTGGAAAAGGCGCCCCACAACAATTCGACAAGGACTCTTTCTCTCTGCCTGCCCAATTGGGGAACTGGTTACTTGAGACTGCGATACTGCTAACTGGGTACTCCGGCAATCGGCAGTTGGCAGTTGGAAGTCGGCAGTTGGCAGTGGGTACCAGGACACATGTTTGCGGACATTTATGCAAAGTTCTCATTGTGGGCTGCCGCCTGCGCCTTCGTCTTTGAATTGCGAATGCGAATACGGAATGGGGAACGCGGAACGGGGATGGGGAATTGGCATGGGGAATGGGCAATAGGATTTAGCTTAGCTATTGCCATGAACTTGGGTCCAGCTTGGGCTCTGGACCTATAGTATATATGTATGTACATGGATAGACAGTATATGGACTCAGACTTATGTACAGACACTGACTGGGAATAGCGAGACTCCCGTTGGAATGCGCAAAGAGACAAATAATGTGGTCAGAAGTGTAAGCTGGGCACAGAGTAAAAAGGAACACGATAAAAATAGACAATCCATATTATTTTTCTACTCTACTCCTCTTCAAATAGTTCAAATGTTATCCCAATAGACTTTACGCATTTTCTTTCACAACTCAATACGAAGTTAGTAAATTCATTTAAATTATTGTAGCCAAATCACAAAATTGATAAACATTTAATGGATTCAATTGACTAAATTGAGCAGCCAAATTAAAGAATAGTAATTATAAAGTAATACCGAAATAAATACTTTTAAAACCAACAAGTATATGAAATCAGAAATAATTATTGTCAATAACTGTCTACACAAAGTATACAATATTTACATAAGTCACTTGCAATCCATTTCGATTTACATTAAATTAATTAATTAATGATATTAACAAAAATTATTATTTGGTGACTTTATTTTAGTTAATCTCTCGCGTCGAATACAATCAATTTGTCAAAATAAATTAAGTTGCATCTAACTAATTATATTATTATATTTAATATTATAATAATTGCAAGATAAATAAAATATCTACTACATTATAGCCGACCAAATGTATTAAACAAATAATACAGATTAAGTCACATCCTGACATTTATAAAAATAATAATTTAAAAATAAATAATACAAACAAGTACTCTGAAATTTAGCAATAATTGTTATCAATACACTCATAGGTATCCACAAAAGTTTCTTGCTATCCAAAATGATTTTAACAAAAGCGATTTATTTAATTAATTAAAATAATTAATTAATAATTAATACTATTTTCAAACTACTCATACAACATAATTTAGTGACCTTATTTTAGTTGATGATATAATTGTCAAAGTTAATCGGGTGTCACCTGATAGTTTTCCCACCTAGAGAACGAACTTTAGCGTCTGCCGAACCACTTGCAACTGAGATGTAACCAGCATGCATATGCCAAGTGGTCGCAAGGATCAGGATCAGGATCAGTCTGAGGATGAGGATGATGATGAGCCAAGCAAAGCAGATGTTGCCAACCAGCATAATGCGTTGCGTACGCACACAATATAATATTACCGAACTGTGCGGACAAGGTGCAAATTAAATGAATTCAAATGTGGTCGCTAAAAAGAGCGAGAGAGCGAGAGAGATAGAGAGAGCGAAAGAGAAAGAGAGAGCGAGGGAATCCTCTACAGTTGGAAGAAAAGAGAAGGAGAATCAGTGGAAGGTTTGCATATTGTGTATGGGGAGAACACGCAGATGTCCTTAAATGCGACTTTTTTATCAACTCGCTCACACACACACACCAACATTTATATTCACTCGCACGTGTGTGTGTGTGTGTGGAGTAGGCCTATAGGCAAGTCCTGTTCCTGTGTTGTCCTGTCTGTACGTTTACCTTTTATTTTCAAATTATATGAAAAATTTGTAAGCGCGAGCGATCTCATATGACGAAACGGGACATGCAAACTACAAAGGACCAAACAGCAACAACAAAGGTTGTCTGTGTGTGCGCGTGTGTGTGTGTGTGTGTGTGTGTGAGTGCCGCCAGATTGCCGCAAGCTACGAGTACTATATGGCAGTATGGTAGTCTGGTGGTATGGTAGAAAAAAATGCACACAAAATCAACGCCGCGTCGTTGTATCTCTCTGGCGTGTGTCCCGCGTCCCTCGTCCCGCGTCCCTCGTCCTGCGTGTCCTGTGCGTATTCCTCCTCCGTTTAAACTCTTTCTACTCTTTCATTTTTTTCTTTTTGCATATCACATGCCGGCAGTGGGAAGAGAGAGCGAGATAGAGTGTGAGGGGTGCAGGAGGGGGTTGAATCATCATTTGAATAATTCGACATTTGCGGCTGCCTGGACGCGTCCTGTCTGTCCTTCTGCCCGCTGCCTGCTGCCTGCCTGCCTACCGTGTGTTATCCTGGCCGAGCCGTCTACCTTTTCCACTTCTTTTTTTTTTTTGCAGCTTTCCACGCGCCAGCCGCGCATCGAATGACGAAAATTTTCGTAATAAATAAATAATCCTTTCCGTGTGGAAAAACTATGCCATATCCACGTGTGTGTGCGTGTGTGTGTGTGAGTGTTTGAGTGCGCGCTGTTGAGCGGGAAAATTTGCTCGCAATTTGAAATTATGTTACGCTGGAAAAAAGGAGGCCATGCAAATGCAAAGCCCGCATGTGGCAACAGCATGTGTGTGTCTCTCGCTGCTGCCGTGTGGCAAGGGACAGTCACTGTTGTGGGGGCAGGGGCAGAGGACACGGGGGACAGGGGACAGAGGCGGTCCCCGGCGGATTTTGGAACATCAAAGCAACACCTGGCCAACAGTCGCACTCGCAATCGCAATCGAAATCGAACTCAATTCGATTCATATATGTACTTGCCACAACACAACTTTAAACGATGCCATATTGAATATTCGAACGAGTCGATGGCAAGTCGAATCGAGAGGCACAAGAAACCCGATGAGATGGTGAAGAGCTGGAAGATGAAAGAGGCGGAATATACAAAGGCAAATATAAGTCGAGTAACCAAATTATCAGCTCATGTAGAAACCGAAGACCACGGAGAAAAGCTCAACAAAAAGACATAAATAGATATTCCGATATCCATAAAATATTAATATTTTGTTCAGTTATTTTAATTGAAGCTTTATATGAGGATTAAATAAGCTCAAAACTTCAATCGTAATATATTGTTTACTAAATATTTATATTCACATAAGTGAATTTTCCCAATTAAAATTTATTTATATATTATTGAATATATTTATTTTCACTATAAGGAACAAAAATATTTGTAATTAATATAGATATTATGTGTTTATAGAAATATGCATTTATAAACATTTTAATGTTTTAAATTGATTTATTTCCAAAATATAGTTTTCTAATAAATAATATGTAAATATAACACTAACTAATAAGTACAAACTAGAAATTCAACTCGCCTTTTTTATTTGTTTATTTCGAGGTACCAACTCGACTTTTTCGCCAGGTGTAATGAGCATTCGCACTGGCATCGCTGTCATGGAATTATTTTACAAATATTTTGCAATGCTGCTGCGCTTTCCATTGTTTTTCCGCCCTGCAACCCCCTTTTTGGCTGTGGCAGATGAAAAATAAATTTGCCTGTTAGAAATTCGCATGCATTTTTCAGCTCGATTTTCGCAACTGCAGCAGCCGCAGATCCTCGGCTTGACAACCCTTTAAGCCCCTTAACCCTTTCTTTTTTTATGCAGTTGATGTCGATTTTGAATTCGATTTCCAAATTGCAAATGGGAAATGGAAAATGCACAAATATAAAGCGTACAGTTATCACGGCGTAATGCTGTCGGTTGTGCTCTATGCGGCATTCTCATCCGATTTCGACTCAACTCATTAACCACTTGACTAATTGGCCCCTGGACAGAACACGGGCAGAAAACGGCACCTTTTGACCCAAAAAAAGAAAAAACAGAAGAACTCTTCGGGTTGACAGTTCAACAATGGAAGATCAGATGGATAATTGTGAATCGGGTATTAAGTTTGGCGCCGTTATCGCATTACACGGCATGATGGACTCGGGTACAAGTAATTGTCCAGCTACTGTTCCCATTTTGTGAACAAGTATTGTGCTTAGCAGCATCCTTTTGTCCCTCATAATCATCGGCTTCACACCTTAAAAAACACCGCAAAAGTTTTGCCAGCATCCGCAACTGGAACAACAGGAACTACAACAAATATCCTCATTTTCACACGCACTTTGAACCTTTTCGCCAGGCTTCATTTGTTCAGCATCCCCTAAAAAAAGGGAAACCAAAGCAAACCCTAAGCATGATCTAATGTTGCTGGCTGTTGATCTCGTTCGTATTTTTGGTGTAAAAAACAACATTTTCGACATTATATCACATGATATAATAGCATAACATAATTGCTCTCCGAGGACGAGGATGAGGATGGCAGCATCACTCAATTGGCTCATTGCCGGCATAAAGTCAAGGACCCTTGAAATGATCTCAACAGCAACAACAACAGCATCCCTTTTTTGTTGCTTTTTTGTTTTCATTTATTATTTCTCCCATTTTCTAGGTATTTTTTTTTGGTGTTTTGTTGCTCATAAATTGCCGCTAAATGGCCGAGAGGGGGGAGAAGGCTGCAGGGTCAGGGTTTGGTTGCCTGTCATTGGTTTGTTTAGGGTTTGATGTGTCAATATTTGACAGATCAAATTGATATTTATACCCACACTCACACTGCGAGTGTATCCAGAGCCTGTGTTTTGTCAGGGGCTAATCAATGTTGACTAATTGCCAGATTAAGGGCACAAACAACTAGCTGGCGGTCATTTGATCTGCGTGGGGTCAGATGGTGGTGACCTCCTGCTGCTTGTGGTATTGGTGGGTGTATTTTTCAGGTATCGATCAGCTTGGGTTTCCTTAATCGACTTATCGGAAAATTGATGGGAATGGATCAATTGTGAAGAACGTGTTTGGTTTCCTTAAACCGAAGGCAATTGCAAAAACGAATATATTGATTTTCTTATTATTATTAATTATATATATATATATAATATATTCGAATTTAATTTTTATCGGAGAGTTTGAAGTGATTGAAAACCCTGGTATAAATTGTTTGGTTTAATTTGCGATTACATTTATTTCGTATGGCTTTTGCTGAAAGAATATTATTTTAAATTTATTTTAAATTTATTGACTGCTATTCTCAACACTACATCAAAATTAATATTAGCATATGAATATTTGATACATATTTTCTCAATTTATTTTGCCACGTTAGCTATCACTTCATCCTGTTTTCGAATCGATATCATCTATCAGCTATAGATGTCATTGTTATACTTACTATATTTTGTATTCAAAATTATTTATAAAAACTGGTGAGAGTTACATTTTTCTTAATTCTATTATTTCTTTCAGTAGCATTTATATATGCATCTCCTCATTAATTTCTGAAAAATACTAATAATATAATCTTGGGCTTAGATTATTGCCTACGTAATGCTGTGTAAGCAATTTTACGGGACTCTGTTCTTCTATTGAGCACAGCTGGCGAATGCTGAATGCTGAATGCTCCTAGCAGGAGGTTAATAATGGGACAGACTGAGGAGACAGGGTGAGACGTGGCACCCTAAGATGTGGCCCCTCGCTGAGGGATGACGCCTCGATCGCGGTCACCCTCTTCGGGCTCTGTCTCTGCTGCGGCCTCTACCGATGTGTTCTTTTCGCTGCGGCTCAAGGAGGCGCCTTTGCCTGCAACTGTTTCCCTTTTGCCCCTTTTCCGATTTTCGATTTCCGATTTGGGTTGGCATTGTGCAACGCAACGGTACGTTATCATTATAAATTATGTGGCAAATGGGCCAGCGTCATCTTCAGCCCGAGTCCTTAGACAGAGAGGCATCTTTGTGGAAAGGCGCAGCCTCAGCAGCGAAGGGGTTAAACTTTCTCACGATCTTAAAAATTAGAAAAATGGAAATCCATAAAAAAAGGAGAAGGGAAAAGTCTCTTCCCTTTGCAATTCCTTTGGCATGTAACGGGTTTATTGTGATCGCATCGATGGTTCGACAGTTGGACAGTTTGGCAGATCGATCGATGGTTCGACAGCAAAAGTGTTTGCTCTTGGATAACTGATTAAGTTGAATTGTTTGTCTGTCTGAGGACCAGACAGCAGGGAAGGGCGCTTGAGAGTTTCAAAATATTTGTGAGAAGGGTTTTGCCTTCTTGTGAGAAACGCCAAGACAGCTGTGTAAATATGCGAATATTGCAACGTCCAGTTGCAAGTTGCCAGACGCCTAATGTGGCACAGCACAGCCAAGCGAGCGAAGTATATCGAGCTTCCATTTCGACGTCGCGTCGTTTATTTCGCAACTTTTCCTATTTTCAGCTTGTTTGTTTAGCGTATTTGTTTACATTATTATTGCTATTATTATTATTATTATTACTATTGGCATGTGTGTGTGTGTGTGTGTGTGCGTTGTCTGTGTGCTGAAAAGTGTATAATTTCATGCTGTGGATACGTTGCCAAAGGATGAGGACAAAAAAAATACAAAACGAGGAAAAACAGGAAAAATGAAAATGAAAACAGTAAAAGAAATCGAAATAACGTTGCCCACCAAAACAGTATAACGCAGACCAAAGTCCCATGTAAAGCGAATAACATTTCGGGGTAAAGGCAAAAAGCAACAACATCGCAACAGCAACAGCAACATCACAGCAGCAGCAACAGCAGCAACATCGTCAGGAGCTGGTGATGAAGTTGCTACGGAAATTCGTTATTGTGTTACCACAGGCGATGTGTCTGTGTCCCAATGTTATGTTGCCAGTTGCCAGTTGCCAGTTGCCAGTTGCCAGTTGCCAGTTGCCAGTGACGGTGCGGCGACATTCCCCACCCACACTTCTTCAGCGACAGTCCAATAACAACAGCAACAACGGCAGCAGTTGCCGAGCCGCACACTGGGATAGAAGCTGCTGATATCTGCCAGAAGCTCTTCTACGTTTGGTTGTAGAAGAAGTTGTGGTGGGTATTATTCTATATTAATCGTTAAAAAAAATGTTGTTAGTAAGTTGAAGTATATATTTGGTCCATGATCTTTAGTGTTGTTCTTTATATAAAACTGGATTAGGTTTCCACATTGGTAACAGAATTAAAATACATAAATGTCCAAATCATGTCATATATCACGTGTTAGAATAATATCAGTTTACTGACAACTTTTAGTCTATCCAGATATTCTTGGCTTATTGGCCAATATTGATAATAATTATCATTAATTTACATTTCGAATTTATTTGAAATAAAACTTACAATTAATATTTTTATTCAAATGTATAATTTGTATTATTCCCACATTTTTTCATGTTAATTATAATATTGGATATAATAATACAAACAATTGCTAGAATGTGGACAAATTAATATTATATCATCAGCTATGAACGTGTTCAGTTTTATAAGGGGAAATAAAGCACACATTAACACATTTAATTTTATGCAGTTTAAGTTAATAAGAAATATTAAAGTCGTTTTCTTTTTTATATTTCAAAGGAATCATTCAAACACACATTTAGATATGATACTTACGCTTCAAAATCTCGTTCACGAAAATAGCAAGTGCTGTTCTTATGATGCCAGTTAAGTGCTGGCTTGGACCCACTGTGCGACATCGACAAGGCAGGAAGAAGAGCAGCTCGGCACACGGCGCCGGCCACCTTTTGCCTCGACTAAGACGTGGCGACCTTTTGCATCCACGACGATATTTTAATATGCAAAATTTCAAATAGTCCTCGCACACACACACACACACACGCACACTCGTTGATTCTTTTGGTCATGTGTACGACGGACGTTGTTGGACGTGTGGCAAGGGGAGGCAGCAACTAGGAGTGGGCAGTGGGTGGGCAGGAAGGCTAGGCAGTTGGCATGCCCAGCGCGTGGGCGTTTTTTGGTCGCCAGAGTATCCAATTCAAAAATTTTGCAAAGCAACCAAGCGGAATTGGCAAAGGAAGGGTAACGCAGCGCAGGCCAGCGACAAGGGAAGAAGGTGAGAGGAACAATCTAAGGTTGGGATGGAGACTTAAAGACTGTAGCTGAAGCTGTAGCTGAAGCTGAAGCTTAGAACCCGTCCGAGCGATGAGGCGGTATTTCGTTCGCCTTTTTTCATTTCCTTTTCCGTTGGCAGACGGCGACCACCGAAGCGCATCAAGCAGCAACAAGGCTCTGCGACCAGCGAGGACATCCACACGGGCCACACACACACACGCACACATGCAGAGCCACCCACACACATGTGGGGTTCGAGCACACAAGGGCGTAAGCAAAACGACCCCGGGGGCCAGACCAGGAACAAGACCAAGTCGACCACGTCGCCAAACCGACCGTCAGTCACTGCAGGTGGCACGACTCGAGCTATAACTTCGACGGTAACTGTAACTGTAACTGTAAATGTAACTGTAAATGTAACTGTAAATGTAAATGTAACTGGGTTCTGGCCCCCGCCTCTAAGCTGGGCTGGCATATTGAAATTATGTGTGCAACCGTTTTCAGTTTTCCATTTGCATTAGGGCGATTTAGCCTTCGAAGCGAGCCCAGCCTCTTGAGACGTTCTCTTGACCAGCCAGCAACAACAACGACAACGACAACGACAGCGACAACAGACGTCAAAGTCCTTTCGATCCCCTGTCTCCTTAGAGCGTCCTTCCATTCAGCCATTCAAGCATCCATCCATCCATCCATACGTCAGGCAGTCAATCAGAAGTTGCTACTTGCCGCTTGCCACATTTCCTGATTTACGCAGGTAGCGTCAACGTTGACTCCATTTGTGGGTGTGTTTGTATTGTTGTGGGCAGAACAGCACACACACACATACGCACACGCACATATCGATGGGGGGGTTGTTGTTGTGCAAATGTAGATGGATGTCAGTGCATTAGTTGGCCCGGCCTAAACGAAATCCCTTTTCGTTAATAATATGTTTGGTTTGGGTGCCAAGTTTTTTGGCATGCTTGGTCAACAGAAATGATTGGATAGACCGAGATTCAATTCAATTTGATTACACCCATAAAATATGAAATCCATTTTCGAAAGCTGCCTCAGATCAGTTCCATCCCATGGCTGGGAGGTTGTCTTAACTTTTAGGAAGTGGAGGTTTGCAATAGTTTCAAGGGAATTGCCGCGATTTAATTTGGGAGAATAACTTTGCTGTACGAAACTCGCTTAACTAATCACAACTTCATTTTTAATGAAATTCTTATGTTATTATTAATGGTATATTTTATTTACCGTTCAAAACTGGCTTAAATAATCACGAATTCATTCTAAAGGAACAATTAAGTTAGTGTAATTTTTTTTTTTACTTTTCCAGTGGAAAAATTAAAAAGTGATTCGACGTTATATAATTTTTTTATTTGTATGTTTTTATTTTGATTATTTACAATTAAAATTTGTTTGTTTAAAAATAATTGAGAAACAAGGAAATCATTATCGAATTGTGTAATAAGGAGTTTATATTATATGAATTTCTGTCAAGAGGTAAAATGCAATAATTTGATTAGGTGCGAATTGAAGTTAACTTTTCCTATCATTAGGCGAATAGAAATCGTCGACATACATTTGCTGTTGGCACTAAGTAATATCCATCTACTCTATTGAAATAAGTAAACGAAATTTAACAACCTGGTGCCCAATTTCTTCGAAAACTACAATTCTAATTTCTGGGAGATTCAACGAATTCTAATGAAAATTATATTTGTTTAAATTTTGTATGTGATATTAATTTAATACATTTTGTATTTTCTGCCTATTAAATTTCGAAATTAGTTGTGCTCGAGATTAGGTATAATAAATAAATAAAAAGTTCTCCTTAGCTTTCCTAAGTCAGAAGACAGACAGAAAAAACACAAAGAGCGAGAAAGAGAGAGAGAGAGAGAGAGAGAGTGCTAGAAATCGCATGGTAAACTGAGCAGCTTTACGGTTGGTTGACCATCCAAGCATTCTCAGATTTTCATTTCTTTGATAACCCATTTGCCATGGCATTTAATTGGAGCTCGTAGCCGGCAAATCGATGCGCATTGTTCTTGCCCCACTCAGTCTCAGCTTGCCCCGCTGCCCCCACACAACCTGTCGCTTATACTCTCTCTCTCTCACTCTGTAGTTCAGCTAGCTCCCAGTTGGTATTCGTAGTCGAAGTCGAAGTCGAAATCGTGGCAGGTAAAGCGTACGTAATGGACTTCAATGTGGAACTGAAGTTGTTTCTCTGGGAAGAACAACAAAGGAAATCGCCAACTTGCATTTATCGCCCCAACTCATAGAAGCGAGGGGGTTGAGGGGTTGAGGGGACGAGGGAGAGAAGCTGCCTGACTTGGCCAGACGTGGCTGCCAAGCGCTTGTCTCTGGGCCCAGCTTGACACTGGCCGACTGACACAGCCAGCCAGCAAGGGACAAGAGAGAGAGAGAGAGAGAGAGCGAGAGGGAGAGGACGCGGGGGCAACGCGAAACAATATGCGGAGATGTGATGCGTGCCTCGTGTGTCTGTCTTTCAGGTTGTTTTTAGAGCGCAACCGGCGCGTTGTTGTTTTGACAACATGCGACCAGCGCCACAACACACACAAACACACACACACACAAGCGAAATACATGTGCCGCATATGTGTTGAGAGTTGGGTGGGGGGTACGAATATTTAACAGGAAGAAACCAATAAAACCTAATGATATGAAAAAATGCAATTTTCTGAAATTCAACCAAAAACACACACACAAGAACAACAGCAACAAAAACACGCACTCACACTTGCACAGGCTAAATCTGAAGCTGAATCTGAAGCTGAAGCGTTGGCGCCTTTAGACCCCATTTACACTGCGCAACAAAAAAATGAACTGCGAAGCAGCTGAAGCGGGCAGCAGTGAAGGAAGTTGAAATAGTAGCACCAAACAAGGACACAAAGAGCAACAATGGCAAGAAGCCATGAAGGAAGTAACTTCAGCAACAGCAACAGCGACAGCAGCAACATCAGCAGCATCGGCAATAGAAGCTGGCACCAGAACAAGCTGCAAAGGGAGAGAAGAGTAGCAACATCAGCAGCCAGTTGCAGTTGACGGAATATTGCCAATAGTTGCAACTATTAGCAATGGTAACAGCAACAACTGTTGCAGTCAACAGCGGTTGATATTGCGGCAACTGCAGCGAAAGAAGCTAAATTAAATTGTGGCAGCAACATCGAGAAAAGTGGCAGCAGGATAAGTGTGAAATATGCTAAGCACACAGCAGCAACTACATCTAAATTGACGACAGCAACAGCAGCAATTCAAAAGGCCACGCGAACAGCAGCAGCAACTGCAATTTTAATAGCAACGCTGGCAGCAGCAGTAATCGAGATAATATTATATTTAAAAATATATTGTTTTGTTTAATGGACAAATAATAATAATGAAGATTTTACAAAAAACCAACTCTAAAATCGTGCATTGGTCAACATTTTTTGAAAAATCTATCTGAATCTATCTATCTATCTAAATCGAAAGCCTCAGCAACAACAACATCAGCAACGCAACAAATCCGAAAAACGCCAGCAACATTGAGCTAATTTGTAGCAGCAACAGCAACAAGCAACAGCAATTCCAATAATTGCAGCAATTACACAACTCGAATACTAGCAGTAGCAGTAGCAGCAATCATTATTAATTATTTATTTATTTTTATCGACGCCTTTTTGCGATTTTGATTCAAGATTGTTCTGAAGTTGCTGTTTAGTAAAATAATATATGTGAATATGTAAAGATGTTGTCCATATAAAATTTGGATTAATGTCCCATACTGAGAAGAGTTTACTATAATAATCCAAAAATTTAAAAGTAGTATTTGTATTCAAATGTAATAGATGTATTGCGATATTCACATTAATATTACTTATGATAGTTTTATAATAACGAGAATAAAATAAATACAATAGCAGCAACATCGCTTATCATAGATAGCAACATTCTGATTAAGAACTGGAATAGCGAAAACGTTTTATCAACAGCTCTTGCGAAGGATCTCAGAGCTAAGCGAATTGCTTGAAAAGCCGCAAATCGAATATCGATATAGAACTGATTTGAAGCTTTAGTCCAACTATTGTTGCTGCCGCAACTTGCGTCGCTGCGGCACAGTGTAAACAGCGCAAGATGTTTGATTTTCCGCTTCAAAAAATCAGAAACATCTTGGACGAACCTTATGATGAAGATGCTGAATAATGATGATTCCGCTGCGGATGATGATGATGATGTTGTTGCTACCTCAGAGACACAGTGTTGTTTGTGTCGCCGTCTCCGTCTCCGTCTCCCCACGATGCTGCTGCTGTTGGCCACGCGAGTTGTCATATGTGAAGTTTTGCGCGTTGCTGAATTTTTATATTACGTGCACAACGGCAGCGGCAGCAACAACATTCACAAAGATTAAAGAAAATAAGAAGAGAACAAAATGATGGAAAGCAAAACATGCGAGCTTGTCTTCAAAAAGAAAAAGGACAGAGACGGCAACAGCAGCAGCAGCAGCAGCTGAGAGAGAGATAGGAATGTAACGAAACGAAATGAAATGAAAGACAACGCAGCAGCAGCAGCAGCAGCAGCAACAACAGCAACAACAATGATAACGACAACAACAAAAGCAAGGAGGGGAAGCACAGCAAAAACATAAACATGGCACCCAACACTTGTCGTTCATCCTTCGCTTGGCAACGTCCACTGCGGTGCCTGGCCACTGGGTTGGGAGCCGAGCGGAATGGAATCGGGAGTGGGGAGTGGGGAGTGGGAGAGGGAATGGCACTAGGATGTCTGGTTATGGGGCAGCTGCATATGACAATGTGAAGCCGCTAAACGGAGGCGGGAAAAAAAGCCGAAGCCGTTGTCGCAGCGGAGGGGAGGGGAAGAGGGAGTGAGGCAGCTCCAGCTGAACCCGAGACCACGAGGCGCAACGCATGTAAGCAATTTCGCAAAGTACTTAGTCAGCATCTTTTTACCCCGTTCCCATCGCCATCGCCATCGCCATCCCCACTCGGTTGGCCTTTGAAGGTGGCCCGGGGTGACCGTTCGTCAGCAGGAGCCACGCATGGCAGTGCGCAGATACCGAGGGTAATGTTATGTCCTGTCACTGGCTACACAGTCGCAACGATAAGCCAGACGGTCCTCCTCCTCCTCCTCCTCCTTCTGCTCCTGCTCCTTGTAGCCACTCTCTAGTTGCTACTAAACTCGCACATCCACATATATATTTTCTCCTTTTTTTTTAGCATTGCGTTTCGCTTGACTTCGGCTATGTTTCTTGTTCTTTTCGTCCTGCGTCTCTCGCCGGGCTTCCTTAACACATATTAAGCCGCAAAAATATTGCCGGGTACGTCGAACTGTCGTACCGTACGGTGGTGGTCGACATGCAAAAAGAAAGCAGCGCCCTTCTATGTGTGTGTGTGTGTGTGAGCAGAGAGAAATTCGCAAAACATGCCCAAAGGGGGGAGAGAGTGGGCGAAAAAAATGGCACTGGCCTTCTAATTCACTCGATAGCCATTCATTGGAAACTCTTGATTGATGCTCTGCCCTTGTCTGCAGCCTGGTGATAAGCCCGCAAAGACTGTGACTTCGTCTTCCGTCCCACGCCCCTTGCCCCTCGCCCCCCCCCGGCAGCTTAGCCTCCCATTTAGCCAGTCTAATTTGCAATGCTCGCATTTTTACAACTGCTGCGTTGTCAGTTAGTTTTTCAATTTTTCAATTTTTCATTTCGGATTTTTACATATTTCAGGGATTAGATGACAACAACAACAACAACAGCCCGATTGTGTCGCACTCTCCCAGCGCGGGAATAGCTATCGAAACTGCAATAAATATATTCATATGACCCAGACTCAGACGTTTTGATACACAGCCAGGACAACACTCCTTCCTGGCTGCGGGGTGAGGGGAAAATGTGCAGTTCATTGAGCCTGACGGAAGCACAACTGTTGTGTTTGTTTCCGATTGGATTGAGGTATGAGTTCGGTATGAATGTTCAGCACATTTTTTAATTTAATCGGATGGATCAGTTAAGCGAAACAGCGAAGAAGACCGTGTTAGGAAACTACCTAGATTATTCTTGATCAATAGGAATAGTAGTTAGAACTGGAATTCAGAGTAAGGCCGACTTTTTCGGAGGTACAACTAAAATTCGTTGTACATATATAGTTTATAGAGAACAAATTTTCATATTTTAAAGAAGGTTGTACTTTGTCCTGAATAGAAACAGTGTCGAGATGAGAGTATGAGGAAAATATATCTAAATTAATAGGCAAATCAGTTCTGATTTAAACTAGTTGCAATTCTAAATTCAAATTCAGGACAACAAATTTTAGAAGAGAACAAATATTTCAAAAAGTATCTTCTACATTGTTCCGATAGATATGTTCTTATTCTGCTGCTATTCTAGGAGAATGATCGGAGAAAGAAAAAGAAAATCTTGTTAAATGAATTTTCATTGGCGTTCAATGACTACAAAGAGCATAACATATTTATTAAGATTATCATGAGTAACTTTAGCGAAGTCCAAAAGTGCTTGCTTTCTTTTATATAGATTTTCTACATTGAAATCTACATAGGAGTCGATCCTCTATTACTCGCCAGTTTTTGCCAGTCTTTGTTTTTTATTCAGCTTGTTAGATTTTTTGATGGCTGTTTTCTGTTTGGTTACTGTCACTTTACGATTGTTGTTGTTCTGTTTCTTTACAGAAGCACAGTCAATTTTGGAGGCATCCTTATTCTGAAATTTGTGCAGTTGCAATTTTTTGGGGCTGTTCGCAAAGATAGATCGAGTATTGCATCTTGCACCAGCAAAAAGGAAGTCGGAGAGCGTATTTATTGATGACGATGATTTTCTTTTCTTCAGCTTGTTTTGCTTCCCCTGAATATCGTTAATCTTCTGCTCAATAAGCTCATCCAGTTTGTCGAGCTTAAGAGAGCGTATTTTGCTCTCCACTATCGCATGCACTGTGACATTAATTGTTTCGTAGATATCTTTGATCTCCATGGAGCCGATATCCTTCTGTTCTGGGCGCAGCATTCGCAGAGCATCTTCGGTGATGAGGGAACTTCGCTGCAATCTGTTAGCCATGATTCTTTAATACAATTTCGATATATAAATGTATAATTTTGGTGATAAATTTTTGTAAACAAAAATACGAATAAAAAATTAGCAACTGTTTTGGGGACTGGTTGAAAACTGACTACACAAGGCTAATGAACTCGAGTCGATGGGTTTGTCACAAGCCTACTTCGAGCAATTGTCGAAAAATCTCATCTCACTCTCTCTCTGTTGCTCTATCGCTGATTGCCTTTGACTCGAGCACTTCCTTCGGGGTTCCATTGTGTTTTGGTGACATGTGACAGGCCGTACTTCCCAATATTGGCACGCCGTGCTTTTGTCCCCTCCCTCAACGTAAAAAACAATAGGAGTGAGCATTGTTGAGAGCGAGGGCGAGGGCGAGGGAGAGGGAGAGGGAGAGGGAGAGAGGGGGGCGAGGTACCCTTGCAATCATGTCCAGCGTAAAAACAACAAAAGCTCGGCAAACGAGTCACGTCCTCTGTGCTCAATTAATAAAAAATCTAGACTGCAGCTGCTGCAATCACAACGAACTCGGCATACCCTACGTAGAGACCTCTTCTTAGAGGCCAAGTATGACATTTAATTATTCAATTGTGCTCAGCTCCTTGAGTCAATGAATAAAGTCAGTGTTGGTTTCTGGGTTGACATGCTCACCTTGTTATTTAGTCTCTGCACTTGGAAACTACTTCGAGTTCTCAGCGGAACTTAAATTTCTACCTCGCGGTGACATTTCGGGTTATTGTTCACGATCTGCGATCTGCGGGTCGCCCCTAATTCCGTCTTTTGACAACTTGTCACTGGCACTTCAGGAAGCCAGCCCAGAAAGAGACAGAGGAGAGAGCGAGAGTCGGGATCTTAGCGAAGACGACGGCCGCAACCTCTCGACCCAGGCACAGCGACAACCCCAAGAGAACCCGGCAACTAAACAGCATAAATGAAAAATGATAATTTCCATTGAGGCAATTATTAACTGTGTGCTGCTTACCTGGCTTGGGTTTGGGATCAGGATCGGCATATGCATTGCGTTTACGGGATTAACTCGATTTACGAAAGGGTTACGCATGCATCCCGCTCGATGTTCCAATAACAAAATACGCCAGAGCCAAACTGTTTAATGTGCAGTTGTCGCTTCTCTATCCCTCTCCGTTCCTGTTCCCATTTCGAGTGCTGCCAGGTAGTCGCCTAACATAGCTCTGATCTCGAGTCCTGTTTGGGAATGTGAATACAAAGCGAAGCTTCTGGGGTTGCAGAAGTGCTTACAAATTACGCAAAAGTGAATTAACCCTATATAGGCAAATGTGTTGCGTCACGATCGTGCAAAACTGCCACAGATCGAACGTCTGTGCTCTAATCAGCACTCCACAATTATCATTTACACTCACTCACTCACTCACTCACTCACTTACTCTCACTTCAGTCTTATCGCTGTGCCCCATCGCAGATCTGCGCATTTGACAGCCTGCGATGTGAGGCACTCAGGTCCTTGGTTACTCGGCTTGTTTCACGGCCGAGCAACTTCGTTGATCCGATCGGACGCAACGATCGAGTCAAGTGGCCGCCACAAAAGTGCCATTAATTTGCCGAACTCCATTGTGTGACTGTGCTTTTTGCTGATCGCTTTGCAGATCGAACGATTAGGATATGGCGTAACAAAAGAACTGACTAAACGTGTTATATCATCGACTTGATGGACTGCAGTGGAAACTCCCTTGGGCAGGGGTTTCATATTGGCATCCTCACAGCGGACGAGGACACTTTTTTGTGATTTTATTAAACAAAATTCAAATTAAATCCTCTTTTGATCGAATGCAAATTTCTAATAAACAAGACAATTAATTATAATATTTATCAAAATTAATATATTGTGTGTAGATATCGAGCGCTATTGACATAGGATTTGTTTGTTTTTTTTTACAACTTTTTTGTATAATTATCAATAATAACATCATAAATTTTAAGAGCCAATTCCTTATTAATTTTATTGTCAATTACCAGTTCACAGAGCTGTAAACAATGCTTCTCTTGTAAACATTTTATTTCAGAACCTATGTTATTTATGCATATTTTATTATATTTTTATTTATTTATTTAACATTCATTCAAAAAAAATACTGTTGCTAAATTGAAATGAAAAAAAAACTTGTAGGTATCTGACATTAAAAATGAGTAAGTAATAATTAAAATTAAAAATAAATTATATACTTTTTGGAGCTTAATAATTTAATTCACATTTTTTTTATGAAATCAAAAAAGTGTTCACTAAAATTAGATCAATCTCCTTGGTGAGTGCCCGGTCAAGAGGGTTTTTATTGTATGTGAAATGTTGCCTACTCATAAGAATTAGCTAATGATTTGGAAATGATTTTTCTTTCCCAAACACGACAAGTTGAGTCTACAACACTTCTTAGCCAATTTTATCGCGACTCTAAGATCTTTTTCAATGCGAGTGTTATCTCATTATGTGGCGAAGCCTTGGCAATGACAATGTTACTGCTTTGTCAAGGTGATTCAACAGCTTTAAGCTCAAAGCAAACCTTTCTGCTGGCAAGCTGATTATAGGCAATTTATACAGTACCGAATGTGAGGAGGGGAAGGGGTTTGGCAAAAAAAGAGAGGCTGTCAAAGGACATTCGAGAATTCAATTGTGTTCCTTGGCCTGGGTATTTGTTTAATAATATGGCGAATGTGTTTTATCCGTCTGTCTGTCTGTCTGTCTGTCCGCCGATTGTCTGTTTGATATCAGAGCGAAACATTTAGAAATGTAATTGTTTAAGTGGGCTGCTTATGCCAATACTCGTAGTCAGCCCGAAAAGGGGAGCGTGGTGGCGGAGGCAGCGGCGGAAGCGGGGGCGGGAGCAGAGTCGGGCTGTGTTATGTGTGTTGAGGTTAAGGCCGCTCTGCCATCATAGGGTTGAATGGGTAATGGCCGCTGTCGCTGCCCGGTTGCGTTGTTGTCCGCTAGCCATTAGGGGTGGACTTTCGATTCGATTTGAATCGCAATAAAAATATGACCAAGACTTTATTGTGGCTGAGCGAGTGAGAGAGAGTGAGAGTGAGAGTGGGGGAGAGAGAAAGCAGACAGCAAGCAAATATTGAACAATTTCAATCCACTTCACTACCCGACACCGTCGACACTCCCACCACCACCGTCGTTGCCGCCAATGTTGACTCTCTACAATGTCGTTGTGCCGCACAGTCCGAGCAGCAGCCACTTGAGGAAGCAGGACGCAGGACACAGTGCCGTCCATCACAAGGACTAACGAGCAGCCAGTTTAGACTCAATGGCACAATCGAGCTTTGCTGCTGAGAGCGTGGACAGCCTGGACCTCGGAGTGAGGGTGGTTAGCCTTTCCCTTCCCCTTCCCATTTCCCCCCTTCCCTTCCTGCTGCTGCTCTTGCTCTGCTGCTGTCCGATTCTCGCTCCAAACAAAAGGGTCAATGCGTAGAGCAGCAGCTCAGGTCTGAGTTTCTTCTCCTGCTACGCGCTGTGTACATTCAACCCCTCGGACAGATTGACTTTTATGCTGATAGCTCGCTCGCTCTCTCTGTGTGTGTGTGTGTGTGTGTTTTGCTCCCGCATTTAACCGTTTGGCTTGCGAATTGTGTCCGCATTTTGTTTGTGTGTCCAGTATGACGCAGTTATACTTCCCACCCCTCCAGCAGCCATTTTGAATTTCGGCCAGCGAGTTTGTTACACCTTCCACGGCTCAACAATTGATTTTCGTAACTACTCAGCGCAACCATTTGACCAAGTACGGTTCAGAACTCCTTAAAGTACTAACTAAAAGTTCATTGTATGCCGCATAAACAGCCAAGGATATAACTGAGGACGGTCTTCTCGGTACAGTTCTCTACAACGCAGATTATTTTTCATTGGGAACTAAGCTCACTTGGATGTCGAGCAGTCACCATAACATTCGCAGAGCTCCGTCTAATATCCTAAGAGCAAAGAAGATATAAATATATTTCTCCTAACATGGGAAACAGTATTTAGTTTTTTTATTCCTTGTTCCCATAAAAAATATATTATTGCCAAGTATATTATTCTTGATTTAAAAATACACTTTATATTAGCTATGCAAATTTCGATATAACGAACATACGATTTATTTTTAGTTTTGTTAACAGAGCAATATACTCGTATGCTATATATGTATATGAATTCGCTGCAGTGCGGTAAATTTTTGAGGCGACTGTTTTAAGATATGATGCCTTCATGCTAAGCTGCAACGATGCAGTTCATTTAGCTGCCAAATTTATTAGAAGATATTAATCTTATTTTTGACCAGCTACATTTTTAACCAGAGCTGAAAGTGAGTCAAATCGATTAAGAACTGTTTAACGATGCCTATTGTGCTCTATCCGTATTATCTTTTATTGCTTCAGCCAACCATGGCGCATTAGTTTGTAAGTGCATGAGGTCAATTTCACATGGCAAGTCAACAAATTGCGCTAATTCGACTGTTAGCTGGGTCAATTCCTAAGCCACTTTGGCTTCACCTGGTCCACTTGCCACTTACCACTCGCTGCTTGTCGCTTGTTGCTTGCCACGACGCCACAGACATGTGTAGCTCTAATAAGCCGGGCTAAGTCGGTGTCCAAGTGGCGGGCGCATGCCACATCCATTACACGCATCAAATGCTGCCACACACGCTGCCCCAGAGACAGAGGCAGAATGTCCTGTGTCTTGATAGAGGCAATCCTTTGGTCCTCTGCTCAGCTCTGCTCAACTCAGCTCAGCTCATCTCCTCTCCACTCAACTCAGCACATGCAACCCCATTGGCGTATTAAGACAAAAGGTTAAATTTAAATTTGAAACGCAAATGGAGACGGCAGACGGGGCGGGGGAGACGGAAAGAAGGAGGCAGCTTTGAGCATCACGTTCTCTATGCGTGCTCCTTGCGCCTTGGTCATACATTGCAATGTGGCTGGCCAAAGGAGACCCTCGCTCCCCTCTCCCCCTCTCTGCTTCCCTGTCTGTACTGCTCGCTCTCTCGCTCTGGCAGGCTCAGGAGTGCGCCTCCAAGCATATTGTTGGCTCGGAATTGGATTGTTAGGCGTAAGGTGTAGCAGATGGTGTGGATTTTGGCCTGGCCTCGGTCCCTGTCCCGGTCTCGGTCTCGGTCTCGTGTGTGCTTGTGACCGAAGAGGAGCGTGGAGTCGTGGAAAACAAAAGGGTTGGGCTCGGCCTGGAGATGTGGAGGTTAGCCGTAAGTCGACTCAACTCGGGCTTGTCCTGCGTGGTTGCTTCCATTGTCTCTCGCATGTGTGTGCGTGTGCGTGTATGTGTGGAAAGAATAAAAGGCAAGGAAAGGCCAGAGACGTGGCCAAAACAGTCGAGAACCTGCTTGGCGATTGGGAGTTGCAAGTTGGGAAGCTGGGAAGCTGGGAACTGCGAACAAGCCTGGATACGTATGCTAATGGACATTCGAGATTTTGGTTTTGGTATTTTAAGCAGCTCAGTTCTTAGTTCTGTTCAGTTTAGTTGGGATCTGAGCGTCTGAGGCTGAGCTCTTGGGGAAAAGCTGATAAGTACGTTTGATGCCTTTCGAATGCTACGTGTGGCTGCCTGGCTGGATGGCCGGGTGACTCGCTGACCTGGCAGCCACGACTTGGCCAGGACTAGCTGCATGATACTCATTTTGTGATTGTGTGATGATGGATGGGACATGTGCCCAGGGACTTTAGCCGGAGCTTAGGCTACCTCAAATGCCGATAGAAAGGCTGCGACAGAGAACAGAGCACAAGACCTCAGGCCAGTTCTCGTTCTCGCCTTCGAGTCCTTGCGCTGCCCTCTTGTCCTGGCGCTATTGAGCGTGGTGTCCCACGCTCTCTGCTCCGCTCAAGTGTGTCGGCAAAAGGATTCGAACGATTTAGCATTCGAAATAAGTTGGGCCCCATTGTCCTCTGGCTGCCATATCCTGTGGCCCCTGCATGTGTGTCGTCGTCCTTGTCTGCTTTGTTTGTACTATTCATACCTGATACCCTCGACCATTAGATTCATAAAATATGCATGTGGATAAACATAATTCCGGGCATGCGAGTAAATAGTTTTGTCAAGATTTGACCATGATTGAGTGTTTGCCCAGCATCCTCTTTTCCCCTTTTCGATCTCTGCTTTCTGGCCTAGACTGCCCAGAATTCATACGGTCGATTGGCTTGCACACATTTCCGCCGGATTATTTACGGTCCTCTGTCCATGCCGGGTCAATGTGCAGGTGTCAAAGTTTATCAAGTTTGCCTCTGTCTCTGTCTCTGTCTTGCTATTGGAATAATGCAAATATTGGATTGTTGTCAACATATTTTGCTTGGATTTCAAAGCCAAACAAATTACCCGAATCACATTACGATAGATGCAAAAGAAGTTGAGGGACTGAGAACAATCATGTGTAGAAAATAAAAAATAAGAAATCGTAATTTCAAGTCTAACTATATTAGATTTAATGTATTTCTAATTAATATATTCTTTCTCGATAAATATTACCATACTAATCATTAATATATTTTGGAAATTAGTTTTAATATATCAAAGTTTATTGGATACTAACATATTAAGATATCTTGTTGAAAATTGTTTTGATATACATTTGCTTAAAGCAGACAGAATATCAAATGAATCAAAGCTAGATATAAATTATCTTCTATAAAAAAAATATAAATCTTGCAAAACAGTCTTATGGGTATTTTTATTACTGGATGGAACAATTAAATACATATCTTCAACACATTACTCAACTCTTTCTTTTATCAGACTAAGCTCTTCCTATCTCTTCCTCATCTTTAGCAAACTTTTTTGAATTTGAGTTTGCTTATCAATAATTCACAGAAGCTTCATTTTGAACTTCAGATATATTCAAAATGATTCAAAGTTGCGAATTCATTAAATGTCATACGAGTATCGATTGCCCAAACACACACACATGAAAATACTCATGCAGTGAAATATTCATAAATATTAGTTGCAGGGCAGAATATGAGTGCTCGTATTTGTTAACAGGCTGACACCACCCACTTGTGAATGGGCAACGGGTGCATGGTGAATGGTGAATGCTGAATGGGTGTGTATCGTGAATGAGGCGCGCACTCATTAAAAATAAACGTTTACATTTTGCAGACAATTTCAACCTAATTGGCCCACATTGGGATGCCAAATTGGCAGCTGACGGGGGGATGGCAGGAGAATAAATACGAAAAAAAAGACTGAAATGGAAAATAAGTAATAACAAGTAACTAATGCGAGTACATATGAGTACTCAGAGCCCGAAACAAAAATACAAAAACGACAAACTGTAAACAGAGACGAGGAGAGGAGATGAGATGAGAAGAGGGGCGGAAATAAAATGGAATAAAATAGCTGTGTCATTTCTTATTTTTGAGTGCTATTATTAAGCATTTGAAATATCATACCATGATGCGGGACACGAGTCCTTTCGCAACACACACGCACACACACACACATACGAGGGCGATTGTGTGCGAGTTGTGTTTGTGTTGGCGCGTTATCCATTAGCTTATATTAAAATCATTTTTTGCAGACTGAATGGCTGCTGTGAAAACCTCCTCTCCATCTCCATCTAGTTGGCGCAGCCAAAAACTCAAACCTCCAAACCACGCCCCAGACCCACCGTCGACAGAAACAACCAACAATCACGCACTCACCCACACACTCACTGGCAGGCACACTCGTATTCACACACACTCGAACCGAGCTGAGCTGAACTGAACTGAACTGGACGAGAGATGAATGGGCCGGGCACAAATGTACCGAGTTGCTCGCATTGTTTAATGAAAGTTCTTTCCCAAAAACTTTTCCTACGGCTTTTGCACATAACGCAGGCCGGCATTCGACTCCGCCTGAGTGTAAGAACGTGTGTGTGTGTGTGTGTGTGCGTGTGTGAGAGTGTGTCCTGGGACATTGGCCGCACGTATGCAAATGTGGCTTTGCTGCAGAGTAGAGAGTAGAGGGAAGAGTGTCTGGGGGACGCAGCTCGACTGTTGCCCTGTTGTCCTCGCCTCTGCTCTGCTCTGCTCGACTCGGCTCGACGATGTGACGTGTGGTGTCAGACGGCAGTTGACAGCATGTTTATTTGTTTTCCTCTGTCTCCGGCCCCTTTCCCCTTTCCCCTGCCCTCCCCTCCGTTCCTCTCCCCTTCCATTCACCCACTTCGCAGCGTAGCCAGTGTCAATCTGAGCGTCCAACTTTGGGGCCACCTTTCTGGCGTTTTTTTGGGCTCATTACGGAGCCAGTTGATGACGATGCCGACCATGCGAATATGTATGCCGCCTATTCATGAATACACTCATTCAAATTTACTTTTCACTACTAATTAAGTTTCCTAACTCAGTGTAGCATTTCACAACTTTTCATTTGCATTGACTTGATGTCTAGTGAATACTTTAATTTACTGCTTTAAAGACAAGTGGAGTTTAGGCTCACTTAATTTACGCTCATTTCTATCGTTACACATTTGACTAAAATAAATTCACTTCGACTTCGAGATTAACAATGGTAGTTCGAGTTGCAATATATATCTTGGATCAAATAAACATGAACACATTTAAATCATTCAATTCTATTGACGCTGAAGTTGTAATTTGAATTTTTGTTAGTAAATAATTTGGTATCCACAATGATCTTTGTAAAGCTCTCCTTCTTGATTATTCCTACTTGGCAGACCTGCCCTCTGCTATTTTTATGACCATTCCTCCAAGACGCACATACATATGAATATCTCATGCATGCAGATATACTCTTGTACACACGCCAATACACGAATTGGTTACTTTGTCAATGCATTTTCGTATCATTAATCTAGTATATTAAATTCTAAATTTTAATTCTTTCACTGACGCAGATATTAAAAAATTTTAGAAACCTGGAATTCATACACAGCAAAGCGACAAAAAAATCCATCGGCTTAGTCGGAAACTCGGAAGCTCAAAATTTTTGTTATCAAAATTAATTGAATGAACTTTAATGTTATTGACCAATATCATATGGAATGGTAAATAATGCATTATATATAGTATATTCTAATCAAGCCGAAGGCCTCAGCAGCTAGTGCTGTAGAATAAGTTTCAACTATAAATAAATATATATTTGAAAATAAATTGAATTGCTATCAGATTTGAGTGGATCGTGTTTCTAAGCAGATGGACCGCATTGCACCGCGTCCAGCTTCGAGTACATTCACACAGGCGAGAGACACTCACATGTCCGCCCGTCCACTCGCTTGTCCGCCATATGTCCGCTTTTGGGACATGCGCGATATTGCACTCAGCCACACTCGCACTCACACTCACACTCACACTCATTCACACACAGTCAGTTTGTTGTGTGGGCTGTTATCCTTTGGTAGAATGCGTCCATTTGCCCATCGCCCATCGCCCATCGCTGTCTGTTCTCATGCGAGTATATACTCACATATATGGGTGCGAGTGTGTGAGTGAGTATGTCTATATATGTGTGCATGTAGATGTGAGTGCTTTGTTGTTGTCGCTATACAGGACTTTTGGTCCATTTAACATGTCTCATAATAATTGTGATTGGGGTTTATTTCGCATTCATTTGAATATGAATTAGCATCGTTGCGTATTTGAATGTCCAAAATGGGCCACATTCGGGTGGGTGGCTTATTCGTTTGTCGGGCGTCGTCTGGGATGGGTTGGATTGGGCTTGGCCTGGGTCCTCGATGTCCTCGACGGGGACTGGGGGTCATTCAAAGGACAACGTGGCTGAATGGAAGAATAGACAAGAATTTTGCCAATTTAGCAAAAAGGGAAACGTTGCGATTGTATCTCAGCAGTGGACCACACACACAGATACACACACACACATCCTTAAGGATCTGAAAAGCAGCTGGCCACGTGAGTCAAGCGATGCCAAGCAGGGCTGGCCAACTTGTATCGGGTAGCTGGTAACTTGTAGCTGGTAACTGGTAAATGGGTGGTTGACACTCGTAAAGACGTAAAAAACTATGCAACATTTTTAACTGTCAGTTTTGTGCACTCGCCAGAAGTTGTTCGCCCATTAATATGTGTGTGTTTGGCTGTGTGTGTGTGTGTGTGTGTGTGCTGGAAGGATGCTACGGGATGCAGACCACACCCGGAGTGATTCGACTACTTGTGCTCTACGCTTGTCTGACGCTCGTTTGGGGAATTTGCTCTTATTAATTAGTGCAAAACGGCCCTTGGGGGACTGTCGCAAGTCCGCAGTCCCCTCTTCGTCCTTGCCCCGCTCTATGGTGCTGGGGCTCTGTCCTGGGTCCTGCATCCTTAGCTGGCTTCTGTGGGCTTTTGATTAAAGAGTTAAACTGATTGCCGAGTGGTCAACTGTACACGGCAAGGATAACCGCAGAGTCACTTCTGTGGCAATTCCCGAGTTGAGTTTTTGGAGATGTGATGTTAATAAAACTGTTACATCGATAATTGTTGAGAGCAGCAATATTAATATTTATTACCGCACGTCATTTAGTTGATATCATATTACTTCGGAAATAAAATGTTTCCCTTTGGGCACTGAGCGAAAGTCCAAAGGGTCAAATGAAACTGTGAAATTAAAGTTTTGAAATTTCACAAAAGTTTTTATATTTTATTCATAAATAACAAAACTAATTAAGTCCAGATTTGCCATGCTTTGAATATTGTTTATTATGGCCTAGGTATTTTATAATATTAATAAGGGTTATGAGTTGGCTATTGGGCTGGCCTTCTACTTTATTTTTATGAGACGACTCGTATTAATTCACAATTGTTATAATGGATTTAGTTTTTTTTTACATATATTAGATCTAAATTTTTGGGCTCACTAAAATGTTCTGAGAATTAAATTAACCAACATACGTTCCAAGCAAAAATCTTTGTAATAAACATTTCCTTCTAATTTTCGACTGAGAAAACTTTCAAAATGCATTACCTTGATATCTCCGAGACAATTTCTAACTTTTCTCAAATTAAGCAATTTTTAAATGGACATTAATATTCAAGAAAATTAAATTTTTTCAGCTTCAAATAGTATTTAGACTATTTTATTTTATTATTTCATATAATTGCTGAAAGCAATAAATGTTAAGAGAAACAAATGATTTTTTTTTAAACATTCTACATTCAGAAAAATATATTTTTAAAGCAAAAACAATTTAAATTGTCATTTTATTAATCCTAGTGCATTTCCAATTTATATATGTAGTTCAATTACTCAAAATACAACTGAAATTATCATCTTATTAATCAAATTAGATATTCACTTTATCTAGTTTATTTACTCTAAATACAATTTAAATTGTCATTTTATTAATCATATTGCATTTTGACTTTCTCTAGTTTGATTACTCTATCACACCATGCTTTAGTGTCCCTCTATTTATACTTCCTCGACGCAAGCGAGTAATTATAAAGTTCGTTAATATCTTTGACCTTTGACTGGCCCCCATTTGCAGCTATTTTAAAGTTGCAATCTCGTTGCAAGTTCTTGCTGTTGTTGTTGCCATCCCTGTGGCAACATTGATTGCTGCTGCTGTTGAGTTTGTCGCTTTGTTTGCACGGCGATGCTTTTGCGGTAAACGCCTAGCAGAAATTTTAAAAAATTGCCTGGATGTGTGAGGACTGCAAATGGCAAATGGCAAATGGCAAACACGTAGCGCATAAATTGTGTCAAAAAAGGAATTAAATAGAAATTGCAACAACATTGCAACTGTTTCTGTTTCGGTTGTTGTTGCTGTTGCTATTGCTGTTGTGTGAGAGGACAACGGGATATCAATCCGCAGGAACATGCCCTTTCACACCACGTTATCAGAGCGCCCCTCGACATTGTCCTGCCGTCGTCCTCGTTCGTTCTCGTCCTTCTCTGTCCGTCATCATTGGCAGCACATTAGATCATAAATAAAATTAGAGCAGCGCTGCCTCAGCCTCCGCTCTCCCCTGTCGTTGTCTCTCTCTCAGTCTCCCTGTCTCTCCCTCTGCCTCTCCGCTGTCCATTAGGCCATGCGCGTCCTATCAGATACGCCTGGTGTCTGTGTAAAAGTATCTGTGGCTGTAGCTGTAGCTGTAGCTGTATCTATGGCGCATCTGAATGGGTTGTGTAATATTGATTAAATTGGTGAAACTGCTTCTTCTCTCCTCTTTTTTTTTTTTAAAATTACTGTAAAATTTCGCACACTCACGCACAGTGGTTGTAGCTGCCTCTCGTCTGCCATCTATCGTCCGTGCCCGTGTCCGTTTCACCCTTTCGCCATTATCCGTTCGATTGCTGCTGCTGCTGTTGCTAATAATATTGACACAAAGGATACTTTCTGGTCGTGCACTTCATACAAAAGGTATGAAAAAGAGGATGAAATACAACAACAACAACAACAGCAACAGCAGCAGCCACGGCTTTGATCGGTGAAGTCAATTGTAACACATCGAATTGTTCGCATTGATAGATTTTGATTTATTTGCAGTTATTTATAGGCCTTCAACTGCCACCAGCCAAGTCTGTGTCTGTGTGTGTGTGTGTTGCGAGTCCATGACTCGGCGCCTCATTGACGTGGCATGGCTCTAACTTTACCTACTTCACTGCGACATTAGATTATCCGTTCTTATCCTCGATTTTTGGTTTTTACCCTTTTGAGTCACTTTCCGCAAAAGATATTTCCACACACACACACACACACGCACATGCGAAAACAAACATTGAGCGACTGTCGGATGTGCTGCACATTGCCTACATGACATTGCATCTGCTTCATAAGGTATCTGCATCTGCATACCACACTCAAGCAAAATCACCAAAGTCTGAGACAACAAATTTTGTTTAAATTACAAATTTATAGAGTTACCACAAATTGCGCTGCAAGCGAGAAGAGCACCAACTGAACTATCTTCTATATATATATTAGTTAATGTATCGAATAACTGAAGGAGGTCTTTGCACTATATTTATTTTATTCCAAACATTCTCAACCAATTATTTGTTGTTAAAATCAACAGAAGGTTGTTAAAAATAAAAGCTTCTCAATATGTGTCTAGGATAACTAATTTGCAAATTGCGATACAGATGAATTGCATATGTGAAGGATGGTCGGATTAAAGCTAAGCATGGCTAACTTTATTCTAATTCAAAGCTGGGGCTTTTCTATTTAATTGCAGCATCTGCAAGATGCAGTTGCAACTGTTGCAGCGTTGCATCATTCGCCGAATGTCCAACTGTCCCAGCTGGCAGTCGGATTGTCTGTCTTGCTGGCAGCCGCCAACCACAGCCCTTGGGCATGGGGGGTGGCTCAGCAGATAACTCCACTCAAACACACACACACACACACGGGCACACACAGAGGCAGACTGTGTGCTTATTGCATATCCTTAAGGTAATCACATTCACAATATAATAAAACCATGCGGTGACGGTTCCTTTTGCGTCTTCAGCTTTTCTTCAGCCGCTGGCCAAGCAGCGAGTGCTGAAATTGCGGCCAGAACGACCGCTGGATGCGCTGCAGAGGCAGAGGCAGAGGCAGCGACGGGGACAGAGACAGAGACGAGCATAAGATATACGCGTGTGTGGCCAGGACACACACACACTCCAACACACACACTCACACACTGAAACAGATAGCGCACCGAGAGACAGAGAGAAAGATATGTGAAGACTAAGAAAACGGCTTTTTTTCGTACTTTCTTTTTGTTGCTGCTTGCGGAGCTGTTGGATTTTCGTTTATTTTGAAAAGTTTGTTGGTATCCGGCTACAAGTCCCTTGGGCAGCATTTACCACCCCATTCACAGACTGCCAACCCCCGCACACACACACACACACACACACACATGGGCATGGACACACACAGATACACCTTTGGCTCACACTCGCCTCGTTTAAAATTCTTCAAGTTAATGTTGTTGTTCCTGCCACCGACTGAATGTTGTTTTTTCCTTTTCCAAAATGGACATATGGCCATTGGCAAGCTGGAACCCAGACCCAAACCCTGGACCCACATTTATCAGTGCATGTGTGTACGAGTGTGTGTGTGTATGTGTGTGTGTGCGGTTATCTTCATGTGGGTTTTAAAACCTTAAACAATTTCGGCAACGGCTTGCGAATAGACTGTAAATTGGGAAATTAATGGCCCTGTTACGGCTCGTGTATTGTTTTTTAAAGGGTTTTCCTTTCATTCTCTTCTTTTTTTTTTTTTTTTGTTTTTACTTCCTTTTAACATGTTTTCTTATTTTCCATCTGACTGATAGGAGGCGTTTCGACCCTGCGGTGGGCGGTCGGAGAGGGTTGTGTGTGTGTGTGTGTGTGTGTGTGTGTGCCACATGAGTGGACCTTGTCTGCATTCTTGTGGCTTTCATTACAAGCCGAAATTTATGGATTCGCAACTTGGCCAACTTCATATTTTTCAAAGGTATTTTGCTCATTATTTCGCAACTTCTTGAATATCGCATCAATGGAGTTAGCCCGAGTGGGAGAAGCAGAAGAAAGGGCCGAGAAAATCAGCTTCAGATGCAAAGAAAATGCTTAACTTTGAAAAATGATTTCTTTGCAATATTCATTGGCTTTAAACGCGGATTCAGCAAAATAAATAAATAAGAACTGCTTTTAATCTGGAGATAAATCATAAAATAGTATCCAAGCTTGCACTTATCTGCATTTAGTAAAATAATTGTAGACAATTATATATATGTTGGCAATATTTTGGAATCAGCTTCAAGTAACTTGAATAGGTAAAACACAAAACTCAGTCAACTGTCTTAAATCTTGCTCAATTGTCAATTTAATTGCGCTTTTTTCTGTAAGTTACTAAATGTATTTCTCGCGTTTCTCTCAGTTGTGTGCCGACATTCTGCGCTACCTGGCGTAATTGATAGCTGATGGCTAATTGAAAGCTGGTAAATAAATGCGAGATGCGAAAACATGACAAAAAGTGGCCGCGAAATTGAAATTCAGCCAAGACGCAAGATGGCACAAGCAGACAAGCAAATAAAGACGGAGAGAAAGCGGAGGTGGAGGCAGGGAAACAAGAGAAACAAGCATATGCAAAAAATTTAAAATAATAACAACCCAAAGGAAAACAACATTTGCAGATATTTCTCGTTTTTCTGCTGGGTGGTTGTTGTGGCTGTGACTCCAACTGAGGACTGTGGCTCGAGGGGAAGCCAGGGAGGCATATGGCGAAACGGACCGGTCAGGACACGCACACCAACACACACACACATACAGCGCCATAAACACACACATATATAGCACACACAGAGAGACGGCACATAGATCGAATGGAGTGATACAGCATTGAGATCCCAGAACGCGGACTTTGTTGTTGGGGGTGGCTTCGCAATGGATACGAAGCGGAGCAGGACAGGGCAGGACAGCACAGCACAGCACAGGACAGCGCAGGACCTTTTATATTTACATGTCTTAAAATTTTAAAAAGGACACGGGCCACGGGCCAACGTGCCAGACCAGCTAAGGACCTTGGCATCTGCTTTGCATACGAGCTTTCGGGTGTAGTTTTGACAACGAGCATTGGGGCCGCAGAAGTTCTCTGCTTCTTCCTCGCATACACATATGTCCACACACACACACAAGCACACAATTGTAAGTGTGTGTGTGTGTGTGCGTTTTGGGTGGCAGTCAGGGTCCAGAAGAAGCTTGTTCGGTTGCCCGGTTCCGTTTCATTAGTTGGACTGTCGTTTCGTTTACCTTGTGGATGTATCTATACACACACACACACACTGATACACACACACACACACATGAGCATGTGTGTGTGAGAGTGTGAGTGTGTGCTTTGCGGCTCCGCCGAATGCCGAATTGGATTTATACGTGTATAATAAAAGTACTTGACGGGAGGGCCAAAACACTAAATGACTATAAAAAGCACTTTGAAGAGGGTCAAATGGAGATAAATTTGTATGTGTGTGTGTGTGTGTGTGTGTGTGTAAGTGTGTGTGTGACCATAGGAAAGGCGAAGTAGCGTGTCCTTCGAGAAAGGATATTTGCTTGTGTCTAATGTGTTTTTATTTTCCAGCTCGTTTTCGTCTTACGTTTTACGATTTCGACGGTCACTTTTGTGTGTGGACGTGGGACGTTTGCCAGGCGTCAAATGTCCTTCGTCCTTGCGTAAAAGGGCTATTTGCATGCATGTGTGTAGCCGTGTGCCGTGCGCTGTGAGCTGTGTGGCTGTGTGTGCCTTTGGAGGGTTAGGGCTGAAGCTCGTGTATTTTATGGCCAAACAGCAAAGCATTTCTTTTTGCGCCTTTTGACATCGGTCGACGGTCGACGGTTGCTCCGATGCTCCGTTGGACCAAAAACCAACAACTCCTTGCCGTCATTTGAATAGTAACCGTCCATACATTAGAATCGGCCCCCTCTACTAAACTGGATATGTACAAAAGCCGCTAACTATGGGACTAGCAAATACTCTCACTATGAATTCGCTTTCCTTGATGCTCGCAAATAACATTTAAAGCAGTTTTATCTGCTCTATATTCCAAAATTTAAAAGGAGTTTGTTATTAAGCAGTGCAGATGTGAATTTTACTTTTACTATTTTTATTTTGAATTTTCAATTCATCTGTCTATATTTTTTATAACTCTGAGCTTTTAATTTATTTTCAAATATTGCTCTTTAGTCGAGTAAATAATAATATGTTAGTTCAACTTATATTTCGATATGTTTATTTGACAGCAAGTGAAAGCAAAGTTGCTCTTTTATTTGTTGGCTAGCAATAGTAACATTAAATAATGAAATTTAAATAATCATTTTTAATTTGTCTGTCTTTTTGAAACTCATTATTTTTTTTCTTGTCAATTCGTCTATAATTTTTGAAGTTTTTTATACCAATTGTTATCTTTTAATTTATCCTAAAACTCAGCTTTTCATTTGAAAGTTATATAATATATTTCGATATTTATATTAAAAGTGAATTGAAATGTGTATCAACGTATCTGCTCTTGTAGTTGTTTGTAAGTGCAAAGTATGAAATAAATTTTATAATAGTTATTAAATAATGCAATTATTACTATGAACTTTGTTTTTTTCTAGTTATTCCGTCGGACTATAATTTTTGTAGATTGTAAATCCAATTTGTATCTTTTAATTTATCTTAAAACTCAGCTTTTTATTTGAATGTTAATATGTTTGCATTATTTACATTTCGAAATTTATGTTGGAAGTGAAGTGAAGTTGATCTTAGTGTATCTGTTCTTGTAATTGTTTGTAACTGCATAGTATGAAATGAGTTCATTATTTAAATAATAAAATTATTACCTATATATGTTTTTTTTGTTTTTCACTTTGAATATGACTGTCAGTATTTGTTCATTTACTTCTCTATTTGTATTTGAAAAGAATAACATGTTAGGGAAGTGGAGTTTCGCGTTGATTCCTCAATTGAATTGCAATTTCCGAAAGAGTTGTCGCTGTCTTCGTATGCGGCTGAGCTGTGCTAATCCTTTTGCCCAGTTTCACGCACAGTTTGCTAAAACCTTAACGCTGTCAAAAGCGGCCGTTTGATGGGAGCAGAAACACTTTTCATTGGTAATGCGATACTTTTGTGTGAAGGGCGAGACGCGACTGGACCTTTGCATCCATTTCTAATTGCAATCTGTCAATTACTTTGTGTGTGCGAGAGGACGAGGGATAGTGATAGAGAGAGAGAGCGGACTAGAGAGTTATGGGCCAAGTTTGGCCACAGTTCCCGACGGAATACATAGACACGTCAAATTGGCCCATCTGGCAAATGGACAGCGGGCCAAATTTGCAATTTTTATGGCTTATAAAAAAGCAATAACAACAAGCAGAAGCCGTCGAGGCAGCACCAGAGACGAGGTGGAGGCAAATCGTTTCGTTCGGCGCTTGAAACCCGACACCAACAACGACTTCGACTTCGATTCGACTTCTACTTCTACTTCGACTACGACTACGATTGCGACTACGACACTGACATCGATACCAATGGCAATGCCGATACTTGGCCCATTTCTTCCCCCTTTCACAAGGTCGACGTCGACGCATCGCTTTCCAGCGTGATTAATTTTTTATGCACTTTCGACATCGTTGTCCGACGGGCGCTGTTGTTGTTGTTGTTGTTGTCAATGTTGTAAAGTTGTCAAAGAAAGCAACAGCGAAAATCAAATCAATCATTCGCACACTTTTCCTCGGGAAAATTCAAGCAGCAACAGCAACAGCAACAAAACACGCATCTAATTGGGGTGCTGCCATTTGGCCTGACCGCACTTTCTGTCAAGTCGCCGGACATTTGACCACTGCAAGAAGGTCCTTCTTCGCTCGCAAATGCAAACGGGTTGATCTGCACCTCAAGGACTTCCTTTGGGGTTGATTGCGGAGACGGAGACGGAGACTTCACCGGTCAACTTGGACACGATCTCGTCTCTCCTTTGCTCGATCACCTTTGTCGGTATCTTGATTAGCACCGAGAGTCACTCAAGTCACAACACTCTGCCAAAGTTCAAATTGATTAGACCGTTGAATCATTACGAATCATCATCATTGTGGTTCAGGCACTTTTGGGTACTTTTGAGGGTAAAAGTAGAAGATGAACGAGATTACGGAATCACATCTCTAATTATATAATTGCAATATTTTTCTTTTTATTTATCTCACAATATTTTGTATGCTTCGTTATATGAAATTAAAAATAAATGAATGTCTTGAAGCTGTTGTGAAAATTATTGAGTGTTTATGAGATTTGATTTAAAGGTCTTGAGAATTTTTAATGAGTATAACTTGACCAGCGGCAGTTTAAAATAATAAATAATCTTCCCCTAAAATAATGTATTTATTTATTCGAAAGTATTAATTTACATGCAAGTTATCACTTTTTACTTTTTGTTGACAAATAGTTAGCATTTAATTTTCTTTTTAATTTTTGTCTTAGGTCGTTTGTTTATAGTTGAGGTAATTAAGTTGATGTTAGTAAAGAGGAAAAAATAAAACTGCTCGTACTTTTCTTAATATGAGTATAATAAATTCTCTTTTCGAATTTTTTATGTCTTAAATAATTTTTTATTTTTTTATCTGTATTTTATGCACGTAAAACAAGTTTGCTTCTGTAATTTTATATTAAATAATTCAGATTTCCCCTTTCCAAAGAAAAAAAAACAATTTGCACTCACGATCACATTGTCGACGCAGCTAACCAGGCAAAGGAATTCCAAATACTGAGGCCCAAGATCGAATGCGATCGTTTGTTTGACTCGTCTACACAGTCGCGTCCAAAATATTGTTACCTGTGCTGTAGCAAAAGGTCACACAATGGGCACCTCCCCGATCTAATTAGAATTCAAACTCACCAATCCGCACTCTGCGTCTATCTTTTAGGGGTAGCTAGCGATCTCAGCTATGAGTCAACCCCTAACAAACGGTTGTTAATCCTGCTGCGATACATTGCTATAGTGTGAGTAAAAGAGATGGCATCAATTCGAAAAAAAGGCATGGGAAAAAAAGAAAGAGAAAATTATTTACATAATTCAAGTATTCGCATAGTTTCGAATATCAATTCTTAAATACAATTTCACTCTTTACATCAGTACAAAATAAACACGTTATCAATTATTATCAATTAATAAAATATTTGAACGATGAAATGATTGCAGAATAGATATTTTTATATATTTGTTTTTGTCATATTGGCTAAATATTTTAATATTTCAAAAATACTATACAATTTTAGTAAAATTAATTTGATTTTCAGATTGCCATTAAGGTGGTCAATTAAATTAAAATTTGATGACAGTCAGTAATTATTATTTATTATTTATTTGTATACTGTTCTTGCAGAAACGTTGAACAATTTGAAATTGTTAGATTTCTAATTTGTGATAGATATTAGTTTTAATTCTAATAACATTAAGAAAAATGGTGGGACAAGAATACAAAATTTGCAAAAATCACAATTGCTTTTTAATTTGTAAAAGGGAATCGTTATTTTATTTGGAATTCATAATTTAAATTGATTTACCACAACTTAATGGCTGCTAAACAATTTATGCATTAGATGGCCAAAAATGAGCAATGTTTCAATTTATAAACTTACACATTCAATAACAAGGCAAGAACACAGAATTCGCTTTTGAACAAATATTAAAAAAGAAAGACAAATTGAATTTATATCAATTCAGTGTGATGCCAAAAAGGAAAGCGGATCGCGCATTAATTTGCATTGCATACTTTCAGGGGATTAGAGCATTAACACTTGCCGCTTTGCACGTTGTGGCAGGAATGTTTATCATAAGCAAATTATTTGCCTGACGAATTGGGAATGTGTGTAGTTGAGTTGACTCAGATTCAGGGTTGGCCCCAACACATCTGAGCAATTTGAATAGGCCAGCTGCTGGAGGGGGCTGAGGAGAAGGTTTGTCAAGTCGACGCTCGTCTAGACCTAAAACAATGAATGTCGAATATCTGTTTGTGATTTGTTTGAAATACTTTTCTAAGGTACACACACACACACACACACACCACATATACACGTAGATGTAAGCCGACGACGACACTCCCGAAAACACACACATGGACATTTAAATATCTTTCGAATGGTCTCAAATTAATTTACACCCAATACACACTGTCACAGGCATATGTGACACATACACACGAGTATACGAGTACACGAGTGTGTGTGTGTGTGTGTGTGTGTCAAGTGGGCGGCTTCGAATGACAACAACAACAACAACAACAACGACAATTAGATGCCAAAAAACGAAGCCAAGTCGCCAGCTCGTAAACAAAAGGCTCCCAGCGTCGGCTTTTCTTCAGCAACTTCTTATTCGCCACAGCCAGCTGCATGTGTGTGTGTGTGTGTGTGTGTGTGGGTTCACATGTGTGTAACATTCAGTTGTTGTTTTTCATTTTTTGACTCTGCAGATTCACTTGGCTGACTGCGGTCCCAACTCAAGCTCCACTTCCACTTCCACCTCCAGCTGCAGCTCGAGTTCGCTCTCGTTCTCGTTCTCGTTCGCACATTCAGCGAGAACAAAAGGTTAAATTCGCTTTCAAATGGTCAGAATCTTTTAATGAGATGGGTTTCTAGGTGGATTGCGACGGGTTGATGCCGGCGATGGCGATGGCAGAGGCGATGGCGATGGCGATGGCGGACAGGCAGGCGCACTGCGTCATACTCGATTGGGAGTGGGCGACCAGCACCAACACAAACACAATGCCCGCAAACTGTACACGTACATATCTCATCGGTGTCTCTGCGTCTGTGTGTGTGTGTGTGGCAAAAAGGGTTATTGCTGGCGGCAAGCAAACACCACCGGCTATTCCACTGTGTGTGGACAACGGACAACGGACAACGACCGACAACTTGCCAGCAACCAACAGCCAAGGCCTCCCCCTGCTGCTCTGCCTCTGCCTCTGGATCTACCTCCGTCTGCCAGCAGACCATCGAGCCGTAAATCCACCCGTCTCCGTCTCCGTCTCCGTCCCCGTCTCCGCCTCCACCGACGACGACGCCATTACGATGAGCATCCATTGCCATTGCTATTGCCGGTGTAACTGTATTTCTCAAACGACCAGCTCGCTATTTTATGCCTCTATCTGACTGTTTGTTTCCATCTTTGAATGTGTGTAGTGTGTGTGTGTGTGTGCAGAGACAATGCCTCCTAAAACCGCTGGCCAATGCTGCAAAAGTTGAACGTTTTAAGATGTCCGGCCTTGCAAGTTCCATGTACACAATTAGCAAATAGCGAAAAGTTGCCCAGACAAGTCGTCATTTGCAGTAGCGATGTCTGAGTCTGTTCGCATCTGTAACTATAGCGCAGGTTCTAATTGCAATTGAAATAATACCCACTGCAAAACACGAGTAAACAGAATAAGTATTTAAGAAGCCTTTTTCACATGATCGATTCAATATTCGTTTGATAATCAGTTAGCTAATCGCTTAGACAAGAAATTTAATAGGTATCACACAATATATACACACAATATATATATAACGAACAATTTATAAGCAATATATAAATATAGAAAATATAGATATGAATAACATTTTTGTTATCTACAAATATAGAACAATTTTCTATTAAATTCATTAAAGTGGAGTATGACGATAGACATTGAAGGAATTATAATATTAAATTTAAATTTCTAATGAAAACACAAAGTTTAGGTACCATATAATTACAAAATTGTACCATACAAATTACAAATATGAATAAATTACTAATTTCCATATTTAGAAATTTGAAAAGTTTAAACAACTTTTATTAAGTGATTAATTTAATTTTGGATATTATATAACGCTATGTTTACTTGATGTGAGTAATATAATTACAAATACGTAAATCATTTTGAAAGTGCATTGATTTATAATTTGGAATTGTAACTCTTGTAAACAGATTAAACCTGAGAATCTATATATACATAAATAGTGTTATTAAAAATTAAAACTAAGTTTTCAGTCGCTAAATAATAACCGCTCTTGTTTTTAAAAACATTAAATTTTTTTATTTATTTATTTTTTTTAATTAAAAGTGTAGCACTTATTTTAAACCCATTTTTAACTCATTTATCTTCTCTAACTCTAACAAATATTTTGATTCACAACAATGCTTATGTCTGTTGTATTTTATTAAAGAAAACAGAAATCGCTTAAAAGATATTATTATGTTTAAATAATCAACTTTAAGATACCTGCATTGTACAGATGTTCATTTTATGTATTAATAAATTTCTCATTACATTTTTTACAATCAATGAAAGTATTTGCTTACTTCTCTATTCTAAATCACAGTAAAGTAATATTATTAATACTATCACTTTACTAATTAAATAATAATTTTTTTTAATAGCCTTAATTCTTTGAAATTCGAATCAATCTCATTTCAAAAGGTTTATAAATCAAATACAAATTGTGTTTTTTTTATCTGACATAAAAAGTATTTAAAATTGGTTGACATCAGAAAGCTGCAAGGGAATTGCATAGAAGACAAATGTAATATTGCAAAATAGTCTTTTGAATACATTCCCAATATGTAAAGGGCATAAAAACAAACACAATTGATGGCAGACATTCATCTTGAGCACAAACTAACTTCTCTAATGTCTGGGAAGACCAAGGTAAGAACATAGAAAAGCGACGACTCGACGAGCAATCTGATCCAAAAGGGGGCAAGGGCAAGGGCAAGGGGGTGGGTTGTGCAGCAGGAAAACAGGCGAGCAGACGGATGGACCGACGGACAGACGGACAGATATGTCATTAAAGTAAGTATGCCGATAAGAGAGAGTGTCCTTTGAAGTTGGGCCATGGACAGCGGAGCTTTGCATGCGAGTCGCAGCGAAGCGAGTCTAAGGTAGCTTACAGTATATAAATATTCAATTCTAATTCTAATACCAAATGTACATAAGTTTCAATTATATGTGACTGAGTGTGTATTTGTGTGTGTGTGTGTGTGTGTGTGTGTGTCCTTTGAGGGTTGATTTGCTAAACTTTATAATGAGAGCAAGAAACACACGCGTGCCTCAAAATATTTACACACAATGGGCCGTGGCCGAGGCCGAGGCCGAGGACGACGACGACGACAAGGACAAAACAGGAGACTGGCCGTTGGTCGGCCGGTCAGCAACGGCGTTGCCCTTTGGTAATTTGTTGAGCTTCGCAAGCGGGACAAGGCAAAATACAAATGTCGCCCTGTATCTGTGTGTGTGTGTGTGTGTGTGTGCGCGTTGCTTTTGCAACCCTTGATAAACGATAAACGAGTATCTGGGAAGTGGTAACGGGAGTCAGGAGACAGGAGACGCAGACGCAGCCATTGCATCTGGTCGAGCAACTGGATTTGGATTTCTGAGTCGCGTTCATCCCAATGCACGTTTAGCCGGCAAAACAGACGACAGGCGACAGAGGAACAGGACATTGCGGTAGGAGGCACACAGGGGAGGCTATCGAGCCAGTTGGACAGGCACGCACGGAGAGAGATTAAAGGTTAGCACTCGCGACCTTGCCATCAGGCCCCGACGAGCCTCGACTGTCGACTCTCCCTGTCAGTGTGTGTGTAAGTGTGTGTGTGTGTGTGTGTGTGTGTGTGGCAGCTTGGCAAAGCAGCTTGTGGCATGTACGTGCTCGTCGTTGTTGCCACTGCCGCTGTAAGCCGGCCAACCCATTAAAGCGAATCGTAAATCAAATGAGTTGCATAAATGCCTACAAAATGTTTCAATGTTTTCGAATTTTGCGGCCTACGCGACTTGCCGGCATCCGCAAGTAGGCAATAAACATTTGTACAGCCAATTTAGCCAAAAGGACCTGCCTGCCACAGGCACTCCTTGCAGACTTGCCTAGCTGCGAGTGCGACTCACAAGTTGCCAGAGAGAGAGAGAGAGGGGCTCTAGGCAGCTCGCTGTAACTTGCTGTTGATTTGCAAATCTGCTGATTATGGAAAATGTCGGCAGTTAGAAGCTTAACTTACAAATTAGAAAAGAATTCCAGAACTTTGCACTTCAAGGTGCTTACAAAACTGAATCTAGTCCGAGTTCCCTAGAAATAATCAGATTTATACACGATAAGTTGCGATATGACATAAAATTCGTCGCAACGCAAAAAAGAATTTTTATTTAATATTTGTTTCCCTTTTTTTCTGATATATGTTTGCCAAATACTAACTCAAACGACCCAGAAGTAAACGAAAAATACAACGTAATTATATTAAAATTATTTCTTAATGAGTAATTGATTTTAAAATATCAAAAAATGGTGGATACTCTTACAACATTTGTTGAATTATAACTAAAGGATTTAAGGCTCATTGAATAGTTATTCTTGTATCACTTCTCTTGCATAACTTGATTAGGTTACAATATTTATCATTTAAGTTTTTTTTTTTTTTAGTTAATTTTTTTGAAATAAATATTTTATATTTATATTCTCTGCATATTTTACCCTAAGACATTTTTCCCAATGAAACACATACAGTTGGTCCTCGCTTGACACGGGTTATGTTCTTGAAAAATCTCGTAAAAAGCGAAATCGAGTTGAGCGAGATATGGATCTAGTACTCGTATATTTCAAAACAAGCTTACATTCCTAGATTACACCAAAAACCAAAAATAAAATTGTAAAATTTCAAATTCAAAAAAACCCTTGAATATTTCAACATCTTAGAACAACACTAACTTTTATGTTGTTATAAAGCTAATATTTGTGATTTATTCTTAAATTTTTGTAGTGTCGATTCTTCTTGTTTAAAAGGTAGAATTTAATTTGTACTGTTTTATACTAGCACTCTATGTAATGTTTTAATCGAATTAAAGAAACATTTATTTTTACGTATTAATCGTATTAAACAAAAATATATATTTAGCAAGAACGCAATTTTCGCCAAGTTACAAGGTGAAAATGAGCCAATTCCAAATTAATTTTAGTAAATTAATGTTAATCGAGAAATTAATTATCTGCTGTTTAAATTCTGTGGAAATTTTTATTAAACAAATGCTTAAAAAAATTGTGAATAATTGAAGTATGGCAGAAAAGTAAAACTGACATTGTTTGCTAACCAGAAAGTGGATTGTGCTGTGTTTATCAAGACTGTAATTAGAGTTTGCTTCACTCACATATCCGAGTATTCGGGGTTTGCACAAAATTTTCCAAATTTATCAGCCTCGTATGCAGCTCAATCTGTTGTATATGTTGTTTTTGCTGGCTTTGTGAGGGGGATGGGGGGGAGGGGAAGCCCGGGCGCTGTTGCAGAGGGATCGGCTGCTAACCTAGTCAAATAAAACACTTTCTAAAATTTGACTTTGGGCAGAAACCGCATTCATTACTCTTAGCCGAAGGATGTGTGTAACCCTTGCAGGAATTTACCGTTTTTAATCTCATTTCAAAAGTCCTTTCCAGGCGTCACACACACACGCACACACACTTACACACATGTGTGTGTGTGTGGTGTAAATATGAGTATTGGTCCAACTTGGCTAGTGTCAGATGGAAAAATAAGTTCTGGTCGAGGGCTTTTTGGGGGCTCGGCATCTGCGGCGGGGGAGCGAATGGCAGAAGGGGGCAGAAGGGGGCGCTGGGATTGAAAATGATGGTCCGACAGATTTTGAAAATTGCCAGTTGATGGCGAGCAAGAAGCGAGGAGGAGGAGGGAGAGAGGACTGCCAGACAGCCGCCAGGCAGGCGTTGCAAGTCGGCTTGGGGCAAGAGAGAAGGCGCGATGTTGGCGGGGCAGCCGAAGAGCGCGTTGGCGTCGATGGCGATGGAGGGAGGAAGTGGTGTAGCAGCGGGGGGGGGCGGTGGAAGGACTCGCGGCGACCGCAGACCTGAGCCTTGAGCTGGGTAAATATTTGTGGTTTCCGAAAGGATACTTTTAGCTAAGCGTAAATTCAAAAAGGCAAATTGGCAACTTCTGAGCAGGCCTGCCAGCCTGCCAGCCTGCCACAGTCTCTTCCACCAGCCACTGCCCCTGGCTGCTGTCCTGCTGCCAGTTGGGCGGCCCGAGCTCATTTGCTGGCCGCTCGAACTGTTGAGGGGAATCCGCTGCTGTTAGTTTGCCAATCTATGTGTCTCAGTGTGTGTGTGTGAAGATACATATCTGCTGGCATTGCGTCAGCCGCAGCAGCAAACAAACACACATGAGCCAGAGCTCTGCCCCTGCGGCATTTGGCAGGGCAAGGGTTCGTCTCGATGGCTGGGGCTGGGGATTGGGGATTGGGGTTGGGCTGCGGCCTGGGGCTGATTGGGAGCAGCTTGCCGGTGGATGGAGACAGGCGTTGGTGATTTCATTAGGACGGTGACCAAATAGATTTATTAATCCTCAGGCTAATAAATAGTGTGCGACATTAAAACAGAGCGAACCGCAGCCCGGATGTGGAACCGGTTGCTGCTCGGCCAGCGATGGAGACACCCAAAGGATGCTGAGCGAGACAGAGACGAAGCATTGTAGAGTTGTAGAGCGAGTGAGAGGCAGATAGAGACGCTGCAAGGGTTGCTGCTCACACTTTTCGGGCTGAAAAGGGCAAATTTCACTGGCTCTTTTGCAGCATCAGTCGAGCCCATTGAGAGATCACACAACTGCCCCTGCCTCTTGACCCTGCCCATTCCCCTACCCATTGACTGCCCATTGGCCAGCTTTAGCTGACAATTAACCTCTTGATGATCCGCTGATCTCTCATCGCTCTCGGATGCTGTGCGCATTCAAACAAGTTTTTAACATCATTTTAAAGAGGGCTTTTTATGCTTATTTGTGTTTTGTTTTTATTTTTCAGGGGGCTTAACCTCTGTGTGATGACTTGTTAATCTCTTGACCTGTTGACCTCTGGTGCCGCTTCCATTTGCGCTTCATTTAGTTGGCAATTTGCTGCTGGCGGGGAATTTAATTAGCGACAATACACAACGAGCAAATGCTGTAAGCTGTGTCAGCATTCGACAAGGTTCGTCCATCACTCGAATAGTTCTCAATTCGACGCTGCTGCAGCCAAGCTGAACGTGCAACAATGTCACATGCCGCACACAACTCTTTGGCAAGCGCTTAAAATGACAACATGTGCCAGTTGCCAGTTGTGAGTTGCCAGTTGCCACTTGGGCCTGCAACTGCCACTGGACCCGACTGTCGCAAAAGGATTGCAGAAGGACTCGACTGCTGTCCGAGCAATGAGCACGCCCCCCGCATAAATTTGTGCAAAGTGAAATTAAATGGGCGGCACTGCGATTTTAAATTTAATTAAATTAGCCCACGTCCTTTCGCCATGCCGTTTGCCACGCCTTTGACTTTGCCTTTGCCTTCGCCTTTGGCACGTTGCAAGCAAGACACTTTTTTCTTGCTCAATTTTTTGTTATTGGGGGCAGCGGCAACACTACAAAGCAGGAAGTTAGTCACAACTGTTAGACTAAGGAACGCCAAGGGTAGTTACATAACACACTTCCATGCAACAGCTTCAAAATGTTTGATGAGTTGACTGACAGCTCGAAAATAACTGAGAAGATACTGCAGAAATTCATTAATGCCAAGGCGACTTTACGCTTTATTCAATGGCCTAAATTTTGTGACAGATTATCCGCAAGGTGTAAATTGCTAAGGAAATATCCATGTGAAATATTGTTTAATCCAAGATTAAGCTCAGTTAGACTATAAATAAAGCTAAGAACGCCAATATTCCTGAACAGACAATAATCACGTTCAAAACAAATATTGATTAGGTTTAATAACATAGATGTTAGTGTTAGCAAAAATCGATGTATAGATAAAATAGTAAATAAAATAATATAGAAAGTAATTGAAATAATAATTATCAAAAATGAATAAAAATATGTTGAAAATAAAAACAAAATTCTAAACGTCTCAACATTGCATACTTACACTGAATCACATTTAAAATAAAAAATTTATGAAAATAAAAAGAACACATATTTTTTGATTAGAACTAATTTTCAGAGCAGAATAAAGAAACAAGTCTATTGTTCTGTAGGTGATAAATACTTATTTTTGCAATCTAATTAAAAGTTGAACTGTTACAAAAATAGTAATAATTCTTTCATTGACCAAATATAATAGAAAATCATTTAAATAAAATTCGAAAATAATTTCTAAGCAGATCATTTGATATTGTTTTGCTTTGTAGAGCATTTTAATATCAAGTTAATTACGCGCTCAGTGTGAAAGATATTTGTTGTCTAAAGAAAGATTTGAACTTCACATGGAATAGAATTGCGTAAGAGTTGGCGTATTCTAAAGGGTAATCCAGTTGCCAGTAAATGTGGCAAGTGGCAGCCAGATGATGCTGTTGTTGCAACGTTGTCGTTGTTGTTGCTGTTGTTGTCGATGCCGCCACTGTTAGTTGTTAGTAGCAATCGAGGGTCATTAAGGATGCTAAGCGGCAAAGTCGGAATGGCTGGAACAGAGAATGGCGACTGCCCGTTCGGCTGCAATTGTGCAACAAAACGTGGCAAGCGTTGCGTGGCGGGCAACAAAGCAAAAGTCCGTCTGGCATTTAAGAGTGCAGTGCGACGGAGAGAGAAAATGTTGCTGCCGCCCACCAAGGTGGACAAATGGATTTTCCAAATAAGCGAAGCAGAGATGGGGAAGAAAGAGGGAAGCTGGGAGTGGATAAAGCGAGCACAAGAGTCAGATGAAGAGGAGGGAGGCAGAGCTGCATTCGCATTCCCGCATTTGTTTGAAAAAGTCGCAAGAACAACAAAAAACTCACACACCTCCCACACACAGACACAGACACAGACACTGAGAGAGGAACATCAGAACAACAACAGCTACAGAATGTGGCAAGCAGCATGTAGCATGCAGCATGCAGCAAGCAGCAAGCAGCACAAAACCCACAGAAAAGTTGGAGAAGTCATTGAATGTCAGCCATGCAGCAAGCGATGGCCCCGAGAAACGAGAAACGCGAAGAGAGGAGCCTCGGACCTCTCCCGCCTCCGCCCCTCTCCGCTGCTGTCCTTGTTTGTCCTGTCCTTCCTCGTCTTCACACCCCCTCCGCTTCGAGGCAGCCGCAGTAGCCTGTATATATGCTCGCATCCTTGCAGCCCGCCACACACATTCGTCCCGGCTTAATGATTCTTTTATTCATTATTACACCCGATAACCCAAGAGAGCTTGGGTATTATATGCTTGTGATAATCGTCAAAATTATAGAATCTATATTTATTTAATATATAAATTAAATCAAAGTATTGAACTATATAAAATGCTCGAATAAATGTGGATAGTTTTCAATTCATTTTTCGACATCATCTCGATAGAAAGAAATTGTATTAAATTATTTGCAACAATATATTTGTAAACAATATTGAAATAATATGGATTTCTTTTTACAATAATTATTTTAATTTATTTCTTACATGTGTCCATTATAAATTTGGATAGTGACTAGATTTTATAAATTAATATTTTGTTTTTGTATTTTTGGTGTCAAGGCAATCGAGGAGAACAAATTCTTGTAGCATCACAAAATAATTATTATTGGAATAAAAATGTAATGAAATGAATAAAATGATCCTCAGCAATGGGATCTATTTCTGGATCCATATATAGAATAGTAGCAAAGTTTGTACAATATACGCCAACATCAACAATTGAGGTATTCGTTAAACCGTCTGACTATTTGCGATTATAATTGAAAAATCAATTTATCAAAATGTGTTTTTAATCAGCGTATAAAGTTGTTAGTTATATAGAATATCGGTAGCTTTGGTCACACTTATTTATTTCGGGTGTCTGGCAGCTCAGCGGACTCGCAACTTTTTGACTTGTTTTCCCTTCGTTTTTTACGAACGCGAATATATCGTATGTGCTTTGGACAGCGTAGCGCATTTAGCCAGAACGAATGTGGCAAAGGGAGGCGGGGGAGGGGGGCGGCAGAGGGAGATAGATATAATAATATATATGTACATATATGAATACACATACATAGAGACAGAGAGTGGAGTGAAGTGGAGAGGCGGGAGGCCAATGGGGCTTTGGAGCTCTTATTAACGAGCCAGCGAGTGCGCGAGCGAGCGTGCACTGTCCTGTCTGCCCTCATGTGTGTGTGTGTGTGTGTGTGTGTGTGTGTGTGTGTGTGTGAGAGTGTGTGTGTGTGAGAGTGTGTGTGTGTGTCCAGGCCAATGCAGCAGCCTCCACAGCTAACCACGCATCACTCCCGCTTGCCTCTCACTCGCGCTCACCTGCTCCGGGCTCCACTTGCTGCTTCGCTCTCGTTGTGTGTCTCTGTCTCGCACGATGTGCGAGCGCAAGACAATGTAAGGACAGTGCACTCCACATGCTATTTGCAACCGCACACACACACACACACACTCACACACTCACACTCACTCATACCCACACACACACACACACACACATGCAGTTGGACGCAGAACAACACGAATTTGGTGCGCGCCAAAAAGGATGCATTGAAAGGACGCGCGACCAACGCGAGCTCTGACTCCACAATCCGCTCTTCCCTGCCACCCTTTTCTCCCCCTCCCCCTTCCACCTCGCCCTCTTTCTTGCCTCGCTCGCCGTTGCGCCGACGGAGCTAAAGCCAAAGCGCCACAAAGGTTCATGGACAGTATGAGAGTCCTTAGCCCGGCACAAAAGAAAGGCTTAAGTTTCCATTTGGTCTCTAGAGCACGATATCCAGCGTTAGGACGCAGTACACACAAGTCACACACACACACCACACACACATGTGCTTTGCGGGTGGCAGGAGGAGGAACAGGAGCCGGAGCAGGAGCTGGAGCCGCAGCTGGAGATGGAGATGGAGCTGCCTTTGGTTTGCTTTGGTTTGGTTGCGTTTCGTTTCGTTTCGTTGGGTTGCCTTGCGGTGGCAATACTCGTACAACCCTTCGGCTATCGCATACCCTGCAGCTTAGGGGTCACATGAATGTGATATATACAATATAAATAATGTTTAACTATATGAATTACAAAATATTGACTATAAAATTCTTGGTATTATTTACAATAAATGCAAGTTGTAGCAAACTAAATTTAAAAAGATTACATTTTAATAACTATATTAGGTACAAACTGCATGATGTCAAACCTTCTTCTTCTAACTACCAGCTAATTCTTCTGCTAGGCTAACAGCAGCCTGCTAGACTAATAGCGTTTTCTTCACGTTCAATTGACTAGCGAAAGCCCAACGCCCTTTTACTCAATTCTCAAATTGTTAACTTCGCAAATGTCGCTTCCAACTATTTAATATCCAAGTTTAATTCAATAGTAGCAACGTCTTCTGCTAGACTAGTAGCATCTTCTTCTGCTAGACTTATAGCGTTTTTTTCACGTTCAATTGAATAGCGAAAGCCCAAAGCCCTTCTACTCAATTCTCAAATTGTTAACTTCGCAAATGTCGCTTTTAGCTATTTTATATGCAAGATGAATTCACTAGTAGCAACGTCTTCTGCTAGACTAGTAGCATCTTCTTCTGCTAGACTTATAGCGGTTTTTTCACGTTCAACTGACTAGCGAAAGCCCAACGCCCTTCTACTCAATTCTTGAATTGTTAACTTCGCAAATGTCGCTTTTAGCTATTTTATATCAAAGATGAATTCACTAGTAGCAACGTCTTCTGCTAGACTAGTAGCATCTTCTTCTGCTAGACTAATAGCCTTTTTTCACGTTCAATTGAATAGCGAAAGCCTAAAGCCCTTCTACTCAATTCTCAAATTGTTAACTTCGCAAATGTCGCTTTTAACTATTTTATCTCCAAGATGAATTCACTAGTAGCAACGTCTTCTGCTAGACTAGTAGCATCTTCTTCTGCTAGACTTATAGCGTTTTTTTCACGTTCAATTCTCAAATTGTTAACTTTGCAAATGTCGCTTTTAGCTATTTTATATCAAAGATGAATTCACTAGTAGCAACGTCTTCTGCTAGACTTGTAGCATCTTCTTCTGCTAGACTTATAGCGGTTTTTTCACGTTCAATTCTCAAATTGTTAACTTGGCAAATGTCGCTTTTAGCTATTTTATCTCCAAGATGAATTCACTAGTAGCAACGTCTTCTGCTAGACTAGTAGCAACGTCTTCTGCTAGACCTTTAGCGTTTTTTTCATGTTCAATTAACTAGCGAAAGCCCAACGCCCTTCTACTCAATTTTCAAATTGTTAACTTCGCAAATGTCGCTTTTAGCTATTTTATATGCAAGATGAATTCACTAGTAGCAACGTCTTCTGCTAGACTAGTAGCATCTTCTTCTGCTAGACTAATAGCCTTTTTTCACGTTCAATTGAATAGCGAAAGCCCAAACCCCTTCTACTCAATTCTCAAATTGTTAACTTGGCAGATGTCGCTTTTAACTATTTTATCTCCAAGATGAATTCACTAGTAGCAACGTCTTCTGCTAGACTAGTAGCATCTTCTTCTGCTAGACTAATAGCCTTTTTTCACGTTCAATTGAATAGCGAAAGCCTAAAGCCCTTCTACTCAATTCTCAAATTGTTAACTTCGCAAATGTCGCTTTTAACTATTTTATCTCCAAGATGAATTCACTAGTAGCAACGTCTTCTGCTAGACTAGTAGCATCTTCTTCTGCTAGACTAATAGCCTTTTTTCACGTTCAATTGAATAGCGAAAGCCTAAAGCCCTTCTACTCAATTCTCAAATTGTTAACTTCGCAAATGTCGCTTTTAACTATTTTATCTCCAAGATGAATTCACTAGTAGCAACGTCTTCTGCTAGACTAGTAGCATCTTCTTCTGCTAGACTAGTGCCCTTCTACTCAATTCTCAAATTGTTAACTTCGCAAATGTCGCTTTTAACTATTTTATCTCCAAGATGAATTCACTAGTAGCAACGTCTTCTGCTAGACTAGTAGCATCTTCTTCTGCTAGACTTATAGCGTTTTTTTCACGTTCAATTCTCAAATTGTTAACTTTGCAAATGTCGCTTTTAGCTATTTTATATCAAAGATGAATTCACTAGTAGCAACGTCTTCTGCTAGACTTGTAGCATCTTCTTCTGCTAGACTTATAGCGTTTTTTTCACGTTCAATTCTCAAATTGTTAACTTTGCAAATGTCGCTTTTAGCTATTTTATATCAAAGATGAATTCACTAGTAGCAACGTCTTCTGCTAGACTTGTAGCATCTTCTTCTGCTAGACTTATAGCGGTTTTTTCACGTTCAACTGACTAGCGAAAGCCCAACGCCCTTCTACTCAATTCTCAAATTGTTAGCTTTGCAAATGTCGCTTTTTTATATCCAACATGAATTCACTAGTAGCATCTTCTTCTGCTAGACTAGTAGCATCTTCTTCTGCTAGACTAGTGCCCTTCTACTCAATTCTTGAATTGTTAACTTCGCAAATGTAATATGTAACAATTTTAAATCCACCTTCAATTAATTGGCAAATGATCGACTCCCTCCTCCTCAATTCTCAAATTGTTAACTTCGCAAACGTCGCTTTTAACTATTATTTATTTCACACAGGGCAATATCTTAAACGAGTACTGCAGTATATTATATACAATTTTTCTTTTAGGTTTGAAATGGTTTTAATGATTGGCTTTTATTACTTATCTTGTAAATACTATAACTCAAAGTGTAATTATCTGAAGTAAGAATCTTATTTTTTGCGTGTTCCTACTGTTTGATTATGATTTATAATTTATTTATATATTATATAAAATTATCTGATTGTTAAAAGTAAATAATATTAAGTATTTTAAACTACTTTCAGCTGAAGTTACTTTAAACTTTATATTAAAACGTTAATAAATGTAAAACTGTAATGATAATGTCAATTTGTACAGTAGTGATTTCCATCAACAGTATTTAAATATTTTTAAAATTAATTAAATATTTCGGGAATGCTTTCCATGGGTTAATAGGTTCATATTTTCAAACATATGTTTCTTAATGTCTTTAAATACAAGGTAGGATATTAGATTATGATTTGGAATTATATTACTACTAGAAAAGCAGTGAGTGTTACATTATTATTAAGTTTGTATTGATGGGTTATATTCGATAGTCATAAGCGAAAACCATTGATTTTAATTTGGTCTTTACGAATTTTAATCGCTTAATTTGTATTTTTACATAATAAACAGCGTATTTCGCAGGTAATCAGTCTTCTTATTTGTCTCGTGATTTCAATTTAGTATTTTCTGCCTATCTTGTCTTATTGCACATCCAATAATCTTGCTGTCATCTGCAAGAATTGTGCAGGCCTTTGCCTGCAGGGTATTCTAGTAGTCTGGTATACCCTGTGCTCCTGCTGTGTTTGCTTTTATGAATGTTTTAGTGTGTCCATGTGGGCGACGGCGTCGGCGATGGCGATGGCGATGGCGATGGTTGGTGGCGGCGTGGAGCCGTAGACATTTGTTCTTTGACTTTCTTTGCTTTCCGGGTTGCGTGCCACTCCCCCCGCCCCTCGCCAACTCAGTATGTGTGTATGTGTGTGGAGAAGTTTGCGCTGCCATGACAATGGCCATGGCAGAATCCAATTCAACGTTGAAGTTCGCTTTTTGGCCATTTCATTTTGTTTGGGCGCTTTTTATTGTTTTCGCCTTTCGCTCAATGATAAAAGTGAACAAGTCCTTTTTCACATGGCCAGTTCCGTGATGCGTTAACATGTCCTCAGCACACACACACACACACACTCACACGGGGCTCTGGGAATTCGCATTGTGCGCGGTAATCAACGCATGTTCCCTGGACGAGAGCAGCGGCCATGTTTGGCTAACTGTCTGCGTCCTGCGTCCTGAGCGCTGTGTCCTGTGTGGTGGGTGGTCGCCGGCTTGTCCTTGTCACATTTGGGTTGCCGCCATGCTGGCTCTGCATTCAATTAAAACATCACCCGTTTTCTCATTCTGATCAAGTCGCTCTCCGCGGCTCTGCTGCGTCCTCCTCCTTTGACACTCTCAAATTATTCAAGTGGTCAGATGGTGTTGTTCATTATTTCTGTAGTTGTTGTTGCTGTAAGTGCTTACACACTTGCGATAGGGTTGAACCCGACACACACACATACACACACACACACACACACACACACACACACATGTGGATGTGCTTGAATCTGCGCCTGAACCTGCATCTGACTCTGTAGCTCAGTCCGAACTTGAGGCAGCTTACACGTACAACTCTCTCCGTCTCTATCCCTCACTCTCTCTATCTCTCTCTCTCTCTCTCTCTCTCTGTCTCAGTGTGGCAATGGCTGTTACATCCGCTCGCATTAACAGCATTGGCTCGGGTCTGCGTCCTTCGTCCTGTGTCCTGACTCCATTCTGGATTCTCGTTCTGCCGTTGCCTTTGCCTTTGCCGTTGTCGTTGTCGTTGCGAGTGCTTCAATTCGAACATAATAAATTAATTTATCATCAGAAAAGAATCTCTGTAAGCAAGCAGTAAAAGTTTCACCCTTATGGCCACACACACTCGCACACACATTAGGCGTAGGTTACCCGTTATATATGGTGCGAGTATCAGGCACACACACTTCAATTGCTCGCATCGAATGGGCCGAAGTTGACCCCCTGCACGGCTCCAAAAACAGTCCCCAAAACTCCCTCCCACTCTCCCCATCCCCATTCCCATCCCCTTTCCATTATTCACACCTAGTCGCCATATTAGCCATATAACTTTCCAACTACAAACTCTCAGACCAATCGGTCTTCCCATTGGCTTTTCCAAGGTATTTAATTTCTTTGGCTGAGCGTGAAATCTGTAGCTGCTCTATAACGATTCTAAAAACTAAAGGTAAATTTAAGATTTCGAATTTTTAGTTCATCTATAATCACTAAGCAATTGATTGAATATATTAAGACAATAAAACATTTTATATGCTATGTATTTAAATAGTTTTAGTTTTTGTATATATTTTCTGATCTTTTAGAAATTAAGAGATTATATTAAGGCAATAGAGCATTCTAAGTTACGAATTTATTTTAAAGAAAAAAAGCTTTCGGGTTGGGTCCAGAATTTCTAGTTTACATTCCGGTGATTTACTTTGTATATGTTTCTTTAATTATTATTATTAATTAATTAATTCTATATTATAATTAAAAGCTTAATGGACATTGGTTCTTTTTGTATTGCATGTGAGATAAAGCTTTGCTGTCCTCAAGTGGATTTTGTTTAACATTTTCGATATCCGCTAATTGAATTATAATGTTTTCTTTGTGCAAATATAAAACACAGTTACCATTATTTGAGAACTAGATATGATTGGAGCTTTGCGTTCTCATTAGAATTATTTTAAGAGTTGTTGACTAATTATGATTTTTGGATTTATTTTAAAAGATTTAAGAAACAAATAAAAATAGGCTTCTTAAAGAAAACAATAAAACAAACGACAACATGTGCAGAACATCTAAAATTGTTGTCGAATGTTTTTTAGCAGAGGTGTTAAATTTAGCATATTTTTGTGTTCAATTAAATAGCGTCTTTAATAATTTCCAAGTATCCGGGCTTATTAATTTGCGTACTTCTTTATGCTTTGTATATTCTTAGAATACTTTCAAAAGTAATTGAATGCAATGATTGAATGCTGTGGCGAAACTGTTCCAGTGAGTCATGCAATTCCAAGTATCATTTCTGCAAAAAGTAATTATTTCAGAGAAATATAAAGTGTCAAGTCTGATGTTAAAATTAAAAACACATTTGTTATATTAAATCTATTGCTTGTTACGAACGCAAATCTTGAATTCACAGCAAACATGTAGAGATTTCCTCACATGGAGAATCAAAGGCATACCTCTCAATCCAATCCAGTATTGGCAGCGACACCTTTCCACATATAGCTTAGCATCCATCAGCTGTAGATAAAGGAGCTTGAAAACAAGTTCCAGAAACTTAATTTTGAATACATTAGACTCCGCTTTTTCGAAGACATTTGTTGTGATAGGTATTTTAGAGGAATTTCCCCAGTTCTGTGCCGAGATTCTCTTTTTTCAAAAAAAAAATGTGTATAAACTCTCAACTAGCAATATTTCTGTAATTTTGAGAAAATAAATTTCTTGGGTTTAAAATATATTTAATTGAATTTTTTATTATATGGCAAATGCTTTCGACGGACGGATAAAAAATAAATTCTAATTAACAGAAATTCTCAATGAAAACTGAATCGTTCCTTCAACCGGACACTCTGCTTGGGCCAAGTTAATATTGGGCATATAGTATTTACATAAATTACTAAAAAAATTAAAAAATGAAGTCCATCAGTGGATAAGTCAACAGATTCGTCCTTATGCAAACCCAGTGTAAATTCGCAGTAGTTGGATGTCCTTGAGCAGCTTTAAACAAATAACATATGTATCATATATGTATATAAGGCAATAACTAATAAAGTGTGTCGCAGTTATTTATCTGCGAATCCGTGGCGATAATGTGTGCTTAGGACGGCGGGGAGGGGAGGGCGAGAGCAGAACAGTTGCCGAACATCCAACTTGGACTGTTGTCAGGGACGAGCATGTTCGATGTTGCGGCCAACAAGTTCGAACCGGCCACAAGGCAGGCGCAACCTTGGGTATGGGGTGGCAAACCCATACAACAACGACGCTTGGACAGCGACGCCTGCAGCGCTACTGGCATTGACGTTGACGCAGACGTCGACTGCGACTGCGACGTCGACGCCGGCCGACTGGCCCACACATGCGCCTCCGTTGTTAGCCACATGTGTGTCGGAAGGCCGGGCGAGGGTTTCGCAGACGTTGGATTCCAATGCCAATTGAAGTTTCTGGCTGCCAATTGGGGCGGCCAGTTATGCTGGATTGGTCACTGCTGGTCGAGTTCTGTGCGATGTGGGGGCCGGAAACGGGGTCCGGCAAGCGTCGCTCGCATGGCCAGCGGCCAATGGCGTCCACTGGGCAGCCAAGCAGCGACGCGTTCGCTTTCTCACTCGCTCTGCGCTGCGCCACACATGTCTGACGTCCATTTATGTGTGTGTGTGTCTGTGTAGACGATTTGAATATCTAACGTTTGCACATTAGCGACACCTGGCGGATTCGTCGACGCGCTTAAAAGTATGCAATGTTTTTGAGCAGCTCGCGATCGTTTTTCTTGTTTTACTGTTGCCTACTTCGGGGGTTGCTATAAAACTTTTATAGCTGGTGATCTTAAGTGAAAAATGCATTTTGTTTTTACCATTTTTGCAATTTGTATGTATTTTTGTATTTGTATTTCGTAACACAGACAACTATTTTTAATTATTAATTTACGTTTTTGTTTTTCTTTTGTTATTGTTTATGTTCAAAAAATTACACACACTTGAAAAATATTTTTTGTTTTTTTTTCCGTAACTTTTACGTTTATTTCTTGCTATTTGCTTACACTTTTTTTTGTCGTGTTTCTTGAGTTGCACATTCCGTTTATTGACGGCCAATTTACAACAATTTCGTTTAGTTTTTATTAAGTATTTTGTTTAGTTTATTTTGTGCTTTGTTTTTAGTATAAAGTTTCGCTTTTCTTCGTTTTTATAGCTACATTAAATTTTCTATATTTTGTATGATAGTTTTTGTAAGTTGCTTATGTTTTTTCTCATCTCAATTTCAATTTCGATTTCAAATTCAGTTTTATTTTGCCCTCGGTTCGCTGTTAAAAACAATCAAAAATAAATAATGAAGAACAAAATAATATTCGTTGGTGAAATAAAAGATAAATTTTGTATGATTTTGTAATATTTGCTTTTTTATTCAGTTTTCTTCATTTGATATATGAACTATATATAGGTATGTATATACATAGATGTATATATTTTATCTATACACATATATATATAATTTAATATATGTATTTTATGTCTTGTTTTCTGAAACACAATGCATTGTCGATCAGTTTATGAATTTTATTTAACACAATCTTTTCTTATGCATTCTCTGCCTCTCCTCTTCCCTTCTTCACTTTCTCTCACTCCCGTTCTCTCTCGGTTTCGCATTCAACTTGTTTCTAATAAATTATGCACGATAAACTTCATAGTTGCTTTCGAAAATAACAAAAATTGCCTGTATTATTGCAGCGGCAGTTCGGTGAGGGGTGAGGATTAAGGGTGAGGGGTCAAAGGTCAGGGTTGTCTTTTTGGGGTGTGTCTCCGCGCTGCAATTATAGAAGCAATTTTCTTCACTGGCTAAATTGTAAAATTTTCAATCAACAAAAAAAAAAAAATAAAAAGGAAAGATATATGAACTGAAAGTTTCAACAAATTTTTTGCTTTCTCTTTTCTTTTTTTTTTAGGTTTTGTTTTGAATTTTGCTCACCAAAAAAATTTGTACTAAAAACGATTGTTTAAACATTAATCAAATTGTGGATTTAGATATAGTTAAGTTTTAAGTTAAATAACGAAAATCAACAGTTTAAAAAAATGTTTTTTAATTTACTTCTTTTGTCTTCCATTCCTTGTGCTTTTCTTTTGTCTTTTCATTTGCCAAAGAAGAAAAAAAAAACAAAATAACGGAAAACAAAATACATACATACATTAGTTCCTCAGTCTTCTAAATCTAGTTATTTGTTGTCGATTTCTTTTGTTTCTCATAATTGTTAATTGCTTTGAAGTTTTACGTACAAATTTGTCAAATGTTTTAGTTCGACTGCATTTTCATCGGGTTCTTTTTGTTTTTGTTTTTGTTTTTCAGTTTGCAAAATTGCTGCAATACTTAAGCTACAATTTTGTTTGTTTTGTTTAAAAAAAAATTGTGTTTTACATTTATAGATTTATTTATGTATGTAAAAAATTTGATTATTTTCGTGTTTTTTTTTCGTTTTGTTTTAATTACATTTAATAATAATATAACTATTTCCTAGGCAAAAAACTGTATCGAAATCAAACGATAGACATTAAAAAAAAAATAAAATTGGTTTGTCCAATCAAAATAATAATAATTATAATAATTATTTATAATAATAATATAGTAGATATATATATGCATATATATGTATTTGTTTATGTTTGTATTTTAATAAGATTTTTACAAGTGTTGCTCTTTAGTGCCTAGAGTTCTAGATTTAGATTTACTAAAATGTACATCGATGTTTAACAAATACGCGACCTTAAATACACACAAAAAAAAAGATATATATATTTTGTTTATGTCATATGTTTTTATATAGTAAAGTTTAGCGTATAATTTGCTCACTGGGAGCACATTTCGTGTGTGTGTGTTTTTTTTTTGGGTTTTTTCTTTTCTTTTTCACATAGTTGTCGTTTTTTTTTTTGTTGTTTTGTTTTTAATATTCTTAGTTTCTTTGTTTTATACAAATTGTTTGTTGCTTAATTGCTATAAATACACTGGAAAATGTGTCGCTGGCAGGACGAGTGTCCTGGCTGCAGCTCTCTCTCTCTCTCTCTCTCTGTCTATCTTCTGCTTCTCAATTTGTTTATAAATTACGTAAAAATATTTATAAAAAAAAATTGTTTAAAAAAAATGATTACTGTGCAAATGATGCAAATTGTAATTTAAATGTATACATATTTTTGTTGTTTTTGTTTTGTATCGTTTTTGTTTTTAGCTGGGACGTAAAAAGAGCGTGAAAAAAAATGCATTAAAATTATATTACATAACGGTTATTGCTTTGGTATTAAATGCCTCTGGTCGTGTCCTAACGTGTCGTTACATGTCGTGTCGCTTGAGCTGAGCTGCAGCTCGTTGTCAGGGGGAATCGGGATGCTTTTAGAAAGTCGCAGTCAGCACTGCAAAAGACTCGGGGTATTTACAGAGGGGCGGGTCAGAGGGCAGAGGGCGGGGGGCAACACATCTTTAGAAGATGCGCGACATGAGGCGGCTGCGACTGCTGGCCAACTGTGGCGACTGTTGCTGCTGCTGCTGCTGCTGCTGAAGTTGTTGCTGCTGTTGCTGATGTTGCTGCTGTTGCTGTTGCTGATGTTGCAGGGGCGGCAGCAGGGCGTTGGTGGCGCGCAGCTGCAAGGCGTGTGGCGGCAGCTGCAGCTGCAGTTGGTGCAGTTGCGAGTGCGGTGGCGGGGGCGGTGGCGGTGGCGGTGGCGGGTGCGGATGTGCGCTGCTGCTCCAGCTGCTAAAAAGTCATGCCTCCTCCTTGAGCGATATCGAGTGCGCTGGCAGGCTGGAGGACGCGTTCGAGTCGTTGTCGCCACTCACGCTCCCCGGCAGCGACAGATTGTGGCCGCCCATCGAGCCGAACTGCGGCGGGAAGCCGACCGCCACGCCCATCGGGCAGGCGGGCGACAATTGCGACTGCGACGGCAACTGTTGCTGCTGCTGTTGTTGCTGTTGCTGCTGTGCCTGGGCGGCGGCCTGCTGCAACTGTTGCTGGGCGGCAGCGGCCGCCTGGGCAGCAGCGACGGCGTTGGCCGCATTGGCGGCGGCGGCGGCCGCCTTGCCCTGGTTGACGACGCACTTGCGCATGTGCTTCTCGAGGGTGGAGGGCACCGAGAAGGGCATGTCGCAGAAGCGGCAGCGGTAGACGTCCTTGCCGGTGCGGCCGTGCGTCTTCATGTGGCGGGTGAGCTTGGAGCTCTGGGCGCAGGCGTACGAGCAGAGCTCGCACTTGTACGGCTTCTCGCCGGTGTGGCTGCGACGGTGCACGGTGAGGTTGGAGCAGTTCTTGAACACCTTGCCGCAGAACTCGCAGGTGTCGTTGCGCTGCCGGCTCTCCTTCTTGAGCAGCGGGCCCTGCAGCAGCGAGTTGGCGCCGCCCAGGCCCAGCGGCTTCAGCTTCAGGTTCTCGAAGAGCGCCTCGTTGCGGTGCAGCGCCGACATGCCCCACCAGTCGCCGCCGTCCATCTTCATGCGCTTGGACAGCTCGAAGGGGTTGGGGAACGGGTTGAAGAGCGGCACCTGGGCGGCCGGGTCCTGCGGCTGCGCCTGGAACATGTTGCAGTTCTTGGCGAACTCGTCGCGCAGCCGCAACGCGGCCACCGGCAGACCGTTCAGCTTGTCGGACAGCGGCTGACCAGCTGCCGGAGCAACCGCTCCAGCCGCTCCAGCGCCACGGTTGTTGTTGTCGACGACGGCGGCGGCGGCTGCGGCGGCAGCGGCCACGGCGGCGGCCTCCTTGCGGCCCGACTCCTGCAGCGCCTGCTTGTACGCCTCCGAGTACTGGGCGATGTTCGACAGCCCGAACTTGTCCATCAGCTCGCCGACCAGCGAGGTGGCGCCGGAGCTGGTGGTCTTGGGGCTCTGGCTCTTGCCGTCGATGCGGTTGTTCACGCTCAGATCCTCGGCCTCGTAGTCGACGTCGTCGCAGTCCTCGAGCTCGTCCTCGTCGTCATCTTCGCCCTCGGCGTCGCCGTCGCCATCCTCGTCGTTCAGCTCCTCGTCGGACTCGTCGGGATTGGGGTCGTCGTCGTTGTCGTTGTCCGCCTCGTTGGTCTCCAGCGAGTCGGCGTTGCTGCCGCCGTCGTGGCCGTCCTGGTTGTTGTCGCCGCCGTTGCTGCTGCTGCCGCCGTCCTGGCCCTCGGCCGGACTGCGGTGCACGCGCATGTGCTTCATCAGCTTCTGGATGTGCGAGCACTCGAAGTCGCAGGCCGTGCACTTGTACGGCTTCTCGCCGGTGTGCGTGCGCTGATGGATGATCAGGTTGTTCTCGAACCGGAACTTCTTGTCGCAATAGCCGCAGGCGAAGCAGCTGCTGGCCTCCAGCTCGTCCAGCGCCTTGCCCGGCGGTGTGCTCGCCGAGCGGGGCGTGCTGTTGCCACCAGCAGCACCGGCGCCAGCAACTGTTGCTGCCGTGCCAGTGGCGGCGCCGTTCTCGGCGACCTTCTCGGGCGGCGTCAGCGAGTGGGGACGCGGCGTGGGCGTCACGGAGCTGGGCGAGGGGCTCGCAAAGCGCGGCGATTGCTTCTGTCGTGGACTCGGCGAGCTCGAGTTAACAATGTTGCCAGCTCCAGGGCTTGTTGTGCCCGCAAGCTGACGCAATCGCTGCGAGTAAAAATCCATCTGCTGCGGTTCCAGACTCACCGACGCAGGACTCACTGCAGACTGTTGCTGCTGCTGCTGCTGTTGTTGCTGCTGTTGTTGCTGCTGCTGCTGTTGTTGCTGCTGCTGCTGTTGTTGCTGCTGTTGGGAGCTGAGGGATGGCGGCGGCAACGAGGCGGGCGGCACCGAGCCGCGTTGGCTGCTGTTGCTCGACGGCGGCCGCTGCTCGACGGCATTAGGAACATTGACGGCCACAGCCTGAGCGGGTTGCTGCTGCTGCTGCTGTGCATTGCTGGCGTTGAACTGCGCCTGGGCGGCGGCTGCGGCGGCGGCCAGGTTGAAGCCGTGATGGCGGAACTGCTCGCTCACCAGCTGCTCCATGCGGTAGTGGTCGGCGGGCGTGGGACGGCCGAACAGCGGCGACACGCTAGGAACTACATTGCTCTGGGCCAGCGCCGGCGGCAGCGGCATGCGCAGCAGCTGGAACGGATTCGCGTGCATCGCCTCGGGCGGCGCCAGCAGCGGATGATGCCGCATGCCCGCCGCCATTGCCGTGGCCATGTTCTGCTGCTGCTGCTGTTGCTGCTGATGTTGCTGCTGTTGTTGCTGCTGCTGCTGCTGCTGCACGCGCTGTTGCTGCTGCAGCATTTGCTGTGTGGGCGAGTGGCTGCTGCTGCTGACGTTGCTGCTGCTGCTGCTGCTGTTGTTGGCTGCCGCGGCTGCTGCTGTCGAGCAGTTGTTGCTGCTGTTGTTGCCGCTGCCGCTGCTGCTGCTGCTGGTGTTGTTGTTGCTCGCGCTGCTGCTGCGTTTGGCTGCCGGCGACACGGACTGCGAGGCCACCGCCTGCGCCATCAGCGCATGCAGCGGCAGCGGCACGCCCACAGCCGCTGCGGCGGCAACAGCTGCTGCTGCTGCTGTCGGACTGAGGCTGCGATTGGGGCTGATGTTGCCGCTGCTGCTGTGGCTGTGGCTGTGGCTGCTGTTGTGGCTGTTGTGGCTGCTGTTGCTGCTGTTGTGCGCGGCCGCTGCGGTGGCGGCGGCGTTGAGGGCGGCGGGCGTGGCCACGGTGAGTGTGGCGCCTCCGCTCGCCTCCACGTAGATCTTGACGCCGTGCGAGTGCTGCACGTGCTGGATGAGGCGCCACGCGGACGTGTAGCGCGTCTTGCACGTCGAGCACGTGTAGTTGCTGGGCTCTGAAAAATACAGGCGAGAGAGAGGGGAAGACAGGAGATTAGTTATGTTGCCGGTGAAATATGCGAATTGACGGGAAATGAGACGCCAGCAATTTGGCTTATTAATTATGAATAAAGCGGGGCGAGATTTATTGATTTTGCCCACCCAACGAGACACACACGCTGCATACAAATGTGCGTCGTGTGGCAGGTGCCCCAAACAGGCGCCACACACACATCGTCACACATATCGTCACACGTCCTGTCTGCCGTTATAGTTTGTCCTGTTTGCTCTGCTTCATTTTTTGTTTGTGGTTTGTCGCGACGTTTGTTAATTTGCCACGGAAGCCAAAAATCAAAAACCGCCCCCTGCCTCCCGCCTGCAACAACGTGTCCTGCGGCAGGAAATTACAGGCGAGCACACATAACTATTGATGATGATGTGGCCGCAAAAAGGGACGGGACGTGCGTGGACAGCGGCAGCAACAGATGCGATTTTTAAAATGAAAAATGCGAAAATGTGTGAAATTTGTTACGCCAAAAGAAGTGATAATAAAAAGCAGGCACAACGAACAGCGAATGCGCTATAAACACTATATACGAGTATGTGGCAGAAAGTAAAAGTTTAATAATCGAATGTGGTGGTCGAAGGTCGCCACATGCCACATGCCACATGTCGCCACAGAAGCTGCCTCGTTGTCCATGCGGGCAACAAGGTGTTAATGCGCAACTATTACAACAACCCTGCGGAGTTGGCAACGCACTCTGCATTTAAATGACGCTTTAAAATAAATTTCCGAAAAATAGTAAAAATGAAAAATAAAAAAAATGGAAATGAAAAAAAGGGAAAATGTAAAAGGGAAATGGGAAAGGCAGAGGGCACGAGCTGATCGGAAAAACAGACGGAGACATATGCACACACTTTTGCTTTTCTTTTCATCTATTTTGTGAGCTGTTTTTTATGGCGTTACGCGCGACTGCAGCTTCCTCTTGCCCCGCTCCCCCCTCTGCAAAGGTGATAGAGCGTGCTAAACATGATTTTGGTCACGACCCGATCAGCCGTGGCATCGCGCATAGGGGATCTTCTCGCAACAAGATGCGATGCGGGCAGGAAATGCAAATGAATCTGATAGATACGATAAAAGGGTTCGTTGTCGACCGTGGGGGTTAAGGGTGCGCGGCGTTAGGGGTTGCTCCCTAACCCCGTTGGCACGTCTCATCAGATAATGATCGTCATCATCATCGTCAGCAGCCGCTGCTGCTTTGAAGCGGCGCAAAAAACGAGGCAAAAGTTGTCGAAAAACGTGCGGCATTTGCTGCAAACGAAACGATCGCGAGAAGGACTGAAAGGATTGAAAGCATTGAGGCAACTGCGCGCGTTGCGCACGCGCCAAGCACATCCTTATCCTTATCCCTATTATTATTCACATATAGCATTGGGTTCTGTCAGTCAGTCAGTCTCTGTGTCTGCCTGCTCGTCTGTTGTCTAATGTTTGCCCTCAGCCTGGCACGTTCTGATTTTGGCAGCTCTTTCAGCTGTCGCTGTCGTTGTCGCTGTCGCTGTCGCTGTTGGCGGCATTGTCCTGCGGGAGTCGAGGACACTGCTCCAGCGTCTCAGTGGCAATCTCAAGTGAGCCGCTTGACTGCATTGAAAGCAGCTCAGACGGAAGCGAGCGCTGCAAGCGGAGCTGCGACGACGAGTCGAGGAAATGGCAAATTGACCGCCTGCTGCAGCAACAAAACATCATCGTGGAGCCAGGAAGTGCGCCAGGACAATGTTGCGTATGAGCAATGCCACACAGCACAAGGCGGGGGCACAGCGTGTGGCAAGCAGCAGCAAAAGGGTTGCACAGTAATGGGATAATTGTTGCAGCCTTTCCGCCGCTGTTGCCAACGTTTTTGGCGCGTTTGTGTTTTGTGTTGTCGAGTGTCCTGCGGGCTCCTGCGGCGATTTGCATGGCTCGACCTTTAGCCTAAGCCCAGCCCTCTCACTCACTCACTCACTCACTCTCTCTCTTGCTCTCTCTCTCTCTCTGTGTGTGTTTTTTTGCAGTGCTTTATCTCTAGTTTTTTGTTGCTGCTGAATAGAAAGGAAAGGCGCGCGTAATCCTTTTGTGGGCTCTCGGGCAGGACGTGAAATTGCATGAGCCGAGCGCATTAGCCATTGATTTGGATATTTGGAAGCGTAGCGTAGAAGAAAAGCACAAGACGTGGGCGGGGGACGAGCAGCGGGGGCGGGGCAGGCTCTAATGCCTGGCTTAGTGCCAGCATGAGTCAATAATTGAATGCGAGTGCGGTGAATACTGAACAACCAAATGCTGCTGCTGCTGCTGCTGTAACCTTTTCAATGGGGTAAATGGGTTCAAGCGGCGTTGTCCTTTGCTGACCTCAGTCCCCTCTTCCGCCCTCCTCCACCCCGCCCCTCTTAGTGCCACACACACAACAACTTGCAACTTTTGATGGTGTTTCATTGTCGCTGCGGTCGCGACATGCTGAGCGCTGAGCGCGCGAGGCCAAGCGAAGCGAGCCAAACAAATTGATAATTAACATGATTCACACACACACACACACACACACACACTCATGGATACACTCAGTCATTCACTCATGCACTCACATGTTGTTGTGTTCGGTGCTCTGACAGCGAAAGTAAAAATGTGACAAGCGACGCAACAAATATTTCCATTTTCCCCATTTTGTTGACAGTTTTTCACAGACAGGTGACAGGCAGCAGGCAGCAGGGCGGGGGGGGCAAGGACAGGTGGCATGGGGCATGGGGCAAGTTGCCATGCCAGCAGTCGCTCCATATTTATAATTACCAAATGGACAACAATTGCGATGCGACAACAACTTTCAAATGCGTTGCGCGGCAGCAGCAAACGGCAAACGGCAAACGGCAAAAAAAGCAACCGTGTTGAAAAAATGAAGAAATTAAAACAATGCGTAATTAACGTGACAGATACAGATACAAATGTATCTCCACCTCTATCTCTGTATCTGTATCTGCAGCATGTCGCTGTTGTTGCTGCTGCTGCTGCTGCTCGAAGCTCTGACAGTTTTGCATTGTCAGGAGTCAAACAACTTTGTTGTTACTCGTGTCAAAAGCGCAAAGTTCAAGGGTTAAACAGTGACAATGTGAATGTGAATGTGAATGCGAGTGTGAGTGTGTTGCCTACGGAAATCAGGAGACATGTTTGACAAGGATGCGTCGTGCTAAGTGCACTGCATTCACGAATACACTCATGACAACATGCGAATATGTGTTGTTTTGAAGATCTGATTTAGAATTTGATTGTAAGTTGAGAATACAACTAAATGAATACATTCATGCATAAATTGCTTGCGTTTTTATTTCAATATATTTCAGTATATTTATTATTGAATCATCTGTATTGAGCACACTCATGAGTACATTCATAATAAATAGTGAATAGTCCAGTTTTAAGTGCTCGTCACTCGAATCAAACTGTATGCAAATAGGCGCAGCGTGAGTGCGCGAGTGCACTCATTCACACACTCACTCGACTCACCGTCAATCGCCGGCACGCGACGTCACCTCAGCACGAATCGAACGAACTTTGACCCCTCGGCGCGTGGTCAAGTCACATCTTAACTGACCAGCGAACGTTCCCCTTTGACTCGATTCGTTTCCTTCCGCTCTCCGCTCTCTCCTCTGTTGCCCACTCGATTCAAAGAATTTCCCTTTCGCTTTTGCCCGAGTTTAACCCTCTTTTCTTTGGCAGCGCTTTTGTGCGTGTGTCAAGTCCAGTTTTGCATTCGCATTCACATTCGCATTCGCATTCACATTCGAGTGTCCTGCGCCTTTTGTCCACTCAAGTGGTTGTCCCCGCTCCTTTCCTTCGGTCCGTTCGCATCGCATTCGCATTCCTTTGCTCTGCTCTGCTTTACTGCTCTTTAAATTAACCCCGAGGGCAGCTCGACTTTTGCTTTAGCTTTAGCTGCTGCTTTTGTTCTACGTCCTGTTTGCCCTCTTCCTCTCCCTCGCCCCATCTTCCCCTCTCTCTCTCGCTTTTTATTTTTATTGTTGTCTTCTGGCTTTGGCTTTTCATCAGCTTCATCGTCGTCATCATTTGCATTGAAAAATGTCAAAGTCAAAGGGCAGCAGCCGCCTGACAATCGAAGCTGCTCCCCGAGCTCCCTCTCTCTCTCAGTCCCTGCTCCTGCTGTGTCCGAGTGTCCTTTTTTTACTGCTGCTGCTGCTGCCGCTGTTCTGTCTGCTGCACGTCAGTTTATCAGCAGTCGCGCTTTGATGTCCTGCTTGCCCTGCTTTTCTGCTGCCATCCGTTTTTATTCCAGTTTGCAGTTGGTCAGAAAGCGTGGGAGGAAGCGAAGTGTGTTAATGCAGCTGCAGCTTATCGCGCTCGCTCTCGCTCTCGTGCTCGGCAGCCCTGCGGCCCCATCAACTTATGGCGACTTAACGTCCTGCATGTCCTGCACGTCCTCGCGCTCACCTCACGCACATCAAACACATTTTTTCGCCCCGTTTGATGTTTGTGTGGGCTTTGGTCAAGGGGTTTTCGTTTTTTTTGTTGGTTTTGGTTTTGGTTTTGCTTTCGGTTTTTAATTTGCCAAATATGCGACGATTAAATACCGACTCACCTGTGTGCACCGTGTTGGCCTCGGCGTCGACCAGCTCCATTTTGGGCCGCTTCGCCAGCGGCTGCTCCTCCGCCGCCTCCGTCGCTGCCTGCGACTCCACTTGCTGTTCTGGCAGTTCTGGCTGATCGTCCTCGTCATTGTCGTCGACGTACGTCGGCTCCTGCTTGACCTTTGGCTTGTCGTCGTCGTCGCCGTCGTCGTCGTCCTCGACCGCCAGGCGGCAGTCGTCGCTGCGTCCGATGTGCGGCTGTTGCGACTCGCTGTCCGCCTTCGGCGTCGTGTTGTCGTTCTCTGCAACCAGAAACAGTTCAGAGTGTGTTGAAGCTCCAAATGAAATGAGCAGTGTGGGCAACTTACCGTCCACTAGGCGCTTGGGCGTGCTGCTGGCGCCGTCGGCCAAGAGGTCCGCCGGACTGGGCGGCGGTGTGTGGATGCGAGAGCCGCTGGCCGCCGCCGTGGCAGCCGCTGCGGCAGCCGCCGCTGCAGCCGTGGCAGCTGCAGCCGCCGCAGCGGCAGCGTTGGCGGGCCCACTTGCTGGCACTGCAGGGCTGCCAACTGGGGCCGATTTGCGGGCCGCATTTGTGATGATGGGCGCCGAGATGGACGGCCGGCGATTGACGAGGCTCAGCGGACGGCCCTCGTCGGCATCGCGATCCATGCTGGGCGCCTGCGTGGTGCACTGGCCATAGTTCTCCTTGTTGCACTGCAGCACCTTGTGCTGTATGAAGCGGACGATGTCCGACAGCGCGAACGTCTTCTGGCAGGCGCCGCACGTCAGAATGTCCTGTGCGGCAACGGCATCGTTCTCTGTGGAATCGGAATCTGCGAAGAGGGCGAAAACACATTTCTTAGTCAATGTCTTTAATGGTTGCAGAATACGGGGGGGGAGGGGCGACATTTGCACTTGCAGTTCATAAATTCGGTCGCTTTTATGGCCCCCCATCGAGTGGTGGCCATCAATTGTGGCTGAGCTCTGTCGCGGCTAATTTAGTTGTTGTCACTTTTATGGCGACCATGAATAATTCGAGAGAGTGTTCTATCGATAACTGCGCCTCGATTGCCGCCTATCGATAAGTCCGAGCTAATCAGCTATTGCCAGTGATTTGCCACGCAATTGCCATTGCCATTGCCATTGCCATTTGTCTGGCATTCATTAAGCGAGCTTAACTAAATAGGCAAACTCACACACTTACACACACAGAAATAATTCGTAGAGTGCGATGTGTCACAATTGATTTGCTGCAACAATTTATGCGCTGGGTTTTTACGCACAGCTAGCGACAACCATGACCAACTGGCTGTGGCAGCTATGACAACCCTGGCAGCCCACTTATTTACATATGGACTGTGATAAGCCGTCGAGGGGAATGGGAAGGGGAAGGGGCGCGTATCGATTCGCCTGCACTTTAATTTATGTATTTTGCGTGCGCCCAACAACAACACCCCGAAAAATGTAATCTAACCAAAACTTCCCCCACTCCACACACACACACACGCACACGCACACACACACACGCAGATTTGCATGCATGGTTGTGTGTTTGTTGTGCGCCAGAAAAATGTGAACATAAATTCCAGTCGGAAATATTGGCGAGGCCTGCAATTAATTCGCATCGCAATGAACTGCTGCAAACTTGCGCCTCTCTTTGTTGTTGTCGTCTGCTTATCCGCCCAGCAACAACAACGACAACAACAACGACAACAACTTGTGGCAAGCGAGAGCAATTTGCCCCGCAGCTGCGGCAGCAACTTTTGTCAATTTATCGATGAATTTTGATTGACCAAAGAAACCGAAAACAAATATGAATACAAACAACTAGAACTAGCACAGCCCAAGGCGGTGTTACACCCACATCACACCCACACCCACACACCCACACACTCACACACACTCACACATGTGTAGCGCCAAGGGATATGCAACGAAAACGAAACCCAAAACTCAAGTTTCGCTCGCTGATTGAAATGCGCCCAAATTGGTCAATCAAAAGTGACCAAATTTCCTCCCACAACAAAATATCTGAAATCTATGAATGGAAATTCTATTGTGTATGTTTGCCAACATATTTTTTTTTATTTATTTTTTCGTTTAGGAAGTTTGCCTTCCTTGGTCTTAGTTTGGACTTTCTTTTGAATTGGTAAATTGCTTTTTTTGTTCGTTGTGCTTTCTCTTTATTTTTTAACAGGTTTCTTAAGCTACATTAACAATACTTTGTATCTATTCTAATTGATATAAATTCTGTTTATTTATGAATGGCAGTTTCACTTCTCTCTTTAGTACTTTAATTTTAATTTACTTAGCAAGCGTATTAAATAGTATTTTGCAGTGATGATTTATTCTATGCTCATATCAAATTAGTTATATTTATTTTTGTCCTATATATATACATTTCCACTTCTTCTGCTCAGCTTGTGTGGCATTGTCAATTAGCTGTCGCAGCATCCACAAAAATAAGTCGAGAGTAACAACAATTTATTGACGCGCTGTCGGTTGCCACTTGTCAACTTTGCTCTCGTTGTTGTTGTTGTCCAGTTTGAACAATTTGCGGTTGCCCAAAACACCCACACACACACACACACACACCCACACATATACAGAGAGCTACTAATGCGCCCCGAAGCGTTGCTCAACTTTCACGTTCGTCCTTTGTCCATTCAATCGTCCTGCCCTCCGCCCTCCGCTCGTTTGCCTCGTTTTTTATATCAATTGATTGTCCTGCGACGGGGTGACAACAAGCTGCTCACACACATGCACACACACACGCAGTATCTCATATTATTATTATATATATTTTGGCTTTTTTACTGATTGTTTGGGTGGGGCAACGCATCGTTTGTCGCTTCGTTTTGGTTTTTGTTTCAATAACAATAAAAAGAATATGTTTTCGCTTCCCCTCGCTGTCGCTCCCCTCGTTGCCCTATTGACTTTAGCGTGTTGCTTTTTTATGGTGAAAATGCGCTTCATTTTTATTGATTGGCGATCATTGGCGTGAAATGGACGCAGGACGCAATTAGCCGCCTGTCTGCCTCCATGAATTAAACATGTGCTGCTGCCACACACACACGCACCGCCTTGCCATTGGCCAGTTAGCCGTGTGGCATGCGGCAGGTAGCCGAGGCGACTCGTTACCTGCCTGTTGTTGTCCCTTGTAGGCGTTGCCCGGCAGCCAGAACGCGTTCACTGAAAAAAGGGGCACGAGGGCGTCGCCAGCTATTTGGCTAAGCGATTAGATTAGATCTCTGAGGAGACAGAGAGCGGGGGAGATTAGCGCGAAAACTAAAAGCAAATATAAATATAAATAATATGAGCAACTTATTGACAGCTCCACAAAGTCTGCTGCAATATTGCGCGAGGGTTGCAGCAGCAGCAACAGCAGCAGCAGTGGCAAAAGGGGCAGCAACAGAGGCAACAGCAGCAACAGCAACAGCAGCAACAGCAGCAGCTGCTGCCCAAAAAGGTGTATTGAAAGGGTGTTCAAAGTGCCCGAAACTGTCAAATGTCAGACAGACGCTGACAGTCGCCTGACAAGTGTCAACAGTAGCTAGGTGAGTGTGTGTGTGTGTGTTCACGTGTATTTTGGCGAATATTTCATAAAGTCAGCTCATAAATTGAATTATCTGCTCAAAAGGGCAAAAAGGACACACGCAACACAAAAGGGTTCGGCTTTTCGACGCCAATTTAAGCAGCCAGAACCAATGCGCTAACAATTCACTCAGATGCCTCCCCCTCCTACCGCCTCCCTCCTCATCCCTCCTGCCTCCTCGTCCCCTCTCGCCATGGTTGTTGACCAGCTGAGCTGACATAACATACGCATATTGTAGTTGGCGAGAGATTCGCAAGTTGCCACATCAAAAATGGCCGACACATTTTGTGATGTCATCGCGACGATGCAATTAATTCCGGCTACCCCCGCTCCGCACCCCCCCTCCTCCCACACCAACACACTCTCACACACTCACACACACACACACACTCACACAGCGATGTAGCACACACAAAATAAATTGAAGTGCGTCGATTTGTAAAGCGCGCAGCTTAAGAATATTTACGAGCTGCTGCCAAACTATCCTGCGGCTATTAATATGCACATAACTGCGTCTGTGTGCGACTGTGTGTATGTGTGTGTGCGGGTGTGTGTGTGTGTGTGCCGTGGCAAAGTAGGACAATTAAGAATTAACATATTAATAGGACTTTTGCGCAAATTATCAAGACGCACAAATATGGAATTCAAGCGACGAGATACAGACACAGCGACACAGCCGCAGATACAGATACATCTACAACTATAGCTACAGATACAGCTACAGCTACAGCTACAGCTTCAGCTATGTGCGGTCGTCTGCTCGACTCGTATTTTTGTTATTTATAACATTTTCATGTTATTGACTGCACGATGCGGCAGCTGTCTCCCCCAATCGCCTCCGCCCACAACCTGCCACTGCTGCTGCCGCTGCCGCTGAAGGCGTGGCACAGGCAGAAAACAATACGTTGATTGTGCTAATTTATGCCCCCACACACACACACACACACCCACTCACACACTCACACTCTCCCACTCACATGTGAGCCAAAGGACGCGCTTTATGGCCAAAAAGGTTATGGGCCAGTCGAGTTGGCTGAGCAATGTGGTTGGGGCCGCTTCGGGTGGTTGCTGCTTAGACCAAGGCTGGCCATAAAAACCAGGCGAGCGCCACACGGTCGACTGTTTTTAGGTGCCACACACACACACACACTCTCTCACACACACACACACGCATACGTACGGCAAATGAAAAATGGCGACTGAAAAACAACGGAAAATTGTCGAAAAGCCACGGCAAAACACAGCGGACCCAATGTGCCAGCTGCAGCTTTGATGTGCGGCCAGCGGAAGGTCAGCCAACGAATATATATACTATATATACTGTATAGTAGGCGGAGGGAGGCTCGCAAAGAGTGCAAGCTTAAAGCTGACTAACTTTAATTAGCTAACTAACGTCAACAGAGAAGAACATAATAGGCAAAATAATAAATTCAAAGCAACTTGAAATTGTAATGAGCAAAAGAGAATTGATTAATCTTAATGAAATGTGAATCATTTCGAAAATATAAAGCAAATGTTTATTAAAATAAATTATTGATTGCGAAAATTAACAGAATGTATTGGAAATGGACAGATGATTGATAAATATTTAAGGTGCTGGAAATCGCCATCATTCTAAAATTCAATTATAGAATGTGAATTTCAATATTTTCATTATGTTTATTACACAGTGAAATAATAAATTAGTAAATTTAAATGTAGCAGAATTTAAATAGTTTGTGGATATTAACAATACTGTAGTTTGGTTTTACATTTCATACAATAATCATGCGATGAACTCATATGAGATATGAGCAGAAAAACAACTTGTGAATTGTTGATTAAAATGCGAATTATGAAATAATGGCAGAGCATAATACGCATTCATAAATAAATAACAATTAAGCGCGAATAATAAACAAATATTGCCTTAGCTGTATCCATACTGAACTCAAATCCAAACTGAGACTCATATTCAAATTCAAATTGAATTCCACTTAATGTTTCTATTTAAAACTAAATACAAGTATTTCGAGTTGATTTCGAATTTTCTCAGCTGGAGGCAGCCGAAAACAAAACAAAGAAGCGAGCGGAGCAAAGATGAGGGCGACAACAACAGCAACAGCAACAACAACAATATTATTATTATGACAGCAAGTGCTCCATTTCGTTGTCTATAGACAAATAAATTATGTACTAAAAAACAAGGCATTTATCGTCGTCGTCGTTGTTGTTGTGGAAAAGAAAGAAATGCTGTGTAAATATTTAAAAATGCTGAGCCACATTTTGTTTGTTGTCGCTTTTGGCCAACGCTCATTTAAAAAGTTAACTAAAAATGCTGACGACGACGACGCACACACAGAGAAAAAAGGTTAAACAAATTCGAAATTTTGTTGCTGCCGCGATAACACACACACACACAGACACACAGACACACATATACTGGACACACACACAGCTTGACAGTGACAAAGCGACGTCAGGCAGCTGGAAAGCAGGCAATGGCAAAGGGGGAGCTGGGGGGCAAGACGGCCGACAGAGCGCTACAAGCGGTCGCCTTAATTTGTTTAAACAAATTACGTGGATAACCAGCAGACAGACGGACAGACGGGCAGACGGACAGAGTTAAAGGTGTTTCGCTTCGTGGCAGCTGAAACGACAACAAACACATATGCAATTGCCGCCCCCATTGCCCATTGCCTCTGCCGCTGCCCCTGCCCTGCTCCTCCCAGGCATCCCCTGCCCCTATACCCTATATGAATATACATATATATATATATATGTGTGTGTGTTTGCGTGTGGGTGTCTTATCAGCAACTGGCGGCCAGCGACGCTTCGCCGTCGACGTCGCAAAGTGTTTTAGCATACAAATTTGGTTTTATTTGCCTACGTTGTTTTTCAGCTCCCTCTCAGCGGCCCTCTGCCGCTCCTCTGCCCCTCCTCTGCCGCTCCTCTGCTAGCCAGCTGCCCCCTCGGTCTTTGCTGCCAAACGGCTGAACTGCTGGCGGTTTCCAGGTGCTGCCCCTGGTATCTGCAGCAGCAGGAGGCAAGCGGCGAGCCGGCAAAAGCAGCGCCAATGCCAGCGCAACTGCTGATAACACCCGCATATGCATATGTGTGTGTGTGTGTGTCAGTGTGTGTGTGTGTGTGTGTGTGTGCGACTCCTCCAAGCATGTGTGTGTATGTGTCTGGACAAACAAACAGTCCGCCAGGTTGAGTGAATGAGCCATATGCAAATATAGGCGGCCTGGAAGCGAGCATTAAATGTGGTCACACACACACACACACACACCAACACACACACACCAGCACACACACTCTCACACATACTTATGACATGCCTAGCAACAATAACAACAAATTAAGCAACGTTAAAGCTGCAAAATGCCGCCGTGTCAAGCCAAAAGCTGGACACACACACAACACCCCCACACACACATACACTCTGCACTGTTGTGTGCGTGTGTGTGTGTGTGTGTGAGAGGGAAGGGAGGGAGGGAGGGGGGCTGAGTACAGCCGACGGTTGACAGCTTTGACGGTTGACAACGCCGACTGTGCTGATAAAAGTTGCTTGCAAAGGAAATGAGCACAAGGCGAAACCACGAAAAAAAAAACTGATACAACCGAAAAGAAAATGAAACAGGCAATAGAAAACCGACGGCGCAGTTATCGATAAACATATCGATGACACGCAGCAAGTGATCAGAAAGAGCTCAAAAGCAGCGATCAATTTAGATTATCGTATTGCAAAAATCAATGCAAAGTTTTTTGTAGCTGATTAGTTATCGATCAGTTCAGATGCCGATTAAAAGAGGTTTCAGTAATAATAAATTGAGACACAGATTGTAAATGCAAATTGAGATGCAATTTTTTGTTGCAACTGTTGCTGATCGATTACTCTGCAGTCGATTCTTCTGGTCCTTTGACTATGCTTTGTTATTTGCTGTAGTTTGACGGCGGCCAGTTCCAAAAGACCTCGAACTGTTTCTGTTTCTGTTTCTGTTTGTGTGGCATGAGGCGTTGTCATTGTTGTTGTTGTTGTTGATAAGAGAGCACTATTATTGTTGTTGCGTTGTTGTGTTGTGGCTGGTGTTGCTGTTGTCCGCTTGCGACAATGTTGTAATGTGAAGTTCGTTCTTTTTTTTCAGGTCGCTAAAATATTTGTATTTGTGTTTGTGTTTGCATTTGTGTTTGTATTTGTACTTGCGGTGAGACGGCGCGCAGTTTGTTTTTTATTTCCCCCGAAAAGTCAACGCGAGACAAACGGACATGGCATATGTAAATAGCCGCGATCTATATAGCTGCCATAGATATACATAGTTGGGTATGGTCGGTCGGTCGGTAGGTGGGTCTGCCATATAAGTATCTATATGTACATAAATGTATCTCAGATTGTGTGTGTGTGTGTGTGTGTGTGTGTGTGTGGGTGCGGGCGTTGGCTTATTACGATTGTTGTTGTCGCTCGGTTTCTCGGTACAAGGCGCTTATCAACAACAACAACCACAAATTAAAGAGGGCAGCTTGAAACAGGCATTTCTATGAGCACAATTTCACTTTATTGTGAGCTCCATGTGGAGGACGGCAAATGATTAAAAGCGGCAACAACAATAACGAATGGAATCGCAGAACAACCAACCGGAAAGGTAGAAAACAATTCTCAGAAATGCTGCAACTATCTCTCTCCGTACCGAGATCGTCTATCTCGACCAGCCCCAGAGCAACGTTGCTTATTGGCTTCGTGATAAGCGGCAGAACTCGAGCTCCCCCCTTTGGGGGCCCTATATGTGATATATATGTATGTATATCGTAATGATTTGGCGAGAACTTACGGCTCAGCGAACGGAATCCGTGATCCTCACTGATGGACAGCATTTTGTTGTACATTTTGGCGTTGTAGCGAGTATTCACTGTAGCATTTAGCATAAGTATATTTAAAAAAAAAAATTGTTTGCTTTTTGTTTTTTTTTGTTGCTTGCAGTTTGCAGTTTTGTTTTTGTTTAGCACATCACAAGGTTGGTTCACAAAAAAATAGTTTGCTTGATCGATTGACTGATTGACTGATTGAGCAAGGCACCGGGGCACACACACGATCGTAGGTAATCCAATTGTCCTGCGTTGTGTGCTGGGCCCAATTCGCCAAAAAAAAAAAAAATGTTCAAAAACAAGAGCGGTAACGGTAACGGGTAAACGTAACGATTGAGCGGTTGAATCGGTTATGTTCGAGTTGCGTTTCGATTGTAGTACGTTTAGCCAGCACGGGGATCTCGAAGCGCATCCTATGCGACTAAATGAGTGTATGTTAGTGTGTCTGTGTGTGTGAGGACAGAGCGCGTGTGTTGTTGACCCCACAGAGGCTTCACGTGGACTGACAATCGAAAGTCTTCCTGTGACGGTCGACGGTCGACGGTCCACGGTCGCCGGTCGCAGTCTCTGTCGACGGTCGACGGTCCTGCCCTCTCCTCTCTCTCTCACTCTCGCTCTCGCTTCCGCTGAGGCTGTGCTGCCAACGCCAGCGTCGACGTCGTCGTGTACGGCGACGCTGGCTGCGCTGCGGACGAGGCGACGGTTGCCCTCAGTCCGTGTGCGGGACATCGACGAAAAAAAAAAACGTGTGTGCGCTCACACACACTCGCACACACACACACATGCGGGGTAGTTGCTGTTTGCCTCTCACTCACACGCAACTCGCACACATGGCGAGTGGACGTCGCTAAGAAAAAGGGGGATGAAAACATCTTTGGACTACAACTCGACGCTGCCGCTGCTGCTGCCTCTGCCTCAGTCTCTGCCTCAGTCTCTGCCTCAGTCGCCGTCCCTGTCGATGTTGGCGCTCCTGCTCTCCCGCTCCCGCTCCCGCTGCCCGCTCCCGTTGCACATGCGTGCCCCTGCACCAAATTGAGCTGTTGCAAGAACAGCAACCACAATTAGTACAACACCATCAATGGCGCAGCTAATAAAAAACTAGAGCGTCGTCGCTATTGCAACAGGCTGCGTTTAACCCGAAAATCTCCAACGACAGCTCAATTTATAAGCTATAGTCGTAACAACATAAATATCTCAGTAATAGGTTTATTTATGAAACTCAGTAAAACTCTATTGGAAAACTGAAGAATCATTTTGAAGTCAAACATTTAAATTGTTGAGGTTTTTAAAGGGCATTACAAAATATTATGTTTTATTTTTGTTTTGAATTTGAAAAACCAATAAGAAAAAAAGTAATAAAATAGAAGCAAAAAAAAATGTTTAAGGGTTCATTAGTTTTAAATAAAGAGTAAATAAATCGAATATAATTAATTAATTGAAAAAAATTAGCTTATTGTGGAATGAATTATGGCTGCAACTAAAAACTTTCAAAATTAACATGATAATTTAGAATGCCTTTAGTAAACATTACATAATAGTTTGAATACAACAACATTAAAAAAAAGTACTTGTTGAAATATAATTTCTGGAATTATATTACAACCAACCATACATTAAAGAATCCAAAAAATTCAAAACTCGAATTACGATAGACTATTAAAATTGAATTTGTAACATCTCAGAAATATGATTAACTAAGAAGATTTATCAGTTCAAGCAAGTTGATTTACTTAAATCTCTATATAAGTTGAGGAAATTTCATGGACAGCCCGAAATCAATGCTAAGTGAAGAGCTGCAGTTGTTAAGCAGCTCTGGCTAAAGAAATGCTCGCATTATGAGCTATTTTAGGCTCTCTATCTCCATCTCCATCTCGAACTCCATCTCCATCTGAGTTTCTGTCTCCCGCTGTTGCTGCCCCTTTCATTAAATCCGATGCCGTTTCACTTGGATGCCCAAATCCTTGCATCTCTGCGCATCCTCAGCGAGTTTGTTGCCCTCTGCGCAGTGCCAAGGCATGTGCGCAGCCATCAAACCCAGAAAGGAGAGCACAACAAAGAGACAGAGAGAGAGAGCAAGGAGCAAGGATACTGGTCCATATGGAAGCTGCGCAATAAGCGTGGCGCAACGAGTGAAATCTAAGCAGCGATTTCATTGCTCCTACTGCGACTCCTTTCAGCTGACAGGCTCTAATAATAGCTGGATGCTAGTCGGGGGGGAGCGAGCGAGAGGCAAGATCGGCGGGCAGCGGATGCCGTAATAGTTTTTTCTTCTTATTGAATGCATGTGTGTGTGAGTTTCTTCTTTTCTTATTTTTTTTTTTACTACAATTTAATCCTTTTTCTTGCTTGCTCAGGGGGTAAGTTGATTTTTTTTGCGCGCGCATTTCTTGCAATCGCCTTTACCCCAGGCGACGGCTGCGCAGGCGCCGCTCCTTAGATGCGGAGCGTGTAAAAGGATGCTGCTAATGTCCTGCCGCTGCCAGCAGCACACAACAATGCCAGGCAGGCCGACGACCAACAAAAAATAGAGGCAGCAAAAAAGTGGAAGCAAAAAACGTGTAGCGGCTTTGTGCGCTTAATCAAATGCCATTCAACGAGCTCTGCGAATGGAAATGCGATTGAAATGGGACAAGGACATGGGACAGGGGAGAGGGACACGGTTAGGGACGCAGACGGGAATCCGTAAGGCAAAAAAAAAGGGGGCAGCAACACGGGACTGCATTGCAATTTTTTATGCAATTTGCCGATCGACTCCTCAGCTTCTTTAAGTTTTCCCAAAGAACAAAAGTGCATAAAGAAAATTGTTGTTGCTGTTTTTTTGCACGTGACCCGCGGAGATTTGCAACCCTGCGAATTTGGTCTGCCGTCCCATGTCCTGTGTCCTGTGTCCCGAGTCCTGAGTCCTGTGTCGGCCCTGAGGGTGACGTTTTTCCTTCCTCAGGTAGGCTCGGTTCCCGTTGCCCTCCCTTCTCAACGTCTTCGATTCGTATTCGTGTTCGTGTATGTGTGTGTGTGTGTGTGTGTGTAACGGCAGTTTTTTTCTATGCAAATTTTTTTATATTAATTTTTTATGCCCCTCGTGCGTGTCCTGCGTCTTGTGTGTGTGTGTGTGTGTGTGTGTGTGTGTCCTTGTTGTTTTTTGCTCTTATTGTTTTTTTTGTCCCTGTCGTTGTCTTGCGTTGTTTTCTGACTGTCAGTTGCCGTCGCCGTGGGTTTCTTGGGTGGTGGCCAAGATTTTCCCAAGATATGAAATATGCAGCGGTGCGAGGGGAGATAGCGACCCTGGGGAGGCGAGGGCTGGAGACGGGACACGGCAGACGGGAGGGTAGTCGTTGTCACATGTGTGAGGCAGACAAGATTTTGCATTTGATTTAGGCAGGCACCCAGAAGCAGGACCCTCGCCGGCTGTGCGCGACTCTCGTCCTTGCGCATTGATTACCGTCGCTTTTTTAATTCAATTCAACAATGATATAAAAAAACACGGCATACGAAAAAAAACAACGAAAAAACTCACAGACACCCTGACAGGACAGACAGGACGAGCTAAAGAGGACAATGCCAGGCATCAAGACGGGCAATTGTCGTCTCCGGTTCTTTGTGCTCTGCCGATGCTGCTGCTGCCGATGTTGCTGCTGCTGCTTCTTTCTCTCCTCTCGCTGATATTGAATTTGATTTCCGCAGCTTTCGTTTAAATGAGCAAATGGGAATAAAAAATGCATTCGTTTTTAACGGAAAATATATGGGTGCTCGAACGGGTTAAAAAAAGGTCGAACCCTCGAGAAACAGTTTCCAATTCTTCTATTCGACGGTTTTTGCATAATTTCTGGTTAGTTTGATAGTCAGGAAGTTCGGTTTACCGTTGCGTGTTCAAGATACAAATCCTAAAAACTGCGCACTTGGGGCAGAAAATAGATAAAAAACGAGTAGGGAAATTTGATCACTGTAGGAATAAAAAAATACAAAAGAAAAGACTAGATCAGCACTTAATTAGAATGAAGTGAAGTGAAAAGTCTAACGGTTTTCAGAGAGTTAAGAAAAAACCGGAAATAATATTCAAAATGCAAAATTAATAATGCATGAGAGTATTGTTGGAATTGCACAAAATAATTTCATGGAAATAAATTAGGACCAAGATATTGGAACATATTTTATTGTGCCGAAGGTTGATCAATAAATTTTATATGTATTCAATACATATTTATAATTGGACCGAATGTAGAGAAACATGCAATATTTTCAATAGATTGTAAGTTGATAATAAATATTATTTCTCCTCCATATAAAAGTATTACAATAGATTTTTATAGATATCGCTAAAATATTAAAGTATGAAGTCTTGAACAATATGGATAGTTGGCACATCAAAATATTTTTGGTGCAATTTATTTCATATTGAGTATTTGATTATAAAAAAATTCCCAATTCAACATATTGCGATATTTTTGTCAGCTCTTGCTTGAAGAAAACTGAAATAACTCAACAAAAACGCACTGTTTTTTTCTCACAATGCTGCTGCTTCTCAATCGGTTCTCAAAGACAATTCCTCATTGAATTGGCTGCCGGCAACCTGCTTGACCCAAGCAGGACACGGCGAGCACCTATGAATAGAGGGAGTCCCGTTGCCGCTTGTCATAATCGGGCGTATCAATCAGGTTTTCTTTCGTTTCCCATCTACTCGGTAAGTAGATTCTGGTCGATGTTGCTGGAGTGCTGGTCGCATTGCTAATTCCCAGCAACAACTGGGACAACGACAACAACAATGAAATATACGTGTCATAGTCGTAACTGAGTCGCAGTCTCATGCATAATAACCAAAGCAAAGCATGCGAGGGAGTCTGAGACGCAGGCCGAGGCCATTCAGGGCTCGTCAAATGTGTTTTTGACAATTATTGTTAAGGTGCTCCTTCTGCTTTATGTGCGGCATCGAAAATTACGAACAAACGCCGAGCGAACCTCATGATGATCATCGTCGTTGTTGTCGTTGTCGTTGTTGTCGCTGTGATGATGAAATGTTGTCATTGGACGTGGACACAGGTCTTTCTCTCGGTCCCAGGCAGACTCGGACAACTGTAGTAGATCACGTATGGCAAGACAATCAGATACAAAACAGAGATACAGCTACGGCTACAGCCTGAGATACAGCCAGATACAAAGATGCGAGCAGCGATAGGCAGCGGGGCAGAGGGAGACGCAGACGCAGACGGAGACGGAGACAAAGTGCCTAAATAGCTGCACGTTGAGCGAGCGTCCAGCGTTTTTGACATGCCAAACGATCGCACACCCGCACACACACACAGATACTTGCACCTGAGATTGGGTCTCTTGGGAGCGTCGTCGGCTGTCGCTGTGATGGGATCAGGCGACGCATTGACACGCAGATTGTGCAACTGGCCGCGGCAACAAAAGCCGCACATGTCCGAGCCAATATGTCTCTCTCTCTTTCGCGTGTCTCCCCAAAAATGGAAAAATGGAAATGGAAATGAAAATGGGAAAATTAAGTCACCGCATTTTGGGGCAACAACAATTACTCAAGTGACACATCTTCATCTCCAAGATTTCTCTCTCTCAATCTCTCTCTCTCTGTCTGTCGCTTTTGATGTGGACGTGTCTTTCTTGTATTGTGTTTTATTTTTGTTTTGGGCGCAGCTTCAGCTCATCTTTACGTGTTCTGCATTTTCGATTAGTTGTCGCTGGCACAGCGGCACTTTCATTGTGCTCTCTATAAGCAAACACAAATTTATTTTGGCCCGCAAAACTGTTGTCCTTGCTACCTGTCAAATGGCCAAGGAAGAGGCCACCGTTAAGCAGCATTTCAACTGTGATTTACACGCAATAAAATGCAACAAATAAACAGAGAGACAAACGAGACACACAGAGAGAGAACTCTGGCAGTGTTATTGTGTTTGCTGACCAGCGGCCTGGCCAGGACAACGGCGCTGACATTGAGCACAAACAATAACAGCAACAACGCCCACAACAAACAGTAGCAGCAACTGCTAAGGACGAGGGTGAGGCTGAGCCCGAGTTCCAGGGATAAAAGCGAGGGTGACTGCAACTAGTCACAATAGTCAGAGACTCTGTTTTGATCCTGCGCCCAATCATAAATATAAATCGTTCTCCGATTGCAATCGAATTGCCAAGCGAACAAGTGTCGCCACCAGCAGTTGCAACAAGTGACCACAGATGCTGCCAATTTTGGGGGCGTTGCTGCGGTCGAAATCTCAAACCAAGACAAAGTGCGGCAGCTGCAATCGTTGTTGGGTCATCGCATGCTAATGATTTATGACAGGCGACCAGAGATAGGACTAAACATCCTTCAATTAAGAATTATTAGACGCAAAACAATATTTTTTTCCTAACTCTTTCTTATTTCATTTAAATAAACTAATAATTTAATTTCGATTTGTATTGAAATGGAAAAAACATAATATATTTTGCATTCGAAGAAGACTAAAATATTTTAGAATTTCTTAATTTAAATAAATGTATTTTTGAATTTGAACAAGCACTTTAAGAAAGTTTAATATGTATTAACACGTTTTTAAATAAAAATTAAAAGAATACGTAATTTCGACATTTCCTTTCTATCCTTTAAATAACAATTGTAATGCAATAATTTATTTTTGAAATTAAATTTAAAATAAAAAAACAAAATACCTTTTAATGTTATTTATGATTTATAATAAACATTTTAACTGTTTCAGTCGAAGTTTTATACAATGTGGACAATGAATTAAATAAGAATTACATAGAGGCGATCTATTTTTGCAATTCTGTCACATTATTGGCCTACTTTATTCATCGATAACGAAACGATGTCGATAGTATGCAAATTTATTGACCAAAAGTTGTCCACGAATATCGCCTGGGAATTAAAAAAGATTGAGCAAAACCCTCCTAGAGCGCCAGTCAATTAATCAAAATGATGTGACAAAGTGAGCTGGAAGATTTATCGAAATGCATCTGCGCAACGAATCGCGAGGCAATCGAAATTTCAAACGCATTTAAACCGGCTGCATTATGATGATGTCACGGGACGGCGATCGATGCGGGCTGCCAAAAAAGGGTTACACAGTTGGGTCTCCACGACCTCGCAGACGCAATGTGAATTTAGCTAATTTCGGTTTACAATTTAATTAGGTTTTAGATTTCCACATGTCCCGCATCAGATGCGGGGCATGCGGCAAGCGGCAAGCAACAATTCTTATCCACGGGCTGCGCATGCGCCTTGAATTTTAAAAGCTGCCACCCAGACAGACAGGCCATAAAACGAGTATGATTCAATTGGAGCAGTTCGGTTAATTTGGTCAGAGTGCTCTTGAAGGTGGCAACTCTGCCAGCCGATTGACTGACTGACTGACTGATTGTCTTGCGTCAGCGTTGCTTCCGGACTACTTTCTGGGGTATTTTTCAAGGCGTGCCTTTTACTCATATTTCACGCTCGATTGCTGAATGCTGATCTAAGCAATGAAGAGCAGAAAAAAACACAAGAACAAAATTTCTGTCAGCATTTTGGGTGCATTAATTGCTTGACTAGCCTCCACAATATGCTCGTGTTGCCCACGTATCTCACGTGACTGTGGCGCCCAATAAAGCAGCTCCACACACAGATACACACACACACACACTTGGAACTCCTGGCTCCAGGTTGAGTTCGAGCTCCCAGCACCAAATCGAGACGACAATAAAAGTTCGTGAGAACTTGATGCTTATCGAACTCTGGCAGAACGTTTGCCAGACGTTGCCCTCAGCGAGTGGGCAGCGGGAGCGTGTCCAACTCACACAGCGGCAGCTGAAGCTTAAGGTGGAGCTCGAACTGGGTGCGAAAGAGAGAGAGAGAGAGACAGAGAGGGAGACAGAGTTAGGAACAAAGCCAATTCAGTTGACATTTGGCAATTGATTTTATTTTGATTAACAATCGAATGCCACGCAGATGGAGAACAGCAGAGATTCAGATAGCATAGAGTGCATAGAGAAAGAGCTGCAAAAATATGCATCACGGTTGAGAGAGAGGGAGAAAGAGAAAGAGAGAGAGCGAGAGCGAGGGAGAAAGACATAATTGCATGCAATGTTGCAAGATTTTATAATAGGGATTTGTTTTTTGCTTTTAATGCAAATCTTTTGAAATTCTTAGTAATAATCCGAATGCAATATAAAATTCTAAAATATTTAATCAATTTAAATTTTTGTTAAAAATTTAGAATAATAATCTGACTGCAATATAAAATTCTAAAATATATAATCAATTTCATTTTTTTTTTAAATTTAGAACAATACTATATTTTAAGTAATAATTTGTGTTCAATTATTATTTCAAAATTTTTTATTGAAATCAAATAAAAAGAGTTACGCGTTAATCGAAAAAAAACATATATTTAAATTGTAAATTATAAATATATGTATATAAATAAATATAAATAATGTTACAAAGTAAAGATAAAGCTACGAATATTTGTTAACTATTTTTCATAAACCATTTATGTTATTTTCTCATTGATAAAAGCTCCAATATTGCCAGCGGTCCAGCATTTGAAAAGCATCTGGAGCATCTTTTATTATTGTTCTACCTTAGATTCAGCTGCTCCTATCACACACATACACATACACACACACACACTGAATCGCATTCACCTCTTTGTTAATCGTCTAGGCGACAAATCCTTAATCCTTTTTCTCACGCACCAAAAAACATTCGCTGCCAATAAAAAGAAACGGAATGAAAGCAATAGAAGCAGAGAAATGCGAATCGCCATAAAGAAAGAGCCTCGGCAAAAAAAAAACTGAAATGTTCTCAAGCATCTTGCAACCGGGTGACAGACACGTTGCAAATACGCGCCGAGGGGCAGAAGCAGGGGCAGGGGCGGGGGCACCAATGAAATGCGCACTGTCATTGTCCTGGACAAGCGGTGATTTCGCTACAACAGAATCGGATCGCAGGCCAGACAGATCCCAGGTAGCAGCTCGCTGCATCTGCATCCTCATTCTCATGCTCATGGTCTCCGTTGCTGCCACAGTCTCTGGGGCAACAATGGCAAATCATGATCAATTCAATTATTCCCCGATGCGATGTAGTGCAGCAGCGATTTTCGTGCGCAGGACATGCGAAATGGGGCCCAGCACCTGCTCGCTTTTCCCATGACAAGCGAGTTCTCTTTCCCATTTTCCGTTTTCCTTTTTTGCGAGCGATTTTCCGCGGGGGCAGCTAATCGGGCGAAGGAGGCGGAGGAGGCACCTGTGCCAGCGGGCAGCCTTCGAGCAGGACAATGTCCTTGTCGATCATGAAATACGAAGACGCTGCATCCTCTCTCGCTCTCGCTCTCTCTCTGACCCCTCGCCACTCGCCTGCATATGCGCTTAATGTAATGGGATAAGAGCAGTTGCTGTTGCAGTTGCAGTTGCAAGTGTGCAACAGGGACGGGGGCAGGGGCACAAGTGCGCGATAATGAAATTTTAGACTTGTTCCGGGGCAAAGAGCAACAACAGTTTGCTCGAAAATTGTGGGAAAATCTATGTTAATCCCTGCTCGATCAATTGTTCGATCGTTTTGCAGGTGCCCTTTGTCTGTCAAGGTCTCCGTGTGTCTGTGTGTGTGTGTGTGTGTCAGGATTAGATTTTTGGGACAATCGAGCGATCGTTGCGAAATTTATTCAGTATGAAGCGCATTCAATGCAGTTTTAGCTAAATAAATTGTCATAAGTCTGCCAATTATCCATAAATTCAATTCCAATTTAATTTTGTGTCTTAGCAGCTTCATTAATTTAAGCCATTAGGAAAAAAGATTACAAATTCTCAAATTAATGAGCATAATAGATTAGATATAATCATCATAATCATTGTGCAAGTAATCATGCAAATTAAAAAAAAAAAAAATAATTTCCTATTATATAAAAGTATCTTTTAGCTTTCTATTGGGGAATTAAATATTTCCAAGCATATTTTAATCGAAAGATTGATGTCAAATATCTCAACAGCTCCACATTCTATTCTTCTCTGAATCATTCGATATCCCTCGATAACTGAGCTATGTCTAGCTGATCCATTGCAATCAGTTGTTCTCAACGCTGATCGTGACTGCGAGTGCAAATCCGCCCCCTACCTGCGATCGGTTTGTTTGCAGCTTTGCCGCGATAATTGCCATGTGATGGGAGTTTTGGATATACATACTATATATGTCTATATGTAGTTTGTATAATGCTTGCTCCCAAAACGCACATTGCAGTCCCGTTAGACCGTTAGACTCACCTGCAAAACAAAGAGAGAGAGAGAGAGAGAGAGAGAGAGAGTGATGAGCATATATGTATTTTTAATTAAGAGCGGTAGCAAAATGCAAATAAATTAGCTTAAGACAAGCGCAAAATGGTGAGAAGAAGAACTTGCAAGTTGCAAGTTGGCCACGTGTTGCACGCGAGTGGGAGTGGGAGAAACCGGGAAATGGCGAAATGGGGAACTGGGAACCGTTCACCAGGTTTTGCCGCAGCTGCCAGTGACCAGTAATGACCCCTGGCGGGGGCATTGAAAGCGCAAAGGGCCACCGTTGCAAGTTGCACGTTGCACGTTGCGCGTCGCACGTTGCACGTTGGTGTTGGTGTTGGTGTTGCAGTCATGTGAATGCGCTCGGGAATTTGCACTCAGTACGGGCACAAAAACAAAAGAAGTGCAGTTCGCATAACTGGAATTAAAGCAGCGCCAAAAGCCACACACCAGCAACAGCAACATCAACAGCAGCATCAACAGCGGCAGCAATAACTGCAACTGCAACTGCAACTGTGGCACATTCAAAACGGCGCTCGTGGGTAGCGCGAGTGCTAAATGGGGCACAGAGTGTGTGGCAGTGTGGAGCGTGGAGTGTGGCATGTGGGGGCATGGCCAGCTCACATGCAATCGAAGCCGCAGTGGGCAGTGGGAGAGCAGCAGCAACAGCAGCGGCAGCAACCTGAGGATGGGCTGTAGAGTGGACATTGACGTCGTCGGTTTGTCGCGCCGTCACTTCTCGTCGAGTCACTCACCCCAGCGAGGCAGCAGTCAACGTTCATGTGGCAGCAACAGAGGCAGAGATGGAGATGGAGACGGAGACGGAGCCAAAGACCAAAGGCAGCCACAGACCAAAGCTAGACCAGGAGAAGGCCAGCCAAAACAATGGTGGGAATATTCTCATATTAAGAAATCGCGCGATCTGCAGCGCCAGATGTGTGACTGTATTTGTGTGTGCCTCACTGTGGCTGTGTGTGTGTGTATTTGTATTTGGTGCAACGGCAGGTCAACCCACCGCCCACTGCCCGCTGCTGCTGCTGGTGCTGCTGCTGTTGCCACTGCAGCCGAAATGTTCGTGGCAAATTCGCAACGTGTCGTGGTCGTGCCTCCGTTGTCATGTCCGAGAGTGTAACAAAGACCTCGCTGCATAACCCAGCAGCAACCGCTCGCCTGCCGCCCTCCACTTGCCCCTTGCCCCTTGCAACGCCCCCGCGCCAAGTAGCGCGAATAAACATTAAACACAACAAAAACTAAAAATGTAGCGGCAACAACAGCAGCGAATGCAACGGCAACGGCAACAACAATAATTGCATTACACATAAAAATAAATTGTAATGAACTTAAGGAAGAAACAACAAAGCAGCAGCAGCAACAGCAGCAGTGGCCAATGTGAAAATCGATGCGGAAGCAGCAACACGAAAGGGCAACAGCAACAGCAACAACCACGACAGCAACAACAACAACAACTGGCAGCTTTCTTCATTTCTCTCCACGGAGCTCAACAATCTGAGAACTCCGCTCAACTTTTGGCCAATTGTTTTGCTGCATTTGCATTTGATTTTCATTCAATATTAACATAATTTGACACACATGCAACACCAGTGGTGTGATGTGCAACTGCCACAAGCTGCGAGAACAACTGCTGCATTAATATATCGTTTCAATTATAATTAGAAAATATGAGAAACATCTCAGAATTACGGGAATAATTTAATTGCCACTTTTAATTTTGGATTTGCGAGACAACTTATTAGATTCATAAATATTTGTTTTATTTGTTCATTTCTATTGAATATTTACGTGTATTTTTATTTATTTCAATATTTTTCATTCGTAATATAGTTTGGTTATATATGTACATATATTTTTTTATTTTATGTCTATAATCTTATTTGGTTGCTATTTTTTTAAGAAGAATTTTTAGAAAACACCATTTTTTGCGTATTTATTTTGGCAATGGGTATTAATGATAACTGATACTTATATTGATATTTAATTTTGTTTGTATTTTTAAAGGTATTTATTTATGATCATTATTTAGCAGTACTAATTAATACTTGTATTGATATACATTTTATTTTTTAATATTTATTTATTATGTTCACTTTTATGTTTACTTGAATTTTCATGTAAATTCATATATTTATTTTCCATAAATATTTATTTTCATTCGTAATTTATTTTGAATATTTATTTATTTTCCATTTTCTAAATTTTAGCACAATAATAAAGTGCTAAAATTTGGAAATGTTGCGGAAATAAAATATCACATTTCTAAAATTTCATTTTATTAGAAATTATAGTTTTTCACTTAATCAATGTTTGCTGCTGTGAACTGGAAATTTAGTGTTTGGTTTGACTTTAAAATACCCTGTCTTCTACTTGCTGCAATCATTTGGAGGGAAAAGGCAGAGTTGAAAGTACGAAAAGTGTCTCAGGCAGCGTTGTTGCAAGTGCTGCAAGTTTGCATTCAGTCTAATTGTCCAGCAGCACACATGTGAGCATGTGCATGTGTGTATGTGTGTGTGTGTGTGTGTGTGTGTGTGTGTGTGTGTCAGTCAGCGAGTCAATTAATTAGCCATGATTCTCACGACCTCAAATTAAGAGAAAAGCCATAACAAATAGAAAATAAAACGGCAACAACGAAACGGAGGCAATTGCAGTTGTTGCTGGTTGCTGGTTGTTGTTGCTGGTTGCTGGTTGTTGGCTAGCTGCAAATCCGAGAAGAGAGACGAACAAAAAAAAAAACATAAGAAAACAAAAGCGGAAAACACAATGGCCCTAACCTGCCCTGGCCTGATCTGTGCCAGCTTTCTGGCTTGGACCATTTTGGCCTTTAGCCGAAACTCAAGCGGCAACCGAAGCTTAAGCTTGGCTGGCGCTTGGCCTGAAACGATAACGATTGTCGCCAACGGCAGCAGAGCAGCGGGCAGGTGGGGGAGGGCAGAGGCAGCGAGTAGGAATGTCAAGCGTCTAAGTAGGCGGCGTTGGCTTTGGCGTTGACGGCGACAGAGCAGCGACCGCAGCGGCAGCGGCAGCTCGCTGGGAGATCTGATTTAAAACGAAATTAGGAATAATGGCAATGGCCTGCACATGACACACACACACACAGACACAGACACACATGCATATGAAGAGCATGCACAGTTACACTGAAGAGTGGGCGGCGGCGAGGAGGCGGAGGAGGAGGGGCAGCTCAGCGTCCAAGCGTTGACAGGCAGCAAATGCGAACAAGACAGCTTTGTACCCAAAAAACAACAACGACAACCAAGTGAAATGCAGAGGAGAAAAGAAAAAAAAAGAAAAGAAAAGAAGAAGCAGCAGACGAAGCGAAAAGAAATTATCTCACGGATAATCCGAACAACACGTTCAACTGCAACTGCAACTGCGACTGCAACTCCGACGGCGGTGATTGCTGCTGTGGCACAACCCTTCGGCCCCCTCAACCTTGCCCCAAATGCTGGCTCACCCTTTTGGGCCGTTGCGCAGTCGACGTCGCTGCTTGCGGGGGCGCGCCTAGAAACAATGGCTGGCAAAATGCACCTGCAACTGGCAACTTGCAACTGGCAACTGGAAAGTGTTGGCGAGTCCAAGTTGCAACTCGCTGTGGCGCTGTGGTTGGTCTGTGGCGCTGCCAGCGGATTGTGGGGCATTGTCTGCATCTTTTGCACAAAACTTATTTAGTATTTGTTTCTCCTTTTTTCTTTTTGGCGAGAGAAAGGGTAACAGATTCCCACACTCTTCGACGGCCGGGCGGACGGACAAAGCGGAAGGGAAGACGCTGTTGACAACTGCAGAGAGCCCATTGTGCACCGCCAAGCGACTGCGACTGAGATATGAATAAAATGAATGAGTACCCGTACTCATAGACGGCCCCGAACCAGTTAAACTGTGTGAACATGAACATGACGCTCAGCCTTAGCTGATTGATGAATGTCAGGCACAGCCCGTCCGCTGTCTCTCTCTCTCTCTCTGTCTCTCTCGCTCAGCAGTGAGCACCTAACGGCACCTTTAGGAGGAGAGCAGGTGTCATGGGAACCCAGCAAATGGGTCGCGGTCACACACTCGGCACTGTGGCTACATCAGCGACAACAACAGCTACCGAAGGTCGCCAATGGAGATCAGCAGCGAACAGCGAGTGGGAGGCAAAACAATATGTCTCTATATAAAGCCCAGCTCGAGGGCGAAGGGGAAGGGGAATGGGAAGGGGAAGAGCAGGGGCAAGCGTTGTGGGAGCGAGCTGGGAAACTGAAGAACCCTTCGGTGGCAGTTGAGCTGAAATTGATATCGCCGAAAAAAGAAATCCAATTGTAGCTGGCTTAAAGCTGCTTTAATTCCAATGGATCTTTTTATTCCTACATTTAATATAGATCTCTGTGTACTTATAAATATAAAAGAAGATTGAAACTCTCAATTTTCAAAATAAATTTAAATTTAATAATTAATACAAAAAAAGTTTATAATAATAAAGGAAAAAGTGTGGTTTTTTTAAATGTTTAATCGAATCTATTTCTAGAACTATGATTGATATGATTTGTTCGGCCTTTAGCTAATTGAACCTTTAATCTCCTAATAATGAATGCAACCTGACTTAGTTTTTGAATGTTTTCAATCAGCATACGACTGTTGGTAATCAGCATTAATACAAGTTAAATAAATTATAACATATAATTTAATAATGATAACTAATAATAAACCTGCAACCTAATTTTTAACCCTATCGCAACCGTAAAGTATGGTATTTATTTAAATGTACTAATCATAATAACCAATAACAAAAACCTAACTTATTTAGTTGGTACTTCGTTTTTCGTGATAAATTTGCAGCAATCTTCGAGCGCTTGCAGTTGCTGTCAATCAGCGCTGATTGAAGTTTTACTTTTAGGCGACTTTCAGGTAGTTCGTGGAGATGCAAATTTGCGAACAATCAATGCGAATAATCCATTAATCGACACACGTTCAGCTGAGAGCAGTGCTACACTTAAGAGGATGCTCCGCATAATCACAATCACAATTACAATCAAAATCACAATCATAATTATGATCATGATCATGATCTCGGACTGCCAATGTTGACGTCAAGCATGTTGTGCTGCAGTCTAGTGTTGTTTAGTGCTTTGAAGTTTAGTGTTTTGTGTTTTTTGGGGATTTCGCTTAGTGTTTGCTCAGCTCCTGCAAATGGGGCCGCGGCGGCCACTTGAATTGAAGCCTTCAATGCGGTGCGATGCGATACGATGCGGTGCGGTGTTGTTGGGGCACATTAATTCAATTTGATGAGTTGAACGGCAGCCGAGCCGAGCTGAGACGAGTTCGGTTGAATGAAATGCGCAAACAAAAAACAAAAGGTAAACAACAATGACAAGTGACGTGCGAGCGGCAAGTGGCAACTGGCAACTGGCAACTGGCAACAGGCGACAACGTGCAACATGCGGCAAGGAGGGAGGGAGGAAGGCAGCCTAACTGTACAATGGCAATGCGACTAACCCAAATAGACAACCAAATAAAGCCAACAACAAAGCTAAGCGTTCGCTGCACAACTAAAGTTGAAAGTTGAAGCTGAGTGTCGTCGAGTCTGGCAAAAGTATCTGCCAGATACTTGAGCAGATGCGCTGCCAGGCAGCAAAGCTGCAAAGCCCAAGCCCAAAATCCGAATAACCAAACCGCTCCCACCCTCATCGTCCCCCGCTAACCAAAGTCTGCTCTGCTCTGCGTGATCGACCGACTGTCGAAGAAGTTGCACCAACGAATGGCCGACAGAGCGACCTAGCTGCCAGCTGCCATCCAGTCAGGCAGACGGACAGACAGACAGACAGACAGACGGACAGACAGACGGACGGACAAGTCAGGCCAGGGCAGGCTAGGTTAGGCATCCATCCATATGTATGAACTGTTTGTATTACGTTTGAAAGTCATGTTGCAGATACTAAACTTAAAGTATCTGCATATCTGCGGGCACCTGCAACAACAACGCCACCCGCACCACCCACCGCTGGTAGCTGCAACACTGCAACACCATCACCAGTCGCCACTTGCATATCAATGTGGCCAAAATAAAATGTGACGGCTAACGCGCACGATTAAAACTGCGATACATGTGTACAAGTGCAGATGCAACTGCATCTTGCAGATACTTTTGGCGCTGCCTAGTGCGTCGTCGTCGTCGTCGTCGTCGCCGTCGCTCTGTTGCAATTGAAGGCCTCCAAACACACGAGACTACATTATAGAATCAACAAAAAAAAAAAAAAACACTATGGAAATTATGTTACACTGGAGTTGCAGTGGCTGAAAGATACTCTGCCAGCCAAAGAAGCGCTCAGAAAACAAAGAACATACGAGTATTTATTTATTTTTATTTTCAATTAAATTAAATTAATGGCAGAGTCTCCAAACAATAATTTATTTAATTCTTACGTTTTCGCATTACTTTGTCAGTCTATAAATTTAATTTGTTCCTTACATTTTATATAAGTCACATTCAACAGTGCAGTTTTTTAAATTATTTAGTTTCATTAAGATGAAAGACAATAAATTATCTGATTTAATTTGATTGTTTACCCCAAATTTATTCTGTTATTTATTTCTTGTCAGGCAAGAACTATATTTTAATTTTTCTATTAACAGAAATGACTTTGAATTAAAAAGTGCTGTTCAAAAAACCACATAAGCTAGTTGGGTTACTATTGAATATTTTACAGATTATTCAAAATAAAATTTAACTTTTATACACTATGAATATTTCGTAATATTCTTAAACTTGTTGTTGGCATTCCCTCCATTAGGGTATCCACAAATCGAATAGTGAGTAGTGAATAGTGGAAAGCAACAACATAAAAAAGCACAACAATAGTACAACAAGCACACACATAACATTGAAAGTGCAACAACAACATCAACAACTAGCGTCGTGTTAGTTTTGGCCCTCGGCCTGCCGTCTGCGGTCGGCAATTGAATTCATTCAATGCCTACACTAAACCACCTCTCCCCTCCGCTCCCCTCCGCTCCTCTCGTCGCCCCACTCGCTCAGCAGGCCAGACAGTCGTAGTCAGAGTCGCAGAGAGACGACGACAGCGACAGCGACAGCGAGTTGATTTGCTTTTTGGCTTAGTCAACCGCAACAACAACTGCAACATCAGCAGATACATTGACGACTCGTCGCGTCGTCGTCGTCGTCGTCGTCGTTGGCCCCAGTCGCGGTTACTTTGCAATTTGTATTAAGGATTTGAACGTCAACGTCCATTCGGACTGCGGTCGGTGGCAATGTTGCGCATTTAACTAAGGCTACATGCAACACCACATCACTCCCTCTCCCCCTCTCTCTCTTTGTCTTCCCCCGCTCCGGTAATCCCAATTTCAATCCCAATTCAATTTTCGGCTGCACGTTGACAACATTTGCATTTACACGCACTTGCCACAGATCGAACATGCCGCAAGCCCACAGTCTACAGTCCACAGTCCACGGGATGCCGTCAGCCGCCAGACCACACTAGCTTCAGCTTCAGCTTCAGCTCCATATCCGTGTCCCAGTCTCGATATCAATCGGATTGTGATATGAATGCGCCTGTTACAATGGGCGAGATTGCTTAAACCAGACGCCTTAATAAAGAGTTGTTACACAAATGCACAACAGAATAAACCTTTCTTAAATTTAATTTAAATAAAAAAAATTTAAAAATAAAATGTATTTTTCGTTGCAAGTAAACAACGATGAAAGTAAGGAAAATAACAACTTTGATTCAACTAGAAATAATTTAAACAATGAGTTGTTTTAAATTATAATTTCGATATTACAAATTACTACAAAATATGTTATGCCAAAATCTATGATTAGAGAATTTGTAATGTAATGTTTCTGCCTAATCTTCTGTTGATAAATACAAAAGTAATCCTCAATAAAAATTCGTTTCAATAGAATTGCTTGCGCTGCCCATGGTGCATGGTGCGGCTTAGTGGCTGCTTAAGCTGCCGCACGGAAGGAAGTTGCAACAGCAGGCCGGCCAGCTGGGAGAGTCAGAGGCAGAGTCAGTTAGCTTGCCACGCATTGACACCTACCAATAATTTGCTACACGATCCCCAGCCCATGGTCGCCGTCTCGCTCTCTCACTGGTTGTGGGTGTGAATGTGGCATGCCTTGCAGTTGCAACTGCGATTTGTTTCACTTAGTCGCCGTCGTCGTCGTAGTCGATGTCATCGTTGGAAAATTTGCGTAGAGCGTCGTTGGGATTTGAATTGTGTAGACATGCACGCAACATTACCGCGCATTCGTGTTGCGTCGTGTAAGTCGGACGATGATGACGATGACGATGACGATGATGACGATGACGATGATGACGATGGGGAGGAGTGGGAAGCTGCTGATGACAAACAAAAGGCAGTGCAACGTGCACGAGCTGCGCTCGCAGAGATTGACATTGGACAGCCCAGAAGGGGTTGGACTGGAGTCCGAGTTCAGGTTCAGTCAGGTTCCGCGACATGAGTTGTGTTCTGTGTTTAGTGGAGCGGCTTAGCGGTCGCTTAACAAAGCGCAACTTGAATGCCACTTAACGTGCAGACCGACCAACCGACTAACCGATTCATCCATCCATCCATCCATCCATCCATCCATCCATCAGTCAGGCGGCAGTCAAGGTTACTAATTAGGCAAATGCTCGTCTACCGTTTTTGCCCACATGATGCTAATTAAGCGACATTGCATCAAATGTCGAGGAGTTCGCCGACAACAGCCACAACAACACGAAATGAAAATATTCTGCGTTTTCTGGCCAAATCGAAAATTCCAGCTGCTGCTGAAGTTTTCCCAGACCAGACCAGAGCAAACAATTGACATCCCGGCTTGGACATTGACAATGCTCCCTCAGAGGTTTGACATGTTAGGCCAAAAAAGCCGCAAACTATTGAGATGTCATCGCGGTCCATGTGAGAGAGATCATGGGCCATTTGAGTGGGCATGAGTTGAGCTTCGGAGAGACTGCAGACTGCAGACTGCCGACTCGAGCGAGGATGCTATCAAACATACCGTCTGAGACTGAGGTTGAGGCTAACGAGCTTGACTTGTCGACAGAATTGACCGAGAGGGCGCCTCTTTGAATATGCTGCTGCTGCTGGCATAATTAAAAGGCCAACATCGAACAAGTTGCGATTACACGCGTTGGCCATGTAATGGGCCATGTACTTAACTTGTTGCTCCAGCTGCAACTTCAGGCTGCAAGCTACAGTTACAGTCGCTTCATCTGATTGAAATGCCAGCGACCCGAGTCAGGTCTCAGTCTCGGTCTCAGTCTCAGGCCTCTTGGTCTCCGTCTTCGTCTTCGCCTAAACACAACTCGGGCACTGTATGGGAAATCAGAGCAATGTTCACGTTGCTTCACGATTGAAGACCACTGAGACTGAGACTGAGACTGAGACAGAGACTGCGACGAAAAATGTGCTGGGAAATTCGTTTCGATCAGTCGCCGTTCTGCCTCACATAATGAGCGAGCATTCAACGCAAAGTACACGAATTATTTGAATGTCGCGAAGAGTTTCAGCGAGCAGCTAAAAACCCTTTTGTTAGCCCAAAACTTGACCCAACCCAATAGCATAGTAAGAGACATTAACGTCAATCAACTTTCGATTATCGCTTTTAAAATTAAAATTATATATGCATCAGACATTTTTGTGTACTCCACGATTAAAATATAAATTATTATGTAAAATTAAATTTGAAAAAACGAATAATATTATTGAATTAGTTGCCCTTCATTTATCGTCACATTTTCCCATCAAAATTTTATCCTATTTTCCAGAAAGCATTTCCTTAAGCACATTAATTAGTTAGGTTGAAAATATCTAATTGTTGTTTTTCTTGTTTTTTAATTAATTAAATTGATTTGAAAAATGTTTTAAATAATTTGCAATATATTAATTGATAGTGTTCTATAAAAACACTATTGATAAATTGCAAAACTGCATGACTTGCTGTCTAACGAATTCGATAAGCTCTTGATAGCGAATAGTCGTGTTATCACTGCTAATATTCATATTTGGAGATTCGTGGTAAAAACGATAACAAATCGTTTGCTGTTCGCATGTGAATCAATCAGGATTTGCACTTAAATACTTTACCTATTCGCAATCTGGGAGTTGTCGCTGCGTTCATTGCAGCTTGCTTGAATTTATCGATAGGCAACTGTTTAGCTGCATTCAACTCACCTGCAAAAAAATAAGATAAATTGTCGAGTTATTATAATAAGTTTGCAACTGTTGTTTAATAGCAAATTATGCATTATGAGCTTTTGAATGTCATATTTAACATTGCCGGTTGTCGTTGTCGTTGTCGTTGTCGTTGTCATTTGGGTTTGGTTCCCCAGCATTTGAGGTGTGTGCGTTTCGCAGTCTGTCTGTCTGTCTGTATGTCTGTCTGTCCGTCCATCTGTGTGGTAGTTTCATTAAAAATCTCCCACGCATTGGCAACCTGGTCGTCTGATGGTCGCCTGGTGACCTAAGCCTGGCCAAAAGGCGAAGCTTATGGCCAACTCGAGACACCAGACGCTAGACACAACACAACAACACAACAAAACAACAAAACACAAAACAAACAAAGGCAATTGAACGATCTGTGACCGGTTCTCTCAGCAATTGTTGTTGCTGTGGTTCTTCTGCCTTTAGTTGTTGTTATTGCCGTTCTTGTTGCAATAAAATTAAACGTAAATGAAATCTATTGTATTCTATATGAATAATGAGACAATTTTAATAATTTATAGACAGCTTTCGGTTAACCGCAATAAGCCATAGCCGTGGCGATGCATTGCAGACAATGCATCATGCGGCATGCAGCATGCAGCATGCAACATCAGCACACCACCGCAAAAAGTTCGATGATCTTGCTGCTCAAAAGTCGGATATGGTTTCTCAGCTCAGCTCTAGGAACTGGGCAAAGTCGCCTTCGTGGTCGTTAGGCATGATAACAAATCGCGATTGGCATCGCTTCCGATTTGCGACAAAGGTGAGAAAGCTGCAAGACTCTGCTGACTCTTCCATCCACCCATTCACCCATTCACTCACTCATTCATTCATTCATTCATGCACTCTCCCATTGACCGCAATGCCCGCAGCAGGGCTTAGAGCAATCGTTTGTAATTGTATCTGTCGTCGTCGTCAGCGTCGTCGTTGCTGTTGCAATAAGTCAAAGTTGTCGCCCAGTCCAAATGGTCCAATGGCCCGTGGCTGAGTTTCAGTTACACTTTGGGTTACATGATCCGATGCTGTATGCAATTTTTTATTTCTGCTACTTTTTCACTTCTCACTCTCTCTGTCTCTTCTGTTTGCACTATTGTTTTTATGGCTTGGCTATTAGCTGCAGCAAGAAGAACTAATCTTCCAGACAGAGCTATGGCCAACTGACAACTGACAACTGGCAACTGGCAACTGGCAATTAAATGGCTTCAACCACAGCACAGGTGACAGTTTGCTTAATACGGGCGCTTCTGGCATCCAGAAATCGAATCAAAGTGCACTCATAACTATTTATAGAGCCAACTGTGGTCGCAAGTGGCATGCGACCTGGGCATGAAACCCTTGCTGATGATTCGCCTGCCCCAAGAATGAGTGCGAAGCAAATTAATGAATAACATAATTACAGAGAAAAGTTTAGCAATTGGAAATTCAGCGAATTACATCCTTGACAATTTTTTTAAGTAAAGAAACTAAAATAACTATATTTAAATTGAATCCAACCATTTTTTTTTATTCATATGATTCATATGAGACTAACTTGAAGCGTTCATTACTTGCAATATTTTAAAATAATTATATTGTATGAAAATATGCCACATTAAGTGGAATCAACTAATTATATTTTCAACATTATTTACAACTTTTGAATACAAAATGAATTATTACAAAGCAGAAAGTCCAAGCAGCTCTCATTAGGTCGTTAGTTTATGCATGCATTACTTAATAAGTTAATAAAAGAATAAAATATTTAGATAAATACGCAAATATCACAATTTAAATAAATAAATACGCATCAGAATACAAATAAAAATTAAAGTAAATAAAACATAAAAATAAATGAGCAAATAATTAATAAATTAATAAAGTAAAATAATAAAATAATAAAAATAAAATAAATAGTAAGAACACAGCAAATAAATACTAACAACAAAATCCCATTTAAACGCATGACAACTGTTTAGTTTTGCAATTCTGTATCAAATATAATATTATATGTTATGTATCCCGATCCAATTTAAAGTCGTATGGGCGGAGTCCTGTGCCTGCGACTGTTGGGCGAATAGTGAAAATATCAAGCATACGCCATGACGACTGACCACAGCACACGCCCATTTGTCCAATATGGTCCCCCAAAAAAGCTCACATAGTCCAACCCCAATAGTATTCACAAATTCACACACACACACACCCATACACCCATACACCCATTCGTTACACTCAAACACACACATGGCGCAAAACAAGTCGACAAACGCAGCGTAGCCAAAATCAATAGCGCCCCAATGTCGGCCCCGACTTGCCTTGAATCAGTTCGTGAGTGTGTTTGTGAGTGCGAGTGTGAGTGCGAATGAATGTGTGTTGCCATCTCGCTCTGTGGTCCATGGCTGGGAGTCCGTTTCGGGGGTTCGACCGGATGCGGCACTTAAACGTTGACGACGATGACGATGACGCTGACGTTGCCGGCGCCGAGCGCGATGCTCAGCTTGGAGTCAGAGTCGAAGTCGAAGTCGATGTCGAAGTCGGATCGGGAGTGTGGAGCGCACAGGCCGATGACGTTGATAGCACACGTAGGAGCCACATAAACACACATGTGTTCATGTATATATATTTATATATAGCATAGTATAGCACATATATATACTTGTATGTATGTATGTATGGTTGCTGCTGCTGCAACGGTCGCTGGCTTTTTTCGCCTCGGGTTCACAATAAAAACTTGAAGTCCTGTCGATGCTATTTGCGCTGCCTGCCTCGCCTCGCCTCGCCTCGCCTCGACTGCTCTGCTCTGCAGTTGCCACAGAGTGTGTCCTGGCAACTGTTTCGCAACATGAACTTTATGCGGCTGCGGCTGAGTGATTCGAGCTGTTCTCGCAGCTTGCCGCTTGCCGCTTGGCGTCAATGCCAATGGCAGATATTCTCGTTTAGATTTTTGCCCCACAGCAACAACGACTTTTAAAGCTTTGCATGCTCGCTGGCGAAGTGGACCTTGGCTATGTTGCCACTAAAGAGCTGCCACAGTCAGCGCCATGGCTGCCACCACTTGCAACTCGAAAAGCACGCGCCGTTTTTGCCACTTATTGGGCAGTGTCCCAACTTCAAACCGACCAGACATCGCCTCTATATATACGCTATATGCTGTGTATGCTGTGTGTGTGTCTGTTTGTCTCATGTTGCAGACGATGACTGCAATTTGGGGAACTTAACCGCAGCGGCAGCTTCCACCGCAGGGCACGACGCAAATTGTGAACAAATGAAAGTAGCGAAAATGTTCGAAGCAACTTCAGTCAGCTTCTGCTTCTACTTCTACTTCTACATCTACTCCTTTTATCCTGCCACAGTTGTACATGTGTACTTGCCCCAAAAACTCGGGCCATCTCTCCGACTGTCCCTTCAGTCCGATTCTCTCTCTGTCTGTTTGGTCGCTTTTTGTTTTCGCAACGACAGCGACAACGACAACGACTCGATTCGCGTCTGTTCCGTTTTTTCGGCAGTTTAACTGCGGGTCAAAAGAATTGCAATGCATCTGTAGCCGAAAACGCTGACGCATCCGCTATCCACACAATCCACACAATTCTCCCTCTCTCTCCCCCACCCTCTCTCTCTCTCTCTCTCACTCTGGCTGGGCTGCTGGTCATTGTGTGCCCCATGTGTGGGTGGGCTCGAGTCCTGGGCTCCTTGGCTGGTTGTTGCCGCCTTTAACCGCAGGGCGGATGCGACAGGCAAAAAGCAGCAGCAAATAAAATACGCAAGTTGAAATAATTGAAAAGCGGGCAAAGTTTATGGGCGAAAATAATTTTCAGGCATTGGACTTGCCGCAAAATGTGGAAGCAAAAGGTTGAGGCTGAGGTAAGGCAGAGCAGAGCAGAGGCACATAGTGTTTGCTGCCTTGATGCTCGCATCGTGTGAACGCGAATGGATCGATTCGTTTCACCAAAACGTGCAAATTAAATATATAAAAAGCATGAAATTCGCGAAATTAAAGTGATTGTTGCTTAGAAGAATATTACAGAGCTTAACCAATTCAATTTAACGGAAATAAAGTGTGGCATTAACAAATTAATATATGATATGATATAAATATGATACATTTATCAGTAATTGAATTTAAAAATTTATTGAATTTCATTTCATGGACAAACACTCTATCACTTTGCTGCTACACAGAGAGAAAAAACGTTTTAAAATGAGGAATATTCTTAAGCCAGGACAAACATTAAAATACATGCTAATAAAATAAAAATCTAATTATTTTTGAAATTCTTTTTGTAAAGATTATAAATAAATTCAATTTCTCCCTGTATGATGTTACTATTGCTACTTATATTTGCTCTTACTACTATATATAGTACAATGTAAATCGACAATTATTATTTATAACTAATTTCAATAAATTTTAGAGTTTGCTGAAAGTAGACTTTGCAGCGATATCGCAATTAATTTGAGCATCTAAACTTAAGTATAGCAATTCCGATTGAAATTGTATTGCTCAGTAGAATATTGAAATGGATGTCAATCACTTGAAGAATAACAAAGCAGAAGTTAATCTGCTTAAAATCTGTGTAGAACATTTCTTATTGATTTGAATAAAATGCAGTCTTTCTGAATCAGCTTTAAGAAATCATTTATTCGCACTCGAGTTAGAGTTTCAGTTGCGAGTGTGTGAGTTGTCCAATATGCAAAATTGAATACGAAATTTGTTGCTGCCATTGTGGCTTATTAGCAAATGGCATGAGGAAGGCTTGCGACACAGCGCGAATAACACACCCAACATTCACACTCACACTCACACTCGCACTCAAAGTCGCACTCAGAGACAGGCAGCTGGCATATTCAAATATGCGGTTTGGCACTCTTCAATTTACAACAAATCGTTCAAGGGGGCAACCCAAGCACAGCAACAGCAACAGCAAACATAAATCACACGCACACGCAGAGGCTGAGACTCACACACTCACACACTCATACTCGCACTCACATTCACATTCACATTCACACAGTGCTTGCATATTTCTTACACACAATTGTCTCTTTTCTTTTGGCCTCGCACAATGCAGCGTTCAGCTCCCAGCAGAGCTCCTCTTCTCGCCTCTCTCTCCATTTCTCTCTGGCTCTCTCTCTCTCTCTCTCTCTCTGATTCCCTGTCTCTTTTAATGTGTGTGTGCTTGCTCCTCCTTTGGGCGGCTCCTTGTCGCTGGCTTTTGTGAATTGGTGTCCAAGCGTTTTATGTTTCAATTATGCGCAACTTGTGCCCAACAATGGCGACGCTTTAGCTGCTCGCTCGCCTGCGCTAAATGATGATGCAAAGTGACTTGGCTCCAGCATCCAGCATCCAGCATCGCAGTCCTGTTCCGGCTGCCTCCGCTGCCTCCGCCTCTGCCCCTTGTGTCGCCCTGCGTGTGTCTCTGTCTGTGTCAGTTGATGCATAAATTCCTTTAACATATGGCACACAGGGCAGAGCAGCCAACGTTTAGATTGACACACGCAACTTCCCCTGCCACTTCCACTTCCCTCCCTCCTTGTAGCGTGCAACCCATTTGCAACTACGTTTATTTGCTTGCCACGCTCGGTGGCAAGGTGTGTGCTCAAGTAGCCAACGGTAATTTTCAACCGAGGCCTTTGCACTCGCATCTCTCCTCAAATTTAAACGCTTGGCGCCCGGCCAGCAAACGAGCAAGTCCTGCATCCTGGCCTCTCGCTCTCTGTCCCAGTCTCAGTCTCAATCTCAGTCGTAGTCTCAGTCTTCGTCTCAGTCTCAGTCCTGACTCTTGACTGTGCTGTGGCCAACACTTTTGGCCAGCACTGTTGCCAAAGGCAAAGGCCAAACTCCCAGCTAAAGCTATTCAATCTGCGAAAGCCTAGCAAAACTTTGAATACAAGTATTCACTCTACGTTTTTGGGTCCTTAAAGATACATTTGAATTCATCGCAATCTGGTTTTTGTAGTTGTTGCAATCGGAATCCTTAAAGATCGACATACGTATGCCGAAGTCGTGGCTCTTTCTTAATGGTCAAAACATTTCTTGATTTATTTAAATGGGATTTAAATAAATATTTGTAATCACATTGATATTAATTTTATTTGTGACTTACTTTCATTACTTGTATTAAATTGTACGATAAAATAGATATGTTATATATGAACATTGTAAATTAAAAATTGTGGTCCTCATTTCAAAACTATATTCAAGTTAAGTACGATCGGAAGAAATGCTAAATGTATTTTAAATAAAGGAATGAAGTCTTTTATTACTCATTACCAATATTGAGTCATTATTTTATATATTTCAATCTTAGCATTACTTTCATAATACGTTCATAGAATACGAAATTTCAATCTTAAAATGTTCAATATGAATTTCAATTGAATTTTAATACTTGGAAATACGAATTTTGTATGTTGACAGAAAAACGTGATGTATTGTAATCATTCATAGAAATGCATTCACACTTTTTGTGATTTATTATTTATAATTTATTTTTCCTCTTTTTTATTATTTATTCTTTTCTTTAAAATAACAAAAACTGACATAATTCTATTATTATTTTTTGTTGTCCTAAGTTATTTCTAAGCGATGTCATAAATTTATTTGTAGCTTCATCGAAGTGTTCATTTTCAGAATTGTATATTGAGCAATAGTTGTATAGGATATTCGCATATGTGGATGTGTTTTACACCTCAAGGAACTTTCGCAATGCCATTTGCTTTTGCTTGGGTTTCTGCAGCAATCTGAAACGATCTTGCAGCTCACCCTTAAATGGCAACAGAGCTGGACACAAGATGGACCCAAACTTGAACCCCTTGAGTCGGCAGCCAATAAGTGTAGCATCTCAAGCTGTGCTCGCTCAGCGGCAAACTTGCAACTTGCAACTGCCCAGCCGTAGCACAAAAGCTGCCTCTCGCTCGCACTCACGCTGCTGTTTGCCGTCTGGCATCTCTCTCGCACAAAATGGCGATCAATTGAAGTACATAAATCGGGGCAGCTATGTTATATACTCGAGAAATGCAAATGACGAAGTCAGCTTGGATGTGGGCATGCTGCGCAGGCCCAGTTTGCAGTCGCTGGTAATGATCGTGATGATGATCGTGATGATGATGAGCAAGTTGATGATGATGACGATGCCTTGGCCGAGCCCAGAGACTCAAAGTTGGCTGTTGGCTGTTGGCTGATGTGGACGCTGTGTTTTGGGCTTGGCCCGTTCCGGCCTCGGCCTATGTGCGAGGCGAGTTATCAAGGTCTGGCCAATCAAAAGCCAATTCGACAGCCGCACACACACACACACACACACACACACACACGCGCACACAGATTGAATTGCTGTTGCGCTGTTGTTGTTGTTGTGGAGGCCGCCTCGATCGACGACGACGACGACGACAGGTGTGAAGAGCTTCAGCTACGCTGTGAGGCAATAACAAACCGTAACACGGCGGCAGATAAGCAAGCAAGCAAGCACACACAACACACACACACACACACACACTCGCGCTCTCGCTCTCGCTCGCTCTCTCTCTGAGAAAACCTGCTCTGCACTCAATGCTGATATTCATTCAATGCGCTTGGCCACAACAGTTCGGCTCTCCGCAGTTCGAGTCTCCGAGTCTCCACTCTCCACGCTCCACTCTCCACGCTCGGCTCTCGTCGCACACGAGCCAAGCGAACCAACCAAACGGGCTGTGCGACTGGGGACTGGGGCTGGGCTGAGAGGCAGCCAGCCAACGGCAAGGCGACGCCAAGCGAGCGACTGACGGACAGACGGACAGACAGACAGACGGACAGACAGACAGACTGGCGGACAGCGGACGGACGGACGGCCAGCGGCAAAAGCCCCAAGCTAAAGTAAATAACTTATCAGTTGAATTGTAACTGGAGCCTCACTGTGGCAAACTACAGCAAAAAAAAACAAAAAAGAAAAAACTGAATGAATATATAAAAGGGGAGGCGTCAACAACAGCGACAGCGACAGCGACAACAACAAATAACGAACAACCAACAACGACAACTACAATGGGCATAACAATAAGACGACGACGACGACGGCAACGGCAACGGCGTTGACAAAGATCAGAGCGCGTCTTGGAGACTGGGCACACACACACACACACACACACTCGCACATACACACACACACTCGCACACACACACATTGGGGAGCTTACGAAGTGAGCACAACGAATAGCGAGCAAGCGATTTATAAGTCGCGCGTGCCCATTCAAATCTGAATGCGTATCAATTTATTCGCGTATTTGCAAGACAGAGAGAGACAGCAAAGAGAGAGAGAAGGAGAGACAGAGATAGACTCGGAGTGAGTGTGTTTGAAGAGGTCGCAAGCATTGTCTGCATTCACATTGCAGCCACGAAAGTCAAAGACAAGCACTTCCAAGAAATTGTCCACAACTGAAGATAGCACGAAAGCTGATCTATTTAATTGTGCTCAGAATATTTCACAAAATCTCATTCTTCTCGCTCTATTTACACTATAGTAAGAATAAATATACATATATAAAAATCTTGATTACAAATTCTATAAATTGTTTTGATCTATTTATTTGTATTGGACATATTTACAGAACAACTCATCAATAACATTGTCGTTCTATTTAAGCTATTTAAGAAATAGAACGATTCTAATTCATTCTGAATAAAATCATCATCATTTAAATAATAATTATAAAATTCTTAAGTTGCGTTAAATGGTTTGCGACAGCTGATCTATTTAACTAAATTCAGTGTATTGCACAATTTCATACAACGAGAAATTCGAATGGATTCGAAATCATATAAGAATAATTAAAAGCATAAATAAATCAGAAATACATGCAAATCAATATAAATTGAGTGTACTTTGTTTTTATAGCAATGAATTGAACTTTATTTGGATATTTGCATATATGTTTGTATTTTTACATTTTCCAAATTATTTTGTACAACATTTCAATTAATTAATCTCAAATAAAATTAATCTTAACATATTTAAGAGAATTTTTAATAGCAAATTTACGACGAATACCAAGTTGGATATAAAAAAAAATGAGGAAAAATGTGAATAAATAAGTTATTAACAGCATAGAAATAAATATTTATATTTCACAACGTTTACTTTGCAATATATTTGTTGTAATTCTTCTAATACGGTAAAAGTTTACAAATAAAAAAAAAATAGTGAAATCTGCTGGAAATTTGAATTGATTGAAGAATGAAATTGTTAACATACAAGTTATGGCACTGAAATGTTTAGTATCGTTAATTAATTTGTAAAAAATAAAAATTTATTTTTAATTGTATGATAGGTTGCTTCATTCCTTTTTAAAAATTGAATTTATCGATTATTACATATTAATAAAGACAGCTTTAAAAACCCATTTGTTTCTAGTTTCTATGCGTATTATTAGAGTTGATAAGAAAAATGAGAACTACATTTAAATAGGTAATAAATATAGGTAAAAGTTACACCATAATACTTATTTTTGAATTTAAAATTATATAACTATGTCAAAATGCGTAGTAAGGAACATCTTCCAAATTAGTTGTTTATAGCTGCACATTAACAGTGATCGGAAATGGAATGAATGACCACGAATGGGAGAGAACACAACTCGAAGAATTACTTCGAATAAACACACACTCACTGTGGAACTATTCGAGCCCATTTGCCAGCAATGACAGGCAACTCAAACTGTGGAGCAGCAACTGCAACTGCAACTGCAACGCCACAAGGGGCAAGTTCTCCCCAGGCTGTTGCAGTGCCAGTTGGAGCTGCGCGCTGAAGGTGTGCAATGTGACAATGGCATCTTAATAATAATAATTACAAGTCGAAAGCGGATAATAATGAGGGCCATGCGAAGCACGAACGAGAAGAATCGCTGTGGTGCCATCTCGCTCGATATTAATCGCCAGGCAAGCGGAAATGGGGAGTGCCGCACACACACACACACACACGCAGTGAGATAATTTGAGGTGGGTCCAGGTGCGGATTGCGGGCAGCATTTGGCGGGGGCGCCCTTTTGGGCGGGGGAGGGGGGCCTCTCTGCAGTTGTTGTTGCACCGCCGAGTGGCATGATTGATTTATTTATTTGAGCTGCGTCGCTGTCGCTGTCTGTGGGCATTGGCAGCGTCATTCGCGTCTTCGTTTCAGTTTAAAATCTGTAATCATTGAATTAAATTATGCCAACAAAGCAGCGACCCCAACCCAAAATCCAACAGCAACAACATTATCATCTGCCTGATGATGATCATCATTATCCAAGCAACCCATCCATCCATCCATCCATCCATCCATCTATCCGGGGCTGGGCTAAACGCCGCACCCACACCTAAAAATAAGAGACAGAAAACGTTCAACAATCTTTCAGATTGCAGCACGCGTCTCCTCGCATGTTGCTGTTGTCGTCGTCATTCGGTTGGTCACATGCCAAAACTGTTCATTGGCTGTGAAGTTTTTATTGAATTCATCTCAACCGTCGACACCCACATGAAAGCAGAGACAAAAGAGCGCCAGAGAGCGAGCGAGTGAGAGAGAGTTGGGAATTGAGGGAATACCCAAAGCTCCAGTTACAGCTAGGAGTCCAACGCTGACCGAACGTGCCCCAGTCTCCCCCTTCCCCTCCCCCCACTGCCTCTGCTCCTCTGCTGCATCTCAGCTCTGCGTCCAGCGTCTCTTGGAGGAGATCTCTTTTATTTTTTTGGGTGCGCCACACGTTGCGTGGGCTGCGTTTTCAATCTGCGCTTCGTGCGCTATTTATAAACTGAAATGAATGAATGAGTGAATGAACAGACGAACGGACGGACGGACAGACGGACAGACGGACGAACGGACTCAGTTAGTCAGACAGTCAGCGAGGCAGCAAATAATAATTGCGCTGCTCAATTAAAAATAAAAAAGAAACATGCCCGCTAAAGGTAGAAAAATCAAACCGAAACAACAACGTCCACTTTGGGTTTCATCTTCAACTCTTCTTGCAGCGACACTGGGGCATGAACAAAGGGGCGGGGAGGGGGGGTAAGGGTTTTCTTTGCTGGCTTGTTTTAGCTCGCGTTTTGACATTGCGTTGGCGTTGTTGCCAAGCCTTTTGGACCCGTTTAATGAATGACTCTTGGCCCTGACACTGGGCCCTGGAACTAATCAAATTGTTGCTGCCACAACGGGGCACAATTCAGCGTTCGGCGTGCGCGGGGCAGGCACAATTGGGCGGGCTAATTTATGCGCCCCGTGCGACAAGCCAAATCACAAGAATCTTCGGCGCCGTTTTTTGGACGTTTTTTTCTTCTTTTCTTTAGCGCATTTCCTGGCCGGAAGCGGCAGCAGCAGCAACAGCAACAGCAGCCGGTCTAGTCTCAAGTTGCGCGTTTAGTTTGGCAACTTGTGGCACGTGCTGCCAGCGAAACATTGAAAAATAGGCAACAATTCTGCGAGGCGCGTGCGCCGAACACAACAAGCACAAAAGCTGGCGAAGTGGGTTGAGAGGAGGGGCGACGACGGGAGCCTCGATGAATGAATGGAGGCAACGCTGCAATCACTCAAATGCTGCGTCTCACCTCCTCTGCCGCTGCCTCTGCCGCTGCCGCTGCTTTTGCGGTTTGTTTTGCTACGCAAATTTTCAAGCAGCTGCTGAGGCCGCGAGGCAGCCAGGACAAAGGTGCCAAGTCCTCTTTATGCCTTCAATGCACCCACTGTGGGTGGCGCCATCTACATCTCGTCTCCTTCGCACTCTCCTTCTTTGCGCCTCGCTGTCGCCATTGAAAGTGAAAAGTTTGCCAAAGTGCGAAGTCGACGACGACGACGACGACGACGACGACGACGACGTCATAAAAATATGCGCGTCAAAACAAAGCTAGTAAAAGATTCATTAAGTTTGCTGCTCGCTTTCATTTCATTTTCGCCTCTTTTTCTTTCTCTCCTTTGCTCCCCACTTCATTTCAGTTTCTCTTTCGCCGGCCAGCAGCAAAAGTCGCCAGCCAACGTTGCGTATACGCAACGTTTCCACGTTCAACTTGTGGCTGCATTTTGCTCCAGAAAAGTATTTAAATCAGTTCTATAAAGTAGCACCTGTTAAACTAATTTCACATCTCTCAAATGGAAGTTGATCCTTTGCATGCCTTATTGTTTATTAATTCCTAATTATGAGTTTAAAATATTTCATATTTTTTTAAGTGAATTTTGGCTAAACAGAAAAATGAATTATAATTATGTCAATAAACATCAACCTAAACATAACATAAAAATTGTTTCAAAGCTCTGTCGAAATTAATTATCTATGAGAAAATAAAGCATAAATAAAGACATAAATATGAACACCAAAAAAATGTAACATTTAATTTAAAAAAAATATAATTTTGTATTTCAAAGATTTAAAAAAATATCTCATTGAATAAATTCGAAACTGTTTGAAAACTCGACTGAGCTGCAATATTGCAATGTTTGTTTATTATTTCGTCTAATTCCACAAAATGTATTTGAAATAATTATTTTGGCAATTTTATTTGACGCTGAACCAGTTTGTGAACCGGTTTGATAGGACAATTCTGCAGCTGCCTCCTGTTGCAGGAGCTGCGCTGCAATTGCAGCTTTTATTTTCCCGTCTTTTTTTGGGAAATTACCCAGCACACACACAGACACACAAGCAAACACACACACACGCACACAAATACATATATAGTGCATGAGACATTAGAGCGAACTGGCGAAGGGGGTTTTTATATTTTTATTTTCATTTTTTATTTCAAACTGAGCTGCGCTTTGTTTGGCTCGCTTTATTGTTGTTGTTTTCTGCATTTTCTGTTTTTTTGTGTGTTTTTTTCTTATATTTTGGTCGAAAAATTAAAAGTGAACTGAGCGAGAGAGAGAGAGAGAGAGGGCTGGAGGGAGGTAGTGAGGAAAACAAAAGGCCAAAGCGTATTTAAAACAAAAGAAAGTGCAAAACAATTCATGCGCCTGGCCGGAATCCGAATGCGACTGGGAATACGAATGTGAATACGAATGTGAATGTGAATGTGCATGTGAATATGTGAATCCGCATCCGACTTGGGCGAGCACTTGGGGAGTGTTGTTCTTCTTCTGGCTTCTGGCTTCTGGCTGGGCTGACAGACCGCCCGCTGTCCCCAGTGTCGAATATAAAACGGACACGGATGCGACGGACTGCGGATGCACCTAGTGAGGAGACGGCTCGCTCGGAGCCTGGAGACGCCGCAGCGGAAGCAACTTGCTGCGCGCTGTTGTGGCTGATTATACTGCTGCTGCTGCTGCTGCTGCTGCCACTGTCAGAGTTGGAGGCGACTCCAGCGGCGGGGCAACAACCCGTCGCCCATCGCCCATCGCCCGTCGCCCGTCGCCGTCGCCCGCTGTGCCAGCCCCCAAAGTTGCAATTTATTTGGGATGTCCTGCAGGCTGCGAGCCCATTTCAAATGCACTCCTTGCTCAAAGCCTTCTCCGCCTTACCGTTTAAGCCGCAGCTGGACAAAAGTTTGACATCCACATGACGACACAAGCGGGCAACAGGGGCAAAGAGCGGGGGCAGAGGGGCAAAGGGACTGTTATTTGTTATAACAATTGCTCGAGAACGATATGGGTCTCTGCTGACAGCGACGTTGCCATGGCGAAGCGTGCCACAGGAGCTGGATAACAATGCCACAGGCCGCGGACGGGACGTGGCCGCGGTCGGACGAGCGGACAGACGGACAGGCGGACGCACAGGCAGACGGACGGACGGACGGACGGTTGGTCGCTCGGTGGCTCATTTAATGGACAGTGTTTGGTCGATAATCAAATTAAAAGCCAACTTCTGGCTAGGTGAGGAAAGCCAAAGCAGCAGGTGCCACACACACACACACACGTTCGTGTCCGGCGCGTGTATCGATTCAACTTATTGCAAGGACAGCTGCTCCTTTGGCTCCGCTCGATTAGCCGTTTGACCGTTTACTTTTATTCCGTTTTCTCTCGCTTCATTTTCGAGCCGTATTCAAGCGGAACGCGGATCGCCCGAAGGGTTGCCAAATACACGAATATATATCGAAAGTGTGTCCTGGTGGGAAACAGGTGAACTGCCCATTGTGGGTAAATAAAATATTCATAAAATATACAAAATCAAAAGTCTGAATATTTCCCTCATTCAACGAGAATAAAATTATTAAATAATGTACACAAATTCAATAAAATTATTTGCTAATTATTGAATTTCATTTTAGGAATTGAAATCTTGAATTGTGTAAGTAACTGATTAAAAGATGATAAAAAATCAGAAATATTCGCTTGTTCAATATACAAAAAGTTTTCAGTTTCATTTTGAATAAAACATTTATCAAATCACTTTTTGAACTATTTATGACAAGTAATATCAAATATAAAAAATGTAATTTTTAATTTTATTATTATTAACAAAATAATAAAATCACGAAATAATTTCAATTTAATTTTAAAACGACAACTAATTAAATCATTCATATGCATATTTGGCATTTATGAACTTCTTTATAAAACTTCTATTGTTAGATAGAAGATTGAAAAGTGATCTAATATATAAAGTAAAATAAGCTTTAAACTAACCATCTAAAATTGTTCTTCCATTTTGATTCTTATGTAAGAACTAGATACATTTTCGCAACTCTCTGGCCAAAAACAACTTTATCCTGGCCACATACACACTATCCCTTGGTCTGCAGAGATAGCGAGAAAATGAAGTGGTAAAGAACAAGAAGACATTTGGCAACGCGACTTGTTCTCGGAAATTACTCATTAGCGGCTGATAAGAGCAGCAGCAGCAGCGGCATGACGAAATCTTGTAAATTTGGAGATCAAAAAGATTCCAGCAACAACAAGCGCAGAGGGGGAAAAGTAAATAATGAAATTGTAGCAATTAATTATGATATGAGACGGGGGGGAAGTTAGGGCTGCAGATAGAGTCGAACAACAGCAATTTTGGGCACAACACAACAGCTATCGATAACAGATAACTCGTTATTATATATTTGGTCGAGAGACACCCAAAAAACAGCGGAATACGGAATTGAAGAAGAAAAATAGCTCTCGATCGTCAGCAATTAGTTTGCAGCAGAGTTGAAGTTTCTTATCGAAGTCAATGGGAAAATTGGTAGAACCCCAGAAGATACTCCAGATACTTCCCCCACCCACAACCCGCACTCCGCAACTCTTTCCGCTTTTGATTTGTAGCACAAATAAACCGAAAAAAAAAAATACAGAAACAGAGACAACAATAACAAGGCAAACAACTTTGCGAGCAATTAAAACTGTTTGACGACATCGACGACAGTTGGGTGGGTGAGTTGAGGTTGAGGTTGAGGTGGAGGTGGAGGTTGCAGGCAGGTGGGGCAAGCAGGAGGGGCAAGCGGGTGGGGCAGGTGCAGCAGCACCTGATAAATGATTCGCGCTCGGAACGTGGCAAGTGCGTCATTGGGCAGTTCAGGGCTGGACGACGCAGCAGCGATTGCTATCTAGATAAGAGACCAGATAACATTGCTTAAACGGGCCAGAAACAAAAACGAATCTCAGCCAAAAAGCCGCAGTCACATTTTATGATCACAACGATACGGAAATGCCCAAATGTGAGTGCAAATGAATGTCTGTGAATGTCGATGTGGATGTGGATGTGTGTCCCAGCTTTTATGGTTATACGGCTCTGATTTCCCTTTGAACTAGCCGTGACCAGGCGCTACACTCACATTCGCACTCATTCGCACTCATTCGCATTCGCAAAATTTATTTGTCATGTTGATTGCGGCCATTGAGATCGGACAACACGAATGAAGCAAAGCAAAGCCCCGTGAATAATAATAATAATAATAATAAGAACAATAATAATAATAAGTAATAACCCAACTAAATTGCGGCCATCAGAGGGACGTTAACTTTACAACCGCCAACGCAAAAACAACACACAAAAAAAACACAAACTACAAAAAAACACAACAACAACAAAAATCTGAGAAATCATGGCAAACACACCTGAACGGGCGGGCTCTGATTTCAGAGCATTTGCGATATCGTTGCGATAACCGTTTGCGGCTCGGGCGGCTAGCTGCGAGTACCCGCAGCGTATTCGCAGATACGGAAACATTCACATTCACATTCATTCGCGAGGGCCGCCAAAAAGCATAATTTAGAGCAAGCAAATATATTCAGATTTCAACTGTTCTATGTTATTTTTACTTATTTGATTCGAAAAATGTTTATTACTAAAATTATTAAATATTTTGTTGAAGCAATTTTATTCCAATGGTTCCAAAATGAATAAATTCAGATGTAAACTATTCTATATTTATTTGCTTATTTGATTCGAAAATTATACCTTAAATATTGATAACGTAATTATAGTAATATATGTTTGTTGAAATTAATTTCTGTCAATGTTCACGAAGTTGTCCTAAGCGAATAATTTCATATTTGAAATATTGGTAACCAATTTATTATCTTAGATGCAGATGTAAACTATTCAAAATTGGTTAACTTATTTGATTCGAAAGGGACATTTAATATTGATTACTTAAGTTAGTAAATATTTTTGTTTTTTGTCGCAAGCGAATAAATTCAGATTTGAAATATTGTTGACCAGTTTTTTATTTTATTGTATAATTTGAAAGCAATTGTCGCAAAATTGAAATTACGACAATGTGTTTTTTTTTTAAGTTATTCAAAGCGACTAGATTGAGGTTTTAATTCTCTATTTATTTAATATTTATTCACTAAGTAATTGCTGCCTAACTTCTATATATTTAAATTCGATTTCAAAAGTCCCAACATTTAAAATACCTCAAATGCCAATTACAAATATTTAATATTTTTTTAACGCAATTTTTATTAATAATATTCCCAACAGCATATCGCATCGAGCCCATATATCAAATTGGGAAAGTCCAATTCGACAGCTTCATTTTTATCTGCATGCCAATTGAAACAGTTTCGCACATCGTATACTTAATATCTCAGTAGTTTGGAAACAATAATAATAAACATTTTCTGACAATGTTTTCTTTAGAGATGCAAAGTTCAATCATTTTTATAGAAAGCAATTCTAATTTTTAAGAGTATATATGATTAATTATTAAAATAACTTTATTTACGATTTTCAGATAATGTGAATTGTCGAGATTAGTTATTTCTCAGTAGTTTGGAAATACTAATAATTTTGTGACACTATGTTCTTTAGAGACGCTTCATCAAAGTTCAATAATTTTAATCGAAAGTAATTTTAATTTTGATTATTTTTAAATCCTATTAAATTATTTAATAACTATTGGCATTTAAAATAGCTTTAGATACGTTTTTCGATATTATCGATAGTCGAGTGCATATAGAAAAGGGTTGAACTCTATGAAATGTCCCAATTAACCGCCTCACGCTCGTTTGCAGTGCCTTGAAGTCAGACTTCCTTTGCAAATTCCTACCCACAGGTGTCACAGTTCGGCTCATTCTCCCTAGCCCAACTTAGCCCCAACTTACCCCCATCTGGGCAGCTTTAAGAGCTGTTTCCACTTGGCAATGAACAGAAGAAGCGAAGCAAGTTGTTGTTGTTGGGTACTCACCTTGTGCAATTCGAACCGCGGGCATTTTAATTCTCATTTTTGTTTCAATTTCCAAAGGTGTTTCAAAACTTTGCCGAGCGCTCGCCCCCGCAATGGCAGCTGGGCGGGCAACTCCTGCTCTCCTCTTGTCTTCCCCTCGGGCGGCCGTTTTTGGTTCTCCTCCCTTTTGTGCCGCGTCTCTTTGTTGTCAAACACTTGATAAATGTTTTGTTTGGCTGTTGATTGTTGGAATATATGTTTGTACGTACGTACGTATATATTTTATATGGTTTGCTTTGATTTGATTTTATTTGTGGTATTGCACTTTTTCTTTGTTTTGCTTGTTGTTTTTTTTTTGTTTTGCTTTTACCGCTGATCAGTTAAAAAAAATGCACTTTTTCAAGTAAGTAATTTGTTGGTGTAATTTTGTCGAAGGCCTTTCAAATGTCTCCCAATCGGCGGCCACTCGGCAGCAGAATTTTGTTGTTTTTTATTGTTGTAGTTGTTGTTGTTGTTGTTGTCATTTTGATTTCTAACGCAATTACAAATGATTCGTTAATATGATTTGATTTATTTATTCGTTGTGATATTGCAAACAAAACAAACAAAACAAAAACAAACAGATTCGCATTCGCATTCGCACTTCGCGGCAGCACAACAAACACACGCACACACAGACAGTGCTGCTGCTGCTGCTGCTGCTTCCTCTTCTTCTTCTTCTTCCTATTCCTATTATTCTTTCGCGCTTTCGCTTTGCTTCCTTTTGGTAACCGTAATTCTTATTTGCCTATGCTCTGTTGTTGTTGCTGTTTTTGCTGGCAGCTGACAAAATTGTTTTTAGCGCGTTCTTCATTCTCCTTTTGCCTTTTGCCTTTCGCGTTTTTCGTTTTGTGTTTTGCTTCACAACTTTAGCGTTCGGTGCGTTGTTTTGTCTCACACGTTCACGTTGCGGCTTCGGCTTCGTCCAATTGGCAACTCAAATCCGCCTTCCAATTGGAATTCAACATTTAGCACTTGAAAAAAATTGCACTTTCTTGACGTGTGTGTGTGTGTGTGTGTGAGTGAATGAGCGAGAGTGTGTGTGTGTGTGAGTGTGTGTTTTGAACTGTATTTTACCGGCTGACCGGGCACTAGATAAAGTGTGGCGCGGGGGGGGAGGGGGGCCGATAATTTAATTTGTATGTTTGGATTGTGTTTGTTTGTTGTCCTGTCTGAACTGATAACTGTTATTGTTGCAGTTGCGTTTGCGTTTGCGTTTGCTGCTGGCTGCTGCGTGCAACGCAACGACAGCGGTGGCAGCCTCGTCACAAAATGTGTGGTGCTAACGTGAACGGCGGAAGTACGCGACTACTGCGAGGCGTCGAGCGGCGAGCGCGTCTTCGCTGCTGACTCTGTCTGCTACGGCTGCGACTGCGACTGCGGCTGTCGCTCTGTTGTCGTCGTTGCCGTTGTCCAACCAACAAAGCACAAAGCGCCGTGACGACACCAACACCAACACACTCCAACACCAACACGAGGCCAGTGAGTGAATGATGAGAGAGAGACAGAGAGAGAGAGAGAGAACTTCGTCGTGGTCGTCGTCGTCGTGGTCGTGGTCGTCTTCGTTGTTGTCGTCGTCGTCGGCTAAACGAAACGAACGAAAGCTTGACGAGTGGACGAACAGTGCGTGCGTGAGAGAGCGAGTGAGCGAGCGAGCGAGCGTGTGTGTGTGTGTGTGTGTGAGTGAGCAAATGTACACACATGTACGTACATATGTAAGGTAGATTGGCAGTGACTGCGACTGCGACTGCGACAGAGACAGCGGGCCTAGAGAAGCCAAAGCCAAAGTTTGCGGCAGCAGCGACAACAACACGAGCGCATGGTCCGAACGCGACGATGTCCTGCGAGCAACTGTGTGCACACACGTCCACAGATAATTCAATTTTATTTTAGCGCTTTGCACTTTAATGCCAAACTCAAAATTTGATTTTGGCTAAGCGACGTCAGCGTCGCCGTCGCCGTCGCTGTCGCCGTCAACGCCAACGCCAAAGCTACAGCCCTTTACTGTTTGGTGGTGGTTTGTTGTTGTTGTTATTGTTATTGTTGTTGGTGGTGGTGGTGGTGGTGGTGGCTACAGGAGGTGAAGTGAAGTGATGGTGGTGAATTTGTTTATTTGGTTTGCTGGCACTCGTTGGTCCGTTGGCCGCATGTGTGTGCGTGTGCGTGTGCGTGTGTGGGGGGGGTGGACACACACACACATGGCATAGTACACATATGAGAGAGCGAGCTGGCGTGTGGAAGCGAGACAGCGAAAGCGAGAGAGAGTGCGTCAAAGCTTGCGCCAGTTGAAACAAATGAAAATAGCCAAGTTCGACGTCGCAGCTGACTGCGACGCTGCAGCTGATAAGAGAGCGCGTCTCACACATGTGTGAAGCGTGCGTATGGAGGGGGAGAGGGGGAGGCGGCAGGATGCCTGCAGGCAGTGAACGAAGAAGAGCAGGCGAGAGTTGTAAAATTGTCGCCCAGCTGCCGCTGCCACTGTCGCTGTCCATTGTCCACAACCCTCGCAACCGGCGTTCGCAACAACAACAACGGGAACCAGAACGATAAGCAAGCTCGATAACAAGAACAGCCACTTCGATAACGATAACGAGCAATGCGCGCGCAACTTAAACGACGACTGTGCAGCATTTTTGCCGCGTAAATGCGTTTAAAAAAATGAACAAAAAAAGCAACAACAACTAGAATAACTTTTTCAATTCATTATTTTGTATTCATAAATTAATTAATTCATTATTAATTAATTTATTTGTACTCAATTGATTATCAATTAATCCATTATCGATTCGATTTATTGCAAATGTCGCGTGCAAAATTACCAGTTAAAATTGCACTCGTTGATTTTCACATTTTCATTTTATCATTTGCAAAACTTTTCGACTTTTCGCGCGCGTCGTCGTCGTCGGCGTCGTCGTCGTCGTCGTCGTCGTTGACCGGTTGAACTTGTGGCAGGAACTTGTGGCACGTCCTCACAACGCGGCTGCTCGTGTGCATCTAATAAACTAAACTTAGTTTATGCCCATCTTCCATTCAACAAGAGGCCGCCGCAGTTTCAGCCAGCCGAATGCCAACCGACCAAACCACTCGCAACGCCGACGCCAACGCCAGCGTCAGCGTCTGCGTCAGCGTTAACGTCAGCTTCAGCGTCGGGCAGTTTTTGTTTCCTCCCCCTTTGCCGCCGTTCCCACTCTGTGTCCGTCGGCGTCGCCGTCGTCGTCGTCGTCGTCGTCGACTTCGAACGTTGTTTAGTCAATGAGTGTTTCGTTGGGTTGAAGTTCAGGTGGTTTGTGGGTGTTGAGTTGAGTTGAGTGCACAGCTCGGGTACTCGCATTGCATGTGAGTGTTTTGTGTGTTTGCATTGTGCCGTATTCATTTCAAAGTGAATGTCTGCCGAGAATGTGCTGAGTATGATTTGTGCCTGCACTCACGAATGTATTCATTCGCATGCATTTGTTCAATATGAATATACCCGGTAATTAAAACGAATCACATTGTCCCAAAAAATGTGTTTATTTTTTGTAGTCACTAATATAGTTAGTTGGGAGTGTATTCAAATAGACTCATGAATGTATTCTTGAATAATTGCAATATGCGATATTTAACACGCATCACAGTTGAGAGTGTATTCATAAACACTCATGCGTTCAAAAGTTAGCGCGCATCACAAATGATATGTAGCAGACTAATTGTGGGAGTGAGTGTATTCACGAGTGTGCGAGCGAGTAGGAGAGCACTCACTGCAATTGGCGTCCGCTGCTGCCGCGGCTGCTGCACGAGAATGCTCCTACTTAAGCTTAATGCTCGCCCACCGCGGTCAACACCGGCTAATGCACATTAATCATTGCGGCAGCGACGTCGGCAGCGACAGAGGCAGCGGCAGCGACGCCAGCAGCGACTGCGAGAACGACTTTGGGTTTGCTGGGTGGGCTTGCAGCATGTTGCAAGTTGCAAGTTGCGAGGCGGCCACGCGGCTGGACGCACGAGTTGTTCGAACACTAAGTGCGCTGACTGCGCTGCCGACTGGCGACTGCGCTGCCCCCAGCATTGCACCCATTAATGTCAGCGCTGTGATATGAGAACTCCTCATATGTGAGCATTGCTCTGTGTGTGTGTGTGTGTGTGTGTGTGTGTTTGCTGCTGGCCCAAAAGTGAATGCGAATTGTTGTTATTGCTAAGGCTCTAGCGTTATTGTTAATTGGGCAGTGTGTGCGAGAGCGAGATGGCTACAGAGATCATTAGCGCCACACACACACACACACATGTGCAGCTGAAGTGTGTTGTGAGTGTCCACTGAGACACACAACTTCAGCCTGCCCCCCTCCCCCTCCCACCCAACACACACAGTTCAGAGAGCGAGAGAGAGAGAGAGACACTTGCAGAGCTCAGCTAACCTCAAGCTTAACCCATTGTTTAGTTGTTGTCCCCCTCCCAGCCCCCTTCCCCCTTCCCCCTCGCACTGCACACACGCATGCCTCATGTGCTGCTGAGAGTGTCCACAGTTATTGCCCCATGGCTATAGCATATGTATCGGCGCATTTGCTTATGTGCACTCAACACTCACGCACACACACACACACACATACGCTCACATATGAGACGCACTCACACGAGCGTCGCACACGCGCCTTCGCTCCATCGATTGGCCATCGTCGTCGCTCTCGCCATATTCCCCCCCTCACTCAACCTGCCGACTGGCGATGCTGGCGAAGCACCGTTAGCCGCGTGCTCTCGCACACAGGTAGCCACGGCGAGAGAGCGCGAAACGGACGGGAGAGCGAGAGAGCGAGAGAGCGCTGCTGCTGCTGCTGCCGCTACCCTTGTGTGCAGAGAGCAGGAGCGAGCGAGAGAGACGCACAAAGCAAAGCACAGCAAAGCACAAAGAGAGCGAGCCGATGACGACAACAACAACAACAACGACAACGACAGCGACAATCGCAGCAGCAGCAGCAGAGCCAGCAGCAGCAGACGTCGCTGTCACAGCCGCTGCGTCGGCTTCGGATGGGGTTACGTGCAGACGAGCTTTGGCATCCGTCGCTCGCTTATCAGTCGTCGCGGCAGCGTTGACAGCGCCGCCAGACGCGCACAGTGGCAACGCAAAGGGTTATTTATATATCCCAGATCGAAGCCGTATATGGGCCATCCACACACACACATAGCTATATAGGTTAAGCACGATGACCAAAAGCGTTTAACTTGTTGGCTACTTGATTGATGATTGCGAGTCGCATATAATGGGATAATGGCAGCGCGATGTTTTAGAGAATGGGGGAAGACTGCAACAATTGAGTTTATAAAACGGATTTTAAGGCAACTAGCAAAGCTCATATCGTAAAATCAGATATTAAAAACAATCGTATTTCAAATTACAGCTACTTTTTTCAATTCATTTTTATAATCTGTCTATACAATGAATAAATTTCGTAACAATTTATATTGAATGACTGCTCTACTCTAGTTAGTCTAGTCCATATAAATTAATTATCTGTGGGTTCATCCAGGCCGCAAATATCATGTTGCCCTTCTTTGACATAGAGCGTGGTCAAAACGTACAGTTTATGCATATCTTAATATAAACATTTATCGTAATGCCAATTGATCAGTTAATTGCAGTTCCTGCAAACATAGCCAAGTTTTTTAAAACTAATATTAATAAAACCAATGGAAAAGCCTATTGCTATATACATACAAAGGTGGTAAGCACTAGATGATCAACAAATACGTATACAAAAGTTTTTATATTGTTTATATTTAATTTAATTAGTTAAAGTCGTGTCGAAGGAAGTATGATTAGAAGTGTAGAAATATAGCATTAAGTTAATAAATTATATTAAAATTCATTATTTGAAAGTTAATGATAATTTTGATAATTAATTTAAGCTTACAGATAAGTATATAAAGTGATTTATTATTCGAAAACTCGCCAATACTAATGCAAACACAAAAATTAAAATTAAAAATTCAATTTCTCAATTCATTTTGTATATAATTATATGATATAAACAATTAGGACTTATACAGATTGTCCACGTTGAAGCAGTTAACAATGATAATATAAACCCCCAGTTTGATAAATTTAATAAAAATAATACCGAAACTAGTTTCCTTTCTCCTGCATTTAAAAGTGTTAACTGCAATCCTCATTAGGTAACAAATTTGAATGCTAATGCAAATGTGAAACTAATAGTAATTTTAATAATACAATCAGTTAACAATGAATTAATATAGTCTTGGGGATATGCCTAATGCTTATAATAAGAATATTCACCAAAATAAAATTATGTCACACAATAATATGAAACATGTATTATAGAATAAATGAAAAATATGGAATATATTAATTATTAATATTAAAGCCAATGAAATGCCGAATGCTTATTGAAATAAAAAATGCATTGCATTAATATTAAATAAATAAATTAAAATACAGTTTAGTCAATAAATATATTAAATGAAATGCTGTTAGACTGTGAATTTAAATGGAAAAGCTAATTGCAATTTAATGTAAATGCTAATGCTGCGTTTGTGCGTTACATAAGCGCTGTTGGAACATATCGAATCATAATTACAATCGTAATCTTAATCATAGTCTGAGTTGTGACTGCTTTTTAGGGTTTGCCCAAAAAAAGGTTAAACGCGTTGTGCGGGTGTGTGTGTGTGTGAGTGTGTGTGTGTGTGTGTGTGCAACAGTTGCGAGATTTGTATAATAATTTCGGATTGTTTTGTTTCGCATTTCGCATGTTGCTTTGCAGTGTTTTAAGTTCGCTGCTTCGGAATGCGGTGACTTCAAACGGAGCCAAAAAGGAGCACTCGTAATTACCCTTCGTAGCGGCATTTCAATAAGTAAATAATAAGTGGAGGGAGGCGGCAGGGGGGCGGGTGTTATGAATGGATCTGTATATATGTACATATATATCGCATAATATATGCACATAGTATAGGCACAGCTCTTGTTTGTCGGCGAGATGTGAGGCAGCAACTGCAACTGCTTGCAACGAAAATTACAGAATTGCCGACAATTACCTCAAGGGGAGGGAGGGGTGGAGGTGAGGGGCAGCCTGTACCTGGCTGCTTGTGACATATGCCGAGCGAGAGCGCGAGCTGCTTGAGTTTTGAGTGTGCACTCCTTGCAACTGCAACTGCAACTGCAACCGGGCTTTGGCAATGTGCAGCAGCAGCAGCGACGTCGTCATTATGCGCGATCCTTGCGGCGCATGTCCAGCATTAGAAGTGTCGACAAATTGGCCAAGCGATCGATCGATCGATCGAACCAGCGATCCAGCGATCGATCGTTCGCTTGATCCGCTCAAAATGTTGCACACCTTCATCATCTGGCCATGGGGCAGCTGTTGCATTAGCATTAAGCATTAAGCTGCCCATGCCACGACGCTTGCCACATCTCTTGGCTTGCTGGCCATGATTGCTCTTTAAGTGGCGGCCCGTCTCAATCGCTGCCAATTTGCAATTGGCCAACGGCTGCCTCAACAGCTGCCCATTATCACGGCTACCGTTGTGCAGCTCTGAGGCTGCAATTCTTGCACCCCCCTCCACCCTGCCACTCTGCCACACAGCGCTTGCTGTTTGGTGTTTGCTGGGCAGGGGCCGTGCCAGGCGTCGCCACGGCGTTGCCCAGCTATTAATTGTCGCGTGAACAGGCTTTTTTGTTGGATCGATTGCGGGTCACAGTTTCGATAGCACCGCTATGTCAACCCAAACCGTCGAGTTGTTGTAGTTGACTGGGTGACTGACGGACCCAGCGACCCACCGACCGTCGGCGGCACCCGCTGCGCGGCCCGTGGCACCAATTGAAGAGGTCTTTCTCAATGCCAACGCTTGGCCGTTGATCGATTAAACGAGCACCTCACAAGCCTGCACCAGCGAGCAGCCTCGTCCTCGGCACGCCGAACAGCCGAATACCCTTGCTGACCTCAGACTTGTCAGCTACTGGGCAGTGCAGACTCTTATTGCAAATCCTTATGGAGTGTATCCAGAAGAAGGACAGAAAACCGAAATCAATTCAACTTAAAAGCTCACACTTGGGGAAAATTTAGATAGTCCTTAAGTAACTTAATTTTTAATAACAAATATTCCAGTCAATAACATTTAAGCAATTATGTTTTCCATACTAAAACTAAATTTTAGTTCGATTCTATGGCATTCGCATTTTACACAAATTAAATTTAAACTATTTGCGATATAATGGAGTATATTCAGAAGAAGGACAGAAAATCGAAATAAATTCAATTTAAAAGCTCACCCTTCGAGAAAATTTAGATAGTCCTTAAGTAACATAATTTTTAATAATAGATATTCCAGTCAATAACGTTTAAGCAATTATGTTTTCCATACTAAAACTAAATTTTAGTTCGATCCTATGGCATTCGCATTTTATATAAATTAAATTCAAACTATTTGCGATATTATCGTATGCAATATGTTCAAAAATATCTAGAAACAAAAAAGACTTTCCAAAAACACTTTGATTTTGAAACGATCAATTCATTGTCACCTATATACATATATTTATTTTTTATTAAATTTTTATAAATTATTCGTAGCGCTAGTTAAAGCGTATCATAATAGAGAGCCAAAATTATTGACCGTCTAATAAATAATTGTATTTCTAATATAATTATTACTAACGCTATTTTATTAAAATTTATTTTCACTTAATTTAGATTTAGAAATAGAATAGAATAGACTGCATCAGTTTATTTACTTTATTTCCTAGCACTGCAAGGAATATTACATTTAATTGATTGCGATAGTCACATTTATATTATATTAATTTATAACAACTTAAATTCAGTCTACTCATGATCTTCAGTTGATATTTACATTCCAAACTGATTTCTCTTTTTTTAGTATATCTTCAGAATTGAGCATTTTTTCTTCTCTAGTAAGGGTGTCTGCTGCAAGAAGGGTATCCAAATTTGACAGGCCCTCCTCACGTTGTCAGTCGCCACACATTCCGCAGGATGCGGGCCGACGTTCCATTCCACTGCCATTCCGCACTCGATTACGATTCCGATTCCGATTCCGATTCCAAACCGTTCCCAGTGTTGACAAATTGTTGATTGACGCAATCCGTTGGCCAGGGCCGCGTAGCCATGGAATCTGAAGCTCGCTCGCTCGCTCGCTCGCTGGCTTGTTGCGGGCTGCACTGTGGTTAGGCTATTGGCTATACTCTGATTCTGGTGATGATGGCGGTGGCGGTGGCGGTGGCGGTGGTGTTGGGTACTAGCTGAAGGCGGTGGTGGCTGCTCTTAGGGGCCGGCTGGCTGCTTCTTGTTGTTTCCGTGGGCTAAACAAAGTTTATCGATTTAACAAAATTCATTGAGCCCACATTCGGCTCCAGCCACGGCCTGGCGTTGCAGGTGCGCCACGGACACGGACAGGGACAGGGACACTGAAGGTGCCAGCTGACAGAGGGGGACCGGGGACCGGGGACAGGGGGCAGGGGCAGGCGGCCCTTTGGTGGTTTCGGCTTTGTTTAGATGACCCAACAAACTCTCTCGACGCTCGGCCCGTTGGCCGGGCACTCGGCTGCCACCCAACTGATCGATTATACATTCGATGGCCATGAAGGCTAACAACTAAGTACTATAAACACGCTGTTGTCCTCAATGCCCTTCTGCCGTGCCATAGATACCAGCTCTCCTTCCCCTTTGCCCTTTGCCCTTTGCCCCAACCGTGCTGCCTTGCCAAATCTTTCGCTTGTTCTACTTAATCTCAAATGGGTTTCGTATCAACTACAGATCTAGCTCAGCATGTGCAGCACCTTCCTCAAGGATCGATTGCTCCTTTTTACCCCTTGCAACGCAGTCGGCACATCTGTGACTCTGAATATGTTGCTTGCCCTCGAGTGCATGCTTAATTGAGTTTTCCAATTTTACAAGTGCAACCGCGAGACACTTGACATCTCGAGTGCCACTTAATGGCGAGTCCTGTCCATCTTCATCGGCAGGTCCTGCGAGTAATGGAACACCCGTCGACCCCATGCAGAGCAGTAGGCGCCCCTTTAATGTTGTTGTTTTTACATTTTGTGGCCAGCTCTTAACTTACACTGAATGATCACCGGAGGATTTCTTCGCATCGTACATCGAATCAAAGAGATATTTATTAAACATATATCTCTTTACTTGATTTGCCCTTATAAATATTGTACTGCTGAAAGGTACCTAAAAATGTTACAGGAGAAAATTAATTATATTTTTATCAAATTTTAAAAACATTTTTATTTTCAAACATGAATAAACATCTTTAATTTTTATTATACAAATTGAAATTTAAATTTATTTATTATTAGTATTGAAAAAAATGGTTTATTCGTTAAAAGTAATATGTGTACTTATTCTTCTACTTGAAGGTTTTTTTGTGTTGAAATATATAATATAATATAAAACTTATGACATTGGGAGCATTGGAATTTACATTCAAAAATATTATATTAAATGTTTAATGTTTTAAAATTTGACAGAGTCAAAAAAATCCTACAATTCGAGCTTATATACTAAACTTGCTGATTGCTTGAATTATCGAGTTGAATACAGCAATATTCTGAATATTAAAATGATTGCCCCGTGATAAAAAATATATTATTATGTTTTATGCAAATATATGTGTTTTTAATAATAACATTTCTGTTTTCATAGTATTTGATAAAATCGAATGCATTATCATTAAAGTAGATTTGCAGCGGTAATGAATCAAATACAAATGCAATTATAAAATATTGCCTATTAATTTTCCATTCGATCTGCAATGTTCTGTAAATCTTTGGTGTCATTTATCATTTGAATTACTTAAGATCAAGACAACGCGAAAGAAATAGAAAAAGTCCCACATACAATTGATGTAAAAGATTTGAAAATGAGTTCGAAATTTGAATGTTGTGTGCGTGTGTGTGTGTGTGTCTCAAGTGTGTCTTGTCTCTTGTGCTGTGAAATTGTCTCCCTTCTCCATTTACAGTGTCCAAGTGACAATATTGAGAACACTGAGAACAAAGACCGCAGACCGAAATGGGAAACAGTAGCAACATTTGCCATAAAACAAGACAGCGAGAATGAGAACGAGAACGGGAACGTTTTGAATGTTTTCGGTAAATGGGAAAATAAAATAAATATTTTTGAATTAATGGAATCTCAAGTGTGTCCACAAATGGAAGCATTGACAATGAGAGCGCGTCGCATTGAGTGGCACTGCGGTTTGTTGGGGTCGGGTTCGGGTTCGTGGTCGGGACTGATCGATGGCGAAAAGGGAATCATTCTTTTGCCCAACGTCCCCACACAACGACAGCGACAATGTCAAAGTCGCCAGCAGCAACATTCGGTGGCAGTGGCAACATCATCATCATCATCATCCAAGCAAGAGCCCCACGGCCAGTTCTCGTCTCCGTCTCCGTCCCTCCAATGTGGTTCTCTGTCGCTGTTGTCCGTCTCCCGTCGTCCGTTCCGCTGACTGGCATCGCCTCATGGACAAACATATGGCTAGCACATGTGCGCGCCCGCCCAGCTTTCTTGCTTGGCCGCGAGATCGGGACGCGGGCGTCGTGTTATTTTTAAGCATCGTGGGGACAACGGAGAGACAGAGAGAGAGTGAGAGAGGCCGAAGCCACTGAGCCACTGTCAGCTATCCAGATCGCAGTGACAACGGGACTCGGAGTCGGATACCAAAGGCAAATCACACTCCGAGCATTTGACCAGACGACAGCCGCAACCCCTGCCACAAAGTGCTGCAGCCAGACCGCGACGGAGACCGAGACCCAGTACCATTCTTAGTCCCATTTCCATTCCCATTCCCATTCCCGGTCGCAGTCGCGGTCCCATTGCCCCAAGAGCCAGAGCTCGTAGCAGGGGGTGAACTTGAAAATTTCAACATTAAGTGTGAGATATTTATACATTTCCACTACTTTTTTAATGGCCGCCTCAAAATTCAACTGAAGACACGAGGTACAGTCAAGGCAACAGCTACTGAGGTAGTTGCCACCAAAAGGATGCCCGCGATAAAGTGGATTCAAGATCCGCGAGAGGAGCATAATAATTACATCTCCCGACAGCGATTGTAATTAAAATCATCTAATTCTAAATAAAATAATAAAGATATTTAAAAGCACTCTAAACTGAAGTAGATAATTTAGCATGGCTTTATGGTTGTTGTAATAGAAAAGTTGCTGATTGAACATCCTTTTTATTAAAATCTGAACAGAATTAATTAATAAGATTTTATCGTGAAATAAGTTTAATTGCCTAAACATTCCAAATCATTTGAAAACGAATTAATTCTAAATGATCTTTAGTTATTTTAAACACAATAAAAAGGATGAAAATCATTTTGCTTACTCGGGCATCATTTGGTTGGTTGTTGTGGAAAAGTTAGTGATAGAAAATCCAATCCATTCCATTCTTCACTTCATTAAAATAATTTAATTAAAATGAAATAAAATTACAAATTTAAATTATTGTTCCAATTACTTTATGAATTACTTTATATTGGTCTTTAGTTATTTAAAAACACTATAAACTGAAGTATATAACTTAGCTTGTCCATCTTTCAGAAAGTTTTACTGGAAATTGGAAATTAATAAATTAAAATATATTTATTTTCCGAATATTGCAATTCATTTATTACCGATTCCGAATTTGAAGCTTAAGTCATTTAGTTTAATATATTATTTCAATGTTTCAAATTGGTGCTAACCAAAAATGATAATGTCGACTAATATTGATTAGCTTATTTATGTCATTAGATAATGAAAATATGGTAGTTTCTTTTTGTTAATATTTATTTGTGGAAATTAAATAAAATGTTTGAAGTTACAGATAGTTTTTGCAATATTTATAAAAATGGATTTGATGGACTAAAACCTTTCTCGGGAGGGATTGAAGCTGAATCTGGATTTGAATTTCAAGTCCATTGACGCGATCGCCGTTTGACTTTTTGGCAGCTTCTTTTTTCGGTATTTTATTTGGTATTTAGAGATCCGTTTGGATGGCCTTTCTTTGCATGGCAATTGTGGGCATGTGGATTCGGTGACTCTGATTGGGAGACTGGCAGACTGGGCGCCTGGTTCAGCAGTGTGTGGGGAGGGGAGAGTCACGATGCGACGCAACGGGCAATTGCGGATGAGGGGACAAGGGGACAAGGGGGGCCAATGGGCAACGGTTGACAGCAAAGGCAACAACGACAACAATAATAGAACGGTTAGGGGTTAACTAGAGGCTAGAGAGCAGTGCAGTGGAGTGGAGGGGCAGGGGGAGGAGGAGGAGGAGCTCTGCTCTCTGGCTAAATACTCGCATACGGCGTTTGTGGGTTTATCTTAATTGCAATATCTCTGGATATCTCTTGATTGCAATCTGAGGTGCATCATAGAGCACAAAACTGAACTTATCTGGCTAGGCATGCGATTTACGACTACGACTACGACTACAGACATCAGTGTGTGTGTGGTGTGTGTGTGTGTATGTATGTGAGTGTGTGTGTGTGGCTCTCCCAAGCGCATTGCGATCGAACACTGTACAAAAAAAACGAAACGAAAAAACAAACAATGAGGCGGAGTCGCAGTCAGAGACGTAGAGACAATTCGAGCATTGTCATGTGGTGTATGCTCTATGAGAGACTTGGGCACTACAAATGGGTTAACGGACTTGGGGCATAGAGAAATTGGGGGGAAAGGCGGAAAATAATGGAAAAATAATTTTGGAAACCAAAATATATATATTGTGGCCTCAAAAACATTTATGTACAAAGTATGGGAAATAAGTAGAATAATTATTGATGAAGTTAAATAATGCCATGTATAAATAAAGCAAGAAATATTGTTTGTTCAAAATTTATAGATTATGTATGGCAAATATGGAAAAAATTATTCATCAAATAATTGAGAGTTCATAAAATACTTTAATAATTTGTCTTTCGTTTCTTCAAATTATACATATTTAATGAATATACATATAAATAGGGTAAATATTAGATTAAAAAATATGAGTTATAATACTATACTGTAAGTAGAACTGTAGTAGGAATGTGTAAAAATATATTGAAGCAAATAAATGAACATATCTAAATTAAATGGAAACGATTTGAAAATTCTATTGTAAAATTTCAAAAGGAAAGGCTTTTTTGAGCAACAATCGATTTTTGATATTGTAGTGACTGTCGCATTAATTAATCATACGTATTAAATAAAAGAAAATAACTTAACAAAATAAACAAATTATATTTAAAAAAAAAAAAAATTCATGTAGAAATCGTTTAGATTAGATTGTGCCCATCAACAAATTACTTAGAAATATGTTAAGCTTTACAATATTCCAAAATATCCTGTCTTGTAATTTCCGATTACTATAGGGTTATTATTAGTACTTCACGTGATTGCCTTATCATTGTAAAACAGATTTCTCTGTCCCATTAATTGGCTAATTGGATAGCGTATACGGAACCCAACCTGATCTTTGGTCGAGGGCTTCAGCATCGTACGAGTATTTTCTTAATATTATTTGCAGCGAGTCTCTTTTGTTTTGTTTGCTCTTTAGCTTAAGCAGCGACGACATCCCACGCAGTCTGCCTATGAATCGAATGACTCGCCTGGGCTAAATCTGAGAGCATAATGAATGAATTGCTAGCTGGCTGGCTGGCTGGCTGGATGGCTCTGTGACTGACTTGGTGACTGACTGACGGAGAGACTGAGAGACTGACTGGCTAAATGACAAATGGGACTGGCAAAAATGTTGTTAAGGTGGCGCATGACACCGAAAACAACAGCAACAAACGAGCAGAAAACTTGAAGACAAACAACAATTACTACTGGCAGGCCAGCATTTAGTCAAGCCCAAGCTGCCGTTGCTGTTGCTGTTGTTGCTGTTGTTGGCCAGGCCCAAGCACAGCACCACCACCACTTCACAATGAGGGCTAAAACGATCAATTTGAGCCACGCTAAACGGTTAGCCACAGATTAACCATACCCCCGAAAATCGATCTGATAAACCGTCGCGCTTGGAATGTGAATGTGAATAGTGCGAGTACCCGATGTGGGCACTAACCATACTATACATCTATATCTACTATTCAATTGAATATCTTCAAGTAGTATCTCAATCTCAAGCGTATCTTATCTCTCAACTTCTTTTTTATCTTTTTGGTCTGTTTTTTGGTTTTCTGTTGCCATTTCCTGTGATGGTTTTTGTGGTGGGCATTTAGTGGGTGAGGTAATTGCAATTGCAGCAAAAGAGTCCTCCCATGGATCGCACTTGCAACACACACGCAACGTGCGGCTTGCGGCATGCAACGTGGCCGTGCCCCTGGCCAAAGACTGGGCGACAGTTGGGACTCGCGGCTCGGGCTGCTCCACATCAATGAATATGAAATGAGCTAAGGCGTACCTGCGATATGTCTTGCTCCCATTCGAGTACTCTCCTCCCTATCTGGCTCTCCGCATCTCTGATGCCCCCTGCCCCCCTGCCCCCCCTCTCACTCTGAGACTGGGGCTCACGCACACGCCACGGCGGATGAGAAATCAGCGCCCAGATATCATTTTGGGGGCAACAACAACCACAACAACCGAGTGCAGCTGAGCGTAGGCTGGGACAATTTTGTACTTGTAAGTGATCGCACTTGGTCAGAGGAGCAGCGGAGCGGGCGGTGCGGGGGTGAGAGGAAGCTTCAACTTGGATTTGATTTTGCTTTTGCTTTTGGCTTGCCTCACTTTTTTTTCTTCTCTCTCGTTGTTCCGATTTTATTTTGTTTTTTGGGTGTGCGCGCGCCCATGCCCAAGTTGGGTGAATCGAGGGGCATGCCAGGGCCACGCCCAGTTTTTGTGGTCATCAATGGCACCACAGGCAGAGCACACAACACACAGTCACAGAGCCCAGATGATGATCATATTTGTTGCTTATTGCGCTGGCAAGCCCGAGACACAGATGGAAGACGACGCGTCGCTTTCGAGGGAAGACGCGGGACGCGAGACACGAGACGCGAAGAACGAAGAACGCAGCTTAAAGAGCCGGGAAGGGGGGGAGAGCGGCTCAAGATTTAGTTGGAATGGCACTGGCGCTGTACTATTTTCAGTTGGGCTGTCATGCATCGACAACGTCGAACTAATCATATGGCACCAATATGCGTGCGCCGCCTTGGACGCGAGACTCTCAAACTTGCCACACAGCCAGAGTCGCAACCAGCCGCAATCAGAGTCACAAGAGTCAAAGGGAACTCGGCGCATGGCCAGCTTAAAGACTATATGTATCGGGATACCCTGCACTCCTTCAGAGTCTATACGATAATATATTTAATTTTATTAAATTATATTTTAATAATTGTCCATAGCTGAGTATCACTAGTTTAATAAAATAAATACTTGTATAAACACTAAAAACTAATATCAAGATATTGGTTAAAAACCCTTGGAAACTTTTTCTATTCTTTAGATTGTTGATATAAAGAAAACAACAAATACGTAGTCCATAAAATAATTGTATATTTATATAAAATGTAAATAATTTTATTATTTAATATTACTAAATTCATTTTTAATGTATAAACACTAAAAACTAATATCAAGATATTGGTTAAAAACCCTTGGAAACTTTTTCTATTCTTTAGATTGTTGATATAAAGAAAACAACAAATACGTAGTCCATAAAATAATTGTATATTTATATAAAATGTAAATAATTTTATTATTTAATATTACTAAATTCATTTTTAATGTCGTCTATTCACTGTTGACTTTCGCCTGAAACCCATGCATTTAATTTGTTTTCTCTATATATTTATCAATTTATTTATCAATTAATTACTGCGCTAGTCAATTAGTTATTTAACGTTGGGTTTTAAAAAGTATCTCAAGAGTTGAGAATTTAGATTAAAATTAAAATGTTAAATAATTGGACTGGGAATATTATATTACATATTACAAATTTCCGTCGTAACTACTAAATTAATGACAGGATATTGATTTATTACATTTCGATATTATTTTCCTATATTTAAGATTTATTGATTGCCCACAAGAGATTGATTTGAAGGTCTAACTAGTTCCTAGTACTCCCTGAATGACAGTATGGTAATTTAGACTCAATATTTTTTATTTTTTCCAAGTGAATAAAATCAAATAAATAAAATTATTTGCTGATCGACATCAATAAAACAAATTTAAAGTGAAAATTAGCTGAAGATGCACTCATCTATGCAGCGATTAAAGGGCTCGAAGTTAACCTTGACGTTAAGCTAAAAATAACTTGCGTGGTAACATATTTTATTGTCCATCACATATGTACATATGTATGTACAGAGATATATTTATATACAAAATGATTTGTTCTGGTAACGTCACCCAACGATCGTCATCGTCATTGTCAGCGGCAAACAACAAATGTCAGACTTGAGTTGGCATTTGACGATCGCCGTCGCATCTTTGGCCGGTCAATTTCAAGTGCAGACTAGAATGTATCTGTGTGTGTGTGTGTGTGTGTGAGCAGCTGTCTTTGCAATTTCTCGGTTGAGCAGCGATGACAACGACAACAAACGTCTAGCTGGCTGACTTTGCATTCATTGCCGAGGTCAAAGTGCGCGAAATCGCGCATAATTCGAAGAGAAATTGAAAGTGAGAATGGACAAGGCAGAGCCGAGAGGGAGAGCGAGAGCGAGAGAGAGAGCGAAGAGCGGGAGGCGCAGTGAGTTGGCACTTTGCATTGAGGCACTGATTTTGTAATTAGTCATGCCGCTGGCCACAGTGCCACATCATTAGGTAATGCCCAAATGGCCATTGCCCAACGAGCACAGCGATGATCCAAACTGCCAACTGCCAACTGGCAACTGGCAGCTGCTCTGCTCTGCTCGCAGATAGATCGGATCAGAGTCTGAACTGAATCCACAAATCCATCGATGACTTGCTGTGACAGCAGGCGCAACCACAGTATCGGAGAGGCCGCTGCGTTGCGGAGGTGTGTGGCAGCCACAGGGCAGCCAACTCCGTGGCATGCCTCATTATTTAAACGACGCTGGCTTGGCTGTTAAGAGCCATCAATAAAAACAAAACGAATGGGCTAGCCACAGAGACTGAGACGGCGGAGATCTCGTCAACAGCGACGGCGGCGGCGACGGCGACGGCGACTGCAACAGCGAGCTGACCAGCGTGGCAGGGCTTGGCAATTGCAACATGCAAATGTGAGTGGGTGGGCAGCGCGACTGCGCGACTTGCAACTCGGTTGCAAATGGTTGGACGCTCCCCCAAATTGCCGCCGTCGCAGACATTTGGGAGCAGCTTTCGGTTACAGATTGAAGCTCCGAGATTTCCCAGTATATGCAGAGATGTAAATCTTCCCCGCGAGCAGCCCGGCGTTAAGGGGTTAATGAAATGCATAAACACACATATGACAGACCGTCCAGCATCTGACGGATGCGCCAAGCAACGAGCAAATTGAGTTATCTTCGGGCATAGCAGACTATGAGAATGCCCTGCCAAGTTGCAGTTTATTCGCAGTCAACTTAATTTAATATATATTAATTTATAATTAATGCGTACGCCTCAAATTGTTAACTAATTAACTGAGAGATACCTTGGTAACTTATTTCAAAGCTATAACTACTATTAGTAAATATATATTATTTATTATTATTGTAATGTTAGGTCAATTATAAACTGTTGAACTGAAAAAATGACTGACATAATATTGAAAATAGGAAATAATATACATTAAAGAATAGGACTTAGTTTTAAATTAAAATTGTAATTTACAAATAGATTATTTAGCTTAAAAATTAAATATTTCGAGGGGGTTAACCATTGTTATGTAAATTAATAGTTATAATTATTATCAAATTAAATTACTCATAAATAAATAATAGGTAAATCACTTATCGATGGCTATTATTCTTCAATCGATTGAAATTGAATTGTAAGCAGAAATATATAAAGCATTTCAAATGCTCTTTTTTAAAAATCAAATTATTTAAAATGAACAATTTAAGAAAATAAAATATAGTAATGTATTTACCTGTACAACAGTTTTGTTTCGTGGACAGTTTAACAACAATTGCACTTTGTTGAATTTATTAATAATTTTACAATTTATGGACAGTTGCTTTTAACGACTGTGGCAGTGCTGAAATTGTTTGGTGGCTCGAAGAGGATTTTCAGGCACTCCATTAGGGCTAATACTTATCAGTTGACCCAGTTGGAGGGATCAGCACACGTCGCTAACAATTAAACTTTGACACTGGATTTAAAAGTAACTCGAATTTGTGGGTTACGCTTGGACGACAAAGTCCCAGGGCAGGACAGAACAACAAAGACAAGTTGCGGCCAACTTTTGACATTGGCATTGCTGCAGCGGCAACTGAGGCAGGATCAGCAGCAACAGCAGCAGCAGCAGCAGGTCCTGTAGCATTGTTGAAAAATGCGATGCTTATCAACACTACACACGATGATGGCGATAACCAAAAAATTGGAAAAGCAAAACTTTGGATTCACGTGAAGCACTTTAGCATTGTGTGTGTGGAGAGAACAGGGGCAGGGTGAGGACGAGGAAGAGAGCATTGTGGGGGAGTTGCTGGCCATTTGTGCGGGCGCCTGCCTGCCTGCGTGCCTGCCTGCAACGTGTGTGTACCTGCGAGCGACCCCTTGGCCCATCTTCGACAACTTTTTTTCGAGGCGAGGTCTGCGGCAGGCAGACGCAAGTTGTTGTCGATGTTGTTTGGCTGGCCCGGGTTCACACTCGAGTGCCCACAATTAAAATACAGCATGTCCAACTGATAAGCCTTCATGCATTCTTTTCACTCGTCGACGACCAGCTCCTTACTTCCCCAACCCCAACCCCAACCCCCTGCCCGCTCTTGGCTGCCTTTTGTGAAAACAAAAAATTGAAAAGTTTTGCTAAAACGCAAGCAAATTGAATGGCAATGGGGAGATGATGTCTGCGGGGGGGCGAAAGGCAGTCGACAAACACTTGACTAGGCCATGATACAATTTTTTCTTCTCTTCTGAATTAGTTGGGCAACTCCTCATTTGAAAAGACTTTCCACACACACACACAACCAACTTTTAATTTGGCCAGTCTGAAAGGTGAAAAGCACATGTTAGCAAGAGGCCGATATGCCTAGCCTCTGCCTCAATGAAATATTTATGCCGGACAGTCGCCGACCGGAAGTGCCTTCTGGCCAAAAGATGTGGGTAAGTGGCTCGGCTGTGGCTCAAAGGGAATGCTCGACTGCTTGCCAGCGACTTGCAAGTAACTTCTTGGGAGTTGTGCATTTGATAAAACCCGTGGTTGATATCAATATTTATCAGCTAGAACTTAAGAAAGCAGCGAGTTTACTTCAGAATAAAAAAGCAGATTGAGAGTTTCCAGAAATATGTTATTACAAGTACACAAAGAGCAAAAATTATGTTCTTGAATCTTTTGAAAACAATCTCAATTTAACTGAAATAAAAATTAAAATAAAGGTTTCAATATAAATTATTAACTAACAACGAATAAATTTATTAAACCAAATAATAATATTCTTTTTAGTTTTTGTTTCGAAAACATTATGAATTGAAGTAAAATTTAAATCTCAAATTTAATAAAAAATATGAAATTAAATTACAAAATTAAAAACAATTTTATTTGAATCGGATTTGCTCAGGATTTAATTTTGAAAATTTTGCATTCTTGGTAAAGAATATATTTTTGAATGAAGAATGCGTCGTATCCCCCACTTACGTATTATATAAGCTAAAAGCAATCTTATTTCAAAATTGGACTATCTAGAGATTGCTAGATTTTATTTTTGAATCAAAAACAATTTGCTTTCTGCGTATTTTTCAAGACATGTTGCTTTTAATTATAAAACTATAGTTATGGCAAAATATATTCATCACATCATGAAGTCTTCAATTAGTCGCTATTGGTCAAGCTAACTGTAAAGTGAGTGAGATATAATTTGAATGCTGATAACTTTGATTGATCTGTGATTGATAGCCCGCTGCAAAGGGAGCCAATTCAATCAAGGCAGGCAGCTAATAGAAGCACATCCATGTTTGCTCTGACTAAGCATGACAGTCACAATTCCTGTTACCCGAGCGCAATCAAAAAAGAAGAGACAACGAAGTCGACAGAAGACGGACGACGGACGACGGACGATGGATCGATGGATCATCGATGAGCAGATCAATCGACACTCGAAGCTCCAGCTTCAGCTTGAGCTCGAGCCACTGAGTTGAGTGGGGTTGTTGGCTCATTTGGCGGTTTGCCGTTTGTGTGGGCAGCAGAACATTGCACCACACATGCCACATAATGGGGCACAGCACACGTTGCAACTGGATGTATGCCAGAGAAGAAGCGAGAGAGAGCGAAAGACAAAGAGAGAGAGAGAGAGCGAGACAAAGCGGAAGTCATGACTAGCCAAACACGAAGCAGCGATGAGATGAGCTGCCGTGTCACAGAAAGCAATCACAGTAACAGCTAAACTAAAGCTTCAACTAAAACTAAAAAACGAAACGCCAACAACCACAACAACAACAACAAGAAATCAACAAAAATGTAAAACACAAAAACCAAAAAAATATAAGAAAGTTGGTAGATTATTTCGGGCAGACTTCAAAATTGCGCAGTCGTCGTATAATTTGTGCGCGTGAAAGTGAGAAAAGTTCCAATTACTTTGATGGCAACGCGACGCCTAGACAGCGGCATTTTGGCATGAGGATCGCAGTGTGCACCCACAGTTATCCCCCCTTCCCCCCCTCTCTCACTCCTTCCAAACCCCCTCCCCCATCCGTGGCAGCGCCTGGCCAACGTGATGCATTGAAATTTGTCATAACCACGATTACGATTACCTCTCGGTGATTGTATGTACATGATGCCCAATGCTGTGAATGAGTCGCTGCCTCTCCAGGTGTGTGTGTGTCTTTGTGTGTGTAGTGTGTGTGTGTGTGTGTGTGTGTGTGTGTTTGTTTGTGCAACAAACACGAGCACGTTGTACCGTGGCGAATTTCGCGCTTGTGTCCTAATCGTGCCTCAGTTAGATTCGTGAGTTTAGCATACATATGTCGGATGTAAATCATTTGACAATTTCGCAAATGCTGTCGCAACTCCCCCACCAGCCCCCTCTCGCCTCAACCGTCATTCCCCTCACCATAATGTTGCAGCCACCGTTTCAGCTCTGTAGGTAGAACGACCACAAGCTGGGTGGGTGGCAGGCAAGGCTCCATCCAGCTCCGATCCAGATTCGCGGAAGGCAACGCTCCATTGATGGACAAGAAACCAGCTGAGCTATCGATCTGTGATGTGTTATCGGCAGGAATCATGCGGAGATAAATATGTTTCTTATACCTTATTGATTTTGAAAATTAGCTTTTTTTCACACAGTCATCCATCACTAGGAAAATATTATAAAAATTATTGTGAACATCGAGGCTTCGGAAAAATGTACTGATAATAATAATGATATATGAAGAAGTCTCTCAATTCACATTAATATATTTTTAAATATTTAATATGATTTTTTCAAATATAGGCATATATATATTTATTATATCACAACATCTAAAGCTAGCTTTATACAAAATTTTAATAATAAAAGCGTAAAAAATAAAGAACCCTTTTTATTAAACCAAAAAAACACGCCAAACTCTGTTTTATAATTTATAGTTAATAGTTTCTTAAATCTGACATGCTGTGGAAACAGAAAAAACATACTTTTTAACTGATACGGCTTGGATTAATATTATGTTGATACCCCCAGAATTTGCAATTAATTATTTGTAATTATATTTTATATGTTTCCCCCACTTTAACTTAAAATATGTAACTATATATATGTTAGCTTTAAGTGTTTATATTGTAATGTTCATAGAAGAACCGTATTTTTTTCTTCGCCGAAATTTCATAGTCGACTTCAAAATACAAGTAAAATAAATAAAAATCGTCCGATTTTGACACCCAATAACTTAACCGCAAATCGAAAATACGTTACCTTTTTTCCTGTGTATTTTTTTCTGTTTTTTCTGTAATACTTAAACAGTTCTCATTTTAAAAACCCACTCCACTGTGCGTCCAGCGTGTGTCCAACTCTCAAAACCCATCAAACTTTACAAACTTGCCAATTGCGATTGGTGCTGATCAGTTTCGACCTGGCTCTGAGCTCTGGCTTTTGAGTCTCCGTCTTCGACTTCGTCTTCGTCTTCTGCCTGGATGTGGTCCTTTTGTCATGGGCATTATTAATATTGCTGGGCATTTTATTGTGGTGCAAGTTGGCGGTGGATGTCGGCGGTTGTCGGCGGTTGGCTGCCTCGCGGTCTTTTCGTGATTTATTTTTTAAGCAAATTGTCGCGCAGCCAAACCGAACCGCAGGCAGCCGCAGAGCGGCAGAGCGGCAGAGGGAGGGAGAGGGGAATAGGAAGAGGCTGGTAAAACTGTCGCCAAATGGCTGCCATGTAACGGGGCCAATGAATAAAACCACCGTGGGAGTTGGAGGCGAGGTGGGAGCCTCCGCCAGTGCTGCCGGGAAGGTGCCAGGGAAGACGCTGACGCTGGGTGCTTGAATCGTGCATGCCAATGCCTGTTTTGCCCATTCGCCCGTTTGCCCGTTCGCCCGTTCGCCCATTTGGCTCTGGCAAATGTGTAGTAGCTGCATCTGCCTCAAGATTACCACCTCCCTGGTCGGGTCGGTCTGCTGCCGGCTGTTGGCTGCTGGCTGAGCAAATGTCGCATGTGATTTCCCAAACTGTTTCCACGCTTGCTGCCCACAAAGACAACGACAACAAACGGCGGGACAGCAGCTTCTTCAGCCGCTGCCTCTGCTGCTGCTGCCACTGCTGCTGCTGATTATCATCAAAAGATCGGAACTCGCAAAGACAAACGAAGAGTAGGCTCCTCTCATGTGGCTCCACGCTAAACTTGCCTGCCTGCCTGCCTGCCTGCAATTGTTCAGTTCGCTATACCCTAGCTGAGAGTAGTTTAACTTCAGCCAGCAGAGTGTGACTCATTAAAACCCACTGTCTGTCTGTCTGTCTGTCCGCCTGTTTCTATGCCAACGAATCGCCTTGTTTTGGGACAATGTTGCTAAACCTTGGCGTAGACTTATAGTTTTGTCAAGCAACTAAATTTAAAAATCTATTTAATTGTCAACATTAGATAAATAACAAATTTTACAAAAAGATTTGGAAATAAAAACTTAAGTAATGAAAAATTATAAACTTAAAATTTAAAATAATTATGTCAAATATGTTCCATAGTAAAACCAATAAAACAAGTAAAAGTTATACATCACATGCAAATTTGCTACCAAAATAATTATTTTCCAATAATAATCATTTTCAATCCTATATATTGATTCATTATGAAATGTTTATTTTTATTGAAAACTTAGCTCAAAACACTTATATTTTTTATTTATCAATATCTCCTTTATAATTTAATTAAAAACAATTTTTCTTCTATTTGCAAATTAAAATGAATATTATTACTCTTTTATTTGATTTAGAATTTATTTCATGAAAATAACTTCCATGCTCTGTAGAAAGAGCATCGACGCTTCAGCATAAGGCAGCCAATCTGGCAGCTTGTTGTTGTTGGTTGTGTCTAGTGGAAAGCAGCTCGGCGTTATGCCCTGTAGCCACACACAACTCCATGTGGCACAAACGAGTGCAGCAAGCGGCAAAGAGGGGCAACAGCAGTGGCAAGCGGCAAGCGGCAAGCGGCATTTTCGTGGCAAATTAAAGTCCAAGTGCGAGTCAAATTATTTCTTTACAAGTGAGTTACTGTTTTCATTGCGGCTCTTAATGTAACTAACTGTTTAGAAATATTTATTATTATTATTATTACGTGTATTATTACTATTACTACTACTCGTTTTGTTGTTGTCGCTGCTGTCGTCGTCGTCGTCGTCGTCGTCGTCGTCGTTGTAGGTGACGTTGCCGCTATTTTTACTTCCATTGTGATTATTCATCGTTATTCGTGTCGTTGTTGTCGCTTGCTACAGTTGCCGCTGCCTCGTTTAATCGCCCCATGATGATGATGACAACAACAACAACACCAATAGCAACAACGATTATTAAAAATCACTCGAAATCTTCTTCTTCAAGACGCAGGCAGGCGAATGAAATTAAACGCCGGCCAGGCGCATCTAACCGCTGCAGACCGCAACTGCTCACTGTGTGGACAACAGGGGGCGGGGCTGGGCGGAGGCGGTGCTTTCTCCCCATCTCTGCATCTCTGAGGCAGGGGACAACCGTTAAGATGCCCACGGGCCGATAAGCTCCCGACTGTCCCCACTCAGCCAACAACTATGAGCTATGTCCCAGGATTAAGTTGCGGATTATTCGCTTCAGTTCAGGTTTGTGGTTAAAGTTGATTACCGAGTAAATTGATAATAATAATTAATAATCTGAATGTATAATCTGTATATATGAAGTAGTTCGAAGTCATTCACCCACTGATTGCACTATCAACGACGAAGCTGCCATTTTTACACACCGTAGATATAATCATGAAGTATCCATTTCGCAAAATCCCTATTCTAACCATCTTTAATCACAATCGCAATCAAAATGATGTTGTGGCTTCCAATGTAAGAAAAGGGTTTAAACATTCAATAATTTTTTAAATTAATTTTTTAATTTAATAACGATCAATTTATCTTAATTTGGTTTGGCGTGTTTGGCAATACATTCCAGAACACCGATATCAACAAAAACATCGGAAACATTGCCAGAATAACTTTTATTCATTGTCACCAATACTTGCAATTCTATTTTGATCATTACGGCACAACACGACCAATTGTTTAAAAAACATCACTATCAATATATAAAAAAACCAAATATAATAACTTATTACCAACCCATCTACTGATCTGATTGGTTTTTTCTGGGGTTTTCCCAATAGCTTAAGTGAATGCTGTATTAAAATTAAATTCTTTTAAGTACCTCCCAAATTTATAATTTTTAATGTATTAATCAATAACTTAAAATGTATTACGATAAAATATTACATAAAAGTTTAATAATTACAAATTAAATTTAAACTAAACGATTTTATTTAATAGATGAGCAAATAAAGTATGTTTTGTTCAATAAACTTCTTGCAATGTTATATTTCTTAAGATCCTTTGTAAGATTTCCTAAACTCATTTCCAAGAGTTCACGTACTGCATAAATTTAATTTAGAAAGCATTAAATCTCTTGGAGACAGAATATTATAGATATTTATATTTTATAATTTTAATGAAAGCAGATTTTCAGCATGTTGTCAATATCCATCAGATAGATCTTTAAGATGATATTATATCCAGAAATATTTGTAGTTGTTGAGCTGAATTAACTCATGTTGATAACTGCAGTAGCCATGGATGCCTGAACTACTCAAATGAGTACTCACACTCTTGCGCATGTGAATGATGTGAATGGTATCTAAATGATTGTCGTGCCAAGTGCAACGACTTTTAGACTGCACTTAAATTAACTTGTATGTAATATGTGTGCTTGGACATTGCCATGGCTAAAACACACACACACACACACACGCACACACACATGCACGCACACTCGGGCACACACGCATGGGCAAAGCAAACACATGTATAGATATGGAGACAAAGATAAGAGCAAGCCGGAGAGGACAGTACTTGGTTCTGGTATTGCGTCTACTTCTGGGTCTGGCTATGAGGCCGGCTATAACTCTGCGCTGCCCTCTGAGTATGGCAATGGCAGTGACTATAGCTATAGCTATAGCTATAGCCGAGACTATAGCTGAGACTATGGCAATAGCAATGGCAATGGCTATCGCTGTAGCTGTGTGTTCGGGGGCTTTGGAGGCGCTGGTCGGTTGCCCTTGTCGCGTTTTGCGGCTCAGTTAATGTTAATGTTAATGTGCTTCAAACTATTTGTCTCCCCCTCCCTCCCCACCCCTACACCTTAACCCTACTTAGTCAGCGAGTGTGTGTGTGTGTGTGTGCAATTGTGACCAGTGGGTTAAACCAATTTCACGCCGGTAAAGCGCCAAGAGCGTTGCATTGAGAAGGTTCTCTCGAGTCATCTACCTTGGCCAAGACTCTACAGCGCGAGAGAGAGAGAGAGAGGGCGGCTGGGGAGCGGGGCAGCTCTGGCTAAATGTGCATGACGTACACTTTTGGACAACGACAACGAAGACAACGACGACGACGACGACAATAGAGAGGCAGAGTGAGGGATATGTGTCGCCAACGCGCACTGATCTTTGGGCCACGTCTGAAGCCATTGGAACCACCAAAGTCGCGCACTTTCATTCAGTCAGTGGAGCGCAAACGTTGACTTGGCCACATTATCAAAAGCGTCGCTGGTCGCAGCTATTGTCGAAGGCAGAGCGAGAGAGAGAGAGAGGGGGGAAGAGGCAGAAACGAGAACTCATATTAGGCCATTAAAAGAGCGATAAGAAAGTTCAGCGGAACTGAAGCGCGCAATTTCAGGCTTAGTTTAGTTTTAGTTTTAACTTGCAGTCGCAGTCGGCAAGGCGTGCGGGGCAGCGAGGGGAGCGGAGGCGGGGTGACGACCTGGCGCTGTCTGGGGAAGCGAACTAAACTGAACTGTAGCTGGAGCTGGAGCTGTGAGACAAACGTGTGTCCACTACAAATATCACGATCTGGCAATACACGCCATACACATGTCGATATATCGCGCACTTTGCGGCGTGCTCAACTTTGAACATAATTTTCGCAAGCGGCAGACGCGGCGAGCAGAGCGAGAAGGACAGTGAGAGAGTGAGAGAGAGAGCGAGCGAGCGAGCGAGAAGGGGGGCAACTTAAACAATTTTATTGATTAATGAACCATAATTAGAGACATTTACAATGAGCCACAATAATTCTTCATTACCCCCAAAAGCCGAGCGAGTTGCAAGTGCACAGCTTCAACAACGACTTCGGCTGCCACTCTGCCCCCAAGGCGATCGCTGGACGTAGGCTCCACCTCTTCCCCCTTCGACTCCCCCTCCTCCTGCTCTTCGTCTACGCAAAGCTTGCGCTGATCGTGGCTCACGCGCACAACTCATTCAATTTCCATGGCAGACACGATTCCAGCCAAACAGACGCAAACAGTTCCAACAGCAGCAGACACTGCTGCGGTGTGCAGTGCGGTGTGTGGTGCGGTGTTGCAGTGCTGTGATGCTGTTGGGATTTACCTTGAGTCCGTTGAATGAATGAATTTGGCGTCTGTGCATTGCCAGCATTCGCAGCATTCGCTGCAAAGCCGCAACTTGCAATCATCTGAACTTTCAGTCCGAATCGGGCACAAGGAACGTGTCAATCGCACACAAACACACACACACACACACACACAGGGACACACAGAGACACACACACACACACATCTTCAGCAGACGCGAGGGTGGACGCAGACCGTTGGACTCTAATCACTTCCGACTACAAGTTCATAAATCGCCTGCATCTCAGTCTGCTCCTTCTTCCTCTATGCGCCATCACGCTTACTCCTTGTCTCTCTCTCTCTCTCTCTCTCGGATGCAACGCCAAGCAAATTGTTTTGCCATTTGGTTAACGCGATTTCCCAGCATTTCTAACAACAGCATTTAGAACTCAAGCCAAGCTTGCGACTGGTTAATCGATCATTTTTCACAGTAACTGAAATCAGAACACAGAAATAGTTAGAAAAGTTTTTGAGTTAATTTAAGCATTATAAATTCATATGCAATCAATAAGTGAGTTATTTGACTTTTGTTTCTCGTTTATAAATTAAACATTTATTTTTTTATCAATACAAATTTCAATATGATTATTAAATTGAAATTTTATTTAAAGAATCTCTTATGACATATACCGATATGTGGATCTAGCTCCTACAGTTTAATTGTATTTAATTTTTGGAATAAAAAACATTTTATTTTAGATTTGAAATGAATAAGTAAATATATATTTTTGTATATAACATTTGCAAAAAATGTAACATTGTAATTATAATTCACAATTTTGGATTTTAATTTAAAGACTGAAAGTATATGATATTTTTAATAAAAATTAAAAATTAAATATTTTTCAATTTAGTGATTGTTTTGTAATTTGGTTATTTTAACCAAAATGTGAGTTGTCTTACGAATTGAAATATATTAACTTGTTTTAAGTGTTGTTGTCTTGAACCATATTTGTGAGATCTCGAACGCTAATGAGATTCAATCCAATACATCAATTCCTCACTTATCGATAACCGATTGCCTTCGATAACTTGCGTATTTGTTGCCATTGTACTTGGCCGCGATTGAATTGCAATTGTTGCTGCAGGTTCAGCGCGTAGGTCGATCGATTAACGATAACAGCGCCAACGCTATCGCCTTGGGCATGTTGCAAGTTGCAGGCCGCAAGCTGCAGTCTCCAGTTGCCAGTTGCCAGTTGCCAGTTACGAGTTGCCATTGCCACCGGTTTGGCGATGTCCGCTCGATAACCGCAAGGCAGCCAAAACACAAAGCAAACCAAAGTAAAGCAAAGCAGCAACAGCAACAGCAACAGCGGCTCTCAAATGAGTTTTACAGCGCAATTTACAATGCATATTTATTTTGGGAAAATAAGTAATCAATGCGCGGCGGCAACTGGGAGTGGGAAAAAAGGGCAACAGCAGTCGCGATGTGGCTGGCAGGCAACTTGCAACAAGTTGCAACAACTCAACAAATGTATAAATAAATAAAAGCTGATTTATGTAATTTCACAAATTGCGAGCAGAGTCTCTTGCGCTCTCGCGCTCTCATTGCCATGATCGAAATCAATGGCAATTATTAGCTGGCCAGCAGTCGTGTCGTTGCTGACCAAGCCAACGACGGACCTGACCTGGCCCAAGCCCCAAGCAGACAGAGAGCAAGAGAGAAAGAGAGAGTGCGACAAGGAGTGAGCGAGAGAGGAAGAGAAACGGCAGCAGCAGCCGGCGGCGACTTGGAGCAGCAGGCCGCAAAACAAAGAAACGACAGCAATGATTCCAAGCCACGACCAACATCATGATGAGCAAGCTGCCGACAATAATGTTGATGATGATGACGATGATGATGATGATAATGCCGCGGTGCGAAATTTAAATTTTCGCTCGAAACGCTTCTGGGGACATTGTCGCGGTCGCCGTTGCCGTTGCTGCTGCTGCTGTTGTTGCAACAACTCTGGAGCAACACTCGACCAGCAGCGACCATCGACCAGCGCACAGAGCGACCATGGTGCATGCCACTTGCAGCGGACATGGACGTGGGAACTTTGTGTTTAGGCAGCAACAGCAACAGCAACAGCAGCATCAGCAGCTGCCCCTTGGCAAACGCTGGGCAATCGCTGCCGATTGTCGACCGCTGCCTGCTGCTTGCAACTTGCTGCCGCTGCTGCGGTGCTGCGGTGCCTTGGGGCTGTAGGCTTGGCGGAATATCGCGCACGATTGAGGAGCCACTGGCAGGGCAAAACAATGCAGCGAATAGTCGGCCAACTTGCCCCTCTCTCTCTGTCTCTGTGTCTGTCTCTGTTGCGAATGTACAGTTGTAGCTGCTGTTGCTGCCACTTCTGGCTGCCCACTCCCAGAACCACAGAGAGCAAAGTGAAGCGCTGTTGTCCAAAAGCCCGACTGTGGCAACAATGGAGCTGTGTGTGGATCGATTAAATTGGTCGCTAAAGGTCGAAATTAAATCACGAAATAATTGTTACACCAAATAAGTTTGGTTCTCTTCTTCAGCATTTGTGGCATCTTCGTGCTGCCACGCTGCTAAGCGCAGCGACTTCTCCTATCAAGATCGATCAATGCGGGGCTATAAAGGCAGCAGCGTCTCTTGGCCTTTTTGACTGACCGTCACTTTGTGCTGTGCCTTCAACTCAACCCAACTCGACTCGTCGCTCATTCAGCAATATTTGTTTTTGGTGTGACTCTTTCTTCCCCTCTCTCGCTCTCTATCTGTTTAGTGTCCGTTTTGGCCAACAACAACTACGGCAATTTCACTGCTGCTGCCCAAGGCAATTACCTCGTGTCACAATAAATTGTTTTTCCAGCTAAAGCTGAAACTGAAGCTGGAGCAGGAGCAGGAGCTAAAGTTGAGGCCGCGGCCACAAATCTTGTTTCGACTGCCGTGTAATATGTAAATTGAAAATGCTAAACACCAGACATTAAACGATACACCAGCAAATACAACAGCAGATACAACTACAACTGTAGATACAGATACAGATACAGAAATAGATAGAGCTGCAGATACAAAGATACACAATTGGTCATACTAAACGTATTGCAAACTTAAGCACAACTCTCGGCTTCGCTCTGCTCTGCTTAACTAATCTTTATTGAGGCCCTTAAACCCCGCTCGGATTGCATCTGGATCAGTGAGTCAACAATCGCTGAGAGCTTGAGAATGAATCGCATGCAGCCAACTTTCAAAATGCTTCATCAATTGTAATGTAATCATTAGCTGAAATTTAAATATATGTTGGCGATGGTTCGAATAAAATAAACAGTTGCAAATGCTACTGAAAATCCTCAATAACAAAATTCAGGTGATGACATTGAAAGAGGTTTGCATAAGCAACATTTACTTGAATTCATTAACATGCAAATCCCCAATAAAAGAGTTATATATAACTATATAATTATTTGACTTTGTAACAGCAATTTGTAAATATTATTTTTCTGTTTAAATACCAACAAATTAACTTCTGGAACACAAATATAATTTTTACACATTTTTTTTTTGTTCATTTTGTATCTAGTACAATGTAAATAATCTACAAATATGAAAACAAACTTTCAGCTATAAGTAACTGCATTATTTTAATTATAGAACATTAACTTTAAATTATTGTAATATCAAAAGGGAAAATAAAGAACAAATTAATAAAATAAAACATACATAATTTCCACTTTGTTAAATTCAACCAAATGTATTTATTTTGTATATCATAAATATGTAAAATTTGTATATTGATAAATAATAAATAAATATGAAATAATGACACTGGAAGAGGTTTTGCATTAATAACATTTTTATAAAGTAAAGTTTAGGTTAGGCTTTCAAGCAGTTAAATATTTTATTTACAATTTGTATTGTGTTAAATTGAGCAAATAATGTTTCTATTGTTTTATGCTATATATTAAGTTATTTATAGCTTGATTAATGCTGTTTTTGATCTATTACAAATTAAATTTGAATATTTAATCCCTTTAAATTATGGAGCAAATATTAACGATAGTTATCAAAGTTCATTCTTAAGTTCCCTCTTTTTCCATGCAATGTTAAATCCAATAATAAACTACGATTGTGTGTAAACTTGGAGGATTTTACATTCAAATCGAGCAGATTTTGCAGGTCCAATGTGGCGACTCCATTCTCTTTGCCTTTCTCTTTCCCTTCGCATGACGCATTAGGCAAGAAGTCGACGAGCTAATTGAAAACTAAAAGTATCCCAGCCATTAGCAGAATATCTGAAGAAGTCAAAAGCAGTTATGAGGCGAATGCTCTAGCTCAAGCTTCGACTCTACCTCAGTCTCAGTGTCAGTCTCAGTCACAGTCTCTGTTGCTGGCTGGTGGCAATTGACAAAACGATTGCCTGAGCACAGTGCCAAACAAATTGAGCTATTGTAATTGCCCAAAACGTTCAAATCCATCATGAATGCGCGATGTCCTCCCCCGCTGCCAGCTGCCCGCTGCTGCTACTAACATAAAAAATAAAGAGAGAAAAAGCAATGCAAAGTACGTCGGGCATGCGACGTACTACTGGGGAATTCAGTGCCACGACTTCTTGAGTGGCATGTGAACGAGTCACAACATTGTAGCTGTTGTGGTGCTTGCGAAATGCGACCAGACCAGACCAGACCCGACCAGACCACGATGCATTGGTCCTCTCAGTTAGTGGGTGAGTGATGCGGTGGCGCTGCACTCAGATTCAAGGTGCAATGCAACCGAAAGTCTGCCTCGGTTGGGGCAACAACGCCTATGCCTCGGTCGCGTTGTCTGCTCTCATCTGGCTCGCAATGTGAGTGATTGCCAGCAAGTCGAGCTAGGGTCAGGTGACGGACGTCGTTTGTCGACTGCAACTGCAACTCCAACTGCAACAACTGCAACAACAGCAACAACAGCGGCAGCAACAAGAGCAACAACAACAACAACAGACACTGCAACTGCATCTACGGCGTGCCATGACTTTAGTGTCCCGACATGTTTGAAAATTACACACGATCATTAAAAGATTGTATTCATGTCGATATACTTTGTACGCCGCATTTGTTGTTTCCAAAATACACATACAGAGCATGCAACATGCCCTACACACACACACACACACACACAGCCATAGGCAACGTGCAACACACACACACACACAAGCAGTTGAAGATCTCTTTCCAGTTGGCTATAATTTGAATATGTCTTCATTTCAATGCCACCAATATTTGAAAGCTTGCCAATCCGTCTGCTTTTGCTTTCAATAAATTGGAGAATAAATAACAATAATTCAATTAAATAGTTCAGTTGCAGTTGCAATTCATATATTTAAAAAAAACTATTAACATTTGAAAATGTAAATCAGAAAGACACTGCAAACAAATTCTTCATTTGCATGTTGTATACCAGAATGATAATAATAATAATAAAAATCGAAAATAAATATAATAGTGATAATAATAAAAATAGAAAATAAATATAATAATGATACTAATAAAAATAGAAAATAAATATAATATTGACAACAACATGTCTGCAATAGTTTATTAAATACACACCAAGTGTTAAATAAAGCTTAACAGAGCATTCACATACATTAGAGCATAAAGGCTTCGACATGTTGCAGCATTGTTTCTGTTGTTGTTGTTGTGGCTGCTGCCGCCGTCTGTCGGCTGGTTGCATGTCGGGCGAGCGTGCATCTGCTGTCATAAGCTGCAGCAATAGCGGCAGCGGCAGCGGCAGCCGTGGCGGCCACATTAGCGCCACGAGGAAGCAATGACAGCCTCGGGTAGCGGGCAAAGCGACAACGAAGAACAACAAACAACGCAACGACGAGGCGAGAAGCTGGGGCAGGCAACAGGCTGTGGCAACAGGCAACAGGCAACACTGGCAACACTGGCAACACCGGCACCGGCCACGGCGAATGGCAAAACGGCAACAAGGTTGTTTGTCCGACATGATGATGAGTGTTTTAGGCGGTTGTTGCAACAACAGTAACAGCAACAGCAACAGCAACAACAACTACGATATAATCATGACTGCCCAAGTTGTTGCCGAACTTTGCGTTGTTGTTGTTGTTGCTGTTGGTTTTTGTTGAAGCTGCGAATGATCTGAGTCTTGAGCCGCCACAAGATTCAAGAGCGCGCCACATGTAAATGAGGCAAACGTTCAAGCTGTCGAATGCTGAATGTTGAACCTTTTGAATATGAATATGATAATGATAATGCTGACAACAATTCCACAGACGACAATGATGATGATGATGATACTGCTGCTGTTGCTGCGACGTTATTGTGCCAAGGTAAGAGACGGTGCTTCGTCTCTGTTTTTTGTGGCTCGCTGTGGCTTTGGCTCAGCGGCTATTGCCAAATAGTTTTCAAAATCAAATTCTTAAAATAGAAATAGAAAAAGCAAGGATTTGTGTTTTATTCTTCTTTTTTGCCAGTCACCGCGACGAGTGCGCAAATCTGTGCAACAAATCGACAACCTCTCGCCAGCGACGGGGACCATGCTACAAATCGGTTTCACAACTCATAGTGCACGATGAGAGCAGGCGGTGCAACAGTTGCTGCTGCTGCTGCTGCTGGTGCTGCTGCTGGCGGGGGCGGCGATCCGCAGCTGCAGCATGTCAGTGCAGCGAGCGGTGGCTCTGGTTGCATGCAAAAGGTGAGCGCTGCTGTTGCTGCTGCTGCTGCTGAAGAATCCTTTGAATTGTCAAAATATTGTATGCCAGATTCACTCACGACGACGTTGCCAGCTCGCCAAGTTGCAAGTTGCTGCGAGTTTTCCCAGCACTGCAGCTCCGGTCATGGGCCATGCAACAAACGAAACGAAAAACGAAAAAAAAGGCGAGTGAGCGGCCAAAGTCAAGCGAACGAAGCATGAATAAGCGGACGTCGGATTGCAATCGATGCTCCATGCGGCAAGTACTCGATGTACTCGATACTCGAAGCTTGAAACTCGCAAAGCTCTCCGCTCGATACTCTCGACTCTCAACTCTCGACTCTCGACTCGACTCTTGGCTAAATGGCAAGCCAAATGCAATAAATGTCCAGTTTGATGCTATTGACACATTTGCATGTGGCATGTGGCATGCGGCATGAGGCATGAGGCATGAGGCATGCGGCATTCGGCATTGAACCCAACACAACACAGCATGAAGATGCAGCAAATGTGGCACACAACTCCACACAGCAGGTGTGTGTGTGTGTGTGTGTGCGAGTTTGCTTGAATTATGACAAAAAAACTTAGGGGGGCACTTTGAAGAAGCTCTTCAGAGTTCACATATTGCCATTTAGCGCTCTGACCTACTTACACATCATACAACAACGAAACAAACAAACAACAAACAAAAAGTTACAAAAAGGCAATTGTTTCTTACGCTGCACATTTGGAAAAGTCAGAGCTAGCAATCGATATTTCCTTTATAATTGGGAATAATATTCAAGTTCAATAGGATCTGATTTATCTCAAATTTGCAGCCAACTTTGGATTTACACTAACCAACTATCTGGACATCTTCCATTTTAAAAGAACATTAAAACATTTGCTTATTATTAGCGAAGATTAAACATACCACAAATTTATAATTTTTTTATAAATATTTATATCAAATCATCCAATCTATTTTATAATATTTATTTATTTAATATTGTTATTTTATTTACATACATACATATATTTATTTATTTTTTTTATTTATTTGAAAACATTTGGAACTTTTCACAGTAAGCTAAACTTTTTCTACCTAATCAGATTAATTTGTTTCAAAATTTGAAATTAAGGAACACAACAAAATAAATATTTGAAAAGAAAATAGAATAATTTTCTGCTTTTTAAATGTAGTCCACCAAAAAAGGCGAAATCTTACATCGAATAAAATAAAAGCCCATTTATTTTTAGTTGTTGTTCAAAAACCATTGACTTCAAGACAATTGATGTGGAAGTATAGAGAAATAATTGATTATTAACATTGAAAATACAAAACAAAATTAAGAATAAATAAGTAGAATATCAAATATTCTCTTCAAATAATCACATACATAAAACCGATTAAATTGCTCCGCATTAAGTTATTTTGTTTTGTGGTCTATAAGTATTTTTGATAACTAGCAGTTTTCTCTTGGCAACGAAATCTGTGTGTGCTGTGAATTAATCATTTCAAATGTCTCCATCTGCGATATTTCGAATCGATGGACTGAGCTGCAACTGCAACTGCATCTGCAACTGAGGAAACGCTGCTGGGCTGGGCAACAGCATCGCTTCGGCATTGCCACTGTGGCACGTTGTGCGAGATCTCGCACCAGCGACAAAGATGAAGACGACGACTCATCTGGCCAAAGGCGGCGATTGCCAAGTTGTTTTACTGCGACGAGGTGCAGCAGAGAGTCGAATTGGAGGGCAGACGGAGGCCAAAAGACAGAAGACAGAAGACAGAGGCAGGCAAAGGCAAGCCCAAATAAATGTTCATAATTCTCAAGTTGTCAACGGGAGCGGCCACAATACAGCGGCTTCTGCAGCCGCCAATAAAAGCAATTGTGCCATTTTGGCTAATGGCTAAGGTCCATGTTAAGCCTAGACGCTCCTCCAGTCAGTTAGTCAGTCCGTCAGTTAGTCAGTTAGTCAGCTAGTCACTTTGTTGATTGTCCAAGCTTATGCATTCACCGAAATGCCATGATGCGATGCGGGATGCGGGGGCGGCAAGATGGGGGCAACAACAGCAACAGCAACAGCAACAAGTCATCGTCAGCAAGCATTTCCTACTGCATCACGTTTTGTGGCTAAGCGAGCAGCCGAAGATTTTGACTTTTGATTAGGAGCAAGGGAAGAGCAGCCAACTCAACGAGGAGCCCAAGACATCCAACGTCCATCGAGCATCGTCCATCGTCTGGCCTGGCCCTTGGTCACCTCCAAGGAGAAAGAGATGGAGAGCGCGAGAGCGCGAGAGTGAGGGAGAAAGAGACGTTGTCTGGTGGCCAAAAAAGGGACTACCTGCAGTCCAGTTGGCTCACAACTCGTCTGGTCTATTTGGAACACCATAAAGTTCAAGCAATTTGAACTTTTTGGCCAAAAAGCATGGAAATCTCATTGCTCACGGCAACGCGACAAGCAACATGCAGCAAAGTGGCAAGCAGCAAGCAGCAAGCCGCAAGCGGCAGCCAAACTGCTGAATCGTGAATTTCACAGCAGTCACATTACGACGACGCGACGTTAGTTTCTTGCCGACCTCAGCTGAGCTGAGCTGAGCTGAGAGCGAGATATATTCACTTGGAGTTCTAGACCCCGAAAGACAAGTTTTGCCATAAAGCGATTTCTAATTCACATTCTTAACAATTCCATGATCAATAATTATAATTAGGATGGATTTTGCAGCCTCCACTTCACTCAGCCTCCATCTCCTGACTATCTTTCTATCCGCACATTATGCATACATAAGTCGTCTGCTTGTCGTCTGCATTTGAATACAGTAACCATCAGCGCCAATATAGCATGTAAATTATCCCCAGATTCAACTTGAAAATCTCAGCAAGTTCAAGATTTTTAATCTTGCCAGCTCGCCAGTTCCCACAGCATCCTCCTCTCGGTGCAGAAGTCAGAGGCGAAACAGCGTCGAACTGTGATATCTAATAGATTTACAATATTTCTGCAACAGTTTTAAATAATTCTGTTTTTTGTAGTAGCATTAATCAACACTTTTATTTAAATAGTTTTTAGATTATTATTATTTTTTTATAAGTATTTAATAAGGTAGTTTTCAAACAAATATTTGGCGCATTAGAATATTCAAGTAAATATTCGAAATAATTCTATTTTTTTGTAGCCTTAATTGACGATTGCCAATTTTAATTGTTAAATGTTAAATCAAAAATATTATGACTGTAATCATTCCATGTTGTACAAAAAAATAATTATTTCATGAGTAACAAAATAACAAATAGCAGGTTTAGCAAATATACATATGTATTTTTTTAAAGATTTTTTTTTACACGAATATAGTCTCTAGTGGTTTTTCGTAAGTCACTAACTATAAGTTAATATGATTTAAGTCCTTATCTCTAAAGGAAAAATAATCATTACTTCATGATTTTTACTTTTTTGCTAAACAAAATCATGGTTACGAAATATAAATCCGCAAATCATGATGATTTTGTTAAAGAGAAAGAATGGTATTGTGTTTACTCTCAAACTGCTACTACAACTTAATGATTTTTCCTGTTTAAAAATAACGAAATAATCATTATCTTTCTCTGATTAAAATACCTAACTAAAGTCAACTACAATTTCAAAATGATTTATCCACTTGCTCGAAATCCCAAACTTATTCAAATATCTGCAACTGTTAAACCTAGTTCCACAGATCACCCCAAGCAATATTCCCTAAATTATTATGATTAAATAAGGCTTTGAAGTATAGTGTATGGGCCACATATGTTTACTGTTTCTTAATGAAGTTTTTCTAAGATTTCCATCAAAAAAATATCTCCTTTGGATGGTACAACGATCTTTTGAGGAAAGTCCTCCTCGATGAGTTTTCGTTGCAGCGATGTCGCAAACGGAAAACACCCAAATCGGCTAGCCTAATGAGTTGCAAGTTGGGCATTGCACAGTTGCAAGATGAGAACTCAAATGCGAATGCACATGCCTCTGCTATCTGAAGATACTCTTATGTATCTGGCAATCTCAGTCTCCTTCAGGCGTCTGCTTGTCTGCAGAACATAATCCCATCGAGTAGATCTCACATATCTAATGGATTTTGCACACATTACGACAGCCCTGTGCAATTTGCAGGCCTACAGATGTCCCCTGACATTGTGCAACATGCTACGTGCAACGTGCAACGGAATGTTTGAAGTGCCAGAGGCATCTCATCTTCTGGGCAAATATCGATGGTATCCTGCGTCCTTCGTTCCGCCGCTTTCCAATTAAAATCAATCACATTTCGAATGCGCAACGATGCGCAGCTCTGTAAGCAGATAAGCTATTGAAAATTGATCATCATTATTTGCGATCATCATCATTATGAACTCACTCCTCCTCCGCCTCTTCCTTCTTTTTTATGTGCGTTTTTTCTTAGCGCTTGTCCTTTCTTTTTTTGTGAGGAAACCAACGGCGTGCGAAAAAGAATAGAAAGCAGCTAGATTGGAGAAAACAGAGACAGAGAGAGAGAGAGAGAGAGAGTGGAGTGAGAGAAGCATTGTGCGATATTTGTAAAAAACCGCTAGGCATTTGTTGTTCAAGTAGTCGCTGATCATCCCACATTCTAGCTGGTCCTTCGAGGTCCTTTCGACGTCGTCCGGCGCGGGTCCATTTTGCTATTTTGAGTGCGTGTACGTGTGTGTGGAGGATGGAGGATGGAGATGGGGCAGGATGTTGGTACCGCTATAAAAACGGTCGAGGCATCTTAAGTTTCCACTTCTTTTCATGCGGCATCGGCTGTTTTGTCCACAATGCGAGTATCGAATGGGAACAAAACTCAGTAAGCAGATACCGTAGAAGGTTGCCGTCCATTGCGTAGGTGGATCTCCCTCAATCCCCACAAAAAACGAACCCAAAACGGTATCTATTTATTTGGCAGTACGGGAATTTGGAATCGTACTCTTCGAGTACTTGTTGGGCAATGTTAAAAAGAGGTCAATGCCAATGTTAAGTGCTCGCTAATTGAGTAGCTGAGAACGCAGGTTTGCGATCGCTGAAGGATAAAGAGATGAAAAGGAATACATATAGGATATGTGGAACCCTGCAGAATGTGCTAGAGTGTTCGTTAGATCGTTAAGAAATATAGGATCAGTATGCTCAAAATAAATAAAACGATTCAGGGAACAACTAAAATGTATTAAGTGAATACAATACATATACTATACATATGTACATTAAAAGCATTTCGCTTATTTACAAGAATAGAAAAATAAGCGAATAGCAATAGGAAATGAATGCATATATTTGTACTGTTGTTATTATTGTTATTCAAAAACTACTAAAAAATTAGTTTAAAGAAATATCTAAGATCCTTAGATTAGAAGATCTGTCAATTAAAAGCCAGAATTAGACAAAAGTATTTTGAAAATAAATTTATATTTTTTTAAAGACAATTTAAAAGAAAAAATTAAATTTGGTCACATTTCTATATATATATATCAATAATACAATAAAATAATACATATTTAATAAATTGCTTACTTTTTAAGTTTGTAAAGAAAATAAAATGTTAGTTAAATGAGGTTAAAGGTTTGGTATTCGTAAATGCTTGCTACCGTAGAAAGTTAAAATGCGCAGATAGCTTCCTTAAATAAATATTCGAATATATTGAAAAGTATTTAATTTTTAAATAAAATGCAGTTACATATTAAATATGTTTTGAATACTTTGAAAATACCCCCACTATTAATTTCAGGTGTTAAATTATGAGTCTGTTTAAAGAGCAGAAGGACAACAAGAACAGTTGAGATTGAGGCGTGGGATAATTTTCGAGACTCGAAACATTCACAATAATCACACTCGAGAGCTGTGCTCAGATGGTATCGTGGGGGAGTGCACCGTGTGCTCTGATTGAAAGGAAACGCCAGGCGGCTGAGGGAAGAGCAACATGTGTGTTACAAATTCCCGATGCCATGGAAATTATGAAAATGGACAGAGAAGCAGCAGGTCCAACGGTTTCCGGTAGTTCTCACAGTCCAGCAATGTTAATCAGGGTCACTGCAACACTCTCTTTCACTCACACACTCTCTCTTTCTCTTACTCGTTCTCTTTCTCTTTCAGCATGGGCAAGTGCGTTGCACTGCAGGAGCAAAAGGATCCTGCTTTGTGTATGCTGATCGCGTTGGTATCTGGCTTTGATCTATTATTCTATTTTCAGCGTGTTTACAAACATATCACAGCCTCGACTCAACTGCGTCTCAGCTCGACAGCGCCAGGACACGCAGAGGGAAGGACCTCTCTACCTGCCGTTAGGGCCAGCAAAAGGCAGGACGCAGCGGGAGGGCGGGAGGTCAGTGTCGGGTCATCGTGCCCGTCGATTGCACTTGGCAGTCGATTCATTTCCGTGTCTTGTCGTGTCGAGTCGTGGTTGCGGTCAGTGGACTTCCTGCGTCCCGAGACCGTCACTAATCTGCGTGTTTTCATTGGATTTTGCGGGCTGGCTGAATGAAGAGCGTTGATGAGCCAAATTGCTTAGCCATCCTCAAGGCATTGTCCTTTGTCGGTATACGCTTCTAATTATTATTGCCGGTAAAATCAAAAACCCACAACTACCAGCAGATCCTTTTGCGGATCTACACCTTAATTGCGCTGCCAACTGGACAAGAAACCCCGAAGCACAGCAATTTATGCAGTTAATGAAATCCTTCGAGTCAATCGATTTCGAGCATTGCAAACCAATTGCCAGAAAGGATACAAACACAATGTGCGTTTGTTGGCAATCCTAAGCCGGATCAGAAACTGCAGCTGATTGCACCTAATGACATCTAATGGAAGAGAATTCAAACCTGCAATTGCCGCAGATTACGAGTATTACAATTGTACCGACCACACAATTTTTTACCGAACTGTTGTTTAATAACATAACCAAATATATAATAAGTCTGAGAGACATATCTTCATACACCTCGAATCAAATTCAAATAAAACAAAGGAAAATAACTAATAATACAATAAATACTGATGGCGTTTAATAACTTATATTATAAGCAAACATTTATAAAGACATAATAGTGCTAATGTAGTAAATCTAAAATTTTCAATTGCAATTTTGTATGTTTTTTTTTCCGTTATTTTAAAATTAAATATGTATTATTTCATATTTTAAATAATTTATAAAATGTGTTTGTGATTATTACCATAATTAATTGCCATAAGGATAAAAAAACAAAAATATTTTAGAGCTGACCAGACATGACATTTGATATTCTTGAAACAAAATAAATAAATTAATGCTAATTGCATAATAATATTAGAAGGCATTATATTGACTTTAAATACCTGAAATGCAGCCAAAATTCTTTTAATTTAAAATCAGATATTAAAATTACAATATTTCTTTTTTAGACACCATTAAATAATCATTTAATAGTCTAAATTATGATTCTTTATACTATTTTTGATAATTAATGAAAAATAGTAGCAGTAAATATTTCTATTGAAAAACAGATATTATGTGTAGACAATAATTAGATAAATAATTCTCTTCCAAATACGGCAGTTATCCACAAAATATGTTTGACAAGAATATTTTTACTGCAACATTATAAATTGCAAAAAACTTTTCAATAGCAATGAGAGTTCAGAGAAAAGATTTTATATATATAATAAAATTATACCCCAACCTTTTACTGTGCAAGAACTCTCATCATACTTTCTCTCTCCCTGTTTCCTTATTATCACTCTTCCCGCCAGAGCTAAAAACGTAACTCTTTAGCTGAACTCTCATAACTAATTGATGATGAGGAGAATCTATAGCTCATCTAAAGTTCCGCCAGCATAAATGGAATTGAAAAGCTGCAGCAGGATTTAAATAGTGTTTGCATTCAAATCACAGAGCTCATCCCCTTTATAATTTGTATGCATTTCTTTCTTGTTTTTTACCTAGGCCAACACATGACCTGCCTGATGAGCCGCAGCCACTCTCGAAAGATAGATAGATACTATACCATACCATACAAAAAAAAAAAAAAATGAACAGAAGCGCATTTCGGCCAAGGGTGCGAAATTGGTTGACAATGTCGTGGCATTTGAATCGAAATTGGAATCGGGATCGAAATCGAAATCGCGGGCTCTGGGTCATCGAGGTCTGCCAATGAAGTTACCCTGAAGATGCGGCTGACAACGCACAATGCAAACGATGCGATGCGATGCGACGCGACGCGATCGAACCCCTGACCCTCTCACTCCCCGCTACCCCGCGTAACCCTTGTGGCATTCGCATATGCAAAGGACGAATGTAAATTAATAAATTATAGTCAACTAATGAAAAGAGAGAACGATAGCGAAACCGGAAGATGGCAAAGAGCATGCAGCATGGACGAGTATGAAAATAAAAAAATGCCCGTGTGATCCATGTCAAATGCCTATAAAAAATTGTCTACGACCTTTTTTCTTTTTTCTATTAGTTCCGGTTTATTAGGGGTAAATGTTGTTTTCTTTTTTGCGCAGCCCTTTGACTGCACCACATCGGACGAGGCGAAACGCTTATGCATATTTTCGAACAAAAAGAAAAAAAAACCGAGGAAGACTTTGTCCCATTCCGGACTTCTGGTTATTCAATATTCGCGGGTAACGCCGCCGTCCCGCAGGAAGTGCATATGCATATTATATATTTATACACACACACACACACACACACACACACTGGCGACTGCTCATATGTGTGGCATGTAGAAAGTCTCGCAATCGCTGGGTTTCGATGTCTTCGTGGGAATTGAAAAGCGTCCAAATAAATCAAAGTGCAACAACAACAACAGCAACAACGACAACCAACTACGAACTACGAACACAGATGCAGATACAGATACAGATGCAGATGCAGATGCAGATGCAGTGGCGACTTGGAGCAAACGAAGTGGCATCATTAGCGAGCGGATGCAGGCCTCACTGCTCCACACTTCAAACCCAGGCTGAGCCCAAAAGAGCCATAATCACCGAAGGGGAGCGGCTGCATCCAAATGGACACGAACTTACACATGTGTCACATGGTCCTCCACCTCCTCCTGCTCCTCCTCCTTCTCCTCCCTCCCTCCCTCCCTCCGCACACTGATCGGCCAGGAAAACTCCGCGCAAACTCATCGTTACACGCACATCCTGTTTGTGTGTGCGACACTGTCTCAATCTCAGCTGTCTTTTTTGGGGCTGCATTTAAGTGTCTTGAACTCATTAAACGATACTCGCCCTCGATCTCGTATTTGTATCTTGTATCTTGTATCTTGTACCTCTTGCGATGCTCAATTTGCCGCTAATCCAATGGCTCGCATTATGTTTAACAGCAGTGACAACTATGTTTCCCTTCATATTCTACAATCTAAGGAGCACTGGTTCATCAAATATCCAAATTTATAAAGAGAATTTCAACATTTTGGTTATTCTATAATTTTACCTTAATAACTGGTAAAATGAAAATACAATAAAGTATTTTAAAAGATTCAGAAGGACATTCAATTTACATTTTAAAATATTGCTAAATAGTAAACCATAATTGCTACATTTAAACTGTTATCAATATTTTTGTTCACGAATTTCCAAATATGCCAAAAGTAAAATTGTAAATCATATTTATTTTTTAAATAAATTATAATGCTATCTGTAAATCAATGTTTAACATAATCAAAATATGTCCTGCTTTCATTTTGTTCATCTATTATCCATCATATTATTAAATTGAATGTATACAGAATTTGCAATTGAAATTTTTAAACATTGGCAATTAGTAATTAATAATATTGAAAGTATTCACTTATAACTAATGAATTTTCATGCACGCATTTTTTATTGAAACAAAGCGACGCGTAATTGAGGAAGCGATAGCAGTAGAACTATTTTATTTTAGTTGACATTGTTTCATTATAATTATTAAAATTATCTTCAAAAAATATGTGTTGAATACATTACAATACAAAATTTATTGATACAATTTTCATTAGATATTGATTTCATAAGCAATTGGATTGAAGTCTTTTCTCAAATATGAATATTTAGCTAAAATTACAATATTTTAATAAGTCGAATCGATGGGCAATCTATTCGCTCTGTTCGTCAGGTAATTTCCCAGCATATTATCGAAATCGGTTTAGCCGCATAAATTTTGATGAAATGTATCTGATGGCTGAGTTGTAGTGAAAGTATCTTCGTGCTGCCGTAGTTGGAGCAAAGCGGACACAAAGTACAGTAACACAAATTGAAACGGACACTAAAAATAGCCACCCTCCGCGGTCGCTCGGTCGCTAAAGGGCGACGGCTGGGGCGCATCAATACTTCGACTGTGAGGGAGTCGGCGAGGGGAGAGGGAGAGGGAGAGGGTGAGGGTGAGGAGACTGAGGCTGAGACTAAGGGAGAGCTGCTGCTGGACGGTTGAATAAATGAAACACACATTCGTAATGACATTAAGTAAACAGACTAGCAACCATGTCAATGTCAAACGCACTCGCCACATGGGCGCAATGGATCGCAGCATCTTCGCTCGCACACACACGCACACACACACGCACACGCACACACGCACACACACGCATTGAGTGCGCCACATGTGTGCGACCATGTAACGGATAATGTTGTTCGAGATACTTTTTTTTTTTGGACACCAAAAGCAGGACGCGCATCACTCGCTTGCAACGTCTTGTATAAGTGCCACACACACACAAGCACGCATAGATATCGAAATACGCGTGTGTGTGTGTGCGTGTGTGTGTTTCGCATCTCCGTGTCGCCAGAGCGGCATCCTCACGGTCACCGTTCGTGCATCTGCAACAGGCACAACAGCATAGCATTTTTTTCGTATCCAACGGATGCGCGTGTTTATTTTAGACACTCGCTTTAGTTGTATCTGTTCGTGTGCGTGTGTGTGTGTGTGTGTGTGTGAGTGTGTGAGTGTGCCGTACCGAAACGGTTATGTGGCAGTCCCACTCTGCTGCCCCATCTCCTGTGCCCCGTGACTCCCCCGCTGCCCACGCTCCGTGTTGCAGAGTCCCACAAATATTGTCTATTTTCGTCCTACGAAACGCACATCTTGTCTTCGACTTCGAGTTCCTTCTCGGCATCCCAAAGTCAAAGTCAAGTTCAACGGCGATCGAATATGTCGCTGGGCGTTCGTTGATGTTTCCACACTCTTCTTCTTCGTCTTGTATATTTTCCACGCGGTTTCCATTTGAAAAATTCCATCCATGAGTAGCATTTGCTGGAGCAATATTTGTTATTTATATTTTGAATACATAGCAATAAGCTAGTGAATTTGTGTCACATACATTGACAAATAATTAGAAGGATTCATATTTCTGAACGAAAACTCAAATGACACAATTGTAGTTTAGAGCTGTTTACTTGAGGTTAATAAAAAACATGCTTACCTAAACAATTCGTTTTTGTATGGTATTTATTTCTGGATAATCAACAAAATATAAAAACAGTTAAAAAGTAATGGAAATATAAACAATTTAGTTTTTATTAACTGCCATCAAGTTAAAATACAAATTTTTATAGTCCTAGTAAAAATATCGCAATAATTAATGATTTAGATGGAGAAACGAGAAAAACAAGTACTCCGTAATCATTTTGTTGAATAACATTTTTAAATCATTGTCTTCAAAAACATAAATATTAAGTTTTCAAATTGTTATTGAAGTATTTTCATAACCAGTATGTATTTGAGCAAAAAATGATATATCGAAACTATTTTAAATTAATGTGTTCCACTTTCTTAAAATAAATTAAACAAACGAATTAATAATTAGTTGTCTACAGCTATATGTGTATAAAGAATGTAAAAAAGGGTACTGTTATGTGTTTGATTAAACGAAATATATTTTTTGGTGTCAAACCTTTTCAATCAATAAAATAAATATTTTGGATAAATATTGTAAAAAGTCATTTCCATTTCTTTTTTTATCGGCGCTCTTTATCTTGAAGTTATCGTTCGCGCCGATACGTTTTTAATTGAGCTGATGTTGCAATGCCAGATCTCCAGCTGTGTTAGTCCTGGCCGGGAGTACTTAACTGAACAATGCCAGCTGACCAACCTCACTAAGCTGTGTCATTTGCCAGTTGAAGCGAACCTGCAGGATCAACAGAAATTTGACTTTGAGCGCTCGCGGCCGAAGTTGCCTTTTGTGGCAAAATACTCATAAAAATCAAAAGGACACACACAAACAGACACAGTGTAGTTGTGTGTGTGTGTGTTTGTGTGAGAGTGTTTGTGTTTGCAGAACAAAGGACAACAACGGGCCGGCAAATTGTTTTATTGGCAGTTGCCGCATTTGCTGCGGCGATAAAATCAATTTAATGCCCGCTCAAAAAGTTGCCCAAAATCTCAACGTCCTTCTGTCTGTCCGTCCGCCTGGATGTCTGTCCATTTGACCGACTATCAGACCGGGCGTGAGGCTCCTGCGTATGCAAAATTGCAAATTGTTGCCTTGCGCCTGCCGCACGCACGATTTATCTAATCCATATTCAAATTTCGGACAATAGTCCGACCCCTGCCTCAGCCTGCTTGTCTTCCCCTCTTCTCTTGGCGAGTAGCCCTCGAGTCGAGTCCAGTTGCTGCCACATTTGTTTGCGGTTGGGATTTATTTTTATTGAATTGCAAAAAATTAACAGCCCTCGCAGAGCCAGTTGCAGTTTCGAGTTCGCAATTCCATTGCCAGGTTGGCAAATTGTGCAAATACCTCGAAACATTGTGCAAATTTTTGTGTTCTTTTTCCCTATCAGCACTTTTCATTGTTTGCCCAAGAGGCAAAGTCGCAGCCACGGCCAGGGGGGGGAGAGTTTGAGCAGCCAGAGGTTGAGGTAGGTGTTATTAGGAATACACACTCGATTAGATAATGGAGCTGCGATCTGCTGCGATGCCATTACAAATGCCTGGCTATTTTTGGATCGCATCCACAGCCATTCTCTCTCCTCCCAGCCACCTCTCCTGCTTATCAGCTATGAGCTTCTCTTCAGTATGACTACTTTACCTAATATTCTTGAAATTGTTATTGAAATCGAATGTGGAATAATAAGTTTTATGTTTTTATTAAATCAGAGACAATACTGTACGACATATCAGCAAACCAAATTCTGTAATTAAGAAAACTTATAGAACAAAGATTTTGTATGTATATCAGAACTCTCATTGTATAATGTATTTTAATATTTGAATGTAAATTATATTTTGAATATTTTTATGGCAAGCAACTAAAATGAATTATACAAATTCTTCGATAAATGATAGAAACCTTTCAGCCACGTACTTATTTAAGTGCCTATATAATCACTATTATAAAGATAAGACAATTATTAAACAAATTTAATTATTGGCAGCTACACAACACAGTATTGTTGCTAGATTTAATTAATTGAAGTTTCGAGAAATTCGTAGATAAGCATCACATTTGAACGTCACCTGGCTTTATTAAGGTTGCGCTGAAACGATTGGCAAAGGGTTGAGTGGATCGATGGATCGATGGCTGCCTCAGCTGCCCTCGACCAGATCATATTATAAGGAGTTCGCCAACCCATTCCAGCGAAGGATCATTGTTAATGGGTGGCCAGCAGAGCGGCGAGGAGCATGCGGAGCAGCTTCTTTGTCCAGCAACGATCAGGATACAGAAAATAAACAATCAATGCAGCGTGTGTGTACGTGCGTTGAGGCGAATGCTGGCAATATCCTTAATATCCTTATAGTCCCATCCATATGCATGCTGGGCCTTCGGCTCATATGTTTTTTACGAGTATTTGCGTCAGGACAATGCCCAACCCAAAGGTCAGCTCTCGATTGCTGTTCTTCGATTGTTGTTGTTGTTGTTTGCCTTTTGTTTCGCATATTTTGCGGTTTTTTATGTAATCTCACGTTTGACGTATTGGTTTCAATATGCTCCCCCCTCCCCCTCCGACTGCCAGCTCTTGTTGCTGCTCCTGAGTTTGGCCTCTGTCGAGCTGTCAAAATTTTGCTCAACTGCCTGCATTGGGTGGTCCACCACAGCCAGCGGCAACACGTTCCACACACAAACACAAACACAGAGACAGAGAGAGAGAGAGAGGAAGAGAGGGCTGCCCTTATGCCACAGCCATGCGATGCATCGTGTCGAGGATGCAACATCATCAAAATCAATCAGCGGAGTCTCTGCCCTTTGTTGTCTGCATTCGACGCGGGCTGCAGCGCCGCTAATTGGCAGCACCACAGCCACACAGCCCACCATGCCACACGCCCCCTTGCCACAGACTCGTCCTCTTCGAATCCCACAATCAATGCAGTCTATTGTTTTTATCGACTCGTATGCAAATTGTCCGGCACTGACGGCTTTAATCAGAGCGAGACTCAAATCACACTTGTCAGGCGATTCGCTGTGGCCCGAAATCCGAAATCCATTTGCCATAGCGGTTCATCAGAGCATCGTCAGATCCTTCAATCCTGCATTCGCGCTGTCACGCATCGACTTGATTCCATCATAAATGCCACTGCCTAATGAAGAGCTGACATTAGGCGATTGAAAGCACCCCCGATCGGCACTTCTCAGCTCAATTGCTCGCCATAAAATTTATATTGTGCCACCGAGAACTTTCTCTTTATACTTCACATATTCACATCCCTCATATTTTAATCATCTCAGAGTTTTTTTGTTTTAATTTAATACTTTTAACAAACATATTTTCATTGAATATTATAATGTTTTTTATTACAACTTTGAACTATAATAAATTAACTGCCCAACAATTTCAAAAAATAATTTATAAAGTATCAATATTTGAAGACTCCAATTGAGAATGTATAACTATAAGATACAGTTTTTACATTCGTAAACACAAATATCAATATCGACAGTTCTTAGTCTACGTTAAAATAAAATAAAATAAATCATAATATTTATTTATCTGTTTGCGTTTTCAGAATAATCTGTAATTATAGCTACAAATATTTCTATGCACTAAACTATCTCGATTACACCGTTTTATACATTAGTTATAAATGTACATTTCGAATTAAATGCTATAGTACAATAATATTGTCGGAGCTTCAGGCTTATAAATTAATTGTTAATTGAACTACCAATAATTCAATATTTTTATAATAAACAAAATTAAACGTTTTCTGAACTATCTTTTGATTAACTCGATTTTGATCATTATTGACTGATAATTATAATACATGCATAGTCTCAAAATGAAGATGCTTTTAGTAACCACAGGAAGTACAGTCTCTTTGACACACATATTGCGTGTAGTTGCTACAATTGTAAACACAGCAAAGGAAGTTGCATCGATGTCATTGATAACCCGCTCTCTACGGCAACTGCACGTGTGATTCGAATGAGGTTCGGGGTTCGGTTTCGTCTGGAGCTGAGTCTATATTATTATGTTGAAAGACACACTTGAAAATGCGGCATTGTTTTTCTGTTTTGTGATCGGGCTGCGGTGTTTCGTGCTCATCGTTGAGGTCGAAGCGCCAGCGTTGATGGACACGGCCAACTGCAGGATGTTTATCATTGTCACTTGAATCTCAAGTTGTCTCTTTTTCCCGTTGCATCACCACCGTCCACTGTTCGCGGGGGTGTTGCACACACACACACATACACAGATGCATGCCGTCTTATAAACAGCCTTAGTCCCTGTTAGTTTCGTACTCCAAACAAATGCCCGAGCTCGAGCATTTTATTTATGGCATCTTGCGCCAGGAGACAGAGGCAGCAACAGGGAGAGGAGTCGGAGGGGCAGGGGCACATTTGGATCTCGGCTGCCTCGCAAAATGGCTCCGTTATGTTTAGACATCCACAAGCGACCTTTAAAGGCCGTCAGCGACCACATTCATCGGTCGTGCGATTTGTTCGTCTTCTGTCGCCCCTTCTATTCCTGTTGCTTTCCTTTTGTCTGTCCTGCTGGCCGTTTCAAGGATCCGCTTGAATTGTACAGTTATGCAGGTTGTGCGCTCAGCTCTGAGATTCTTTTCCAGGATGTGGTTCATTGGCTCCATTGTACTATGTTTGAGAAATGGTGGTGTTAAAAAAAACACACAATTTGTAAAAAAAACTAAATTGCAATGTAAAATTAATATTTTTAAGATATTATAACAATTCATTTATTTAAGAGCAGTAGAATAATTTATAGAATATATTCCAATATACATGGATTAATCATTGCCATTGGTAAATTGGTAAATTTATTTTATAATTAATTATTACACTTCATGACAATGGAAGATTAATTTACAGTATAAGGAATAAAATGATGTAGAATTAAGTAAAATAAAAAACTATTCTCAAAACCCCTTCATTAATCGAACGATTGACCAAAACTGCATATGTGTTTGCCTTGCATGTGTGTGTGTGTGCATGTGTGTATCTGCTTCGGTGTGCTGTTAACTGGTGCGACCATAAAAACCACCCCGAAGAGGACCAATTCGAGCCTTCCAATTGGCATTTACGTGTGCGCGTGTCCAATCAGTTGTTGGCGCCATCTGTTGGCCAGGCGTTGAAACCGTGTCGGCCAACAGGTGGCGCTGCAAAGAAGCCAAAGAATTCGCTGGCCATTCAAGTGGACAAACCGGTAAACCAACAATTAACAATAAAAAACTATTGAAATCTATGGTTAACATCGTCAAAAGAAAAGCCAAACAATAAAAACAAAAATATTTGAAACAAATGAAGTTGCAGCAGCGTTTATTAATGATGTCGCCTAAAAGTAGGCAACACATGATCGTGGCCATAAAAAGAGGTTGCTATAAAACGCAGCAGGGACACAAACCAGCCGCAAGATCTGCAAGTGAGATCAATTTGCAGTAGGTTCGGTGAAGACGAGTAAAAGTGAGTAAACCTTTTAGGTGAATCGATTGGCAATGGGCGAGGGTGGTTCAATGGCCTAGTCCATCCCCTAACAACAAAAGGGGGAGACCAAACATATGAGTGTGTGTGATACATAAGCTGCAACATATACATATGTATGTACATACATATATGTTGGGGGGATACATACACAGAGTTGGGATGCTGGCAAAGTCCGCCCGGACTCGTTTGCGTCCCCTGCCAAACACACACCAACACACACACGCATGCAGAGAGACATACATATATGGACACGGAGAGACCGTAAGCCACCCTCGCCTTTGCACACATACTCGTATATGGCCAAAAGTTGACGTCCGTGATAAAGCGCAAGACGTGCCCGGGTGGTTTTCGCCAATGGGCCAAATGTAGCTGCCAAATTGGAGTGGGAGCAGCGAGGAGGCAATGATAAGGGTAAGGGTAAGGGCAGGGCAGGCAAGGGTGCGGGAAGGCTGGCAAGCTTGGGACACATGGCGTCCTCTCTATATGCTGAATATATTTCGCAACTGATGGTGGTGTTGGTGGTCGCACTGGTCACACGGGCTAGTGGTGGGTTCTATTTTCATTTCGCAAATGTTTGCCAGTCCAGACAGCAAGTCGCACCACCCCAAAACCCGAACCCACCCGCCCCCTGTCTTCTGTGTTCTGTCCTCTGTCCTCTGCCGAGTGCCGTTTGTCGTTTTGTGTTGTATGTTATGGCCATATAATGGCAGCCAAGCCGAGGACCAAACCAACCCTCTTTCTTTTTTCTTGTCCTTTGCTCCACAGCTCCTTACTTTCTTTTCTTTTTTGCGAGCACGGGTTACCTTAACCTGCGCCGCCTCCGCCTTCCGTCTGTCGCCCCCCGACAGTTTGCCGCTTTGCTCTTCCGGCTGCATCATCAGCGCAACAATGTTCGCAAAAAGGACATTTATATGTGCGCCATAAAGGCATTAGCATTATCGCTCGTTATGTCCTTGCCCGCTTAGTGTGTGTGTCTGTGTGTGTTTGTCCACCCTCAAAGCTCAACGGCATATGCAAATGAGTCGCGAGTCGCGAGTGCCGCTTCGAGCGTTCCAAGTTTGATGTACAATTTTCGCAGAAGCCATCAATACACATAGTTGGGCAATTTCACATTCAAATCCAATAAACTCCACGCGTTCAGGATATTGAACTACTGCCCAGCTGGGGTTGCGTCGCGTCGCCTGCAGCCTTTATATGGAAACTCTAACGACACAAACAAAACAATCTAAATGCAATTGCTCCGCGGAGAAACACACAGATAAAGAGAACGAGAACAAGAAGAGAGAAAGATTATCAATCAAACATTCTAAACAGATGCGCATAAAGTGCTCGTAATGCAGCGGAAACTCTATAAAACAGGCTACGAAAAAGAAGGAGAGAAATAGCACACAAAATAAATAAACAGAATCGAATGATGAAACTATACTCAAGGTAAAGATCTGAAGAAGAAGTGCAAAGATAGAGTGCACTCTCTAAAGTAAGAACACACTAGAATATTCTGATCACCAAATGAGAAAATTTATAAGTTTCAAAAGTGACTATCAATTATTTAAAAAACCACCAAATAAATAATTCATCTGAATCGAATGTGCCACGATCAGTGCCCTTTCAGTTCTTAAGCTATCTTATTAAAACTTGGCTTAGAGATACCTGGTACCTGATATAGGGAGAAGTTGCTACTATTAAATAAATGTCAATATTAAATAGTTAAAAGCGACATTCGCGAAGTTATCAAGTTGAGAATTGAGGAAAATGGAGTCGATCAAACAACGACACTTGCGAAGTTAACAATTTGAGAATTTAGTAGAAGGGATGTGGGCGTTCACTTATCAATTGAACATGAAGATAACGCTATTTGTCTAGCAGGTTGCTGTTAGTCTGGCAGAAGAAGTTGCCACTACTCTAACAGAAGAAGATGCTACTAGTCTAGCAGAAGACGTTGCTACTATTGAATTAAACTTCGATATTAAATAGTTAGAAGCGACATTTGCGAAGTTAACAATTTGAGAATTGAGGAGAAGGGTGTCGATCAAAAAACGACATTTGCGAAGTTAACAATTTGAGAATTGAGTAGAAGGGAGGTGGGCGTTCACTTATCAATTGAACATGAAGAAAAGGAAGGTCGACGGAAGTCGATCCAAAAACGACATTTGCGAAGTTAACAATTTGAGAATTGAGTAGAAGGGTGGTGGGCGTTCACTTGTCAATTGAACATGAAGAAAACGCTATTTGTCTAGCAGGTTGCTGATAGTCTGGCAGATTACATTTGCGAAGTTAACAATTTGAGAATTGAGGAGAAGGGTGTCGATCAAAAAACGACATTTGCGAAGTTAACAATTTGAGAATTGAGTAGAAGGGTGGTGGGCGTTCACTTGTCAATTGAACATGAAGAAAACGCTATTTATCTAGCAGTTTGCTGTTAGTCTGGCAGAAGAAGTTGCTACTAGTCTAGCAGAAGACGTTGCTACTATTGAAATAAACTTCGATATTAAATAGTTAGAAGCGATATTTGCAAAGTTAATAATTTGAAATTTGAGGAGAATGGAGTCGATCATATGCTAATTAATTGAAGGTGGATTTAATATTGTTACAGATTACATTTGCGAAGTTAAAAATTTGAGAATTGAGAAGGAAGTCGATCGAAAAAACGACATTTGCGAAGTTAACAATTTAAGAATTGAGTAGAAGGGAGGTGGACGTTCACCTGTCAATTGAACATGAAGAAAACGCTATTTGTCTAGCAGGTTGCTGTTAGTCTGGCAGATTACATTTGCGAAGTTAACAATTTGAGAATTGAGGAGAAGGGTGTCGATCAAAAAACGACATTTGCGAAGTTAACAATTTGAGAATTGAGTAGAAGGGCGGTGGGCGTTCACTTGTCAATTGAACATGAAGAAAACGCTATTTATCTAGCAGTTTGCTGTTAGTCTGGCAGAAGAAGTTGCTACTAGTCTAGCAGAAGACGTTGCTACTATTGAATTAAACTTCGATATTAAATAGTTAGAAGCGACATTTGCAAAGTTAACAATTTGAAAATTGAGGAAAAGGGAGTCGATCATATGCTAATTAATGGAATGTTGATTTAATATTGTTACAGATTACATTTGCGAAGTTAACAATTTGAGAATTTAGCATAAGGAAGTCGATCAAAAAACGACATTTGCGAAGTAAACAATTTGAGAATTGAGTAGAAGGGCGATGGGCGTTCACTTGTCAATTGAACATGAAGAAAACGCTATTTGTCTAGCAGGTTGCTGTTAGTCTGGCAGATTACATTTGCGAAGTTAACAATTTGAGAATTGAGGAGAAGGGTGTCGATCAAAAAACGACATTTGCGAAGTTAACAATTTGAGAATTGAGTAGAAGGGTGGTGGGCGTTCACTTGCCAATTGAACATGCAGAAAACGCTATTTATCTAGCAGGTTGCTGTTAGTCTGGCAGAAGAAGTTGCTACTAGTCTAGCAGAAGACGTTGCTACTATTGAATTAAACTTCGATATTAAATAGTTAGAAGCGACATTTGCAAAGTTAATAATATGAAAATTGAGGAGAAGGGAGTCGATCATATGCTAATTAATGGAATGTTGATTTAATATTGTTACAGATTACATTTGCGAAGTTAACAATTTGAGAATTGAGCAGAAGGAAGTCGATCAAAAAACGACATTGGCAAAGTTAACAATTTGAGAATTGAGTAGAAGGGAGGTGGGCGTTCACCTGTCAATTGAACATGAAGAAAACGCTATTTGTCTAGCAGGTTGCTGTTAGTCTGGCAGATTACATTTGCGAAGTTAACAATTTGAGAATTGAGGAGAAGGGTGTCGATCAAAAAACGACATTTGCGAAGTTAACAATTTGAGAATTGAGTAGAAGGGCGATGGGCGTTCACTTGCCAATTGAACATGAAGAAAACGCTATTTGTCTAGCAGGTTGCTGTTAGTCTGGCAGATTACATTTGCGAAGTTAACAATTTGAGAATTGAGTAGAAGGGTGGTGGGCGTTCACTTGCCAATTGAACATGAAGAAAACGCTATTTATCTAGCAGGTTGCTGTTAGTCTGGCAGAAGAAGTTGCTACTAGTCTAGCAGAAGACGTTGCTACTATTGAATTAAACTTCGATATTAAATAGTTAGAAGCGATATTTGCAAAGTTAATAATTTGAAATTTGAGGAGAACGGAGTCGATCATATGCTAATTAATGGAATGTTGATTTAATATTGTTACAGATTACATTTGCGAAGTTAACAATTTGAGAATTGAGAAGGAAGTCGATCGGAAAAACGACATTTGCGAAGTTAACAATTTAAGAATTGAGTAGAAGGGAGGTGGGCGTTCGCCTGTCAATTGAACATGAAGAAAACGCTATTTGTCTAGCAGGTTGCTGTTAGTCTGGCAGAAGAAGTTGCTGCTTGTCTAGCAGAAGACGTTGCTACTATTGAATTAAACTTCGATATTAAATAGTTAGAAGCGACATTTGCAAAGTTAACAATTTGAAAATTGAGGAGAAGGGAGTCGATCATATGCTAATTAATTTAAGGTGGATTTATTATTGTTACAGATTACATTTGCAAAGTTAACAATTTGAGAATTGAGCATAAGGAAGTCGATCAAAAAACGACATTTGCGAAGTAAACAATTTGAGAATTGAGTAGAAGGGCGATGGGCGTTCACTTGTCAATTGAACATGAAGAAAACGCTATTTGTCTAGCAAGTTGCTGTTAGTCTGGCAGATTACATTTGCGAAGTTAACAATTTGAGAATTGAGGAGAAGGGTGTCGATCAAAAAACGACATTTGCGAAGTTAACAATTTAAGAATTGAGTAGAAGGGAGGTGGACGTTCACCTGTCAATTGAACATGAAGAAAACGCTATTTGTCTAGCAGGTTGCTGTTAGTCTGGCAGATTACATTTGCGAAGTTAACAATTTGAGAATTGAGGAGAAGGGTGTCGATCAAAAAACGACATTTGCGAAGTTAACAATTTGAGAATTGAGTAGAAGGGCGGTGGGCGTTCACTTGTCAATTGAACATGAAGAAAACGCTTTTTATCTAGCAGGTTGCTGTTAGTCTGGCAGAAGAAGTTGCTACTAGTCTAGCAGAAGACGTTGCTATTATTGAATTAAACTTCGATATTAAATAGTTAGAAGCGACATTTGCAAAGTTAGCAATTTGAAAATTGAGGAGAAGGGAGTCGATCATATGCTAATTAATGGAATGTTGATTTAATATTGTTACAGATTACATTTGCGAAGTTAACAATTTGAGAATTGAGCATAAGGAAGTCGATCGAAAAAACGACATTTGCGCAGTTAACAATTTGAGAATGGAGTAGAAGGGAGGTGGGCGTTCACTTGTCAATTGAACATGAAGAAAACGCTATTTGTCTAGCAGGTTGCTGTTAGTCTGGCAGAAGAAGTTGCTACTAGTCTAGCAGAAGACGTTGCTACTATTGAATTAAACTTCGATATTAAATAGTTAGAAGCGACATTTGCAAAGTTAATAATTTGAAAATTGAGGAGAAGGGAGTCGATCATATGCTAATTAATGGAATATTGATTTAATATTGTTACAGATTACATTTGCAAAGTTAACAATTTGAGAATTGAGCATAAGGAAGTCGATCAAAAAACGACATTTGCGAAGTTAACAATTTGAGAATTGAGTAGAAGGGCGGTGGGCGTTCACTTGTCAATTGAACATGAAGAAAACGCTATTTGTCTAGCAGGTTGCTGTTAGTCAGGCAGATTACATTTCCGAAGTTAACAATTTGAGAATTGAGGAGAAGGGTGTCGATCAAAAAACGACATTTGCAAAGTTAACAATTTGAGAATTGAGTAGAAGGGTGGTGGGCGTTCACTTGCCAATTGAACATGAAGAAAACGCTATTTATCTAGCAGGTTGTTGTTAGTCTGACAGAAGAAGTTGCTACTAGTCTAGCAGAAGACGTTGCTACTATTGAATTAAACTTCGATATTAAATAGTTAGAAGCGATATTTGCAAAGTTAATAATTTGAAATTTGAGGAGAACGGAGTCGATCATATGCTAATTAATGGAATGTTGATTTAATATTGTTACAGATTACATTTGCGAAGTTAACAATTTGAGAATTGAGAAGGAAGTCGATCGGAAAAACGACATTTGCGAAGTTAACAATTTAAGAATTGAGTAGAAGGGCGGTGGGCGTTCACTTGTCAATTGAACATGAAGAAAACGCTATTTGTCTAGCAGGTTGCTGTTAGTCTGGCAGATTACATTTGCGAAGTTAACAATTTGAGAATTGAGGAGAAGGGTGTCGATCATATGCTAATTAATTTAAGGTGGATTTAATATTGTTACAGATTACATTTGCGAAGTTAACAATTTGAGAATTGAGCAGAAGGGAGTCGATCAAAGAACGTTATTGGCAAAGTTAACAATTTGAGAATTGAGTAGAAGGGTGGTGGGCGTTCACTTGTCAATTGAACATGAAGAAAATGCTATTTGTCTAGCAGGTTGCTGTTAGTCTGGCAGAAGAAGTTGCTACTAGTCTAGCAGAAGACGTTGCTACCATTGAATTAAACTTCGATATTAAATAGTTAGAAGCGACATTTGCAAAGTTAATAATATGAAAATTGAGAAGGGAGTCGATCATATGCTAATTAATGGAATGTTGATTTAATATTGTTACAGATTACATTTGCGAAGTTAACAATTTGAGAATTGAGCAGAAGGGAGTCGATCAAAAAACGACATTTGCGAAGTTAACAATTTGAGAATTGAGTAGAAGGGCGGTGGGCGTTCACTTGCCAATTGAACATGAAGAAAACGCTATTTATCTAGCAGGTTGCTGTTAGTCTGGCAGAAGAAGTTGCTACTAGTCTAGCAGAAGACGTTGCTACCATTGAATTAAACTTCGATATTAAATAGTTAGAAGCGACATTTGCAAAGTTAACAATTTGAAAATTGAGGAGAAGGGAGTCGATCATATGCTAATTAATGGAATGTTGATTTAATATTGTTACAGATTACATTTGCGAAGTTAACAATTTGAGAATTGAGCAGAAGGGAGTCGATCAAAAAACGACATTTGCGAAGTTAACAATTTGAGAATTGAGTAGAAGGGCGGTGGGCGTTCACTTGCCAATTGAACATGAAGAAAACGCTATTTATCTAGCAGGTTGCTGTTAGTCTGGCAGAAGAAGTTGCTACTAGTCTAGCAGAAGACGTTGCTACTATTGAATTAAACTTCGATATTAAATAGTTAGAAGCGACATTTGCAAAGTTAACAATTTGAAAATTGAGGAGAAGGGAGTCGATCATATGCTAATTAATTTAAGGTGGATTTAATATTGTTACAGATTACATTTGCGAAGTTAACAATTTGAGAATTGAGCAGAAGGGAGTCGATCAAAAAACGACATTTGCGAAGTTAACAATTTGAGAATTGAGTAGAAGGGCGGTGGGCGTTCACTTGTCAATTGAACATGAAGAAAACGCTTTTTATCTAGCAGGTTGCTGTTAGTCTGGCAGAAGAAGTTGCTACTAGTCTAGCAGAAGACGTTGCTACTATTGAATTAAACTTCGATATTAAATAGTTAGAAGCGACATTTGCAAAGTTAACAATTTGAAAATTGAGGAGAAGGGAGTCGATCATATGCTAATTAATTGAAGGTGGATTTAATATTGTTACAGATTACATTTGCGAAGTTAACAATTTGAGAATTGAGCAGAAGGGAGTCGATCAAAAAACGATATTGGCGAAGTTAACAATTTGAGAATTGAGTAGAAGGGTGGTGGGCGTTCACTTGTCAATTGAACATGAAGAAAACGCTATTTGTCTAGCAGGTTGCTGTTAGTCTGGCAGATTACATTTGCGAAGTTAACAATTTGAGAATTGAGGAGAAGGGTGTCGATCAAAAAACGACATTTGCGAAGTTAACAATTTGAGAATTGAGCAGAAGGGAGTCGATCAAAAAACGACATTTGCGAAGTTAACAATTTGAGAATTGAGTAGAAGGGCGGTGGGCGTTCACTTGTCAATTGAACATGAAGAAAACGCTTTTTATCTAGCAGGTTGCTGTTAGTCTGGCAGAAGAAGTTGCTACTAGTCTAGCAGAAGACGTTGCTACTATTGAATTAAACTTCGATATTAAATAGTTAGAAGCGACATTTGCAAAGTTAACAATCTGAAAATTGAGGAGAAGGGAGTCGATCATATGCTAATTAATTGAAGGTGGATTTAATATTGTTACAGATTACATTTGCGAAGTTAACAATTTGAGAATTGAGCAGAAGGGAGTCGATCAAAGAACGTTATTGGCGAAGTTAACAATTTGAGAATTGAGTAGAAGGGTGGTGGGCGTTCACTTGTCAATTGAACATGAAGAAAACGCTATTTGTCTAGCAGGTTGCTGTTAGTCTGGCAGATTACATTTGCGAAGTTAACAATTTGAGAATTGTGGAGAAGGGTGTCGATCAAAAAACGACATTTGCGAAGTTAACAATTTGAGAATTGAGTAGAAGGGCGGTGGGCGTTCACTTGTCAATTGAACATGAAGAAAACGCTATTTGTCTAGCAGGTTGCTGTTAGTCTGGCAGATTACATTTGCGAAGTTAACAATTTGAGAATTGAGGAGAAGGGTGGCGATCAAAAAACGACATTTGCGAAGTTAACAATTTGAGAATTGAGTAGAAGGGTGGTGTGCGTTCACTTGCCAATTGAACATGAAGAAAACGCTATTTATCTAGCAGTTTGCTGTTAGTCTGGCAGAAGAAGTTGCTACTAGTCTAGCAGAAGACGTTGCTACTATTGAATTAAACTTCGATATTAAATAGTTAGAAGCGACATTTGCAAAGTTAACAATTTGAAAATTGAGGAGAAGGGAGTCGATCATATGCCAATTAATGGAATGTTGATTTAATATTGTTACAGATTACATTTGCGAAGTTAACAACTTGAGAATTGAGCAGAAGGGAGTCGATCAAAAAACGACATTTGCGAAGTTAACAATTTGAGAATTGAGTAGAAGGGTGGTGGGCGTTCACTTGTCAATTGAACATGAAGAAAATGCTATTTGTCTAGCAGGTTGCTGTTAGTCTGGCAGAAGAAGTTGCTACTAGTCTAGCAGAAAACGTTGCTACTATTGAATTAAACTTCGATATTAAATAGTTAGAAGCGACATTTGCAAAGTTAACAATTTGAAAATTGAGGAGAAGGGAGTCGATCATATGCTAATTAATGGAATGTTGATTTAATATTGTTACAGATTACATTTGCGAAGTTAACAATTTGAGAATTGAGCATAAGGAAGTCGATCAAAAAACGACATTTGCGAAGTTAACAATTTGAGAATTGAGTAGAAGGGCGGTGGGCGTTCACTTGCCAATTGAACATGCAGAAAACGCTATTTATCTAGCAGGTTGCTGTTAGTCTGGCAGAAGAAGTTGCTACTAGTCTAGCAGAAGACGTTGCTACTATTGAATTAAACTTCGATATTAAATAGTTAGAAGCGACATTTGCAAAGTTAATAATATGAAAATTGAGAAGGGAGTCGATCATATGCTAATTAATGGAATGTTGATTTAATATTGTTACAGATTACATTTGCGAAGTTAACAATTTGAGAATTGAGCAGAAGGGAGTCGATCAAAAAACGACATTTGCGAAGTTAACAATTTGAGAATTGAGTAGAAGGGTGGTGTGCGTTCACTTGCCAATTGAACATGAAGAAAACGCTATTTATCTAGCAGTTTGCTGTTAGTCTGGCAGAAGAAGTTGCTACTAGTCTAGCAGAAGACGTTGCTACTATTGAATTAAACTTCGATATTAAATAGTTAGAAGCGACATTTGCAAAGTTAACAATTTGAAAATTGAGGAGAAGGGAGTCGATCATATGCTAATTAATGGAATGTTGATTTAATATTGTTACAGATTACATTTGCGAAGTTAACAATTTGAGAATTGAGCATAAGGAAGTCGATCGAAAAAACGACATTTGCGAAGTTAACAATTTGAGAATGGAGTAGAAGGGAGGTGGGCGTTCACTTGTCAATTGAACATGAAGAAAACGCTATTTGTCTAGCAGGTTGCTGTTAGTCTGGCAGAAGAAGTTGCTACTAGTCTAGCAGAAGACGTTGCTACTATTGAATTAAACTTCGATATTAAATAGTTAGAAGCGACATTTGCAAAGTTAATAATTTGAAAATTGAGGAGAAGGGAGTCGATCATATGCTAATTAATGGAATATTGATTTAATATTGTTACAGATTACATTTGCAAAGTTAACAATTTGAGAATTGAGCATAAGGAAGTCGATCAAAAAACGACATTTGCGAAGTTAACAATTTGAGAATTGAGTAGAAGGGCGGTGGGCGTTCACTTGTCAATTGAACATGAAGAAAACGCTATTTGTCTAGCAGGTTGCTGTTAGTCTGGCAGATTACATTTGCGAAGTTAACAATTTGAGAATTGAGGAGAAGGGTGTCGATCAAAAAACGACATTTGCAAAGTTAACAATTTGAGAATTGAGTAGAAGGGTGGTGGGCGTTCACTTGCCAATTGAACATGAAGAAAACCCTATTTATCTAGCAGGTTGCTGTTAGTCTGACAGAAGAAGTTGCTACTAGTCTAGCAGAAGACGTTGCTACTATTGAATTAAACTTCGATATTAAATAGTTAGAAGCGATATTTGCAAAGTTAATAATTTGAAATTTGAGGAGAACGGAGTCGATCATATGCTAATTAATGGAATGTTGATTTAATATTGTTACAGATTACATTTGCGAAGTTAACAATTTGAGAATTGAGAAGGAAGTCGATCGGAAAAACGACATTTGCGAAGTTTACAATTTAAGAATTGAGTAGAAGGGCGGTGGGCGTTCACTTGTCAATTGAACATGAAGAAAACGCTATTTGTCTAGCAGGTTGCTGTTAGTCTGGCAGATTACATTTGCGAAGTTAACAATTTGAGAATTGAGGAGAAGGGTGTCGACCATATGCTAATTAATTTAAGGTGGATTTAATATTGTTACAGATTACATTTGCGAAGTTAACAATTTGAGAATTGAGCAGAAGGGAGTCGATCAAAAAACGACATTTGCGAAGTTAACAATTTGAGAATTGAGTAGAAGGGTGGTGTGCGTTCACTTGCCAATTGAACATGAAGAAAACGCTATTTATCTAGCAGGTTGCTGTTAGTCTGGCAGAAGAAGTTGCTACTAGTCTAGCAGAAGACGTTGCTACTATTGAATTAAACTTCGATATTAAATAGTTAGAAGCGACATTTGCAAAGTTAATAATATGAAAATTGAGGAGAAGGGAGTCGATCATATGCTAATTAATGGAATGTTGATTTAATATTGTTACAGATTACATTTGCGAAGTTAACAATTTGAGAATTGAGTAGAAGGGTGGTGGGCGTTCACTTGTCAATTGAACATGAAGAAAATGCTATTTGTCTAGCAGGTTGCTGTTAGTCTGGCAGAAGAAGTTGCTACTAGTCTAGCAGAAGACGTTGCTACCATTGAATTAAACTTCGATATTAAATAGTTAGAAGCGACATTTGCAAAGTTAACAATTTGAAAATTGAGGAGAAGGGAGTCGATCATATGCTAATTAATGGAATGTTGATTTAATATTGTTACAGATTACATTTGCGAAGTTAACAATTTGAGAATTGAGCATAAGGAAGTCGATCAAAAAACGACATTTGCGAAGTTAACAATTTGAGAATTGAGTAGAAGGGCGGTGGGCGTTCACTTGCCAATTGAACATGAAGAAAACGCTATTTATCTAGCAGGTTGCTGTTAGTCTGGCAGAAGAAGTTGCTACTAGTCTAGCAGAAGACGTTGCTACTATTGAATTAAACTTCGATATTAAATAGTTAGAAGCGACATTTGCAAAGTTAATAATATGAAAATTGAGAAGGGAGTCGATCATATGCTAATTAATGGAATGTTGATTTAATATTGTTACAGATTACATTTGCGAAGTTAGCAATTTGAGAATTGAGACGAAAGTCGATCGAAAAAACGACATTTGCGAATTTAACAATTTGAGAATTGAGTAGATGGGCGGTGGGCGTTCACTTGTCAATTGAACATGAAGAAAACGCTATTTGTCTAGCAGGTTGCTGTTAGTCTGGCAGAAGAAGTTGCTACTAGTCTAGCAGAAGACGTTGCTACTATTGAATTAAACTTCGATATTAAATAGTTAGAAGCGACATTTGCAAAGTTAATAATTTGAAAATTGAGGAGAAGGGAGTCGATCATATGCTAATTAATGGAATGTTGATTTAATATTGTTACAGATAACATTTGCAAAGTTAACAATTTGAGAATTGAGCATAAGGAAGTCGATCAAAAAACGACATTTGCGAAGTTAACAATTTGAGAATTGAGTAGATGGGCGGTGGGCGTTCACTTGCCAATTGAACATGAAGAAAACGCTATTTATCTAGCAGGTTGCTGTTAGTCTGGTAGAAGAAGTTGCTACTAGTCTAGCAGAAGACGTTGCTACTATTGAATTAAACTTCGATATTAAATAGTTAGAAGCGACATTTGCAAAGTTAACAATTTGAAAATTGAGGAGAAGGGAGTCGATCATATGCTAATTAATTGAAGGTGGATTTAATATTGTTACAGATTACATTTGCGAAGTTAACAATTTGAGAATTGAGTAGAAGGGCGGTGGGCGTTCACTTGTCAATTGAACATGAAGAAAACGCTATTTGTCTAGCAGGTTGCTGTTAGTCTGGCAGATTACATTTGCGAAGTTAACAATTTGAGAATTGAGGAGAAGGGTGTCGATCAAAAAACGACATTTGCGAAGTTAACAATTTGAGAATTGAGTAGAAGGGTGGTGGGCGTTCACTTGCCAATTGAACATGAAGAAAACGCTATTTATCTAGCAGGTTGCTGTTAGTCTGGCAGAAGAAGTTGCTACTAGTCTAGCAGAAGACGTTGCTACTATTGAATTAAACTTCGATATTAAATGGTTAGAAGCGACATTTGCAAAGTTAATAATATGAAAATTGAGAAGGGAGTCGATCATATGCTAATTAATGGAATGTTGATTTAATATTGTTACAGATTACATTTGCGAAGTTAACAATTTGAGAATTGTGGAGAAGGGAGTCGATCCAAAAACGACATTTGCGAAGTTAACAATTTGAGAATTGAGTAGAAGGGTGGTGGGCGTTCACTTGCCAATTGAACATGAAGAAAACGCTATTTATCTAGCAGGTTGCTGTTAGTCTGGTAGAAGAAGTTGCTACTAGTCTAGCAGAAGACGTTGCTACTATTGAATTAAACTTCGATATTAAATAGTTAGAAGCGACATTTGCAAAGTTAACAATTTGAAAATTGAGGAGAAGGGAGTCGATCATATGCTAATTAATGGAATGTTGATTTAATATTGTTACAGATTACATTTGCGAAGTTAACAATTTGAGAATTGAGCATAAGGAAGTCGATCAAAAAACGACATTTGCGAAGTTAACAATTTGAGAATTGAGTAGAAGGGCGGTGGGCGTTCCCTTGTCAATTGAACATGAAGAAAACGCTATTTGTCTAGCAGGTTGCTGTTAGTCTGGCAGATTACATTTGCGAAGTTAACAATTTGAGAATTGAGGAGAAGGGTGTCGATCAAAAAACGACATTTGCGAAGTTAACAATTTGAGAATTGAGTAGAAGGGTGGTGGGCGTTCACTTGCCAATTGAACATGAAGAAAACGCTATTTATCTAGCAGGTTGCTGTTAGTCTGGCAGAAAAAGTTGCTACTAGTCTAGCAGAAGACGTTGCTACTATTGAATTAAACTTCGATATTAAATAGTTAGAAGCGACATTTGCAAAGTTAATAATATGAAAATTGAGAAAGGAGTCGATCATATGCTAATTAATGGAATGTTGATTTAATATTGTTACAGATTACATTTGCGAAGTTAACAATATGAGAATTGAGCAGAAGGAAGTCGATCAAAAAACGACATTTGCGAAGTTAACAATTTGAGAATTGAGTAGAAGGGTGGTGGGCGTTCACTTGCCAATTGAACATGAAGAAAACGCTATTTATCTAGCAGGTTGCTGTTAGTCTGGTAGAAGAAGTTGCTACTAGTCTAGCAGAAGACGTTGCTACTATTGAATTAAACTTCGATATTAAATAGTTAGAAGCGACATTTGCAAAGTTAACAATTTGAAAATTGAGGAGAAGGGAGTCGATCATATGCTAATTAATTGAAGGTGGATTTAATATTGTTACAGATTACATTTGCGAAGTTAACAATTTGAGAATTGAGCAGAAGGAAGTCGATAAAAAAACGACATTTGCGAAGGTAACAATTTGAGAATTGAGTAGAAGGGTGGTGGGCGTTCACTTGCCAATTGAACATGAAGAAAACGCTATTTATCTAGCAGGTTGCTGTTAGTCTGGCAGAAGAAGTTGCTACTAGTCTAGCAGAAGACGTTGCTACTATTGAATTAAACTTCGATATTAAATAGTTAGAAGCGACATTTGCAAAGTTAATAATATGAAAATTGAGAAGGGAGTCGATCATATGCTAATTAATGGAATGTTGATTTAATATTGTTACAGATTACATTTGCGAAGTTAACAATTTGAGAATTGAGAAGGAAGTCGATCGGAAAAACGACATTTGCGAAGTTAACAATTTAAGAATTGAGTAGAAGGGAGGTGGGCGTTCACTTGTCAATTGAACATGAAGAAAACGCTATTTGTCTAGCAGGTTGCTGTTAGTCTGGCAGATTACATTTGCGAAGTTAACAATTTGAGAATTGAGCAGAAGGAAGTCGATCAAAAAACGACATTTGCGAAGTTAACAATTTGAGAATTGAGTAGAAGGGTGGTGGGCGTTCACTTGCCAATTGAACATGAAGAGAACGCTATTTGTCTAGCAGGTTGCTGTTAGTCTGGCAGATTACATTTGCAAAGTTAACAATTTGAGAATTGAGGAGAAGGGTGTCGATCAAAAAACGACATTTGCGAAGTTAACAATTTGAGAATTGAGTAGAAGGGTGGTGGGCGTTCACTTGCCAATTGAACATGAAGAAAACGCTATTTGTCTAGCAGGTTGCTGTTAGTCTGGCAGAAGAAGTTGCTACTAGTCTAGCAGAAGACGTTGCTACTATTGAATTAAACTTCGATATTAAATAGTTAGAAGCGACATTTGCAAAGTTAATAATATGAAAATTGAGGAGAAGGGAGTCGATCATATGCTAATTAATGGAATGTTGATTTAATATTGTTACAGATTACATTTGCGAAGTTAACAATTTGAGAATTGAGCAGAAGGAAGTCGATCAAAAAACGACATTGGCAAAGTTAACAATTTGAGAATTGAGTAGAAGGGAGGTGGGCGTTCACCTGTCAATTGAACATGAAGAAAACGCTATTTGTCTAGCAGGTTGCTGTTAGTCTGGCAGATTACATTTGCGAAGTTAACAATTTGAGAATTGAGGAGAAGGGTGTCGATCAAAAAACGACATTTGCGAAGTTAACAATTTGAGAATTGAGTAGAAGGGCGATGGGCGTTCACTTGCCAATTGAACATGAAGAAAACGCTATTTGTCTAGCAGGTTGCTGTTAGTCTGGCAGATTACATTTGCGAAGTTAACAATTTGAGAATTGAGTAGAAGGGTGGTGGGCGTTCACTTGCCAATTGAACATGAAGAAAACGCTATTTATCTAGCAGGTTGCTGTTAGTCTGGCAGACGAAGTTGCTACTAGTCCAGCAGAAGACGTTGCTACTATTGAATTAAACTTCGATATTAAATAGTTAGAAGCGACATTTGCAAAGTTAATAATATGAAAATTGAGGAGAAGGGAGTCGATCATATGCTAATTAATTAAATGTTGATTTAATATTGTTACAGATTACATTTGCGAAGTTAGCAATTTGAGAATTGAGAAGAAAGTCGATCAAAAAACGACATTTGCGAAGATAACAATTTGAGAATTGAGTAGAAGGGCGGTGGGCGTTCACTTGTCAATTGAACATGAAGAAAACGCTTTTTATCTAACAGGTTTCTGTTAGTCTGGCAGAAGAAGTTGCCACTAGTCTAGCAGAAGACGTTGCTACTATTGAATTAAACTTCGATATTAAATACTTAGAAACGACATTTGCAAAGTTAACAATTTGAAAATTGAGGAGAAGGGAGTCGATCATATGCTAATTAATTGAAGGTGGATTTAATATTGTTACAGATTACATTGGCGAAGTTAACAATTTGAGAATTGAGCAGAAGGAAGTCGATCAAAAAACGACATTTGCGAAGATAACAATTTGAGAATTGAGTAGAAGGGCGGTGGGCGTTCACTTGTCAATTGAACATGAAGAAAACGCTTTTTATCTAACAGGTTGCTGTTAGTCTGGCAGAAGAAGTTGCCACTAGTCTAGCAGAAGACGTTGCTACTATTGAATTAAACTTCGATATTAAATACTTAGAAACGACATTTGCAAAGTTAACAATTTGAAAATTGAGGAGAAGGGAGTCGATCATATGCTAATTAATTGAAGGTGGATTTAATATTGTTACAGATCACATTGGCGAAGTTAACAATTTGAGAATTGAGCAGAAGGAAGTCGATCAAAAAACGAGATTTGCGAAGTTAACAATTTGAGAATTGAGTAGAAGGGTGGTGGGCGTTCACTTGTCAATTGAACATGAAGAAAACGCTATTTGTCTAGCAGGTTGCTGTTAGTCTGGCAGATTACATTTGCGAAGTTAACAATTTGAGAATTGAGGAGAAGGATGTCGATCAAAAAACGACATTTGCGAAGTTAACAATTTGAGAATTGAGTAGAAGGGTGGTGGGCGTTCACTTGCCAATTGAACATGAAGAAAACGCTATTTATCTAGCAGGTTGCTGTTAGTCTGGCAGAAGAAGTTGCTACTAGTCTAGCAGAAGACGTTGCTACTATTGAATTAACCTTCGATATTAAATAGTTAGAAGCGACATTTGCAAAGTTAACAATTTGAGAATTGTGGAGAAGGGAGTCGATCATATGCTAATTAATTAAATGTTGATTTAATATTGTTACAGATTACATTTGCGAAGTTAGCAATTTGAGAATTGAGAAGAAAGCCGATCGAAAAAACCACATTTGCGAAGTTAACAATTTGAGAATGGAGTAGAAGGGAGGTGGGCGTTCACTTGTCAATTGAACATGAAGAAAACGCTTTTTATCTAGCAGGTTGCTGTTAGTCTGGCAGAAGAAGTTGCTACTAGTCTAGCAGAAGACGTTGCTACTATTGAATTAAACTTCGATATTAAATAGTTAGAAGCGATATTTGCAAAGTTAATAATTTGAAATTTGAGGAGAACGGAGTCGATCATATGCTAATTAATGGAATGTTGATTTAATATTGTTACAGATTACATTTGCGAAGTTAACAATTTGAGAATTGAGAAGGAAGTCGATCGGAAAAACGACATTTGCGAAGTTAACAATTTGAGAATGGAGTAGAAGGGAGGTGGGCGTTCGCCTGTCAATTGAACATGAAGAAAACGCTATTTGTCTAGCAGGTTGCTCTTAGTCTGGCAGAAGATGTTGCTACTAGTCTAGCAGAAGACGTTGCTACTATTGAATTAAACTTCGATATTAAATAGTTAGAAGCGACATTTGCAAAGTTAACAATTTGAAAATTGAGGAGAAGGGAGTCGATCATATGCTAATTAATTTAAGGTGGATTTAATATTGTTACAGATTACATTTGCGAAGTTAACAATTTGAGAATTGAGCAGAAGGGAGTCGATCAAAAAACGACATTTGCGAAGTTAACAATTTGAGAATTGAGTAGAAGGGCGGTGGGCGTTCACTTGCCAATTGAACATGAAGAAAACGCTATTTATCTAGCAGGTTGCTGTTAGTCTGGCAGAAGAAGTTGCTACTAGTCTAGCAGAAGACGTTGCTACTATTGAATTAAACTTCGATATTAAATAGTTAGAAGCGACATTTGCAAAGTTAGCAATTTGAAAATTGAGGAGAAGGGAGTCGATCATATGCTAATTAATGGAATGTTGATTTAATATTGTTACAGATTACATTTGCGAAGTTAACAATTTGAGAATTGAGCATAAGGAAGTCGATCGAAAAAACGACATTTGCGAAGTTAACAATTTGAGAATGGAGTAGAAGGGAGGTGGGCGTTCACTTGTCAATTGAACATGAAGAAAACGCTATTTGTCTAGCAGGTTGCTGTTAGTCTGGCAGAAGAAGTTGCTACTAGTCTAGCAGAAGACGTTGCTACTATTGAATTAAACTTCGATATTAAATAGTTAGAAGCGACATTTGCAAAGTTAACAATTTGAAAATTGAGGAGAAGGGAGTCGATCATATGCTAATTAATGGAATGTTGATTTAATATTGTTACAGATTACATTTGCGAAGTTAACAATTTGAGAATTGAGCATAAGGAAGTCGATCAAAAAACGACATTTGCGAAGTAAACAATTTGAGAATTGAGTAGAAGGGCGATGGGCGTTCACTTGTCAATTGAACATGAAGAAAACGCTATTTGTCTAGCAGGTTGCTGTTAGTCTGGCAGATTACATTTGCGAAGTTAACAATTTGAGAATTGAGGAGAAGGGTGTCGATCATATGCTAATTAATTTAAGGTGGATTTAATATTGTTACAGATTACATTTGCGAAGTTAACAATTTGAGAATTGAGCAGAAGGGAGTCGATCAAAAACGACATTTGCGAAGTTAACAATTTGAGAATTGAGTAGAAGGGTGGTGTGCGTTCACTTGCCAATTGAACATGAAGAAAACGCTATTTATCTAGCAGGTTGCTGTTAGTCTGGCAGAAGAAGTTGCTACTAGTCTAGCAGAAGACGTTGCTACTATTGAATTAAACTTCGATATTAAATAGTTAGAAGCGATATTTGCAAAGTTAATAATTTGAAATTTGAGGAGAACGGAGTCGATCATATGCTAATTAATGGAATGTTGATTAAATATTGTTACAGATTACATTTGCGAAGTTAACAACTTGAGAATTGAGCAGAAGGGAGTCGATCAAAAAACGACATTTGCGAAGTTAACAATTTGAGAATTGAGTAGAAGGGTGGTGGGCGTTCACTTGTCAATTGAACATGAAGAAAATGCTATTTGTCTAGCAGGTTGCTGTTAGTCTGGCAGAAGAAGTTGCTACTAGTCTAGCAGAAGACGTTGCTACCATTGAATTAAACTTCGATATTAAATAGTTAGAAGCGACATTTGCAAAGTTAATAATATGAAAATTGAGGAGAAGGGAGTCGATCATATGCTAATTAATGGAATGTTGATTTAATATTGTTACAGATTACATTTGCGAAGTTAACAATTTGAGAATTGAGCATAAGGAAGTCGATCAAAAAACGACATTTGCGAAGTTAACAATTTGAGAATTGAGTAGAAGGGCGGTGGGCGTTCACTTGCCAATTGAACATGAAGAAAACGCTATTTATCTAGCAGGTTGCTGTTAGTCTGGCAGAAGAAGTTGCTACTAGTCTAGCAGAAGACGTTGCTACTATTGAATTAAACTTCGATATTAAATAGTTAGAAGCGACATTTGCAAAGTTAGCAATTTGAAAATTGAGGAGAAGGGAGTCGATCATATGCTAATTAATTAAATGTTGATTTAATATTGTTACAGATTACATTTGCGAAGTTAACAATTTGAGAATTGAGCATAAGGAAGTCGATCAAAAAACGACATTTGCGAAGTTAACAATTTGAGAATTGAGTAGAAGGGCGGTGGGCGTTCACTTGCCAATTGAACATGAAGAAAACGCTATTTATCTAGCAGGTTGCTGTTAGTCTGGCAGAAGAAGTTGCTACTAGTCTAGCAGAAGACGTTGCTACTATTGAATTAAACTTCGATATTAAATAGTTAGAAGCGACATTTGCAAAGTTAACAATCTGAAAATTGAGGAGAAGGGAGTCGATCATATGCTAATTAATTGAAGGTGGATTTAATATTGTTACAGATTACATTTGCGAAGTTAACAATTTGAGAATTGAGCAGAAGGGAGTCGATCAAAAAACGATATTGGCGAAGTTAACAATTTGAGAATTGAGTAGAAGGGTGGTGGGCGTTCACTTGCCAATTGAACATGAAGAAAACGCTATTTGTCTAGCAGGTTGCTGTTAGTCTGGCAGATTACATTTGCGAAGTTAACAATTTGAGAATTGAGGAGAAGGGTGTCGATCAAAAAACGACATTTGCGAAGTTAACAATTTGAGAATTGAGTAGAAGGGTGGTGGGCGTTCACTTGCCAATTGAACATGAAGAAAACGCTATTTATCTAGCAGGTTGCTGTTAGTCTGGCAGAAGAAGTTGCTACTAGTCTAGCAGAAAACGTTGCTACTATTGAATTAAACTTCGATATTAAATAGTTAGAAGCGATATTTGCAAAGTTAATAATTTGAAATTTGAGGAGAACGGAGTCGATCATATGCTAATTAATGGAATGTTGATTTAATATTGTTACAGATTACATTTGCGAAGTTAACAATTTGAGAATTGAGAAGGAAGTCGATCGGAAAAACGACATTTGCGAAGTTAACAATTTAAGAATTGAGTAGAAGGGAGGTGGGCGTTCACCTGTCAATTGAACATGAAGAAAACGCTATTTGTCTAGCAGGTTGCTGTTAGTCTGGCAGAAGAAGTTGCTACTAGTCTAGCAGAAGACGTTGCTACTATTGAATTAAACTTCGATATTAAATAGTTAGAAGCGACATTTGCAAAGTTAACAATTTGAAAATTGAGGAGAAGGGAGTCGATCATATGCTAATTAATGGAATGTTGATTTAATATTGTTACAGATTACATTTGCGAAGTTAACAATTTGAGAATTGAGCAGAAGGGAGTCGATCAAAAAACGACATTTGCGAAGTTAACAATTTGAGAATTGAGTAGAAGGGCGGTGGGCGTTCACTTGTCAATTGAACATGAAGAAAACGCTTTTTATCTAGCAGGTTGCTGTTAGTCTGGCAGAAGAAGTTGCTACTAGTCTAGCAGAAGACGTTGCTACTATTGAATTAAACTTCGATATTAAATAGTTAGAAGCGACATTTGCAAAGTTAACAATCTGAAAATTGAGGAGAAGGGAGTCGATCATATGCTAATTAATTGAAGGTGGATTTAATATTGTTACAGATTACATTTGCGAAGTTAACAATTTGAGAATTGAGCAGAAGGGAGTCGATCAAAAAACGATATTGGCGAAGTTAACAATTTGAGAATTGAGTAGAAGGGTGGTGGGCGTTCACTTGTCAATTGAACATGAAGAAAACGCTATTTGTCTAGCAGGTTGCTGTTAGTCTGGCAGATTACATTTGCGAAGTTAACAATTTGAGAATTGTGGAGAAGGGTGTCGATCAAAAAACGACATTTGCGAAGTTAACAATTTGAGAATTGAGTAGAAGGGCGGTGGGCGTTCACTTGTCAATTGAACATGAAGAAAACGCTATTTGTCTAGCAGGTTGCTGTTAGTCTGGCAGATTACATTTGCGAAGTTAACAATTTGAGAATTGAGGAGAAGGGTGGCGATCAAAAAACGACATTTGCGAAGTTAACAATTTGAGAATTGAGTAGAAGGGTGGTGTGCGTTCACTTGCCAATTGAACATGAAGAAAACGCTATTTATCGAGCAGTTTGCTGTTAGTCTGGCAGAAGAAGTTGCTACTAGTCTAGCAGAAGACGTTGCTACTATTGAATTAATTTTCGATATTAAATAGTTAGAAGCGACATTTGCAAAGTTAACAATTTGAAAATTGAGGAGAAGGGAGTCGATCATATGCTAATTAATGGAATGTTGATTTAATATTGTTACAGATTACATTTGCGAAGTTAACAATTTGAGAATTGAGCATAAGGAAGTCGATCGAAAAAACGACATTTGCGAAGTTAACAATTTGAGAATGGAGTAGAAGGGAGGTGGGCGTTCACTTGTCAATTGAACATGAAGAAAACGCTATTTGTCTAGCAGGTTGCTGTTAGTCTGGCAGAAGAAGTTGCTACTAGTCTAGCAGAAGACGTTGCTACTATTGAATTAAACTTCGATATTAAATAGTTAGAAGCGACATTTGCAAAGTTAATAATTTGAAAATTGAGGAGAAGGGAGTCGATCATATGCTAATTAATGGAATATTGATTTAATATTGTTACAGATTACATTTGCAAAGTTAACAATTTGAGAATTGAGCATAAGGAAGTCGATCAAAAAACGACATTTGCGAAGTTAACAATTTGAGAATTGAGTAGAAGGGCGGTGGGCGTTCACTTGTCAATTGAACATGAAGAAAACGCTATTTGTCTAGCAGGTTGCTGTTAGTCTGGCAGATTACATTTGCGAAGTTAACAATTTGAGAATTGAGGAGAAGGGTGTCGATCAAAAAACGACATTTGCAAAGTTAACAATTTGAGAATTGAGTAGAAGGGTGGTGGGCGTTCACTTGCCAATTGAACATGAAGAAAACGCTATTTATCTAGCAGGTTGCTGTTAGTCTGGCAGAAGAAGTTGCTACTAGTCTAGCAGAAGACGTTGCTACTATTGAATTAAACTTCGATATTAAATAGTTAGAAGCGATATTTGCAAAGTTAATAATTTGAAATTTGAGGAGAACGGAGTCGATCATATGCTAATTAATGGAATGTTGATTTAATATTGTTACAGATTACATTTGCGAAGTTAACAATTTGAGAATTGAGAAGGAAGTCGATCGGAAAAACGACATTTGCGAAGTTAACAATTTAAGAATTGAGTAGAAGGGCGGTGGGCGTTCACTTGTCAATTGAACATGAAGAAAACGCTATTTGTCTAGCAGGTTGCTGTTAGTCTGGCAGATTACATTTGCGAAGTTAACAATTTGAGAATTGAGGAGAAGGGTGTCGATCATATGCTAATTAATTTAAGGTGGATTTAATATTGTTACAGATTACATTTGCGAAGTTAACAATTTGAGAATTGAGCAGAAGGGAGTCGATCAAAAACGACATTTGCGAAGTTAACAATTTGAGAATTGAGTAGAAGGGTGGTGTGCGTTCACTTGCCAATTGAACATGAAGAAAACGCTATTTATCTAGCAGGTTGCTGTTAGTCTGGCAGAAGAAGTTGCTACTAGTCTAGCAGAAGACGTTGCTACTATTGAATTAAACTTCGATATTAAATAGTTAGAAGCGACATTTGCAAAGTTAATAATATGAAAATTGAGGAGAAGGGAGTCGATCATATGCTAATTAATGGAATGTTGATTTAATATTGTTACAGATTACATTTGCGAAGTTAACAACTTGAGAATTGAGCAGAAGGGAGTCGATCAAAAAACGACATTTGCGAAGTTAACAATTTGAGAATTGAGTAGAAGGGTGGTGGGCGTTCACTTGTCAATTGAACATGAAGAAAACGCTATTTATCTAGCAGGTTGCTGTTAGTCTGGCAGAAGAAGTTGCTACTAGTCTAGCAGAAGACGTTGCTACTATTGAATTAAACTTCGATATTAAATAGTTAGAAGCGACATTTGCAAAGTTAATAATATGAAAATTGAGAAGGGAGTCGATCATATGCTAATTAATTAAATGTTGATTTAATATTGTTACAGATTACATTTGCGAAGTTAGCAATTTGAGAATTGAGCATAAGGAAGTCGATCAAAAAACTACATTTGCGAAGTTAACAATTTGAGAATTGAGTAGAAGGGCGGTGGGCGTTCACTTGCCAATTGAACATGAAGAAAACGCTATTTATCTAGCAGGTTGCTGTTAGTCTGGCAGAAGAAGTTGCTACTAGTCTAGCAGAAGACGTTGCTACTATTGAATTAAACTTCGATATTAAATAGTTAGAAGCGACATTTGCAAAGTTAATAATATGAAAATTGAGAAGGGAGTCGATCATATGCTAATTAATTAAATGTTGATTTAATATTGTTACAGATTACATTTGCGAAGTTAGCAATTTGAGAATTGAGACGAAAGTCGATCGAAAAAACGACATTTGCGAATTTAACAATTTGAGAATTGAGTAGATGGGCGGTGGGCGTTCACTTGCCAATTGAACATGAAGAAAACGCTATTTATCTAGCAGGTTGCTGTTAGTCTGGTAGAAGAAGTTGCTACTAGTCTAGCAGAAGACGTTGCTACTATTGAATTAAACTTCGATATTAAATAGTTAGAAGCGACATTTGCAAAGTTAACAATTTGAAAATTGAGGAGAAGGGAGTCGATCATATGCTAATTAATTGAAGGTGGATTTAATATTGTTACAGATTACATTTGCGAAGTTAACAATTTGAGAATTGAGTAGAAGGGCGGTGGGCGTTCACTTGTCAATTGAACATGAAGAAAACGCTATTTGTCTAGCAGGTTGCTGTTAGTCTGGCAGATTACATTTGCGAAGTTAACAATTTGAGAATTGAGGAGAAGGGTGTCGATCAAAAAACGACATTTGCGAAGTTAACAATTTGAGAATTGAGTAGAAGGGTGGTGGGCGTTCACTTGCCAATTGAACATGAAGAAAACGCTATTTATCTAGCAGGTTGCTGTTAGTCTGGCAGAAGAAGTTGCTACTAGTCTAGCAGAAGACGTTGCTACTATTGAATTAAACTTCGATATTAAATAGTTAGAAGCGACATTTGCAAAGTTAATAATTTGAAAATTGAGGAGAAGGGAGTCGATCATATGCTAATTAATGGAATGTTGATTTAATATTGTTACAGATTACATTTGCAAAGTTAACAATTTGAGAATTGAGCATAAGGAAGTCGATCAAAAAACGAAATTTGCGAAGTTAACAATTTGAGAATTGAGTAGATGGGCGGTGGGCGTTCACTTGCCAATTGAACATGAAGAAAACGCTATTTATCTAGCAGGTTGCTGTTAGTCTGGCAGAAGAAGTTGCTACTAGTCTAGCAGAAGACGTTGCTACTATTGAATTAAACTTCGATATTAAATAGTTAGAAGCGACATTTGCAAAGTTAACAATTTGAAAATTGAGGAGAAGGGAGTCGATCATATGCTAATTAATTGAAGGTGGATTTAATATTGTTACAGATTACATTTGCGAAGTTAACAATTTGAGAATTGAGTAGAAGGGCGGTGGGCGTTCACTTGTCAATTGAACATGAAGAAAACGCTATTTGTCTAGCAGGTTGCTGTTAGTCTGGCAGATTACATTTGCGAAGTTAACAATTTGAGAATTGAGGAGAAGGGTGTCGATCAAAAAACGACATTTGCGAAGTTAACAATTTGAGAATTGAGTAGAAGGGTGGTGGGCGTTCACTTGCCAATTGAACATGAAGAAAACGCTATTTATCTAGCAGGTTGCTGTTAGTTTGGCAGAAAAAGTTGCTACTAGTCTAGCAGAAGACGTTGCTACTATTGAATTAAACTTCGATATTAAATAGTTAGAAGCGACATTTGCAAAGTTAATAATATGAAAATTGAGAAGGGAGTCGATCATATGCTAATTAATGGAATGTTGATTTAATATTGTTACAGATTACATTTGCGAAGTTAACAATTTGAGAATTGAGCAGAAGGAAGTCGATCAAAAAACGACATTTGCGAAGTTAACAATTTGAGAATTGAGTAGAAGGGTGGTGGGCGTTCACTTGCCAATTGAACATGAAGAAAACGCTATTTATCTAGCAGGTTGCTGTTAGTCTGGTAGAAGAAGTTGCTACTAGTCTAGCAGAAGACGTTGCTACTATTGAATTAAACTTCGATATTAAATAGTTAGAAGCGACATTTGCAAAGTTAACAATTTGAAAATTGAGGAGAAGGGAGTCGATCATATGCTAATTAATTGAAGGTGGATTTAATATTGTTACAGATTACATTTGCGAAGTTAACAATTTGAGAATTGAGCAGAAGGAAGTCGATAAAAAAACGACATTTGCGAAGTTAACAATTTGAGAATTGAGTAGAAGGGTGGTGGGCGTTCACTTGCCAATTGAACATGAAGAAAACGCTATTTATCTAGCAGGTTGCTGTTAGTCTGGCAGAAGAAGTTGCTACTAGTCTAGCAGAAGACGTTGCTACTATTGAATTAAACTTCGATATTAAATAGTTAGAAGCGACATTTGCAAAGTTAATAATATGAAAATTGAGAAGGGAGTCGATCATATGCTAATTAATGGAATGTTGATTTAATATTGTTACAGATTACATTTGCGAAGTTAACAATTTGAGAATTGAGAAGGAAGTCGATCGGAAAAACGACATTTGCGAAGTTAACAATTTAAGAATTGAGTAGAAGGGAGGTGGGCGTTCACTTGTCAATTGAACATGAAGAAAACGCTATTTGTCTAGCAGGTTGCTGTTAGTCTGGCAGATTACATTTGCGAAGTTAACAATTTGAGAATTGAGCAGAAGGAAGTCGATCAAAAAACGACATTTGCGAAGTTAACAATTTGAGAATTGAGTAGAAGGGTGGTGGGCGTTCACTTGCCAATTGAACATGAAGAAAACGCTATTTATCTAGCAGGTTGCTGTTAGTCTGGCAGAAGAAGTTGCTACTAGTCTAGCAGAAGACGTTGCTACTATTGAATTAAACTTCGATATTAAATAGTTAGAAGCGACATTTGCAAAGTTAACAATTTGAAAATTGAGGAGAAGGGAGTCGATCATATGCTAATTAATTGAAGGTGGATTTAATATTGTTACAGATTACATTTGCGAAGTTAACAATTTAAGAATTGAGCAGAAGGAAGTCGATCAAAAAACGACATTTGCGAAGTTAACAATTTGAGAATTGAGTAGAAGGGTGGTGGGCGTTCACTTGCCAATTGAACATGAAGAGAACGCTATTTGTCTAGCAGGTTGCTGTTAGTCTGGCAGATTACATTTGCAAAGTTAACAATTTGAGAATTGAGGAGAAGGGTGTCGATCAAAAAACGACATTTGCGAAGTTAACAATTTGAGAATTGAGTAGAAGGGTGGTGGGCGTTCACTTGCCAATTGAACATGAAGAAAACTCTATTTGTCTAGCAGGTTGCTGTAAGTCTGGCAGATTACATTTGCGAAGTTAACAATTTGAGAATTGAGGAGAAGGGTGTCGATCAAAAAACGACATTTGCGAAGTTAACAATTTGAGAATTGAGTAGAAGGGTGGTGGGCGTTCACTTGCCAATTGAACATAAAGAAAACGCTATTTATCTAGCAGGTTGCTGTTAGTCTGGCAGAAGAAGTTGCTACTAGTCTAGCAGAAGACGTTGCTACTATTGAATTAAACTTCGATATTAAATAGTTAGAAGCGACATTTGCAAAGTTAACAATTTGAAAATTGAGGAGAAGGGAGTCGATCATATGCTAATTAATTGAAGGTGGATTTAATATTGTTACAGATTACATTTGCGAAGTTAACAATTTGAGAATTGAGCAGAAGGAAGTCGATCAAAAAACGACATTTGCGAAGTTAACAATTTGAGAATTGAGTAGAAGGGCGGTGGGCGTTCACTTGTCAATTGAACATGAAGAGAACGCTATTTGTCTAGCAGGTTGCTGTTAGTCTGGCAGATTACATTTGCGAAGTTAACAATTTGAGAATTGAGGAGAAAGGTTTCGATCAAAAAACGACATTTGCGAAGTTAACAATTTGAGAATTGAGTAGAAGGGAGGTGGGCGTTCACTTGTCAATTGAACATTAAAAAAACGCTATTTATCTAGCAGGTTGCTGTTAGTCTGGCAGAAGAAGTTGCTACTAGTCTAGCAGAAGACGTTGCTACTATTGAATTAAACTTCGATATTAAATAGTTAGAAGCGACATTTGCAATGTTAACAATTTGAGAATTGAGGCGAAGGGAGTCGATCGAAAAAACGACACTTGTGAAGTTAACAATATGAGAATTGAGTAGAAGGGAGTTGGGCGTTCACCTGTCAATTGAACATGAAGAAAACGCTATTTATCTAGCAGGTTGCTGTTAGTCTGGCAGAAGAAGTTGCCACTAGACTAGCAGAAGAAGTTGAAGTGATTCCTTTGAAATCGGTCCTGAATGATCTCGATAAAAATAATAATTTGTTCGTTTAATTTTTCCGCTCAACATAAAACTAACTTGTTTGCAAATTTCATTGCAAGTTCCTTTAGATTGTAGATGCAGGCGAACAATCCAAGGTAGACAATTTTAATTTAATAATATTAAAGTCGTATTTTGAAGGTGTGCGAAAAAATGCATCTCAGAAATAAACTTTATTTTAGAGAAATTAATTTTTTTGCCCAAATATTTATTAAATTGACAATGGCATTCTTAGTTGTTTGTTGTAGTTATTAATCAACATTTATGGGTGATTATGTATAATTAACTTTTGTTATTTTATGAATACAGTTTGGAAAAATATCGCTTCAATTGCAGGGCATTTGAGAGTCGACTTTCGCTGTACGTATTTATTGGCCTTGATGTGCTCAATCTCAAAAGCTGGCCAAGCAGAGCAGAGCAGAGCATAGCAGAGCAGAGCAGAGCACACATAGCCAACACACACACACACACACACACACACACACACACAATGGCGCACACTCACACACACAATCGCACACACTCGACACACACTCAAGCTAAAGGACACTGATGGTGGCCAAGCGTTCAGTTGGCGTTCCCAAAGGGGGATTGTCACGGGACTGCGAATGTGTGTGCTCCAAAAGCCGAGACACACACACACTCCACGCTGTGTGTGTGTGAGTGCGAGTGTGTATGTGCTAGCTGGATCATTCATACATAGATTTTATGTACTGGCAAGCTTCCAAAGCGCATTAATCTAACGACCACATCCGGCACACAAAAGCATCAGCCTCGTCGGTCTCCCGCTTCTCAAGGCTCCTCCCGACTCAAAATGCGGCTGCGACTGCGACAGCGACAGCGACAGCGACTTGTGGTTGTGCTTGCGAGTGTGGTTGTGATGTTGCCACTGCCATTGCTGCCACATCGTCCTTATACATTGCTTATGCTTATGTCCTTTGCATATTTGTCATTTGGATGGCAATGGCGATGGCGATGGCGATGGCGATGTTGGAGCGTTTGCGGATTCCCGATTTTTGCACAAATCCAGCGCAAAACTGTCAGGCCATATACATACATATACATATATATCTTGGTCTGTGTGTATGTGTGTGTATATATATATGTATGTGTGTGTGTATGCAAATGCGACTCGGTCTTGTCCACGCCCCTGAGACGATGTGTACGAGATGTTTTGCATATCAAAAATATAAATCACTTGGTGTAAGACCAGCGCAAGATTCCCCCAACCCTCAACCCCCAACCGCCAACCCCCTCCTCGCTGCCGCTTAGCTATTGCCAATGGACCTGGGGCTACATGAATGCTTAGATGGATGGCTGGCCTCTGCTCCTGCACTCGGTTCGTATCGTTTCGATTTGCAATTTTTTTGCGTTCGCTTCCCTTCACTGTGTGGCTTTTATTTGGAATTCGACAGCTCGTTGCCGTTGCCGTTGCCGTTGCCGTTGCCGTTGCTCTCTGTGTGGCAGCAACCACAGTCAGGGCCAGAGTCAGCTGGAGTTGGAGCCGCATTCACTTGTTTGCCAGCCAGCCACTTGGTGCAGAGTCCAAACTCGGCAAACTTTTTGCGCTATTTATTTTTTTGTTGCTCCTGCTGCTATTGCTGCTGATGTTGTTGTTGTTGTCCAACCCACCCCGCAGCGCTTGGCGTTTGTGGCAGCCACAGTTAGCGCCAGTTTGAACACTTTTTGCTCAAATGTTTTTGGTTTAGCATTCGAATTCCGAAGCAGTACAGTTGAGTATGAAAATGGCATTTTTGTAGTATACACACACACACACACACACTCGCAGATTTATAGCGAGAGAGAGACACACATGCATGTGTGTATATGGCCATTGTATGTGGTACATGCGCACACCCACACACACACACACACACACACACACACACACACACACACACATATCCACACACTCACACACAGCCAAGGCAGCCAAGGAGCAGCATAAGACTAGATGCGAGCGAGAGCGAGAGCGGGAGAGCAGCACACAGCACACAAAACACATAAGCGAGATAGAGTTGCAGAGCGAGATAGAGATAGGCACTGTGGGCGAGCGAGACGGCATGCTCGAGAAATTGTCTTGTCGAAAGGTCAACAAATCGAAGCAAACGACACCAATTGAAATCAACTGAACAAGAAAACTTGAGGAGCTTTCGCCGTTGCATAAACTGAGCTTCTTGTCGTTTACTCATATCTTCATATACACACGATATTTGCAATGAGAACGCCGATGACAATCACGATAAACGGCATAATGCTGACTGTATCGATGTCAGACTTAAGCTCGACTGTGGATATCGAACAGCAATTAGAGAGTTCTTAAAATAACGTTGCTCCAGTTTCTAATACATTCGATATACATTTGTGGATAATTGCACATCAAGGATAATAGCATCAATTTAAAAAAAAAAAACAGATCTAAATATAGTCTACATCTTCCAGATAATAGTTGCGCATCAATAATAATAATATAAAATACAATAGTAAAATTCGAAAATATTGACTTTAGAAAAATAAGAATGTTTCATATAAAGTTGATTGTTAGAATATTTTTTCCAAGTACAGCACTATTGGAGGTATTACAAAAATTAGTAAGGTTGAAGGCAATTTATATTTTAGAAAATGTATTTCTGAAAAAGCTAAAATTAAATCAATCCTAGCGAGATGTGACTACACAGTTTCTCATTCAAATATCGTTACATTAACCATCAATCAAAATAGCAAACCAAATGCCAATAAAAATTTAAGTTGTAGAGTAAGCTTTAGATAATTGAATTTATTAATTGTGTCTAAAAATAATAAAATGCTATTTATAACAAATAAATATGGGTAGATTCATATGAGAAAACAACTTCCAAGTTTGCTTAAAATTCTTTGCTTCATGATGCCTCAATTATTTGGAAACTTTCGGCATTCAAATACATTCTCGCTTTACACTGTCACAATCGCCTCAAATTTACAAATCCCCTGTTTTTTTTTTTGCACACCCCCGCTGCCCGTTGCCTTAAATGATGGCTTCCATTTTGCAGATTGCCCAAGCATTTTTTTCTGCCAATACGTTTTGAAATTCGTTACGAATTCCCTGAAATTCCACCCCGAAAATTAAGCACTTCACGTCCACAGAATGCAATTGCCATTGACCACACCCTCCCTTTTTGTGCCGCACTCACACTCACACTACTCACTCATACACTCGCACACTCACTCACTCCCTCCCTCTGTTCCTGGCTGCCTGATTGCCTGCACTTCCGCCCATCTGTCCGTCCGTCCGCCTATTCATGCTTGTGTGCAGGCGAAGCCGGAGGACTCATGGACACGAGCCTATTTCCCTATGTCATGTGGGTTGTTTCCACATTTTTCCCTATATGCACTGTGAGCCTGTGCGTGTGTGGATGGAGTGAGTGTGTGTGCGTGAATTGACCAATGTGCTGGCTGCATGCCGCATGTAGGCGATGGCGTCGCATGTGTGCCAAGCAAACCCGTCTCTTTAAATATGTTTCTGCATTTTCCTTATACTCAAGATCGATTTAATGTCGACTGCCATTTAAATAAATAGATAGAAAATAAAATTCGAAATGAAAATGATACTGTTAAGCCGCATTACTGGCAATTAATATTAATTTTATATTCATAAAAGAGGGAAGTTTATTGGGTCCAAAACGTGCGAGTGCCAATAATGAAATAATTGAAATACACATAAATTTATAAAATTTTTTTTTTAATGATACAATTTCATAACAAATCATTCAGGGATCGCAAATAGTTACTAGCTTAAAATGCCAAAAAAAACCTCAAAAAAGAAGGAAAAATAGTGAGAAATATTTCTTTAAACATACAAAATTCAAATAATAGCTCTCTTATTTAATATTAAATTAGTATTAATTAATTGTAATTTAGAATATTTAATGTCATGTCCAAGGAAATGCTTCAAATATGCCTTAATTAATGATGCAAAAAGAATCCCGATTAACTGTATAGAAAACATATCGACTATTAAAAATATGTACGTGGGATTATACATATTTAATAAATATATATTTACAACTTTAACCCAAATAATGAATTAGCATAAACTATAGTATAAATGAGTTGAGTTTGAGTATGCTATATACATAACTATTAAAATAATAACTAAGGACAAATATTCCAAGGAAACGATGTTATTGATATTTCCGGCATTGCAAGATGTTAATCATTCAAATTGAAATGTAATTGAATAAAATTGTATTTCAATTTATTCAGTTGGTTTCCCTCTTTTCACCAAGGTCACTCCACATCTCTCTCGCACTTCTTAGATTTAATTCAAGTATCTAAATGCCACTAATTAGTTGCAAATTTGAGTGGCTCGTTTTGAGCATTGTTTCCGCTTGTTTTAGGCCATTATAGCGGCAGTTGCCACTTCGCCAGTTGCCAGTTGCCAGTTGCCAGTTGACAACTGCCACTTGACAGTTGCCAACTTGCCGCATGCCACTTGCCAGCACTTTTGATAGACAGACAATCAGAGGCTGGGGCAAAAGAATTCGCACACACACCGACAGAAGGCCAGAGAGAGAGAGAGAGAGAGAAAGTCAAGAGTAAAACCAGCTAATAAATTATGCAGCAGCTGAGTAACTGTGCAAATTTCATGACTTCATTTTACAGGGCCCCCTCCAGTGAACCTCTCTCTCCTCCCCTTCTTCTTGGCACTGTGCGTTGGCAACGCGAAGGCGCCACTTTCACTTGCTTGCCGCTTGGCAGCAAACTTGCAACTTGTTGCACAGTCGATTTTTTTGTGCTGCCTTCTTTATATTTCCTCTCGCTTTTTTTTCTTTTGCTCCGCTGCTACTTCTTATCTCATTTGAAATTATTTGCTTTAATGGCAAACACGCAGACGGCGGGGGCCTGAAAAGTGTGTGTGCAGAGGGCAAAAACAAAACGTCGGAAATAAATGGCGTCTCGCGCCTCCGCCCTCCCAGCTCCCAGCTCCCAGCTCGCCACATTCCGCATCTCGCACGCGACAAGACAAAATAAAAACTTTTTCATTACATTTCCCATTTCCGCATTAAAGAACTCGCGACGCGGCGACCTTGAAAAAAAGGCAAAAACAACGCAAAGCAAATAAGAAACGAGCCAACGAAATAATCATAATAATAATAAAAAATGGCAGAAAGAGCCTGAAAATAAATCAGTCTGCAGTCGCACACAACGATGGTGAGAGGGCGAGGGAGGGCGCTGGGCTTGAGGTCCGCCCCCTGCCCGCCTCATTAAAGGTCACAGCGCAGTCGGGCGAGGGGGGCAGGGGGGCAGGGAGAGGCTGCAACACCGCTTACATTATCCACAGCGTAATTTCTAACAACAAAAACAACGACAGCGACAACGACAACGACAACGAAATGCAAAGAAGAAAGCTGGAAAAAATACTACGGAAACATGGTGGTTGCTCACTGTAAAGTGCGGGTGCTAAGCGATGGGGTGAAGGGCGGTGGGAGGGGAGGGGGGGTGTCGTCGGCTCAATGTCGTCAATTAGAGACTCATTACGCGCTCTCTCTCTCACATTGCAGACGGCTGGCAGACTTCATATAAATATGTATGTATATATATAAACTCGCAGCACTCGCAGACTTTATTCACTTTTCAGCTTCTTTTATTTTGTTCCCGCTTTCCATTTTCTATATAGTACATATATATTGTTGTTGTTGTTGTTGTGCTTCTTTCAGCTACGCTTTGAACCGCCATTCGTCCTTGGTCCTTGCTGCTTCGTCCTGCATTCTTTTATTGTTTCTTTTCGCTGCTCGCAACGCGCGTTTCGTTCCTCTCTCACTCTCTCTTGCTCGCTCTGTCTCCCTCTCTCTCGGTCTTCTTTTATTATTTTAGAAAAATTCATTCATGAAAAGAAAAGCGTAAAGTGTGAGTGGAACTTGGACAACTTTTGGTGTTTCTGGCAGCCGAGCCCCCTTTGCTATCCCTTGCACCCGTCCCCCGCCAGTCATCGCACAAGTGCTTTGTAGTTAAGTCTAAAGCACTGCACAGTGTCCTTTTCACAACTGCAGGAATTATATAGTGCAGATATACATCCATATATCTTTTGCAGTGCACGCCAAACCATTTAAAGTCTCCCTATGGATTGTTTCTATTTTGATTTTGATCATTACTCCACTTGGAAATAATTTAACAATACTTTCTTATTATGGATAATATTTATTAAGCAATTTTGTGCAATAAATATATAGTACAGATCATGTGAAGATGCTTAAAGTAAGAGTAAAGTAAAAGTATCAGTACTTCACTTGGGTCTAAAATGAATGAATATGTAAGTATTTCATTTCAAGAACAATTTATGAGCATAATACAAACAAATATCTTGGGTGTATTTAAATACATTATTTTTGTTTTAAAAAAGTTTGTACATTTTTGATTTAAGTAATGACTTTACCTTTTTCAAAAGCTCTCTTATTTTTATTTTAATTTACACTCTTTTTTTTTCTTTTCACATTTCCACATATCTATTTACTTTTAACTAAGAATACTGTAGTGCAATAGGTAAAGACCAGAGCTTATTTATTTTGATTTTCAACTACAATATTATTATATTAAACAATTTCAGGTGAAAAATGAAATGCAATCGATCTTTAAGCAGCTTAACTGCAAATTTCCGAGTTCGTCAACCCTCGCAACGAGCTAAACACTCAATTATGGCTGTAACTCGCAATCGAATCTAGCCCAAGTTTGACGATGAAGTGAATTTCCCTCAAATGAACTCAATTAACGCTTAATTAAAATGATTTCAGAACAATTTCCAGTGAGTTGGGCACCACTGTGCCAATGGCTGTAAATAGATGGAAAATTGTGGCATTTAAAATTAAAATTCAAATTGAGACTTGACTGGCAAGGACGTGCCACAGCCACGCCAGACCAGACTGAGCCACGACGACAGCAGCAGCAGCAGCAGCAGCAACAGCAACAGCAACATGAACAGCAGCAACACGGCAACCCGGCAACGACAGCAGCAGCGGCGGCAGTTCAGCGAGGGAAAGCCGAAGCTGGCAGCACTTTTCTATTTGCATTTCGCTTTTCTTTTATACAAAAATGCTCTTCGCATTTTTTTTTATCTTTTTTTTTTTATTATGGCGCAGTTTTTCCAGGTCGCATTTTTTTAAATACTAAAGTCGCACCAACTGTTGCTGCTTCGCTGGCAACTGTTGCTGCTTTAAGCGACGACCTTCAATTGTGAGCCGCAATGCTGCTGGCCACGCCCCCTTCTCTCAATTCTATTCTCTAACATGACTACGCCAAACGGCAGTTGCATTCAATCATTGCTGTTCGTAATTTATGCCAAGTGGCAAGTGCCAAGTGTTTGCTCCAGGATGATGAGGACACTCGACACGCACCAGGACAGCGCCTTTTCACGGGGTTGCAGCATCATTTGGAAATAGTTTTATTATTTTATATACGTGGCTATGTATGTGTATTAGTGCTCTCCGATTTCGCCCCGATTTCTTCGTCATCGTGTTGTTTGCAATGGCGTGAAAGACCACTTGAACAATTTACATTTCGAGGCATTTCTTTCGTTGGTGGTGACTGCCAAAATGCGGTATCTCAGTCAGCTCAGCGGGCAGTTGAGTTCATCATCACAGCTGTTGGCTCTTGCGATTCGCCCGCCGTTATCGATCCTGGCAGGCGACAGTGTGTGAAGAAGTCCTCGAGTAGTGCTCTTCACTTTTGGCCACGCTGTGATGTGATCATCGACCTCATCAGCTAACCAGCTAACCAGCTAACCAGCCGACCAACTCACCACCTCATCGCCTCATTTCAACGTCCGATCGCAGCGCCTTGATAAGCTGGAGAACCAGTTCAACAATTTCCCACAATTGAAAATGCGTAGACACAGAATAATTGGGATGAATCAGATTTTCCATTATTTATAGCTACATCCATTTTATTTCCTTCGAATTGATCTATACATATTGCTACAAAATATTAAACATAAGCTTTCATAAGCTAATGTTATAAAGTTTTGCACTAAATAATTAAAGTCATTAATTCATCATTTTACTTTAGAAGCAGTCAAATTCAATTTGGATTATTAAAGTGTTGTATTTATATGTTTTTATTATAGTAAAAATGTATAATAAACTTTTGTTTTTAATTTGATCAAATTGTGCATGCAAAAAAAACATATTTTCGATATTAATCTATTTTCAAACCATTTCCCATTATCCTTTACAAATTAGATACAATTTAATCAATTTTGATGAGAGTAAATAATGTTATACATTTTATTGATATAAATTAGTTGAATTTCATTTAATTAGAATACTAAAAAGTGAATTATTTTTGTTTATTTAAAGTGATGAATTCGAAGTCATTGAACTAACAATATCACTAAACGTCGCTTGCGAAACTTTCGGTGTGCAGCAATATTTTGCATTCGATGCAAAATCCGACTGAAGATTCCGGCAAATGGCATAAATTAGATGAGACGTGACGATGATACGGGATATGGGCCAAGGGGCAGCATTCGCGATATGGGATATGGGATACGGGCTGTGCGATACGGCAGAAGTAATAATTTTCACGGTGTTTATGGTGCGTGTGTCATGTTACATAACTCTAGGCAACCACTCGCACACAGACACAGACACAGAGACACACATGTTACATAAAGAGTGAGAGCTAGACTCACCCCATGTGAGAAAGGAAAAGGAAAACTCCTCATCGCTGCCCAATTTGCATGGGTAATAATTTTGTTAGATGCATCGCTACAGTTAACCGTTACATCCATCGTCTGTCAAAGGGAAATTTATACCTTTTTTTCGAATTTTAATTAAATGGCATCGTCTGTCGACGGTCTGTCGATCCGTCCGTCTGCCCGATGAGTCTGTCGCCGGTTTGCATATTGCAATTTTTTTGTCGACTCGAGGGACGAATGTGAAAAGCGCGCCTTTCCTCTAATTGCGGCGCACATGTAGCGAAGGGTTTTCCATACACACACACACATCTTGGCTGTAATACTTTTGGGTGAACGCGCATTTTGATGCATTGAGGGATTGGTCTTCAGTTTGCATATCCATCACAAGACCGAGATAATTGAAGTCGGGCGCCCGTTTCCGCAACCGATGCCGAAATTTACATGCTCTCAACCCCCTAACCCTTGCTCTTGCTCCTAGCAGATGCGACCCTCTTACCCTTTGCCCTGTGGTTTCGGTATTGAGCTTGTAATTTGATTACGACGAAGACGCTGTGCGACCCGAAAAGACATCGAAGATTCGAGCGGCAAAGGGGCAGGTTAACCCCACAGGCTTCGTCGTCGAGGATAACAATAACAATAGCAACAACAACGACAGCGTCTATTTCCCAGGCTCAACTGCAGCCTACATCCTGCATCCTGCCGCATGCAAAATACTCGTACTCGCCGTGCAATTAATGCTAAATGCAAGCAGAAAAGGGGTGCGATGACTTTCTGCAACAACTGAAAAATTTCCTTGAAGAAAATTCGCACGATAATTTGCATTGACGTGTTCCGAGTTCGAAGATTGACAGCTGTAAAATTCAATGATGAGAAAAAAGAAAGATGAACAAATTAATACCTTCAACTACGATTTTCATATTGATCCGCCGAAGGTGCTGAGGGTTACAAATAAATTGCGCGAACTTCTCCAATTTAACCAAATTTGTGCCAACGGGAGATTTATGTAACAGGCAAAAGAGAGACCCTATAAAGTATATACAAGCACATACATATGTTTATTCTTGAGCTGGGGAGATATAGCCAAGTCCATCTGTCTGTGTAAACATTTCGTTGTTCCAAACCTTTTATATTTGTGCACCCAATTCAAAGTCTCGAAGTTTGCTATCACAATAAAACCAAATAATTTTGGTTCCGAGCGGTTAAAAATATTTTAAGGCATTCAAGATACAAAGTTATAACTTTGCAGTTAAATCATAAAGCTAAGGCAATAAATGTGTAATACCCGGTATAACGATAGCGTTTTACAAAAAATCTTGTCTAACACCTCCCAAATATTTTAATGTCGTTATTATACAACATTCCTTGAATGAGATTTTTTAACAATTCATTGTTTATACTAAAAACATTTTTTGTTCATGTTAAACTACAAAAATCTGTTATTTTCATATCAATTAACAAATATTTTATGTACTAAGGTACATTTATATTTATTTTAGTTCACTAAATTGTGATGAATAAATTACAATTTTAAATAAATATATATAAGTCCTTGATTTTCTATTTTTTAAATTGACCGATAAGTTAAATTGTATTAGATAGGTTTAAATAAAAAATCAGCAATATATTTCGAATATATATATAAATAAAGCTTATTAAAACTTAAATATAATAAATTTTAATCACATCTACACAAAATGCATAAATTCTTCTGGTTTTGTTGAAAGAGAAATGCAGGACAACATTTAGATAATTCAGTTTGAAAGAGAATCGAACCCAATCTGGAGATTTAATACAAAATTAAAATAAAACAACTATATAGCGTATATGTTCATAAACAAAACTGGATTATTGCCAAGAGAACATTTGATTAAAATAATGTATAATTATTTTAAATACGACATTTATATATACTACTACTACTGTATATGCATACATAGATGTATACCATAACTATCCATCTGAAAAATAAGGGGTGGGATGAGGTTTTGGGGAAAAAGTAAAACCGTGTGCGAAAATGTTTCCCACCAAAAAATTGGGCGCTGTCAAAAGTTGTGAACTGCTGGCGTAATTGAAAACTGTACCTTCGCATAGATACACACACACACACACACACACACACACATGCTCAGCCACACGTCAGCAAAATGTATTGACTTTTAACTTGGCAACCCCTTCCACACACAGCAGCCCAAACATGCTTCCAAAGTCGAACTGGAACTCGAACCCAACCCTCAGTCCGCCCACAGCTTAATGCCAGTTGTTGTAGCGCTCAAAGCGCAGCAGCAAAGATAAACGAGCAGCAATGTATGAGGGCATAGGGGGAGCACAGGGGGAGGGGGTGGCAGCTGCTGGGGTCCAGGCCGTCGAGAACCGTAAGAGGCTCCGCCGAGAATTTAAGTTCGGCATACGAGCAGACCGAGTATTGGCCCAAATGGCAGCGGCCTCGCGACTCGTGAGAATGTCCACACACACACACACACACACACCCGTACACACACACTCACACACGCAGAGAGACATGTGAGAGTTGTTGAGCCAGCGAATTTCACTTCATTTGTTCAGAGTTGGCAGCCAGCGCCATTAACATATTGAAATCGATTTGTGCACACCAGCATAAGGAGTGTACGTACACATATTAATGGGCGTGTGTGTGTGTGTGTGTGTGTGTGTGTGTGTGTGTGTGTGCGAACTTAATTAGGAACCGACGCGCAATGTACATAAATAAATAAATGTGTATATAAATATATTTCTGCATGTAGTCAGTTGCCTGCTTGCAGCAGATCCTTTGGTCACACAGTGAGTGTGTGTGTGTGAGTGCGAGGGTGTGCTGTACATGTGTGTGTGTGTCTGCTCACATGTGTGCAAAATGGCCGCACGCTCCTCATTTGCCAGCAACAAAACTAATTTATGCGCATGATATGCGACCGCGATGCTCTGCAGCAGCTCTTTGGGGGTAGTTCGGCTTGTGGGGCCAGCCACACACTATACGTGAGGGGGGGAGCCTAATCAGCTTGGCCGCCATGCCATGTGTGCATGTGTGAGTGTCTGAGTGTGTGAGTGTGTGTGTGTGTGTGTGTGTGTGTGTGTGGTCGCCATCAATTTAAGAGCAAGCGCACACCACCAAACTCTACTCGACTCGACTCGATGTGGCGGCTAGGGGTGGGTTGGGGTGCCCAACGCTTGCCGCGTGGTCGAGTGGTCCAGGCGGAACCACCCCCCTCGCCCACCACCAACGGCAAGCGTATGCGTCAGCTGCGACGCCGACGCCGACACCGACGTCGACTGCACCCTTTTTCGGCAGCAGTTGTGGGCGAGCGAGGGTTGGCAGCGGGGGTCGGGGCTTGGTCAGGTCATTGAGTGGTTGGACGTGTAGAGCTCTGACAGCAATGGCAGAGCACACACCAACACACACACTAACACACACACACACTCATGTGCTGGCTCACATGTACGTACATATATGCATGTCCTGCTCACACATGTGCTCGTGGGTGGACTGTCTGTCTCTATGCGTGCGTGTGTGTGTGTGTGCGCTACCCCCATCGCTGTTAAGGGAAGCAAAATGTATTGCTCATCGAAGGCTATCGAATGTGTGTGGTCGTCGTCGTCGTCGTCTCTTCGGGTCGCTTCGTATTTCGCCGAGTTGCTGTTGTTCCCTAACAATGGCAGCAACTTCGCTGCCGCTGCCGCTGCCGCTGCTGCTGCTGCTGCTGGCCGAACATGTTGCGTTCTCGTTGTCCATTTTGTTGTGTATGCGCGTCTCCACATGTGCGTGTGTGTGTGTTCGTGTGTGTGTGGCCCACACATGTTGTCTCGCATGGCGCTTCGTGTTTTATCACTCGACCTGCGTACTATTCGAATGCGAACACACTGAGCACACACACACACACACACATCGAATATTAGTCGCAGGCAGCCGAAACTTCATGTGTGTGTGTGTGTGAGTGCTTTGCTTTTTCGCACATTTTGAACTTTCGTTTGCTCCATCTCGCTCGCCATATCGCCGCATCTTTAATTGAAGGACTTTGCGCAGCTCACACACACATCGCAGCTGCTCTGCTCCCCTTGCTCCCCTCGCTCCCCACCCTTCTGCTCACTAACTCATTCGCTAGCTCGCTCTGTCGCTTCAGCTACAGCTCCATCTTCATGCCCTTCCCCGTCTCCTTCTGCCTCTGCCGTTCGCCTGCCTCCTCACATGGAGTGGTCCATGGCAGTGGCTATGTGAAGAATGGAGAGCAAATGAATATCTCATGCTTATAATGGGCATTGCCCGGGCGGGCGACAACAACAACGACGACGACGACGACGACGACGACGGCGAAGCGCACGTAAAAACAAAGCCGACAGCGTCGACTGCGCTGCCGACGCTGCTGCTGAGTAGCCCTTTGACTACTGTACGTTGTGTCCCACGCCCACTTCATATTGTCTCCCGTGCATACTCTTTCCCGCTCCCTCTGCCGCTGCTCCCTATCTATGTCCTGCGGCTGCTGCTCCCACTCCCACACACACACACACACACACGTCAGACTTGACTCTCCACATGCACACACACATATGTGCGAATCTCCACGAATGTGCGAGTGTGTGTGTGTGGGAGCACTCTTAAGCATATGCACATTTCGTGCTATCAGCGTCGGCCACATGAGTGCAATAGAGAGCGCGTGACTGAGCAGGACAGACAGACGCGAGGCTGCCGCGGCCACTGGGTGCGAGCGAGAGCGAGCTAGTGAGTGAGCTGCGAAGCGAGCAGAGCAGCGCAGAGTAGCAGAGCAGCAGAGCAGCAGAGCAAGAGCCAGAGACGGTCCAAAACTCACGGAGAGGCCAGCGAAAAGCTTATGTAAGCCAATACATACACAATGCGCGATATTTATGTGCCACACACACACACACACACACACACACACACACACACACACACACACACACACGTTTTATGTGTACACATACGTGTATGTATTTGCATATGTGTGGGGCACATGTGGCAGAACTTTCATATTCGATTTTTCATGACGGCTCGCTCCAAAAGGTTTTCTTTCTTCTTGTCTGTTTTTCAACGTTTTTTTTTTTTTTTTGTTTTTGCCATATTTCGGTTACACGGGAAACTGCTTACATAAGTTTTTCTTCTTCGATATGCAAATGATTTCACTTATAATAATCATTGCGAAAATATGCTCTGCTTAACAATTAATTTTCGGCAACAACGATTTGCAAATCAAAGATGAAATCATATTATTGATGGATTCAATTTCGTTTTATACAATTGAACTATTCTTATTATTAGTTTCTTTAACTTTCAATTTTGTATTCATATTTTTAAATTTTCTTGAATTTACACGCATTTTGTTATCTTATTAATTATACTAATAATTAGAAAACAATTGACAAACTATGTACGCTTTAAAGGAATGTAAGAATTTAAGGCTTATTAAAGCACAAATAAATTTTAGCAAAAATTAAATTCCGAAGACTAGTATTTGGGAAAATAATGTAAGCATAATTTTGCTGACAATTAGCAAGCGCAACTAATGTATAAAACCTTAGATATCGGCTGATATCGGTAATTTAGAAAAAAGTCTCTTCTGTAAAATTCATTATGTCGTTTATATAATTTTCTGCTCTTTATGTTTAGATTGTTATCTGTTAATTATAATATAATGCTAAATATATATGTATATACAATAACTTGAAAATAAATGCTTGTTATTTTTTTTGCTAATGTCAAAACTATTTTTTATGTTAAACATTTATAAACTTTCTCAGATGAATAAAATAAAAAATGAATTGGGATATTTTTAAAAACCTATTTGAAAAGAATATTATCGGGCTCTTCAGAAACCAAGATAAATTGCAAGATTGTGAGTCAATTAAGCATAAATAAATGAGTGCACTCACAATGAGATTTCTGCTTTATCGAGGCCATCGCTTCAGTGTGATTCACACCTAGCGAAACAATTTGGGCAAAAGGCAAACGACAAAGGCCAATGTCCTGTCACATAGTCGGGCGAGTTAAATCTGAAACTAAATTCAAGACCGTAGCGATGCAGCACGCGAATGCAATGAAATTGAAAATTGGATTGCGTTGGGAAATTGGGAAATTGGAGTAGGGGTTCGACAATGGCGACGGGATCGAGGTTAGGGAGGGGTTACTAAAAGAACGCTTGCCATATGCAAATGCTTAGGTAGGCAAATGGACCGGATGTGCGAGCTTCTAGCCTGTAATTTGAATATTCAAATTTCAAAATCGAGAAATGTCGAACGTCGAATGTTGAGCTCAAATCAATTATTTGCAAAAATGATGAAAATTAGGATGAAGTGCAGTGCAATGAAATGGTGTTGCAAGCACCCCGGAATTGCGATCCCAGAATCGCATGTTGCCAAAAAGGATAACAGCAACAACAATGGCATTTTGCATTTGCATATTTATTGATTTGAATGGGAAGGGCAGAGGCAGGAAGGAAACGGCATAAAAGGTTTAATGACAGCCCATTTTCATTTACCTCAGCCACCTCTCACTCACTCTCTCTATGTCTCTCTTTTTCTCTTCCACTCTCTAGGAGAAATTTAAATTACAATGTGCACGATCTAATGCTTCCTCTGCATCATTATAATCTTTTATTCCTTATAGTATTTATTTGTATTCAGGGTTGGCATAGAAACGGAGACTGAAACAGAAGCAGACATCGAACGAGAATACTGAAATAGCAACAAGAGCCAAGAGTAAAGAATTATTGTTGTTGCTGTAGGTATTTTTTTTAATCCCCAAACAACCAACGAAATTTGCATAAGTTTTGCGCGAACGCGTAGATGTGATATTGAAAATTTGAAATAACAAAAAAATGAAACGAATTATAAAAAAAGTATAAATCCGAGAACAGAACAACAGATGTTCCAGCACGGTAGGGAAATGGATTTTCAGAGAGAGAGAGAGAAACGACTGCCAGAGATCATAGATTGTTGCCTAGAATCACGCAGTTGCCTACGGACAGCTCAGGATGTCGCATCCAACGCATTTTCAAAGCAACACGAACGTAAAATATTTTCGATTACCTAAGAGACTAAAGAGCACAAGTGATCTATGGGAGAAACAGGTGAGAAATAGCAATCAGCTTAAGAAACTTCTTTAAATAATTAGTCATATATCATTTGCATGCTAAGAGTTATCATCATTCATACTTAGCTTAGAGATCAGTTGAATAATTAATTCATTTATAAGATAGTTTTGTACAAAACATATTTTTAAATTCACTAAAGTCTTATTTATTTTTGTTTTTCAATAGTTTATAGCTCTTTTGATTAAACTATAACTAAACAAAAAAAACATTAAATATTGAGTACTTCCAAGGAGAGAGCAAAGACTCTCTCATATAGAGAAGTGTAATGAGAATACATCAGATATTTCTTATAACTTTTTATTTATATTTAAATTCTGTAATTTATAGTTCTTTTGATTTAACTTTAATTATACCAACAGAGATTAAATGTTGAGTACTTCCAAGTAGTCAAGCAGAGACTCTCTCATATAGAGAATTGTAATGACGGATATTTCTCTATAACTTCTAAATGATCACTTACACATATCAGAGAATTCACTTTAGCTGTATCTTGAGTCGCAGTTTGCAGTTGCGAATTGTGAGAATGGGTATCCAAAAGCCTCTTGGATTATGCACACATATCACTATCACAAATGCTGTCATGTGTCGCATAAAAGAACGACGTTGCTCAAGACGTCATAGGGCGAAACAACGTTCGGTGCTCTCATGAAGGAAGGTTGATCGAGCGACCGCGACGTCAGACGTCTTGAAGCTCCAAGCAGCGTTATTTGTCGGGTCGGGCCGAAGGGTTAGTTCTGGGGTATATGGCCGGGTGAAAGGGTGCAATCTCGGTGGCTCTGTGGTAATTTTTAGCGTCAAGGACATCAAGAAATGAGGACGCGTCCTGAATTAATGAGCGTGAGCAATGGCAAGCGAGCGACGCTTGATTGACACGTTGACAGTCCGCAGCGGTAGTCGCAAGTTCTGCTTCCATTTCCAATCCCACGATCCCTATCCGGGTCAGTTTTGAGCTATTGCCCGATTCTCGACCTGGATCCCGTTGCGATCCTTCAATGAGATTGTTTTACGCGCCGCGACACAATGCATTCTCCTGATGCCGTTAAACTGTCCCCTGCTGTTGAATTGTTTTAATATATGTAAATACTATCAGAACTGAAATATGATTTAAGTGTGGATCTGAAAACGAAAACCCAACAACGACAATTTCTTGCACATTCAACATTTGTTATGCCTGCAGTGCTCGATGAACCGTTGAGGAAGCAAGTGAGAGAACATCATTTTGAGCTTTTATTTCTCTTTACTTTAAGAATTATAAAACATAGAAAAAGAGAGTAAAGCAAAACCAACTTACAGAAAACAGTTATGAACACATCAATATTTTTAAAATGTTTTATTCTAGTCACAAATAAATGTGTCGATCGAATTATTGGTAAGTGAAGTTCTCTTTGAGCATGAGAAAAAGTCAAATTTATATAAACACATTTCAACAATATTATAAATCCAAAACAAGTAGATGGGCATTTGATTTCCATATTTGGGAAAATAAAATAATTATTAAATTATCGTGCAACTATCGTATGTTATTCTATCTTTTCGAAATTAGGATTGTAATGCAAAAATGCTCTAAAGTTATTCACTTGTCAACTTGTATAATTATTTTTCCAAGATGATAAGAAAATAAGTTATCAAAATAATAATATTCTATTATTATTTCATACAATGTATTTATATTGTTGCCCCATTCATAATGGGTAAAAGAAAAACCTTAGTCCTATATAATTTAATTTTGATTCCATAATTCGCGTTGATACCAATTAATACTAGTTTGTACCTTAGTTAATCGATAGTTAAACAATAATTATCTGATTGAGTCAGCTAGAGTTAAATCATGATCACTTAAAGCCAGAATATTGCTATCTCTTGTTGCCGTGCTGACTGTACGCAGCTCAAGCACTTGTCGCTCGTTGTTTTAATAAATTAAATTCCGGAAAATCCACAGGAAGTCTGTCTGTGCATTTTTTTTTTGCGCTGTGCGCTGTTATTCTGTATTTCTTTTTTTTTTTTTTTTGTTCGCTGTAGGTGGCGGGTTAGTGGACTCGGCTTGGGGGCTGGGATTGGCGTTGAGATTGGGGTTGAGGTTGGGGTTGAGTGCAATGGCAGCCATTCATTCTATCACTTCCTGGCCCGACGCAGCAGCGCATGCCGGCACGGACTTAATTTCATTTAAGGACTAGCCTCGACTGCGGCTTAGACGAGCGGCCAGACGGACGGACGGACGGAGAGTCGCAAATGGCGGCAAAATAAATGTAATAACAAGTGCGTTGCATGTTCATTGACAAGTGGCACACGTTGTGCGCACAAATCAAAAGGCAAACAGGCAAACCAGTTCCTTAACTCAATTGACTTGAGTCCAGCAGAAGGCAACAAACCCAATGCCAATCCCAATCCCATTTCTCAATTCCCAATTCCGACTGTGGGCCAAATGACCAACACGTGCCAAGCACAGCGCACAAATGCCGACAACATGCAAAGTGCGAAGGTCACTGGGCACGAAATTCTGGGTTAATTTTATGAAAAATGAAAAATTAATTGAGAAATAATGTTGACAAGCGCTGACCACCACCATGGGACCACAGGACACGGCCCGGCAAGGACCCCCTGCCTGCCGTGTCAATGGGCTCTGTCTAATGCGATTTGGCCCAACATCTTTGCCAGCGTCTTGAGACTCTCATAACTCAGAGCTCAAGACTCTAGGGGGGTCGAGGGTCTTGCAGCGCGTGCTGCGACTGACCAATGGTCAAAAGTTAAGTCGCCGCTGCGAGGAATGATTGTCGGCCATTTTGTGCACGCCTCGACACGGCCAGACAACATTTTGCTGTGGCAACTCGAAAGGTCAGCCATCATCATTATCACGCTTATAAAGAGGCACAGTCCGAACCGGGGGGAGGGGAATGGATTTCTTACTACACGGATGCGAACGAGTGACCAACGGTCGAAGGGTCGAAGCACAATCCCGGGTCAACCCTTCGCTCTATGCTCAGCAGCTGGCTGCGTTTAGGGGTTGATTTTGCTTCCCGTTGCCGTTGTCGTTGTCGTTGTCGTCATTGCTGCTCGCTGAGCAAATCAGTCCGAGCAATTGGTATGCAAATTAAAAATAAAACTCCCTTGATCGTTGTGCGTTTAATGAATTTGTACCGGTTCCATGCACGGTCCGAATCGGGTTCAGATTCAGGTTCAGGTTCAGCTTCGGGTTCGAGTTCGAGTTCAGGTCTAGGTCCAGCTAGCGGGGTGAACAAGGCGACGACCAGCGGTCAACTTGATTAGTGACCAGGCCCGAGGAGGTCGCATCGTCATCACCGACGTCCTCGTCGCCATCGTCATCGTCATCATTGGCAATGGGGAGTGATCTCTTTGGTAAAAACATTGCATTTTTCACATTAAACAGAACATAAATCACAGCATTAATGGAGAAAAACAGCCCCTGCACAGCAACCCAACAAATTGCCAACAAGCATTGAACATTTCAAACAGGGGAGTCATTTGGTCGCTTGGTCGCTTGGTCGCTTGGTCGCTTGGTCAGTCGCTGGCCAAGTGGGCTGGGCACACGATCAAAACATGAAAATATTTGACTTACTGCTTACAACAACGGGATGCCTCAAATGAATTATTATCGAATTGCCCGGAAGGGTGTCGAGATGCGATTGGTCCCGTGTGATTGCGATTGCTCTCAAGTAGCAACAAACTCTCCTGTGGCCTCTGATTACACACTAAATATTGCGTCACGGCTTATCGTCTAATAACAACTGCAAATACTTAATAATGTGATATAGTCTGTTTAAAACGTTGATATATGAGTGTCAGTACGAGTATGTCAATCAGGAGATTTAAAGTAATAAACATTCAATAAGAAACATGAAATGAAATGTGTGGTAATGAAACATTTCATAAATTTAATCTGTCATCGTTTTCTAAGAATTTTGAAGTTATGGGATAGGCAGCAACAACTCATTATTGATGTGACATAGTCCATTTATACTCATAACAAATTATTGTTTAATTGATAAAACTTGAAGATATTTTTATACGAATTTTCTTTATTATTTATAAGCAATAAATCTCTAGAAAACTGTTTAAATAAACTAACAGAAATAATGGCAAACTATTTTTAAAATGTTAAATAAAATGTATTAGAATGCTCATTCGCAAATCGAATGGCTTTACTAAACTTATTTGAAAAGTCAATGTGTATATGGTATATTAACATACATACATATATCATTATTTGTCACAAAATCAAATCAATGATAAGCCTCAACGATTCGGCATATTGAAGAAGACTGTAATTTCCAAATGTCCAATGAGATGACGTATCCCCAAAAAATTCCAAGTCTAAATATTTTACATCAGAAATAATAAAAATAGTAGCCGAACGTCAAATCAAACTGGCTAGCATTCTCATAATGCACAAAAGGTATTATAAAATTATAAACAACAGTGCTCATATTTATGAATGATCCAACTATTAAATTTAATAATTTAATAAAATTTCGTTATTTTTGTTATCTAAATTAAAAATATGAGTATATGAATTATTAGAATGAGCTATTCACTCAATTTTTTTGATTTCTATACTGAGAAGTACAATCGTTCATGTTGCTGCAATAGAGGCAAGAAGTATAATCGCAAAAACAAGGTTACGAAATTTGTTTTCCAATTAAAATTAACAATTTGAATCAGCAAGTATTTTAAGAATGTAACGCAAAGACGCGAAGTCTCCCCTCAGTTCGTACGAAATGTGCAATAATTTAATTCCCTCGAAATATAACTCTATAATCCGTATAATCTGTTTGCCCTCAACATGCCGCAAGAACTAGCAGTTTCTTATATGATTATGCTTTATGCTGGCTCAGCATTTGGGCTGCGAAACTCATCCTCCCCCTCATTCCGATTGCGATTCCCCCTCGCCCAGCCTTAAATACTTTCGCACATTTGCATGTGTATATATGGCGTATGGCATGATAAATGCTGTTGACATTTGAACTAAAACCGTTTTCTTATAATATGGCAAATAATAATCCCCAGCCAGATGCTTAAAACGGAAACTATGCCACTGACAGAGCTTATAGTACTTTCCGCCTCAGCTGACTGAACTGCTTGCGGCAAGAATCGAGGGCCCCACCTAGTAACCGAGGCCCCTCCATCTCCCTCGTCCCTCCGCGCCTGCCCATGTTAGCCTAGCCACCTTACGGCCTCCGCTGAAGCAGCTTTTATTTACCAAGGCGAATGGCAAACAAGCGTGGCAAGAAGAACAAGAAGAAGAAAACGGCATGCACTGAGAAAGAGATAGATGGGAAAGAGTCCAAGATGTAGAGGGAGCGAGATGGAGGCCAGCAAAAAAAGAGAGAGGAGGAGAAACTGTAATCCCAACGTAAAGTAAATTGTATTTCTGAGCAGACTTGTTGATGTACAAACGAATGTATGGGCTGCCAGTGTGTGAGTGTGTGTGCGTGCGTGTGTGTGTGTCTGTGTTATAAGCGGTTGTGTACCCTACAGTGGTGTAGGGGCTCATCAGAAATGCATCAAACTAGTTAAAGTTGAAGAAGCTTCGAAGAAGAAGCCATCAAACAAAATTCATAAACTGAGGAAAGTCGGTTGAAGCTGTTGCCAATGCCTAAATGCCCGATTGTAGGGTATAACAACAAATAGATACTTAATCACATATGCAAACACTCACACACACACACACGTACACTGCTCACATGTCAACTGAGACTTGGCTTAGTTGTTGGGCGTTTTCCTGTGGATGCCTTGTTTGGGGATATGCAGCTAAAGCTCTACTGTTTTCAGTTGTTGTTTCCGTTCTCTGCTCGGGATTGATATACTGGGAAATGGGGAATGAAAACTTAGTTCTCGCAATGCTTATCACGGATACGCTTCGCCAGGCATCGCCCAGCCCTCATCCAGAGCACATGGTAATAGAAAACAATGACAAAGCACTGACTGAATTAGGAGAGGAATTACTGAAAGAGGATAACAAGCATGGTACAACCGACTAAACTAAGACTAAATGCACCATCTATTGGAATGAGCTTACTACCTCAAAATGGCATATCAAGAAATGGTTGGTCAAGAGCTAATATGAAAATAAATTAGACTTCGAAATCAACATTCATCGGTTACTAAATTCACCGAGTTTTTAATAATGTGTTGTTTTGAGTCGTAGACCTTTGTTGCTAGTACTCTAACTATATTTAACTATTAATTTTTGTATAAGCTGAATTTTGTATAATAAAAAAAAAGAAAACACTATTATTGCTTATGTAGCGATCAAAAACATTTTCAATTCGAGATTATAATCTTAAATTAGGAATACTGAAGAGTCAACATTGAATTCAATTCACGCATCAACAGAAATACATTAATTTATTTTCATTTCACATTTGAATTAAATATTAATTAACTTATATTTATTTTATTAAATTCAAATTCAATTCAATTGATGCATATCCTTGAAATTGTTTCAAGTAAATTCTCACATATGTATGTGCATTATTTACTAGTGGTTTTCATATTTGAGAGACTTCGAAATGTTATATAGAATTTTGAGAACGAATAGCTGATGATAGACTTACAATAATGTTGACAATATATGAACTTAACTTATCATAGTGCTAGTAAAGATGAACAAATTTATCTGCGCAGTCTTCCTGACTTGCTCAACTTATAATCGGATTTATTCAAAATATTTGTAAATATATGTAATAATAAATATCTTGAGTATTATTTGAATCTGAAAGGCGACTTCAAATGCAAAAGAAATGAAGCGGAAATATGTTGCTGAAATCATGAATGATATGTGCATGCCAATTTGTTGCAAGAACAACTTGATGCAGCCACAAATTGTATTGCAGTCCAAGTCCAATTATTTCACGAGCAGCAGCAGAAGCAAAACGAAAAGGAAAAGAAACCGAAATCAAGGCAACGCAGTCAACTCGAGGATTCGCGAGTTGCCAATGCATTTGCCATGTGTAAGTGCACTGGGATTTGGATTTGGAAAGCAGCAGGCAAAGGGTTGGATACATGGGAGAGGGGGTGGCTGGATTTTGGCCGCATGCAGACCGACCGAAACTTCTTGCCGTCCGAGCCGAGCAGAGCCGAGTCGAGCTGAACTGAGCTGAGCTGTCTTCGACTTCGGTCTTGGCTCCCAGCTGCGTCCTCGTCGTCGTCCTCGTCCTCGTCCTTGTCGTCTCATCAGTACTAATGGAACATTTTCCATAACACATTGGTAAGCACAACAGAAGGACGACAACATTCGCCAGCCAGTCTTTCGGCTTTGCCTTCCTCACCTTCCCCCCGTCTATTGCTCCAGCAATGGCGCTCATCCTTTCGCCGTCGTCGTCGCCGTCGTCGTTGTCGTTGTCGTCGCTGTCGTTGTCGTCCGTCGCTTGCTACTCAAACCACTTGGCTCGGCTCCACTCCACGCCACTCCACTCCACTTTGCTCCACTCCACGCCGCAGCAGCACTCCACTGCACTCCTCCGCTTTGCTTCCGTTCACTTGATGTTTTCACGAGCTCACAAAGTCGATAAATATGTATACACATGTACCCACACTCCCACACACACACACACACACACATAGATCCTGTTGTATATACAGAAGCCTCGCCTCGTGTGTGGGTCGCTTGAAAAGACTTTTTCGGTGGGGTTTCAGCTTGGGATCGCGGTTGGGAATGGGTTCAGCTCTCTGGCTACACATGTCAGGCTCAAACTTTTTAGTGAAAGGCTGCGGCGTCTGCTGACGCCCCCCTACCCGCCCGACTACCCGGTCGGGGGGAGGTGGGCAGGGGGATGGATGCTGGCTGCCTCAGATGCCAGGACAACCGTTCACTCGTCGAAATCCGTACGACATAGTTACCGATGCCCGAAGACCAAGACTTTGTCGTTTTCCTAACGACCATTGCGACCAGAGTTTTTGCCCCGCCTCCCCGCCTCCCCGCTCCGCACTCCACACTCCACACTCCTCACTCTCAAACCCACCCTCACACATATGACAATAACCGCCCCCTCTCCCCTTGGGAAAATTTTACTGACATTGTTTGCTGAACATTGCGAATGCTGCCGTTTCATTTGCTGCTACCTTTAACACATCATATATGTTACTAGCATTCAACAATCACGTGCTCTACAGATAGATCTAACGCCCCCAAAGAAGCAATAACCCCAAAGATTATTATTACGGCAGCTCCTCAACAGTTAAATCAATTCACATGAAATTGTTATTAATAAATGTTGCTATCCAATAGTTCCCATTTTTCACAGACAATTTCCGATTTATTTCTTATTGAAATTATTCTTAAATGGTTTTTTATTTTAACAACTGCTGAACAATGAAATCAACTACATTTCAACTTATATGTATGTGTTTCAAACTACTATAATCATATACATTTTTATAAAAATATTTTAAAATTATAATGAGTTTTAAAAACATGTTGTTGTTGTGATACTGTTTTATAGTGAAATCATTCCACATGATCTTTTAGTTAATATATTCCTCAAACTATTTCGATTGAAAAAATTTTTATTTTTGGCACACAATTTTCTATTTATATTTCTTACAAAATACTCAAAACAAATATTTAAAAATTTTGTTTATCCTTTGTCAAACTATTTTCCGAATTATCAATCTGGTTATTTTAAGTATAGGTGTGAATAACTTTAAAAACGCACTAAGCAAATATAAATCAAAATGGGACAATTGCGAATTATTTATTTTTACACAATTTGTAATCTATTTTTTTAACAAGCTCCAGCATATAATTTAGCTCGCATTAAACCTATTTTCTAATCGGTTTGTCGATCCTTAACTATATCTTCAAAAAGATAGTTTTTAATTATATTTTGACCCCCACATATCGACTTTATCGCTAATAATATCTGCTTTTAACAAGTTTAAAAAATATATTTACATACAAGCCGAAGTCTGATAGTTGTGAACCAAATGGAAGAAAAGATTTTCAAATTACGAACATTTTCGCAAAGTAGTTAGAAAATTCTTGATTTTTTATTACAATTTTCATTTTCATTTTTGTGTGTGCGTGTGTGAGTTGATTTTCTTTATTTTGTATTTTAGTTTTTTGGTGAATTCTATATGAGATGCACGATAGCGATGGCGATAGCGATGGCGATGGCGATGGCAAGTGTGTGAGCACATAGTACACACAGTGCGAAAGAGACAGCCTGAAAGTGCGCGAGGGAGAGGGAGCAAGGTAAGGCTAAGGCGGTTGATGGGGGTAGGGGAGGCAGGAGGCGGGAGGCGGGGCAAGCTCACATGCATGCTACCAAAAAGGATTTGAGACCTTTATTTTCACATGGAGTACGTCAGTTGGTTTGCCACCGCACGAATTTCAAACTTTTCACACACACACACGCATGCTGAATTTTCATGTGGATGTGTGTGTGTGTTTTTGTGATTTGAATTAAACTTTGGAACTCACACACACGGACACACACGCACACAGAGTCAGGCGCTCGCAGCGCCAGAGCATGGAAAATTTTACTGCAGACAACAAAAGGCTTGAGCCGGTAACAGAGAGAAAGAGAAACCGTGGAAGGGGCAGAGGGCGGGGGAAGGTGGGAAGGTGGGTGCTGGGCTGCCAGAGAAACGTTTTCTCCATAGTTACTAACGTTGTTTCTCCACCCCCCCTGCATCCCCCACCGCTCTGGTACGCCCCTGGCCATTGCCTGACATCCTTTTTACCCACGCTGCCGTTCCATTACGTTTTGCTTTTCTACTTTTGGAAGTTTGCGTCAAAGCTTTGTTATTGTTGTTGCTGTTGCTGTTGCTGTTGTTGGGCAAGCATGTACCATATATGTATGTATAGGAGTGTGTGTCTGTCTGTGTGCGCAAAGTTCTGTCAGCTATACATATATGTATCGCGTGTGTGAGTGTGTGTGTTTGTGTCGGGTATGTGGCAAAGAAGAGCCTGTGACAGCTTGTGGTCTGCCCGCGACATTTGAACATTCATTTTGTTTATTTTGAACACACGCTTTGGGCTTAATGCGACACACAGACGCATGTCGGCCATGTCCCACACCCACACACTCACACACTCACACACACACACACTCACACCCACAGCTCAGTCCCCACTCGCCACGCTCGAACTCCCCCATTCAAACTCAGGCTCTGTCTTTGACTCTCTGTGTTTCATTGGGTTTTTGCTTTCAGCTTAATTCTTCGAAAAGTGCCCATTAGTTGAGAAACTCCTTGAAACTGAATGAAAAACTAGCCTGGAAACTGTTCTACATAGTTTTTATGTATTATATTTAAATCTTATTAACATTCTGTTCAGATAATTTACGTCTGTTTTAAAATTGATAAATTCTAAATCATTACAAATAGTTTTGTAAAGTTTCATGACATTTAGTAATCCAATAATGGAACATATATTTTTGGGGCAACTTTATTCATTGCTGAGTCTGTACAATTCAATAATCGTACCTCAACAACACGAGTTTGTCACTTTATTATTAAAACCCATCAGAGTATACTTAGTAAAACTATAAATTAAGAATGTGGATTATTTATATGGAAGGTACATTTTTATTTTTCATTACGTAAACTGCAAACCAACTACCAATAAATAAATACTTATTTAACATTTTTGTGTGACTTTGGCATTTATCTCGAAGGCACTTTATAATTATTTATTTATTTAACGATAATAATCCAGCAATAATTTAATATTTTAAAATTGATAAGTTGAATAAGATAAAATTATTATAATATTAATTTTAATTGAATTAAATTAGTTTTTATCAACATATAATATTCATAGACGATTCCTATGCAACAAATCTAAAGTACAATTTATTTTCAATAGTTATCAAACGTTTTGGAGTACGATGAATTAAGAAAAACAAAATAATAGTTTTTGTTGAAAATTAACAATAAACCATCAATAGTTTTAATAGTTACCATAAAATTTTAATATAATAATAATGTAAAATGTATGAGTCGGTATAAAGATATTTCTACGCATTTGCATAATTTAATAAGGTAGTTACGAGTTCCATTCTAGTTGCCCCGAATGATTCTTCAATCATGCTCAGCATTTCCGCATTCAAAATGAAAACTGATTGTGAAGTTGGCAAATCAAAGCATCTTTTATAATAATCAAAATTGAATGATAAATCTCAATTCACTTGAATTCGGACAAAAACGTACTCGCGAAACGAGTGCGCAAAGTTTGTGGCACAAGAAATCAATAATTACCCCAAAGCAATTTACCTTTTACCCCCACACCGCTCCCCTCAGTTTTTCCACAGCCATAACGTCGCAGTGGTCAGCCGAAAACAAAATGGTGGACGGTGGAAAATGCTGAATCAGACCAGCCAAAGTCGAATCCATTGGCAAACCCAGACGCATAAACAACTTGCCGAAGGCGAGAGGACATCACTGGACATTGTGGGAGGCTGGAGGGGCGAGAGTTCATATTTTACCCTTACTGTTCACTGTGGGCAACAGCGTCGTCCGACGCGATGCTGGGGATAAGTAATAAATATTTTACGTCAGTCGGCCCGGATCACGGGCACGTTCAATGTGAAGACAGGGACGGGCGGCAGAGGGGGTGAAAGAGGGGGGGGGGGGGGAGTCCGCCCCTGGAGCGCGTCCAACACTTCCGACAAAACACAAGCAAAACTTTTTGCGTGCTGAGTTTTGTGACGCGACCACAGAAAGCGGTAACAATAAATACATGGCTCTGTCAGCCCAGACCCAGACCCAGACTCAGTCGCAGGTCCTGCCTTGTCCTGTTTCGTCCTGCTGGCGGCCAGTGACGTCTGCGTTTTCGCCGCCTTGGAGGCCTTGGAACTGGCCAGAAATAACGCAGGAAGACGCCAACTCGCAACTCGCAACTGGCAAGTCGCAACACTCCACGCTCAAATTTGCCCTTGAATCATTTCAATTTTAAACAAATTGACATTACATTGCCCAGCTGCCTTCCTGTCATTGCCTTCCCTCCTCCCTCGCGCCGTCTGCCCCCCATGGCAGCGGTCGAAATTGGAAATACTTGCGTCTGCTGTCCACCACCCTCCTCTGTTGCTATACCTCGGGCAACTCAATAACTATCAACGTCTACGACAACAACGAATCGAATGCGAACGAAACTTTTGGGGGACGAGCAGAAGCAGAAGCAGAAGTAGAAGCAGAAGCTGGCTGCTCGTTGTTCCGTCTTCAACTGCGTCCGCCTGCGTTTCCGCCTTGGCCACGGGGCAGCCGCGCGTTGACTGACAGCCGGCCAGGGAATTGAACTGCCCGAGACATGGCGCAGAGAACGCGGGGAATGCGGGTCTGAAATGGCTGAATCGACCCCAAAGGGGGTTGTTGGTCCAGACGCGACACTGACAGTTGGCCAAGGCAAGCCAGGAGGGGAACAGTCAGCAGTTACTTACCAGCCAGACGCGGCATAGGAATAAACCCAGACCCAGATCCAGACTCGCACTTAATAGAGCCACGAACACCTACAGACAACACACACACACACAGACGGTAATGCTTATTCAAAATGGCTGCCTTTGCTGGACCAGAGTGTCCTTCTCACCTAACCATTATCCTGGCCGGGAATCAACTGGACACTCGCTGTGATATTTGATTGAAATTCTTATTGACGTTGGCAGCTGCATAGAAATAAAACAAGAGTTGAAAATAAAACTACTGCATGGCAAAGAATATTCGAAATCCTAGAAGAAAAGTGACATTAGATGCAAATGCCTTAAAATTGGAGAAATCAATGGAATGAAATTCCGATGAAATAGTAAGACTAGCAAAATTGGTATAAGATTGCTTAAATAAATTTAATGAAATTCTAGTATGACCAAGAAATATACTAATCAATTTATACAATGATAAACTCAGCAATATTGCTATAAGAATGTAAAAATCAATGAGAATAAATTCTAGTACAGAGGCAAATATATATGTATATATATATTAACCAAGAGCTTAACTAACGAGAGTATGAATAATTTTTCAGTGTTGGGAAGTTTTTAGAATTCTTCTCTGTTAGTATTCAAAAAAATGTTTTCAAACACATCATAATGCAGCCATAAATGAATGCCCTCTAAAACATAATTCTTTTTTTTACTACAATAAAAAATGATTTATTTTGTTTTATGTTTAAATATATTTCGTATTCCTAAATCTAGTACAATTAATTAATCATTCCACTGTCAATATTAAACATTTCAATTTTCTTAAGTAGTTCCAAAAAAATAATCAAAATTTGCCGTGTAAAAAATACAATATGCAAATATAATTTTAATAGAAACCAAATATATAAATGATACGTAGACTATGGACAAATAAACTATTATAGTTTCTTAGTGAATTTTGTTGAATATGATTTAAGTATTGCCATATCTTTTTTATTATATTAGTTTTTAAATGAAAACTTTCATTATTCCCTTTTTCATTATTCAAAATATTCAATAGTTTCATACGATTTCCAAGAATAATTGTGAAATGTAAAATATGATATAATCCTAAACTAAATACAAGATTTTAAATTTTGAGTTTTGGTATAAGACTATTTACATTCATATGAAATGTTGTCGTAAATTTAGCAGCAAATCCTTCGAAATCCACAGATAAAAGCCCTACGAATTGATATTGGCAAGGAGATCCATTCAGACATGTTTCTATAGGGGCGCTTTCTATTTACAGAGGGGGTGACTGGAGTGTGGACTGCGGGGTTTACGACAGCAAGAAATTTTGGTTTCTTGATTAAAAAAGTAATTAGAAAACTAAATGAAAGTTTTACGCAGCACAGTCAAAGGGTGAGCGGACTCGTGAGGGGGGCGAGTGGGGGAACGAAGGTGGTACAGTCGTTTGGTGAAATGGTAAATAATGTAAAGTGAAATAACTGTACATGGTCTTCACATCCACACACACACACACACACATACATATACTGGCAAGTCGAAGCTCATGTGTGTTTGCCTTTGTTCTGTGTGCAAAATTGAAAGAGAAAAAGAGAGAGAGAGAGAGAGAAGTGTTTGGGGAAAGCAAACCCGAAGCTCACCCCTTTCGACGGTGAGGAATGTGTCCTGTATCCTGTAGGGTTCACTACATACCAAATGAACACCCACACACACACACTCACACGCACACACAAGCACACGTATGAGCTCATGTATAATGGCGCTGGGAATTGGAAGGGGTTGGTTCTTTGGGCTGTTGGGCTGCTGGGCTGTTGTCCTCAACTTGATGGGTGGGTGGCTGTTTATTGGGTGGTTGGGCGACGGCCTGGGTTGCTGGTCATATGTGTGCTCATGTATGCAAGACGAGCTCAGTCGAGTCCCATACACTCACACTCACGCTCTCACACACATGTGCGCACAATAAATGTTTTCGAATGTCATTTGCAGCTAAGATGGCGACCATTAATATGGAACGAAAGGATTTGTTTTAATTTCGCTATGTGTGCGAGTTGTGTGTGTGCGTGTGCGTGTGTGTGTGTGTGTGTGTGTGTGTGTGTGTTTTACTTTTGGTTTGAGGGGGTGGCAAATTCACAATAGTTGTTGTCGTGCTGAGGGCCAAACAATTTCGTCGCAACTTCTTCTGCAGCCATATGTGTAAATTAAACTGACAAACACTCAGAGGAGAAGCGTCCACAAGTCATTTAACTAGAGAAAGTCCTCCCTCTTCCCCTTCCCCCCGGTCAACCCCTTTCCACATATATATACATATATACCCATTACATATGTTGTAAGTATTTCATATAACTTTGTTTCGGCTTTTTAGGGGGCGTGTTGTGGGAATGGCAGACAGACTGCCTGCCTGCCTTTGCTTTTGCTTTGGGGATTTCTCGTTGTCGGCTACGTTTCTAAATTGAGTAATTAAAAACGCCCAAAATGTTGAATTGCATTCGTACCGCCCCCAACCCCCTAAGCCCCTTGCAAACTGTCATTGCCATAAGCGAGGCACGTAGTCGCATCTATGGATTCATTTACTGCCTTTTTATTTTGCCAGAACAACACCCAAAGGAATTTCACAATAGATGTACAATATGCATGATTTTTCAATGATTACCGGGTATTTCTCACAGCAAAGTTGCGAAGGGAATCAAATATGTGGCTAAAGTTGCCAATTTACTAAATCATTTGTTAAGAAAACTAATGAAATATTAAATATTTGAATAAAAAAGAAACTCGAGTAAGGGTGCAAACTTCGCAAAATTAAAAGGAATTCAAGTGATTTTTACACCCACTTCGCACAAGAAATTAGAAAATAGTAAATTTATTAAACATGTTGGTTAAGTGACTTCCGGCCCTATAAAGTATATGTATTCTCTTGATTAGCCTTAATTCAAATAATGTATTAGTCTATGTCTGTTTGCCTGGATATAAAAAATCATTAGAAACCAGAATACTTTTCTTTTTAAATGAAATTTCTGTTTTAGCTTTATTTTAAACTCAACAATAATTTCTCTTCTTGTTTTCAATGTATGTGAAATACTTAAGAGAGTGGAAAACAGAGAACTTTTTGGCACGAGGTCATTATAAAAATTGACAATAACTGAGGTTAAGAAAGAACGTTTAATATGGTCGAGGAGACAGGGTACCTTGGAGTAGAGCACTCTCGACTAAAGCATTTATATTTTATATCAGCTGATTAACGTCTCTACTTCAAAACTATAATAGCTAAAGACTTTTTTCTCTAAAAAGGCATTTGCGGCTCAAAACTGAAATATGTTGAGGAAATTAAGTTTACTGGTGAGCAGGAAAGTTTTTATGAAATGTATGCTCACTAAAAGAAGAACCATTAAAATGCATACTGGTTTAAATTAAATTCTTCTTGTTTTTTTAATTAATGATGATTAAAATTTGACATGACATTTTTTAAGTTTCATTACTGGCCAGTCTGACTGAGAACTTCGGTTAATTTGATCCAGTTGTTTATTAACTGCAATAGTTTTTTCATTATTATTTACATTTACATAAATATTTGCAAAACAGAATAAATAATAGAACGATCAAAAGAATTGCCAAGACTGACGCCATCTGTCGAATTCGAATCTCGGTCGACTCTTATTAAATTCCTATTTTCATTCAGCCAGATAGGACAATAAGTTTTATAAAAATAGACATGGTTTTTATTATAAATTAAAGTAAACATGTCATATACTAAATACTACTGCAAGTCTATTGAACTGATTTATATTTTTAGCTGAAATTTCCAAACAAATCCCAGAGAAGTTTCACACTCAATTTGTCAGACGTCTAATCCATCAACTCGATCTTTGATTGCAAATGTATTTCTGTTGTAAATCCGTAAGCCCATCGCATGAATGCCACCTAAAGAGAGAAAACAATGGGGCAGACCTCTGTGTGTGTGTGTGTGTGTGTGTGTGTGTGTGTTTAATTTAATTACTCAAAATGTCCAATGATATAAGAAAGCGACATACATAGAACTGTTGTTCAACTAAGTGAATTCACATGAAGTCTGTGCGGAAAGGGATTTCACAGGATGTGGTGGAGGCAAACTTGTTGTTTTCGTTGTATTCGAAAAATCATTTGGAAGATGTGTGCTTGCTTGATGAGATGAGAGGCGGACGTTCCGTGGCAACGGAGAAGCATCCCATCATCCCACCCAACCACCCCTCCAGCTAACCACCACTCCATCCATCTATAAGCTCAAACCCATGACAGCAGCTCTGTCCCATTCCAATTTCGCGCTGGGATTCGCGATGGTGCGTGCTTGTCGGCCCATAACGGATATTTGCGTTGTCATATCAAAGTCCCATATGGCCCGTTACCAGAAGCACACAGCGCCAGGGAGCAGGGGGGGCGGAGTGTTTTGGGTTGGGTGTGGGGCAAAAGTGTCATCAAAGTCTAGGGCGCTCCAAGGATGCCATCAAAAATGCCAGTCGTACTACTCTATGCACATGTGTAAGAGTGTTCTATATACACACGCGTATGTATTCGGCATAGGTACATATATATGTATGTGTATATATACTAGATGGACTCACACACACACACACGCTGGAGAGGGACAAGTCGGTTACATAGAGTAAAGCGAAGGAATAAACGAAATGTGATAATAAAATACAAAACCAATAAAGGAAAGAGCTCTTTACACTTCACTTGCTTACCAAGAGTCGTCGACACACACACACACACACACTGACGCACACACACTGACACTTAAGGACGCTACTGTTCATCAGACATGGCCATGGCCCTAAGAAGAAGACTTCCGATGCCGTTTTACGAAATGGCAAAAAGCCTACGGTTATTCGATGAATTCATGGCAGGACCCGGACACAAGGACACGCAGGACCAAGAGCACCACAGGGCCCAGGATAAACAGGCAAAAAGGAAGCAGGCGTTCTGGGCAGGGTAATAACGTGATAGAGGTGGCTGCATTGGGACTTTTCAGTTGGAGTCGGGCGTCGTTCTGGGAGGATGTGCGCAACGGTGCGTTACACATGAGGGAATGGCAATGCCGGAGAAGATGAAGATAGAGATGGCGATGGGGAGATGGCGATGGTCGGAGAGGGGAGAGGGGAGAGGGGAGCGCTGGGTGAGAGTGGATCATCATTTTTTATTTTCCGCCGAGTCCCGGCAACCAAATGTGGAAAACAACGACAACAACAACAACAACGACAACGGCAGCAGCACATGACACCCAAACTCGGCCAACGGCAAGTGTGGCACATTTGTGTTCCTGTGTGTCCCTGTGTGTGTGCGCGAGGGTGTGCAGCAATGTGTGTTACTTTTATTTTCGCTATCAGCCATTTAACAACAGCATGCCCCACACACACACACACACACGCACACCCCATTGCCACATCAACTGTCAAGTTTACTGACGCCCCGCTGCCTCCGCCCCGCCAAGGATATAAACATTTTTTATCATAAGCGAATTTCGTGGCAGCGTGCAAAAAATAACAGAAACAACAACAACAACGACAACAAATAATAAAAAAAAAGAAAAGAAAAGTATGCCAGAATGAAACGAGAATCGCTGCTTTACTGTTACGGGGCTTCCCCTATCTCATTCCCTCTCACTCTGCGTCTCTTTCTAACTGGCTTTCGCTTACACTGTTTGATTACTTGCTGCCTATCTGCACAACAGATGACGCTCTCACATTGACAGACGATAGACACTCTATAAAGCTATCCCATCTTGTGAAATATTCGCAATTTTATAAATAGGGTCCTTTATATCCTTTACCAAACTATTCAAATTACTATAGTAATATTATATTACTCAGCTAAATCAAATGCATTCAATATTTTTAAAGCGCAATTCAAAAACATAACACAAGGCGAAGAGTATTCACATCAAATTATTTCTAAATTAAATGAATAATAAATAAATTAAATTAATAATTATTCAGATATCAGATTCATTAACAAAAACTTATATTGTAGTATCATGAAAAATCCACTTAATATTTCAATCAGCTTAAAAAGTTCATCTAAAGTCTCAGAAAAAAATCTCATATTAAAAAGGGCAAACACACATCTTAGACGTTTAAAAATATGCATTATTTTATAAGTTAAATATTTTATCCAAATTAATTTGTAATAAATGGAATAAATATGTAATTCCGCTCTTGGCACTACCAACAAAACTAATATTTACCACCATATTTATTAATTTATTTTATAAAAATACCATTATAATGGTTCTAATTTTATAGTTCATGATTTCTTCAAAGATTTTTAGTTTTGTGTAGTTTAAAACATCTTATGCAAAAATCATTATTATTGAGGAAAATAAAAAAATTCAAATATTGATCATTTATTTGCATTTGTTTTTCGTTCAAATATTTAATTGCATTTTTTTTTTGAGTGAATAAAATAGAAATTAAAACGTCTTTGATTTACTTGTTTGAATAAAGAAATGATTATGGTAAGAAATATTCTAAATTAATAGCAATTATTCATTGTTGATATGGATGATATGGGCATATCGATCAAAAATGTTATAATAATTTTTGGTGTGCATTATTTCGTCGATTCTCGGTGTGTTATTTTCTATTTCCTTGAATTTACATAATCTTCATATTTTGAATTTTTGCATGTCAATCTGAAAATCGGAAATTACATTTATGTTGAAATTTATGTTTTCTCTATTCCGTAAAGCAACTCCGGCTAATAACCTGTCTGGATTTCGTGGCAAAAAACTTTGCCTAGCTAAACCAGAGACTTGTCAGAGTGCCAAAAAATTTGCACATCTATCGATCTATAACATTGTATGCACATCATCCCCCCTCCCCGCCCTCCACCGTCCACGACAGGCTGATGCCAATAGCCTGAAGCGTTCGCAGCGCCATTTGACCTACGTCCTACGTTGTTTAGCATTTGAAAGGATGTTTACCTATAACGCGTGTGCCACAACATGCCTGCTCAGTGGGTGGATTGGGTAAATGGGTGGTGCGGTGGTTGCGAGAGTGGTTAAATGGCAGGGGCAGAGAGAAAGAGAGAGAGAGAGCGAGAGAGACGGAGAGGGAAGGATGGTCTTCTGTTGCCTGGGCAGCGCCCCAGTAAATTTTGAATATATTATATATGCAAAGTATTCGAGAATTGGTTTTTTCGCTTATCCAACTGCCAATTTTCTATATGCTATGTATGTGTACGTGTACATGTGTCTGTGTGTGTGTGTCTGTGTGTGTGTGTGTGTGTGTGTGTGTTGGTGTCTGCGCCGCCTGTCGAGTTATCTTATGGCAATTTTGCATTGAGCGGGGGCGACAAAGGGCGACGGTCCACGGCCCATTTTGCACACCCTCTTTGCCCGTTATTTAAAATGGGTTCCGTTTTTTGCCAATGTTTTCGGTGTTGTTGTTGTTGCCGTTGTAACCGTTACGCTTGGCGAAATGGCGAGGGCCGGGGATGGGAGCGGGCGATGCGGGGGAAGCGCGGGAGGACAGCAAAACGCTGTAAATCCAAAGGACTTGGTGCGGAAGCCAAAGATAACATTTTTGCACAATTCTCTGGTGTCATTTCCATCCATGCACATGCCAATTGATGTGTTTTTACTTTCAGCTTGGCAACCACCAAACCCAAACAACAGCAACAACCAGAGAGTCAAAACATACTACGCCATGTCCGACTAGGATCACGCACTTCGAAATACCCTTTCTGCATTCACCAAGTATATTTACTTTGGGAATCCAATAAAAATAGGTCAATATATAAATGAAATATTTAATCAACAAATAATAGTCATTTTTAGTATCGTTCAAATGAAACTATAATCGAAGCTAAGAAAAAAAATATAGAAACAAAGCTAAGAATATATTATATATAATTGATTGTAATGAAAAACAGTCTAGAAATGATTTATTACCTAAACAATAATTCGACTCATGCGCCAAATATGATTTGAAATATTCTGCAATTATGTTTACTCAGTATCCGATTGTATTGAAATAAATTATTATTATTTTTTGATGATCCTTTCGATTCTACTGCAGTTTCTATTACAAATGAAATTTATTATAATATATATAAAATATATTTATTTTCTAAACTGAATTTATCTAAGAAATCGATGTTGCTAGTTGGATGTTGCAGTGTTTATGCCCGATTGAAGGGAATTAGCACCTGGTCTGCCATTGGGCTAGCTAGCTATCGCGTCTTTCAAACGAATCTCATCATCGACCTCATCATCATGCTCATCTGCACCAGCAGAAGCGATTGCCACTGCGACTGCGACAGTGGCAGCAGCAGCAGCTGGAGCAGCATCTAAATCTGGCAGTAGCAAGAGGCATGTGGCTGACACCCCCGCGCCGCTTTCACTTCCCCCCGCCATCGAGCGGGCTAGCGTGTGTCCTCCTCCATTTGATTTGAAGGCATGGATTAAGGAGTGCGCCGATAAGAGCATGAAAGCTGGCAAGGTGAAAAAGTTGCCATTGCTTCACGACACGACATGGCACATTAGTCAAAAAGCAAGTTAGGCGAACGTTCTTTGGTTCCGCTACTAAGTAATAGACTGAAGACGAAAGGGCGAAAGCACGCAGCGGAGAGGGGCAGCGGGATTTATGTAATGCAATAACACAATTATATTTGCAAAGCTTTGAAGGCTTCAAAAATATCGTGGAATACTTACTGTTTCCAGTGGATCACCATTCGTTTTAATATTTATGGCAAACTAAATTATTGAAGCTTACTGAAAATATATGAAATTCATGTTTTAAATATATCTATGAATCAAGAACTTCAAGAGACAATATAACTTTATTTTGTTTGCTAAAATAAATGATTAAAGCTTACTAAAAATATTAGTTGCATGTTTCAAATACTTCCAGAAATTAATTTTATTTTAAACAAAATTATTGAAGGTTACTAGAATTTGTGAAATACATGCTGTGAATATTTTTAGAAATTAAATAGCTCAAGAGAACATTTTGTTTAAATATAAATGATGTATGCTAACTAGCAAAAAAGATTTGCATACTTTGAATACATCAAGGAATCAAAGACTTCTTTAGAAACAATTTCTTTTAATATTTAGCCTAACTAAGTGAACTCTTACATATTTCCAGAAATCCATTTCAACTATTCTATAATAATGACGGCAAACAGACAGGTTTTGAAATGTATTTTTTGCATAAAGAATATTTGACATTCATCGATAAAAATAATATTTAATTTAATTTGAATAATTTGAATGGAATATTCCTTGTCCTTTGCTGTAGAATTGTGAAACGAGCTCTTAAAATACTCGCAGTGTGGAAGTGAAATTCTTTTCTAAATCGCTTCAGCTACAGCAGCACTATTATTATATTTCATTCTCTCGAGCATAAACCAAACCTTCTAATTGGCTGGCTAAGAAGTTGCCTTGGCAGCGACGACAGACATGTTAACCAAAGTATTTTGGAATAGTTCTCGGAGCGGGCGAAAGTTTTGCAGCCGGTTGTGTGTCAAATACATGCTACAGTTATTCCAAAAATATTTGAGCACTTTGGAATGTGTTTGATCCAACACAAAGCGTGCGAATAGTTTGGCAAAAGCGGCTGTCTTCGCCCCCTCCCCCTTCCCTTTCCGCTTCCCCTTCCACGGCCTATGCTTTGCCGTGTGGCATTTGGAAAATGTGTTGCAAGTGCCCGGCGGTAATAAATAAAATGAACTCAGTGCGAGGCAGCAACTGTGGCAGCAGCTACAGAGAAATGCAATCAATTTCAAGTTAAATTTTTGGCATATCGAGGTTTACGAAAAGTCTCCTCCCCTCCGCCTCCGCCTAACACATATAGTATACATATATATGCGCTCATGGCAACGCCAACCCCAATGCTCGAGAACAGCTTCAGCTTCAGCCTCCCACCAGAAAAAAGGGAGTAAACACACATTCACCTATCGACATTGCCCATCATGAGCAGCATCAGCAACAGGAGCTCCCCAAGGGGCAGACGGGGAGGGGAAAGACACACACACACACACAGACACACATGGCAACGCTCGCGAAGAGGAAGAGCAAGAGCAAGAGGATGGGGAGGAGGACGAGCATTGCTGATGGCCACAAAAGACAGCATGGCTGCCGAGGCAAGGCAGCGTCCTAACGCTTCACTGGATACTTACTGTGAAAGTAGACCCATTCAGATACACACACGCACACACACGCACACGCACACATAATCCCCATGTGTGTATGTGTGTGACAGCAAATGCCAAAACCCACCCGCAGGCCGACCGTCAAACCACCCACCCAACGACTGAGGCAACCGTCCATGGACCTGCCACACACACACGCACACTCGCTACATATGTGTGACAAATGTGTGTGTGTGTTTGTGTGTGTGGCCATCGCCCAGCGAGCGCCATGTTGGCGGCAATGGCAGCAGTCATGTTGAAATTTTAATTCCTCGCCCACTCAATTTGCTGCTGTCTCCTTCTTCCCCCTCCCCCTCTGCCCGCTGCTTTGTTGCGCTGTCTGGCACTCGAAAGTTGTCCCCATGCGAGTATCAGTGTGTGTGTGTATGTGTGTGTGTGTGTGTTGAGGGAGCTGCGGGGCAGCTGGAACATCACTTGGCCAAGCTGTCTCTCTCTCTCACTCAGTCTGCCTCTTTTTCTCCCACTCTCTCTCGCTCTTTCGCTCTCTCTTTCTCTGTACGCTGTCTGTCTCGCTCTCGCTCTGCTCGCGCTGTCTGCGAGGCAAGCAAAAGGCTGCTGGTCGTCCAGGTGGCGTCGTCTGGGCTTTGGCCTGCTGCCTGCCTGAGTGGCAGCGACAGGAATCCTCAGTGTAGCAAGTACCCCACGACCCCCTCTCCCCTCTCCCCTCCTCACCGCCCCCTGCCCCCCGCCCCTGTTGATTTGGAGGTTCGTGTCTGTGCTCAGCTGGTCTGGTTGAATGCTGCGGTAAGCAAGGACCCAACTAGGACAAAAGAGCAATACTATTCAGCACATGACTCGTCTCCTCTGCGAGTGTGTGACTGTCTCTGTGTATGTGTGTGTGTGTGTGTTCGTGTGTGTGTGTGTGTGTGTTTGCATTAAGTACATGGCTCCACTTCACATGTATTTGCATGTGACTGGCCCCAAAAGAGAAGCAAACCGCACAAAAATGAAACACCGCAAAGCGTGTGCCATGACATGTGATTGAGAACGACGTTTATATGCAACGACACACACACTGACACACACTCGCACACACTCGCACACACTTGTAGCTAGAGTTACCTGAGTTAGTTAGTTCGTTAGCATTTATGCACTCCTTTGTATGCGCACATCTCTCTCTCCCCTCTGCCTTCTGCCCTTTCGCCACATTTTCCTTTTCTTTTCGCCTTTGCTTGTTTCGGTTTTTATTTTTTTCTTTTTTTGCCAAAACTTGTTAGCTCACCAAATGTTAAAGGCAATAAATCTCAACGTGACTCAAGAGCTGAGGCAGCAGCTTCCCTCCCTTCCCAGCTCGTGGCTTGCCCAATTGATCATGTGACATGCTCCACAAATCAATAGACTTTTCACATTTTACAGTTGAGCAAGTTGCAGCACAATGCAAGTTTTACGCTGAGACTAGCAATATACTGGTGATGATATTCTACATAAGGAATGATTATCCCTACATCTACATACATATATTGTATAATTACTTCCATTTACTATGTATTTACATAATTTAAGCTATTTTATATTGCAAAAGTACAACTTTAGTTATATCCGTGTGATGAAATCCTTAGGCGATTCCTAATATTTGCAATGTTCCTTAAAATATTTCCAACAATTCTTGTTTAACTATTGAAAATAATAATGGCATTGAGTCATCGAGATATGAAGCCGATATTTTTAATATAAATTATCCTCAATTATTTTCGTATAATTTTAACTTTCCTATATTGCAAAGAATTACTCAATGAAATTACAGGGAATCGAATATGAAAATCTATCACATATTAACAATATCTTTGGAATCCAGAGTCTCAAAAACTTAAATAAAAAATCGGATTTGTAATTTTCATATATATATTCTGTTTTTCTGGTCTTAATATTCAACAGTTATTTAAGAAATATTTTTCTTGAGAATTTGCATTAATAAACCTAATGAAATAATTAAATTCGAGTATTCGTATGAAAATAATTAATATTCTTAAAATATATGAAATGTAGAAAAATAGCTTAACAACTAAAAGGGAATATCGAATTTGCATTATTATCATATAAATCAAGTTAAATCGTAAGATTATAATAATAGTTAGTGTTTCTAAAATATTTTTCGCATGACATTGAATATGTTCAATCCGCACAATTTTATTGAAACCTTTATCTCGGTATTGGCAATTCCTTGGCTTTCAGTAAGCAGTTCGGTGCAAACGCTCCTGTACAAGATGGAAACCTTTGCTAGATTGTTAGAGTTCATTGTTAGAGCACCGTGAAGTTCGTGATTCAGCATCAATCAGCGCTGAGCTGTGTGAGACCTTGTGCTACCGACAAGCTAATAATCCATAGTGTCGCGTTCTTAACGCTCAGTTGGGCAGATTTGCATTGCCATGCAAATTTTATCATCAGACTGTGGAGATTGTCAGGCTGCTGCACATCTCCCGCAGTGCAGCACAAAACCGCAAACTGTTCGTGGCTGCAACAGACACAAACAGACAGACAGACAGACGGACAGACGGAGACCTTTTTCGGGCTGGCACGTAGAAGGATCGAACGGTAGCGTCGTGCAGTTCAATTAATTATACGTGCGCAAATACCTTAATCCGCATATTCACAATCAAAATTCGAGAGCCGCATCCGCAGTATCCGACAGATACTTGCAACAACAGGGGACAACAACATTCGTATGCAAACACACACACACACACACACACAGAGAGCACCTCATCAGTCAGTCAGTCAGGAAGGAAGGAAGGGGTGCGGGTTGCGAGGGGCAAGGGTTCGCCGTGGGTCGAAGGGTTCTTATCATTACTTCTTTGCCGAGCATGCAACTGACAATCGGCAACTCTCAATTGGGTTGCTCTAGTTGTTGTTGTTGCTATTATTATTATTATTATTGTTGTAGTTGTTAGGAGTATTTGATCCATTTGTGGGTATTACGTTCACTTTGTTGCCAATTTTGACTTGTTCCGCTTGCTAATCAAATTGCAGGGCAAGTAAGTAGCTCTTCAGATCGATTTTGATATGAAATTGAGTTAGTATAGCTATAGTAATAAATTAATTTGCTAATTGAATAATTGTCAAAAAATAGTGCTTTGGATAAGAATAAAATATTTGTAATAAAAACTTAATTTGGAATTATATAAAAATGAATACAATTCATTAAATAAATTTAAAAACAAAATTAAGTTAAAACTTTTCCAATCAAATTAATGCATTTGGAAAAATTTGAATTACTAGTGGTTGGATCGATTTTGAAACCATATTGAGCTCGAATGATTTTTGAAAGACACAAAATAAATACATTTACTAATTACAAAATGAATTAAGAACGTATAAACATATATATTCTACAAAATAATTGTAATAAAAACTTCATTTAGAATTTTATAAAAATTTACACAATTCCCTACCTTTTGAAATTAATTTTAAAACAAACTTGAGTGGAATTCATTCCAATGAAATATGCAATAGAAGTGCACAACAAAATAAAATGTAAAAATAAAACTAACTTTGCAGAATTGAATGAAGTATGATGCATCTACTAGAATTTAAAATAAATACATTTACTTACGCTACTGCATTGTAGGGTTGTAAATTTTCTTATAAATGTAATGACTAAATTGAGTACGATTAAATGTAATAACATATGTTTTATCTAATGACAAATGTTTGTAAATATTTTTCGAATGGAAGAATTGGAATTTTGCACTTTTGCAATCTGGAGCGTTGCCATGTTGTGTGAATATCTGAGGCAAATTTAAATTTGTCAAACTGCACAATCCTCATCCACGTACAACACAAGAGTTATGGATTGGGTCGGCGATACAGCTGCACTCTGATTGAGTGTGGAGTGTGAATACGAGTATTCGAGTGAATAGATAGCTGCGCCATTTCGATACGCAATCAATAATTCTAATCAAGTGCGAATGGTGACGCATAAAAATCGCAACGATTCGCTCTTCCACGCTGACTTTTATGTACGATATGCAAAAAATACAGATTCCCAATAAATATTGGCTGCGGCAAGTCCATAACCTTTGCCCCCCGCCCCCCTCCGTCTACCCCAGAACCCAGCCTCGTTGGCCTATTGGCCCTTCTGTGCCGCGACATGACCGTAAAAAACACCACACAGCGGCGCGTCCTTTACTTTTTTGCAGTGATCGAGTCCATGGGGGTGCCAGGCAGGACTCACCGCAGTGTGCGAAAAAAGGGTAACAACAACAAGAACAACAACAACAACGAGTAGAAGAGGCAGCGGAACATTCTGTCAGTCGTTTTGGTATGTAAATCAACTTTCATTGTTCGATTTAAACAACGCGTTTGGCATTGAAATACAAAAAAAATCACATTTCAATGCTTACAAAATAATAAATTATCAAACACTCTCGCAGTCTCGCAGTTCCAGCGCAAAGGGCAAGGGCAAGGGGTTGGGCGAAATATAAAAAACCGCGCAGAAGAGCGAAAATAAAAAAAATATTGCAACAGCCAGGAGTAGTCGAAAAAAAAAATAGAGGAGAGGAAAGCAGGAAGAGAGATTGGGTTACCCTGCCGTTAACCCTTCGTGCAATCAGCGCTCCTGACATTTGCATGTTCGCCAAGGGAAGGGGGGGTGAAAAGGGGTAAATGGTAAATGTGAAATGCCTAATGGAAATTTGACACACAAATCTCATAAAACAAAAAAAAAAATAAAAGGAGGAGAAACGTCGAAATGCAAAATGCGCATTGTATCTATTCAATGTCTATCTATCTATGTATCTATCCGACTATCTATCGATGGGACGGTTGTATCTTTTTTGTGTGCTTTCGGGTAGCGGACCCGCCCGTTCGGCGTTTTAGGAACGAATCCATAAATCGCAATGTTGCCAAAATGGGATAACAACCTCGGATAAACATGACACCCAACTGTCAATAGATATTTCGCGGTTCCTTCCATAATGCTGCACACGCGCATTTGAATGCGAATGGTGAACGACTCTACGCATATGAATGCGAACGGGTGAATGCGCAGGATATGCGACAGGATACGTGTGTGTGTGTGTGTGTGTGTGTGTGTGTGTGTGTGTATGGCTGGTTAACTGGATGGATGGATGAGCATGCTGCTATTTGATTTATGTCAAAATTCTAACGAGCTACTCCTTTTTTATTTTTTTTTTGTTGGTGGTCTTGTTGTTGCTTCTTTTCCAAGTGCTCATTTTAATACGAGCAGACACTCACACACTCACTCTGGTGCTCGCATTCGCATTCGCACTCAGTCATGTGCGAGCGCATCCTTTTGTGCTTGCCAAAGGATGTTGCCGAAAAGATTCTTATCATTAATCAAGGCTTTGTCAATAAATGTCAGCGTTGTGAAATTTCAATTTCACACCGAAGCAACTCGACTGCCAATTGCCAATTGCCAATTTTCGCGCTGTTATCGTTATCGTTATCAGCCCGCACCGCAACCGCAACAGCTAAAAGTTGACATCTCTATTAAGGCCCAACAACGACAACAAATTCGTTTAAGCAATTGAGTTTTACACCGCATCAACTTTAGTCACAACACTTTACAAGTTCTCAACAAGGAAATGTATCGAACTTCAGTCTAGAACATCCAGCCAACGAAATTCTGATTGTGTTGAACAGTGTTATTAATTACTTATTAAACATTGCACTGCAATGTATATTGATTAAAATATAAGAATTGATGTAGAGTTTAAACATTTGCCGCAAGTATCATTAAAAAGTTATGATCTAAAGTTACTTTATTATACAATTACTTGTGTAGCATGAGAGCTGGTTTTTAACCAATTCGAGAACTGCTTCCAAAGTTCAATACCATATTGGGAAAATTGTTTATCACAGAGCTTATTAGTTTTCCTCTAAGAGAAGGAAATAATGAATTTATGTAAATAATTTGACTGTTTTATTTATATAATATTGTGAAGTAATGGTAAAGTCTTTACACGTGTCCGTGAATTATAATACTTAATAGTCTTAGCATAATTGGTGTACCATATGCGTTGTATTAATTTTTTAATTTCATTTATTTTATTTTAGAGTCGACTATGAACAGTCAACATTTAAGAAATTAGTAATTTAAATTTATTGAAAATTTAAAATTAAAATTGAATATATGAAGAAATTATCAATTCAATATTTATAAAATTAAAAACTCTGGGGGTATTGTTAATATATTAAATTGTTATTTCCCAAATGATAATAACAATAATAATATTAATAGGAAAAATATAAAATGAAAATAATAATGATAATAATAATAATAATGAAAATAATAATAATAACAATAATAATAATTATTTCAATTAGAATTTCAATTCCATAGAAAATAAGAATTATTTCAATTAGATAGGTGGATCAGATAAGTAATTGGATTCATCGACCTATTGTATTATATATTTGTTGTTGCATCTGAAGCGTATCGATTTATCGATAGATGCATTTACCATGCGAAATTCAGTCATTTCGCATAATAATGGCCACACCCTTTGTTTAGCCATGAAGCTCGCATTATTGAACACACACGACACGATGCCACTCCTTGTTCGTCGCCCCCAGCCCCCAGCCCCTTCTTGCCCCCTTCCTCTCTTCCACTGCCACCGCCGCTGCATACACACATGGCAGCAAAGTCTGGTAGCCACAATTGCTAGGAGGCGAACGAGCTGCGGCTTTGCAATTAGGAGGAGCTACGACGCTGACGCTGACGCTGATGACGATGACGATGACGATGGCGATGAGGACGACAACAACGAGAACGTCCTAAGCAATGTGTGTGCACATAACGTAGCAATCGTATACTCCGCGTCTATATACTCCGACGATGTCCTCCCCACACACACACACACACACAGACACACGCTGTGCTGTCTGACAGGACTTTGCCAGTTCTATATTCGTGGAGCTCGTCGTATTCGTACTTAGCCATAAACTTTGGTCGCCAGCGACGCAGCTAACAGTTAAATTACCACACATGCCCCGCCCCCTCTCTGCAGTGTGTGTGCTCGTGCTCCATCTCTCCATCCTGATGCGGCCACTGTTTGTGTGCGCCAATTAAAAGCGGCATTAGCGAAGCTGCTGCTGCTGCTGCTGCTGCTGCCTCCTCACAACTCCTGCTTCCTGACATCCTCACATGAGTCTGTATGCAAGAAGCGCACTTCAGAGCCACCAAAAATTTGAGTACGCGATGCGAGCGAGAGAAGGCGAGAATGGCCAGGAGTGATGTGGAGTGTGGCGTGTGGCGTGCGGCGAAGGATTTCAGGATGAGGCGGCCCATATGCAAAATTTCTAACCATAAATTGCCGAACCAAAACTTGTACAACGAGCGTAATGTTTTCCTTGCGGGGAGGGGGGCGAGGCGAACGGGGGAGAGGCTTGTGCTTCGAGAGAGGCTTGTATAGATATTAAGCGAAAACAACGAAGCGAGAACGAGGCCAAATCCGCATCCGAATCCGCATTCACATGCGCTAATGAATGCGCCGCGGGCGCCCCATTCCTCTGCTGAAATGGTGTGTGGCATGCGGCAAAGTTTTTGCTGGATTGCTGCTGCCGTTGGTCGCCCCCTAAAACTAGTCGCCGTTTATTTAAAATTATCCCCCACTAAACTATGTATCGCACATACTCGTATGCCCGTGTGTGTGTGTGTGTGTGTGTGTGTGTGTGTGTGTGTGTGGCATTTACAAGTATTTGCCACAATGGCGTCCAATCGCTGCAGCGCCGCACACAATGATTGCCGAAGACAAAGCGTTCGCGCTCTTGCTACTTGATAGTACTTATTGCAACATGTGGCACGTGTAAATAACATATTGGGGATAACATAAATGCCACGCAATGAGAATGCATTAAATTCCTGCGCCACTTTACAATTTTATTTACTTTCCAGCATTGTTATCTTTTTCCGAAGAAATCGCATTTTATTTACAGTCCTCACACTTGAGCATCGTTGAGTTGCAGCATTAGGTAACTGATTGCTACTCGATAATTCGATGCACCAATTATTAAATACATATCAGTTTAATTTTGTATTCCGTTTTTAAAGCGATGAGTTGTCGATGACTTTTCAAAAATAACTTTAAAATAATTTATTCGTATTCTTCCCAAAGATGTTCGCATCAATGTCACTGTTTTGTTGATTACCAAACGCATCTCCACCAGACATTTTAACCAACAGTTTAATAAAATAGCTGACATAGCATTGCAATTTGCCACTAATCAACAATGAAGGATACTACAAGAAAAACCTTTATTGTGCAATTCGGTTCATGGCACTTATTCATTTCAATTATATGAATTAATAATATTCGAAATGTATCGATCACTTACTTTATTCCATTAATAGCACAATTCAGTTGAATTTGCATTTAAACAAGTTTTGCTTAATTGTGTGCATATTTTTGTATAACTCAGCAGCAGAATATTCTATCAATAACTTTTCGATAGTATTAATAATTCAAAATTTACAAAGCGCATTTATAAATTGGCAACGATTTTCAATCGCTTCTATTTGTTTATTTATACACTAGGCGCTTAAAACTAGAGCCACTTTGTCTTCAATTCTGACTACTCTAAAATTTAAAATTTGTGTATATTTTCTTATTATAAATATTTGTTGATTAAAAAAAATATTAATGGAATTTTCTATTGCTACAAGTATAAATATTATTATAAATAAATACGTAAGTAGCTACACAACAACCTAATTCAATCCGATACAGAATAATCCCATAATAATCATATTATTATTTATTTACATATATAAATAAATCAATTACTTCAAAAACGTAAATTCTAAATTCTGGGAGATCCCGATTTGCGAGAATTCCAATTTGTGAGCCTCTACTTTGCTCGGTTGCACTTGTGCAATGCGATTCAAATCAAAATCGCTTCATTCCCCGCCCACTCGTTTAGCACGTGAAGAGCTGCCAAGTCCTGGGAATGATTGATATGGACGTTGTCCGACCTGCACGACGCAGCGCAGCGCAGCGACAGCGACGTGGACTGCGGCAGCGACAGAGGCAGCGGCAGCAGAGCGCAAACAAATGTACTCAGGAGCAACCCTAATCCAACTAGTACACAAATACATTAGCCCACACACGCACACACACACACTCGCACACACACACACACACTCGTTGAAGGCACATCAAGTTGAAGGCAGAGCTGCCAGCCACATGCAAAAGGCACCAAATTGAAAAGATAAACTTTGCCGTCCCAAACCCAGATTGCAGCCCCAACCCCAACCCCTCCTCACCTGCTGCCAGCACAACACACACACACACACGAACACTTACACAGATACATTTTGTATGTATTGATGTTGGCAATCGGCTCCCAGTGGCAACGCATGGGTTCCACTTGGGTTTTTGCAAATGGCACTGATAACATTTTACCCCACCAAACTCTCTCCCCCCCCACACCTATGCTCGCTCTCTCTCCACATTCGCCATTCTCCACATTCTCCACTCTCCACACTCCAATCCTCCCGGAACGCTGCCTCGAGAGCCGTTGTCGATCTGCCGTCTCTGTCTGACACTTATTCTGTCCAGGACGTGTGTGTGTGCACATGATAAATGAGACAATGCGCGAGGAGAGCCACCAAAGGAGCCGTTGGCTACAGCAACCTCATCCCCCCGCCTCACCTCCTCACCTCCTACCCGTCACTCGCTTTGGCAGCTAAATCAACGAAAAGCAACCCCACCGAAAGGCGAATGCCCACCCACATTAATAAAACTTTGGCTGCCTTCAGTCGCAGTCGCAGTCGCAGTCGCAGTCGTCGTCCTCATCGTCGTCGTCGTCGTCCTCGCACAGACACTAAACTGATACTCAATTATACACACACACAGATGCACGCATGTGTGTACATATATGTATATGTACAGGACTCTGCGCACTTGTATGTGTTGGCATCGTGTGTGCATCCTCGCAACTCTCGTATGTATCCTGGGCAGCAGCCATTGCCATTGCCAGACCAAAGCAGCGCACAAAAAGGACACAACTCATACGACCCCCCCCCCCCCCCCCATCCAACACACACACATATACACACACATACACACACGTACGAGGACGAAGCGAACATGGCAACAGCGCCCTGGTTCCAAGGAGCGGCCCAGAGTCCTGTGGCACTAGAGAAAGTTGGCAGAGGGGAAAACCAGGCGAATAACTTGGAACGAGCTATGAAGTTCCCTGTTAGTTCGTCGTAAAATTGATTGAAAATAGCCATAACAAATATTAAGTAGGTCCAAACATGAAAGAGCGATATATGAAGTCATAGATTATAGATCGGAAGATGACCCATAATATTATATATACATATGAATATATTATTTAAAAACTTTCTTGATCCGTTGGAACATAGTATGCAGAAATGGTTATAAGTTCAGAGCACATATATGAAATGCATTTATTTTGTTTTAACAACAATATGTGTTTACTTTATGAAAATTGTATTCATTTTGTATAGTTGGAATTAATGTCTATAGTACAATAATAATAATATATAAAATACAAATAGAATAATAATATAGGCTGACCAACAGACGCTATCAGTATGTTTTTGGTTATAATATTTTCCGAATAATAACATTTCTTATGTTTTATTGGAGTAGGAAATTAAAATAATAATATAAATAAAATAAAATATATTTATTTTAAGAAATAATTTGCCAGGTATTATATGTTATTTAAATTAAAACAAAATAATTTAAACTATTTAACATTTGAAATTATTATCTTTTAAATATTTTGTTTTATAATTATTATTAATTTGGTTTATTTTTGAAAACACGTTATTGTATTTATAAATTAAATAAATTAAAATAAAATAATTTAAGCTATTTAACCTGTGAAATTATTATCTCAAAAATATTTTGTTTTATTATTATTATTAATTTTGCCGTTCAGCATGGATAATCCAATTAGTTTTATTTCTTTTTATTTTAAACAATATATGCCACTGTTTACAAAGCCCATAAAATGAAGTATACATTTTTTGGACTTACATTATATTAGGATCTACTTTGAATAGTTTTACAATTCAGATACCCTTAGAAGGGGAAAATATTTACGTGCTTCTTTTTATCTTCAAAATATTTATATGTCAGTTCTGTGGCAGTTAGACTAAATGCATCAAATATATTTTCTTATTAAAATTTTTTTAAACGTTTATTTATTAAAAAAGAGCGTCCGATCATTACCTCTATTAAAATGTTCTCTTTTTACAATTCTATGTTTAACATTAACTATATTTTGGAATATTAAGCTTAGATAATCAGTATTTCTAATCAAATTCTGCTGCAAAAAAGAAGTGTAGTTTAAAATTGAAATTTATTTAAATTGATATATTGAAAACAATTAACTAACTGAACTTGTTCTAAAACCAGTCAATTTAGTGAAATTCCAAAAATATAACTATAAGTCTAAAATATCCATATTCGCTGGATTTGTTTGACAAGTTGAGTGCACAGGTAAATTCTAGAGCAGAGTCTCGCTTTACAGTCACGGGATTTAGCAAGTCATCAATTTTAATTAAAAGGACTTGGTTCATTTGCGTGAATCCTTTTCGCAATGCAATCAAAACTTGCAGCTCTCCCTCGCAACTAATCAGACTTATGACATATGTCGGTTGTCGGCTGTCGGTTGTCGACTCATTTGCACACTTGCTGCTAAACAGTTTGCAGCAGTTGGCGGTAGCAGATACAGATTTGGCAACATTTCCAGCAAGAGGAACAGCTCGCAGGAGGGGAAGGCAACGGGACTCAGGTTCGGGTTTGGTTCAGTTTTTCGGCGTGAACGCGAAAACATCTGCCCCGAGCCTCCGGGTTATGCGTCGTCGTCGTCGTCGTCATCATCGTTCGTATTCTATGCAAATTAGATGGGCGCGAGCTTATTTATAAGCAACATTATGCGTACGTATTATATGTATATGTATGTATGTATGTGTGTATATAGATGTGTGTGTGTGTGTGTGCGTAACTGATGGCCAGGCATGGTAGCTATGCGTACACTCCATAATTGCGGCCGAAAATTGTATAGCAGTCGCTGGCACATGAGGCGCAACGGATAACTCAAAAACCTTATTCCAACAAACTGCAAACAATAACAATCACGCATAAAATATACCAATGCTGCGCTCACGTCGACTGCGACGGCGACGACGACGGCGACGTTGATGTTGGGACTGCATAACAGATTGCCATCATCGCGCATACGCCGTGTTGCTCCCAAAAATTGAATTGATTTTGCATGGACAAAGTCGAATTTGCAAATACTCTAACTAACAGCACAGAAAACGCTTTATTGCTTTACAAGTGATGATGCTATTGGATTTTCCTTACTGAACCGGTTCAAGAATGGGTTCAACGTTGTATCTTAGTATCGAAAGGTTTTAAGAGCGGCTTGTTGAATTGGTTTTAAAATGTATCACCAGCACTTTCAATTTTGCTCTCGAACAAAACTTGCAAAATACATTGCAATTCGCTAACTGATTAATTATTTAGTTAATCGGGAATTCCTAGCTTTACTTTCGGAATAAATAATTTGCAAGCTTTTGCAGCTGATGGCAAAGTGAAGCTGCTCACCGATATTTGAGAGTGGAGACAGAGTATGCCACATGCAGAGATAACAGCACATGGTTTATGTATGTGTCTGTGGAAATTGTGAATGTATTTTGCATACCTTTGCATACTGAAAACAAACACTATTATCCTGGCGCCATTATGCGCAGATTGATGTGCGTTCGTCAGTGGGCGTTCCGGCAGGTCGCGAGTCGCAACTGAACGAAACACTTGCCCCGAATGCTGGCAGCCATCTGAATGGATGGATGGATAGATAGATAGATAGCTACATGGATAGACGGAATGGATTCAAATGAATGGATACCGGGTTGGGTTCGCTGCCTGCGATGGAGCGAGGGGAATGCCAGTGTGCCTGGCAGGCATTCATTGCACGCTTCGATGACCCGATAAAATTATGCTGATGTTTTGGCACTAAAGTTGGCGCAATTTTCATACTTATCGCTGGAGAACTCGAAAGGCACTTTGATTTTTTCCACATCGCATTCGAAGTTGATGCCGAGCAGGTGAATCAACAGCAGCGAACAGCAACAATAACAACTTGTTGTAATAAATGCAAAATATAATCAAAATCCTCAGCACATCCACTTTCAACGCATCCCCTTCAGGTTCTTTTCGATTCGCGATCCGGCTATAAATTCTAATTTATTATAATGCTGCGAATATTTGCTCAGAGCATAAAACAATCTATATATTCGAAAGAAAAAATACATATTTCCAAGTGGTCTTCAACAACGAATAAGAAAATTCGAATTTAGAAAAATGTTGCTCGAACACATTGAGGTGAATTAAGATATTGTCTAAACTCTATTGAATAAATGTTTTTGTAGTTTATTTATTAATTTGTATACGCTGTTGCCATTTAAATCGAGAAATAAGGGTGATTTCTGACTTCCATTATTGAAATACGTGATTTAAAACAATAATAGTATTATAGTTGTGTAACTATTGAACTCAAAAATGAATTGCAGTTTAGTAAGAACAAAATATTTGTTGCATTTTTTTTTTTTTTTTGTTAAATATATCTCTTAGCATTTAATAATTTAAAAATAATTACTTTTTACACAGAACAACGACAATGAAAGTCGAGAACTCTCAACTAGCGCTACAAGCTAATGCTTATAAATTAGGGAACTAGTCAAATTTAAAATTTTGTTCTATTCTCCCAAAATTAAATATTTATAATTAAAAGAATGTGGGAAAATGTATTTTTCAAATAAATTTTCAATTGGAAATTTTAGATTTTCTATGGGTAAGGGAAGCACAACTTAACAATCTTATTATCAATTTAGATGCACAAAAGAACTTAGAGATTACCATAATATGTTATTTGAAATGCAACCCTTGAAACTTTAAGAAATATGAAGGAGCACCTCATAAAGTTGTTACTCTATTTAAAAGTCGAATTTCGAGTATATACCCCCAATTTGTGTGTCTATTTAATTTGGCATTTTAATAGACCAAGCATTAACCTCGACACTCCTGGGATACGCACATGTTTTGGGTACTTTTAACCATGATACCCTCGACAAAAGCCAGAAAGCAAACAAGTCCCGGCAACTGGCGAGTGACTGATCGCCTCTGACGTCACTGACATCGTCGCTGTTGCCACGTTGATGAGCTGATTTGAGTGCTGGGCGTGACACATGCGGCCCACAGATGCCCCAGCAAGGAATGGACGCAGGACGCAGGACGAAGGACGACGAGGTCTGTCATTCATATAAATCAAGTTCAAAATGAGTCGAGCGACCCTCTTCAAAATATTGAATACCGCAAGTGACCCCTGTCCACCGCTGGGCTGTCCGACCAACTGGTCAAAATACACAAACTGCCGCATCTCAGGGGAGGAAGGCGAAGCGACGACGACGAACGGGATCGCAGTCTAAGCTGCAAATCGGGTTGTGAAATATGACAACTGCGACTACAGTGGAACATGTCGTGAAACGAGGCAGTGGCAAAGGTTACGCGTGCGTTCAGTTCGTGCCCATCGTAAAATTGGGATGCCGGCAATCGGCAACCGCGACACCGGAACTTTTGGGTCAGAAGCTGTCGACGCATGCGCAATGAGCTGGCCAAACATCATTTTGCCGTATGATTTATGGGCCCAGCAATTGCAGTTGATTAATCGCAACGCACATCGCGCAGAAAAATTACAAATAAATAAGCGAAGGTGCGATTTAAGAAAACTATGTGGATAATATTTATTTTTTACTTGACATTTATTTATTGATTAATATTCCTAGCTAAATCGAATAAATTGAATTGAATTGATATTATAATTTTTTTTTTATTTATTTGATAATATAGGTATATATTTTTAATAAAATTTCGGTTGAGGCAACTTAATCCAGTTTTAAATAACTAAAAAGATTATGGATGAAATATTATATATACTACAACCAACTAAATAATGTACTAAAATCTAGTACAATTATATACAGTTTTTAACCAATTTTCTATCATTGAAAAATAACTAAATAAAACATTGTATGAATATTTCAAATTAAAACCAAATTATTAATTAAATTTGTTGTCTACAGCTTCAACTATTGACATCTTGTTAGAAAGACCTTTTTATTTTTCTTTCGAGATATTTTGTCTAGGTTATTCAAATAACTAATTATTGCTGGACGCTGGTACATACTAAAAATGTTTAAATTGTTTTTAATTGTTATTATGGTTAATTTTATTCACATTAGTATTTATAAGTACGCATTATTTTTTTAAACTAAACTAAATAGCGCAAAAATTACAAAATTCATACAACAAAAGTAATTCTTGTAATTATTTTTTTTTTACTAATCCATTAAGCTGAAACTTGTCCAGTTTAATTATTGATATGTTTATTGAGTAAACACATTACATTTTTAAATGTTGTAATTATTGTTTCAATAACTTAAAGTAAATAACTAAAAAAATATTCAAAAATATGAATCTTTGTAATTGGTTGTCAGCAGCTGTATGTGTTTACGAATAATGCAATTAAACAAAAAAAAATAATAAATTTGTACATAATTTTACACATTGCACAAATAAAGGTGCAAGGCTGAAGTGTAAATTAAAGTTAAAATCATTTTTTTGGGTTTAGTTTTACTCATAAGGATATTTTTGCTGAGCCGATAAATGACGCAACTTAACAGATTTTTTGCGCTTATCTCAAAATTATCATAAAAAAATAGGTCACACTATATTTTCGTTAAGTCGAGAAGTATTTAACAGCTGTGTGGTATTGCATGAAAAATCGGATGCCCAAAACAATATAGACTCCAAAATCAAAAATGCACAATTATTGGCAATGCAAAGTTAAAAGATTAACCACAAATATTATTAATATAATATACAGTTTTATGCAATTGGATTTTAATGAATTAAATCTAACTAAAATCTAAGGCAAAGCCTGATCAGTCATCGCACGATCGCGTTCAGCCTTCTCTCTGCTCTCTTGTGGATTGGGCGTATGAGTCAAATTGCTCTCCTAAAGGACGCCAACAACTTGTCGACTGATTGACAAACAAAAATCAACCATGCAGTCCTTGGGCTTCATAGTTGTTGTTGATTTGATTTTGATTTGACGCTGTTTTTTCCCAAGCCTTGCAAATGACGTCACGTGTCAGTTTTATGCACGTATTACGTTGATTTCATCAATTGTGAATTAGAGCAAAAGCAAATGCGAATCTTCGATATATTCCTTGAATGAACTTCAATATACATATATGTAGAGCGAAGCCAAATCATCAATCTGTTGTTCACACGTGTGTATATAACTAGTACTTGCTCTGATCATCCAAGGTGCTTCTAGGTTATAAAGCGACTTTGCAACCTTCACTAAAGTGCGACCGATGGAATCAGTCAGTGTACAGCCTACTTTTATGATGCCTATTATTTATCGAAATTAAGAGCAAAGTGTCTGAAAATGGGAAAACAAGATTAATTGTTTTTATCTTATTTTCTCTGTATTTAGGACGATAACTTTTAGGCATTTTCGATGACTTCATCATGTTGTTGTACATCGCTAAGGAGGCTATAATTTAAAAAGGGTTAGTGCACTTATTTCGGTAGAATTATATGTTTAGACGGCTGCTAAACACTTTTAGAAGGTCAATTTGAAAAACAAATTTAACAAAAATTACAATCAATTATAAATTAAATTTAAAAACAGTACATCCCGAATGGGGGATGTTTGATAGTTTTTCCAGATGAAGCAGTGAAAACAGGACAATTGACATCACTGATGTACAGCACTAGTTAAACGCCAGTTCAGTGAGTTTTCAGACAGACATCCAGTGTATAGTTCGTAACTAGTTACACAATGTAGAGTCCCAGACTAGCTGCAACCCATCAGCCATGCTGCAGGGCAATCTCTCTGCCCCAGAAGGCACAAACGCCTCTTTTGTGGCAGTTGTTTGGCTCGAACGCGGCAAAGATTTCCCTTTTTTTATTGCCTTCCTCCTTTTTTTGTTGCTTACAAAAATGTGGCAAGTGCAAAGTAAAAGTGCAAGCACGTGCAAGCATACATATAAATGCATATATATGTACATATATGTATATATAAATGGGTGTGTGTTTGAGCACGATATAATAGCATACTATAAAATTCAAATATAAATATGTTACTTGCTTCATGCAAATATGTGTCCCAACGACCCAGTGGCAGCAAACTCTTTAACTTAACAAAGCTTCAGGCATAGTTTCATAATCCATTGATAAATAATACTTTTTATGAAAAGTATTAGCATTTTGTAAAAAGTAGTTACCACATGATAATGTAATGTTGTTCTCCATTTTTGAAATCATTTATTTTGGGTCTTTCATACGTTTGAGTCCATCAATTTTAATTCTGGACAAATAAGTAGAACTCGTAAATAATATTTGGTAAACAATAAAATTAAAATTCAAAATAATTTATTAGATATTTTTGCAAATAAAAATCTATGAAAATTTGAAATATTTTTATTAAAATAATTGTCGATCATGATAAAAGAGTTATATTCACATTAATTCTTGGTTCAATAGTTTTGATATTTTCATAACTTTTCGAGCAGTTTATAAAAAGTCTGTTGATATTTGTTGTTGGCATCTTTCATGTGTTCTATGTTCAACTTGAATAGAAAATATTTCGAATAGTTACCGAATAACTTGGTCTAAAAAGTATGCTTCAAATCATCCAGATCCCATGGCCGAGCTTATATCAGAAATTGATACCGAAACTCCAGTCTTATGTCTAATCTACAGAACCGGTTGTCTTTTATCTCAGTCTCACACACGTTGCAACTGTCGCGCAATTTCATTAACAAGTTGATTGAATCCTCGATAAATTATTATAAAACGAAGCCAGTTATCCATTCACACGAAACCAGTTCCCGACTTATCTACTATTTCCATCTGTAACAGGCTTAAAAGTTTGCCCTCAACATTTGGCTGCCGGACAGACACACGCCCAGAAGGATGCAACAGTTTTGGTGCCTTCGTATAATTCTCACACGGATTTCCTTCTATTTTTATGCCACTTGTTTTCATTGTGTAGAAAGTATTCCCCATGTTTAACTAAATCAGCGAGAATACAAAAATAATATAAATAAAAAAGTACTCAACGGCGTTAGATAAGCGGGAAGGTGGCAGGTGGCAGGGACGACACAGTCAACGCCTTCAGGTGGCAAGTGCAAATGCAGCAGGTGCAAATGAGGCAAATTTCAAAGTCAAGTTTACACCACGCAGCAAATGTTTTGTGCTCCAACGCGCTCGCTCTCTTTTAAACCAAAAACACCTTCCTCTGCCTTCCCTCTGCTCCCCTCTGGCGGTCCCCCCCCTCTGCTCGTCTCTTGGCTTATTCCATGCCTCTTATAAAAAACGCTCTGCACGCGCCACCCACTTGTGCATGCTGGAGGAAAATCTCCCAGTCCAACCCGCTCCATACAGCGCTTCTTACATAATTAACGTCAGTTCCTGTTTTCCGCTACTGATTATTTAAATTCGTCGTTGTGAAGAGCTTCGTATTAAATAAAAAAAAAGTTAAATGACATATATAAAGTATTATATTAGGTCTGTCGGTGTAAAGAATATTTTCTAAACTTTATGTAAATTATTAAATAATAAAAATAGTACAAAATTATAATCTTTTTTTTTTATTATTAATGCTAACAATAGTTCCCGTTTTCTGATAGTTACTAATTTTAAATAACTATAAAAATTGTTTACAAAAAAAATCTAGAGAAAATGTTATATATATAATCACTTTTAATAGTCGCAATTTCTAGTTAAATAGTGTCGTCGAAATTTTCAGAAGAAATGTACTCCTAGTGCATAACATCAAAAACATATTTTTCCAAACTGATTTGTTAGTTTTCCAACACAATTTTTTTTTAACTTTTTCGTTATTTTTATGGATCACATAGTCCATTAACATTTGCTAGTTAAATTTTTCACAACATTAGTTTAATATGTGTTCTGTAGGTTATAAAAAACATTTCTAAAGTTTTTTTTTATTTAATTTTTTTATAAGATTCCTCTTTAAATTGCTAGTGTCTTTATTCAGGTGACATACATTTAATTTAAGCTAAATTTTGGATTCTTAAACTTAGGCTGGATGCGATAAAAAGGAGTAAAACTATAACTTCAAAATTGATAAAAAAATATTATTTGTTTAAATGCCTTATATCACACGATCTGCATAAGCGGAAATTAAGTTTAATAACTTTGAGGTTACGTGTTATATTCATGTTTTAGAATATTACTTAAAACTCACATTGATTATTATTATTTAAATTGTTCCCAATTGACCAATCTAAAGTATGTTTAATAATTGAATTTTCATTAACAATTTCTAGTTATAATAATATAATTTAAATACATTTTCTATAACCCATAAAATAACACTTACTTTTTAAATACAACTTTTATTATAATTATATGAAATGCTATCAATTCTTTTTATGAATAATTATATTTTATGAACTGATTCTATAAATGCGGGCTGCATTGTACAGGATGCCGGTAAAATGTGATGCGCTTCACGATTTTATTTTCATTCCTTTTTTTTTCGACAATGACTTTCCCACGCCTTTTATTACATGTGCGCCGCCTCTTTCGCACTGCAGCGAGCAGCCTCCTCCTAAATGCACGTGTAGACGGAGGTGCGAAGAGAGGCGGCGAAGGTAGCAAGGAAAAAACGGAATTTCAAAATAAAATGCAAGAATTGTTCTAAATCTGCTGAGAAGGCGGCAGACGACGACGATGGCGAAAGTGAAAGTGGAGGAAAATAAAGAAAAGCGGCGAAATGCAAAAGTGACACAAAAACAAATCCAAAGGCAAAGTAAAAGGTGAGAAAGGAAAGGTGAACCATATTGTAAAATTGTCAATTCAAAAATGTCAACCGAAAAATACTAACTTTATTATACTAGAAATAAATACTCATACGCACACACACATACATATCCATGTGCTTCACATATGTGCTGCTATCTCGCTCTCGCAAGACAGTAAACACAAAACTTTCATTTGCCTTTCGTAATTAGTTAACAGTTGCCAGTTGTATTAACAGCTGAACAGTGCGTGTGTGTGTGTGTGTGTGTGTATGTGTGTGTGTGTGTGTGTGCGTAGTCAAGTACATAGGTGGACTGCAGTCTCTCCCCCTGCGAGTCCCGCAATACATAAACGGCCACACATCCCTGCACACACAAACACACACAAACACACGCACACACTCACATTTATGTACAACCGTTACAAATCGCATGTGAGCGAGTGTGTGTGAGTCCAAAAACTCACGACGTGTGCGTGTGTGTGTGTGTGTATAGGGGTGAAACGAGTTCCATGAGGATAAACATACCACACAAACGTGGGCGTGGCCTAAAGTCCTGCATGAGAGAGAGAGGCTGCATGCTTACTCCCGGGGAGTGCGAGCGAGACGCAAGCACTCGCTTTAAATAACTCTCCCGAAATGCGTGTGACGATTGTTCTCTATGCGTGTGTGAGTGCGCGAGTATGTGGGCTGTCTGTGTGTGTGTGTGTGTGTTGGCCGCTTAACTGCTTCAGTGTCATGCTAATATAGGGACAGGCTACTCGACAACAACAACAGCGCAGCGAACAACATCAACGATTTTGGATGCGTGGCGTGATTTCTTTTGTTGTGAATTCGTCAAATTTCCGGATTTCTTTGCGGAAATATGCAAATGAGCACAGCATAATAGCGCAGCTTACTTTGTGTGTGCAAATTCCTTTCCTATCCTAGAATCTTTTTTAGCCAAGTTGAAGTTTAACTTTGATAGAAATGTTTTATCATCAATTGACGTCGAACTTTATCAAATATGTAATTCAATATTTTTAAATATTGCGCCAACATTGGTCACAAAGCTTTGAAGCTTGTCAATGGCTCGTTAATTTAAAATATTTCCGGTAGATGGCGGAAGCGCAATTCGCGTTAACAGCGCTGCACAAGCGTCGAGCGGCAATTTGCGTTAACAGAGTCAAAAGTGCGCTAGCCCTCTGTTATCTCGTGCTGTTGAGTACATAAACGCGTCGAGTGACACTTTGCGCTAACATACTCAAGTTTGCGTTCTGTTATTGCGGTCTGTGAACTTATAACTCACAAATTTCAACAATATTTTAATGTTCCACATGTGTCAATGCAACAAGAATTTTTGAGATTGTTTTTTGTAATATCATAACGAAATTGATAGACGTCGGCATTTCATTTCATTAGTTTTCAATATTATTGACAGAATCATATGTTGCACAAGTTATCGGCCGACCACCACGAGTTATCGATACGCTTGGAGCTATCGATGTGTCGCCTAAGTTGCGCATTTATCGTCAATTTATCACCCACACAGACACACTTGTATCGGACGACGACATCGTCATTCCGTTGAAATTCCTCGATTCCTTATTTATTTTTTGTTTTGTTGGATTGACGCATACAGAGCACTAACAACAAAACCGAACCGACCAATTGACAACAGCAACACCAACAGCAAGGCCGAAAAAGAACAAATTGCAACAAGCAGCAATCATGTGAGTAAAATGCGCATAAATGGAGAAATAAATAAATAGAAGAAAAAAACAGCAGGCAGCTTGCTCATCTAACGTCAGCGCAAAACGAACGTGTGTGTGTGTGTGTGTGTTTTCGACCGTTTGTGTGTGTGTGTCCACCATGCACTTTGTTGTTGTTGCCGCATTAGTCATGCAGTCAAAATTCGTTGTTGAGTTTTATGTGTGTCAAAAGGATTCGCAAAACACAACCAACAATTGTAATGTATATTTGGCAACTGTTTTTGCCAAAATCGATAAACAACAAATGGTCCACGCCTGATTCGCTCTCTCACTCTCTCTCTCTGTCTCTCCCGTGACGTCACTCGCAATTGATACTCGTCGTTAATTGTGTTTTGTTTTGTTTTTGCAGCTAAATAAAGCGACTTCAATGGCAGCCGGCACCACACTACAGAAGGCCATCGATCTGGTGACAAAGGCCACCGAGGAGGATCGCAACAAGAACTATGCAGAGGCCTTGCGTCTGTACGAGCACGGCGTCGAATACTTTCTCCACACCATCAAATGTGACTATTGAACGACGCCCCCCATTTCATCCTTCCGTCTATAATTACAACTCTTCTTCTCTGTTCGTTTAGATGAGGCGCAGGGCGAGAAGGCCAAGGATTCGATACGCGCCAAGTGCCTACAGTATTTGGATCGGGCCGAGAAGCTGAAGGAGTATCTGAAGAAGGGCAAGAAGAAACCGCTGAAGGAGGGCGGCGAGAGCAGCAGCAGCTCCAAGGATGACAAGGACAAAAAGAGCGACAGCGACGACGAGGACGGCGACGATCCGGAGAAAAAGAAACTGCAAAGCAAACTCGCCGATGCCATTGTCATCGAGAAGCCGAAGGTGCAGTGGTCCGATGTGGCGGGTCTCGATGCCGCCAAGGAGGCTCTCAAAGAGGCTGTCATCTTGCCCATCAAGTTCCCACAGTTGTTCACCGGCAAACGCATTCCCTGGAAGGGCATCCTGCTGTTCGGTCCGCCCGGTACGGGTAAATCGTATCTGGCCAAAGCTGTCGCCACCGAGGCAAATCGTTCCACATTCTTTTCGGTGTCCAGCTCCGATCTGATGTCCAAATGGCTCGGTGAGTCGGAGAAACTGGTGAAGAATCTCTTCGAGCTGGCCCGCCAGCACAAGCCGTCGATCATCTTCATCGATGAAATCGATTCCATGTGCTCCGCTCGCTCGGACAACGAGAACGACAGTGTGCGTCGCATCAAGACCGAATTCCTCGTCCAGATGCAGGGCGTGGGTAACGACACCGATGGCATCCTCGTCCTCGGCGCCACCAACATCCCGTGGGTACTCGACTCCGCAATTCGCAGGCGTTTCGAGAAGCGCATCTACATTCCGCTGCCAGAGGCGCATGCTCGACTTGTCATGTTCAAGATACATCTGGGCAATACCACGCACGTGCTAACCGAGCAGGATCTCAAGGAGCTGGCCGGCAAGACCGAGGGGTAAGTGAAGACTATCTATCTCAATCTTTGTCCTGACTCACTAACTCAACTATCAACGCACAGCTCGGTAAGAGCTGCGAGGCTGACATTTTTACACAAATTCCCAACTGATTTTTGTGACATGCCTGACGTGTCCATGTCCGCCTAAATGTACTTCTGTCAAAAAGTGGCGGGTCTATGTAAACACTCCCTTCATAATACAAGAGAGGGTTTTTTAATTGATCCTATGGGAAACGTCATAGCAAATTTTCTTAAGAAGGCATGAGCATTTACGAAGCGGTAAAATTACTGAAAACATTGTCAGATCACCTAAAAGAGTTAGTGAAATTGAATGATAAAAACTAAGTGAAGAAAGGGACGTTACGCTTTCCAAGAGGATAGTGCGATAACGTAAGACGCCAACTGAGCCAAAATGAAGTCAAATGATTTGAATGGGAAGTAATTTTCTCCTGAAAAGCGCCGATATAAAAGGAGACACGGAAAGTGGGAAGTCCAAGGGAATATTATTATAAATGTGCTTATTTCGTCGTTGGGACTAGAGGCGTACGAAACACTTGTAGAGGCGTTGAAAATTGTGCTGACTCTACCATTTGTCTTCGTGTCAAATTTAGCTTAACTTTTCATCGTACATTAATTAAGTAGCAGCATCACTCGACTACAATGATGTAATTGCTGACTTGGCGGCAATCAAGGCCGGAAAAGATATATTTCAGAAGAAATATTTATTTTTCATTCAAAAACACGAAATACGATAGTTTTTTTACTTTGCATGTGGCAAAATAATAATAGTGAAATAATAATAATAATGTACTTGGAATTATTTTGTTTATTAGAACAACTGATTTGACACACACTTTTTTAGATCGCTAATTCCGATAGATTTTATGACTTGCTGGGACTATATAAATGACCACGTTAATGATTTTTGTCGGCTGTTTTTTTAAAATCCATTTTTAATTAAAATTCAGACAATAACTCTTTTTTTGATTTTGAAATAAAACTTACATATATTTCTATTGATATAAAAATCGAAAACAATAATTTAATTCTATTAGAAGGCAAGGCAGGCGATAGAGCAAATATCGGTCTATATACCATACATATGAGTATATATGATCTATAAATTAAAACCTCACAGTTGAAACATATAATATGTGTACAACATATGTATCTGTTCTAATTGAAGTCCCCACGACGATGTGTTTCCTTCTCGCTCGTTTTAGCTACTCTGGCGCTGATATCTCGATTGTGGTGCGGGACGCGTTGATGGAGCCGGTGCGCAAAGTGCAGACGGCGACGCATTTCAAACGCGTCTCTGGACCGAGTCCAACAAACAAGGACGAGATTGTCGATGATCTGCTGGTGCCTTGCTCGCCGGGCGACGCGGGAGCCTCTGAGATGAACTGGATGGATGTGCCCAGCGACAAGCTCTTCGAACCGCCCGTCACCATGGTGAGTAACTGCATCTTCAGCCAATCTTACTTCTTCTGTTATTAACGTGTTTTATTTTGGCTTGCAGCGCGACATGTTGAAGTCATTGTCACGCACGAAACCCACTGTCAACGAGGACGATTTAACGAAGCTGCGCAAATTCACAGAGGACTTTGGTCAGGAGGGTTAGGACCAGGACCTAGAAAGAGAGAGCGAGAGCGGAAGCGAAAGAGAGGGAGAAAGCCACCCAACACAAACACCAACCAACCAACCAACCAATCAACCAACCAGCACCATCAGCTAAATCTTATTGTTGCCTATTGCATAAATCGAAAGAAACCCAACACAACAACAACACGCCCTGGCTATATAGATCTACAAATAGATCTAGATATACATACACACACACACATTTATATATATATGTATGTTATATAGTTTCTCAACTCGTTTCTTTCTCCTTGTCGTCTTTGTGTTCTGAATTAGTTAGTTTATTATGATTGCAAGTGTGTACTGCAAGTTTTTGTCGTAATGCTGCTCCAATTACAGCAACACCACAGCCACAGCCACGCCCCCACCACAACCACTCTCCGCCTTCTCCCCACACACACACACACACATACACACTCCAGAAAGTTTTGCTGCTGCAGCTGGCAAACTGAAATTGAAAAGAAAAAATTGTAAAAGATGTTGATGTATTTTTTATACTCTTATTGTTAAGTCGTAAACCCGAAATGGAGCCGAATGTTATATACAGATCGATAGTGTGTCTGAGAGTGAGCGAGTGTGCGTGTGTGTGCTTGTGTGTATGTGTGTGTGGCGCCACATTCGATTGCCTTCACTCCTGGCGCACCTGCCTGCCAGACAGACAGTCAGTGGGGACAGGTAAAATAGCCAGTTGGCCTGCTGGCCAAGTAGCCAGCTAAACCAAACAGCAAACAAACCAGCAAAACCAATCTTATTTTTAATTGTAAACTATCGAGAGAAAAAACAAACGCAGACATAAGAAAAAAATAAACGATATTAAATTTAAAAACTCGTATGGGCAAACTGCTTGATACTAAACTGCAGCACGACTCACAGATGCCCTGTAGACTGTGTCTCTTAATTGGCAAGTGTTGGTCTCGGATTGGCAACCTAGTTTTCCTTCGATTTGGCATCAAACAAATATTTCAAATTGTTAAATAAACTTATTATGAATCTAATCGAATACCCATTATCAAAATATGCAACTTTATTTCTACTGGAACATTTTACGCAAAAAAACAAAAAAAAAAAACTTATTTTGGTGTTAACAATTTTTTCCTCTTGATATTAATCATGTAGCCATTTTTTTTTAGCAGTAATTAAGTTTTAATGAATATACATCTAAATTTAAGGCAATTTCGTAATATGTTTTATAGAAGATTATTTTTTTATTTAAGAAGCGGTTACAAAACAAGTACTACAACATCGTGTTCGTTGCTATATTAGTTGAAATAGAACCTTTTTTGTTGGTAACTTAAAATGAGTGAATTATAAAGCTGCTTTCTGCTTTACATTTTTTTCCATATTTTTTTAATTATCTACTTATTAAGTGTCACTTTTTTTTTTATTAATTATAGCAAGATCCACAAATTATTTAATTTAACAGCTCCTGTTAAGACTTTTAGCATTTCATTTTTATACCTACAATGAATGAATAATAATATTTGTTCCTGATTTTAATTTCTTGCTTGTTAATATTTTAATAATAATTCGTTTATTAGTGACAGTTTTGTAGTTGTTTTTAATGTTTATTACAGTAATAAACAGCATTTATTTAATTTAATTGCTCTTGCTAAGACTTGGTATTTCAACACAATTAAAGTTTAATTTCCCGGTTGCTTTGCTACCAAATTATCATAAATATTGCAATTTAAAATGATTTGTGTTTGCAACTGCGTTTCTATAGGATATGATTTCAAACATCGACACAATTTATGAATTATGTATCGATTTGATTATGAAATGAAGTTGAGCTATTATTAACCTAGTTGAGGGGCTCCCATAGCAAAGTACATATATAGTACTTCTATAGCCAGCATGATGATTAATGCGATATCAGGCCACTGCTGTGCTGACTAACTCGAAGTCGTAAAACACTCTTAACTGTAATTGCTGCACGAACAGATACCCTACGCAATCTCAACACTTAAGGGGAGTGCCCAAAAGTATGCTACAGTTTGGAGAGTGGATATGGGAAGCTGAAGATATGCGCGCAGAGTGCGAGCCGGGCATACCCCGTGTGGTGAGCGTTTAAGCGGTATACAGGCATTTTTTGGAGCGTGTTCAGATTTGCGGGCCATTTAACTGGGTCAAATGAGAACTTTCTGTGGGCAACCGAGCAACGCGTGGATGGATTGCTTCGCTTTGGCTTTGGCTTTAGCTTTGGCTTTCTGCGGACCGACGACTGCACATCGATGGCCAATCGCGGCCCGTGGCGGCCCTATTAATGCACTCAGTTTTCCTTTCAGCCTCTCCCCGCCGACTCTCCACATTCGCATTGCTTTGGCAATTTGCTGGTTTTTCTGTTGCTTTGACTTTTTGGCAATCGTACGTGTCGCGAGTCGCGAGTCGCGACTTGTGACGACCCGATGACAGTCTGGCAGCGCCGCAACCAGACGAGCTTTTGCCGACGCCAGCCGATGTTCGGCAACGTGCCCAGCCGAGCTGTGATCGTGCTGTTTGCTGCTCTTGCATTGTGCGTTTCGGGCATTCAGTTGATCTTCAGCCGCGACGGTTTGCGGTTCGTGTTTGTCGCCTGTGCGATCGTGCACTGCTTTGTTTATTCTACCATTTATTTGTCGTCGGCTTCGTGCGTTGCATCTTCAGGTTTTTTTTTTTTGTTTTTTATTTTGATTTGTGTTGTTGTTTTTGTCCGGTCGCCGCTTTGCGCAAGTTCATAATAATATAATATTAAATAGCAGCGAACAAAATACAAACAAGTGCGTATATTAATTGCAGTCAGTGTGCGTTTTTGCGTTGCTTCGTGTTTGCATTTGATGTTTGTCTTTGGCTTTGGCCCAAAGCCCGCCCTTTTTGTTATTGTTGTAAACCGTCTTTCAATTATCTGTGTGAGTCGTTGTTGCTGTTTTTTTGATTTTTTTTTGTTTTTGATTTTTCGATTTTTGCTTTTGTTTTTGTTATGAAGCGCAACTTTCACGCGCCTCAAGTGAAACTGTGAGCTGAGCTGGGCCCGGGCCCCAAAACCAGCAGCAACAGCAGCAGCAGCCGCTCCTCTTGTTGTCGATGTTGTTGTTGATGCCGCTGTTGCTGCTGTTGATGATGAAGCTGTTGCTGCTGTTGTTGTTGCTGGGATTGCTATTGTTACCATCGCAATCCAGCAGTTTAACATAATGTTTGCTTATGCATTTGCCAGACATTTTTCGCATACTTTTCTCACCTACATACTTCGTGTGTTCAACGAATGCAGTTTTTGTTTTTCTCATGCACCTGTTGCATTTCAAGTTTGTCGCCTAAGTCTTTTCGGGCACTGCTTGCACTGCTTGCTCGTGTTGTTGCTGCTACTGCTGCTATTATGCATGTTTTTTTTTCTTCTTTGCTGAAACCCGTTCGCAGCGCATTACACGACACCCCCCGTTCTCCCCTCTTGCCCCCACCGCACCGCATGACCATAATGCGTTGTGCATACCAAAAAAAAAATATTAAGAAAAAAAAAATCATGCTGACATTGACACGAATTGCAGAGACCAAACAAAAGGCAGCCAATTTTGATAGCAACAAACAAATTCATGGTGTAAAGTCTAAATCAACAAAAGTGCAAACTTAAACCCAAAAGATCAAAGCCGTACAGCCAAATACCCTGCATCAAGATCGAACTCTGACTAATAATTGCATTTCTTATTGATTTCGCTACAAATATTTGTAAAACGTCTGCAGGGTATTCGGCATATTATGACGAAAGTGGTTTTCAATTAAACTGCATAAATTCCTTCAATGCCGTGCATAACAACAGCAAGTATAAATACAGCAGCCACAACAACGAAAACGACAACAAATTTAAATTTTGTTAAACACTTTATTGTTGTGATTGTCGTTTTTGAGTTAACATAATTCACCTGCAGTTAGCAGCCAATGATTGAGACTAACTCGAGTGGCCGTTGATGTTGTTAGTGTGATTGCTGTTGCCGCTGCTGTGGCTGTTGACATCCGCAAGGTCGTGAGTCAATTGAGCTCAACAAGTGGAAAACTTCAATCCCAATTTACAAGCCTTCAAAATGTGAAAATGTTTTGATTAGCAGTTTAGCTCGTTGAAATGCACGTAAATCAAATTCAGCATTAAATTCTGAAGTAATCTATTAATAGATTGGTATTTAATTAAATATAAAGAAAAGGCTCCGAAGATTGATGGTTATAAACATATATAGACAAAAAATAATTTTTTATTTGTTAAACTAATAGAAAAATGGCAAATGCTTACTTACTAAATAAATACAATTTATTTAATTGATTTATTAAAAATAAGTAAATGAAATTAGACACCTTTTAAGTATATAGAAGAAATGTATTCGAATTACTTTAAAATCTACAATTTTAATTTTTGAAAGATTTGAATTTGAAAGAAATGTTATTGATGAGCTTCTACTTCTCCATAGAATAGGATAATAATAAATATAATTTGATAATACATTAGTTAATTGTGTTTATAGGAAATTCTGCTGTTTAGATAATATCAAACTAATTTAAGGAATCAAAACAAATTATTTACAAAACAATATAATTTAAATATTCTATTATTCTAAATTTTGTTGGTGTCATTAAATAACAGATTATTTATTTGCCCATTAAGACGAATGTACTTACAATAGAGAACTATTGTTAAGTGTTTTCAGCTGCTTTGGCAAAGATTCTTTCCACTTTCTAGTCGAGATAATGAGGACAACGACAATTTATCACTTGGCCGCAATTATCAACGGTCTTTAGGTGTCAACAATGCAACATTGTAGTTGCCGTGACGATATCGGGAAGTTGGATCTTATTGCATTGTGTGGAGTTGTATTTGGGTCTGTGGGGCAAGTGGTGCTCCAGTGGCATAGTGTTATCGGCATTATCTCGGCGGGTTAAGCAATCCCGGTCAAATAAAACGCCAGATGAGCGCTCGTTACGTCTAGAGTCTAGACGAAAGACATTTAATTGTGCCGGATAAAATGATACTTGAGATATGCTAGACCCACATGTATGAAGTAATTGGAGGCATCTCAGCTAAGTGTCATAAATGCGAGTGTTTCTCTTCTCTTATACTTCTAAATTGGGTCATGTGAGCTTCCTACGCTTTCCCAATTGACCTCACCACAGTTCACTCTTCTCAGAAGTTCTCTCTTTCTCTCCACTCACGGCTCTTCCGGTCGTAGATTTATTTTGTGTTGAAGTTGCCGACACTTCTCTGTTATGTTGTTCTTAGCTTTCTTAGTCTTGAATTTTTGATCCGAATCTCCTTTGCAATTGATTTTTGTCTCTTGTTGTGAGAACTGTTTTAAATAGTTTCAGTCTTTTTCTGTTCTTATTTCGTAAGGTCTGTTGTCGGAACTTCCCTCCTTAACCCTTCGATTTTAATGATACATTTTTTGTTTAAATGGCTTTGCCTTGTTTTATTTTTAAAGCACTATAACCATTTTTATTAACTTTGTTTAACCTGTATAATTTTCGTAATTCAAAATAAGAAGAAAAGGTAGTCGAGTAAGTTCCAACTCTATAAAGTATATACATATATTAATGAACAGCGTAATTCAACAAAATAATTTAGCTATGTTCGTGTGTCCATCCATCCATCCATCCTTGAAAACGCGTGAATCTCAGAGACTATATAGCTTAACACTCCAAATTTTCCAATAAGGCTCAATCATTATCCCGATTAAGTTTATTTATAATTTTCGATGCCATGCCTTTACGAACGTAAACTACAAAATTTACTGGAATAGACATTAGAATTCACTGAAGTCAATATTTTCTCTGATTTTACATTGTTTGTAGCGCATCTTTTGACCCAACTTTTAATTTGAAAATAATTTAACCGAAGAACATTATGTATCACTGACAGGACAGGGTAGTTTGTAGTCGAGCACACTCGTCTAAAGCGTTCTTGTTATGTGTTGCTGAAAGCTGTTGAGTATTCGACATAATTTGGTATGACTAACGCCAATTATATAAAAATCAAATGTTGAAAAGTGACAGAATAGCTTGGAATACTTATTCGACATTTTCTGAATGTGCATTGGTAAATAATTGTATTGAAACGGTAAATTGCACAAATGGCTCAATTTGTTGCCAATTAATTGGAGCTTCTTTCCGCTCTTTTTCGCAGTTCTCTTTCTAATTGCAGACATATTTCGGCAAGTCTTCAATTGGGTCATCCGATAAAAGTGCTTGGGTTTCTGCCTACGCTTTCCTCATGCTCACTTGAACTTTCAGCGGAGAGTCTCTCTCTCTCTCTCTATCTCTCTCTCTGCTATATCTCCCTATCTGTTTTCTCTCTAGTCAAGTGCTCTTTCCCTTTTGGCAACAGAACTGGTTGGAGCTTGGAGCCTGGAGCCCAAAATGTGTGTCACACACGTTCGTTATTGCATGCTTGTAATTGTTATTGTTGTGGTTGGTATTGTTGTTGTTGGTGGTGTTGGTGTAACTTCTGGCTATGCATTTTACCGTTGGCTGGCTTCGCCGTCTTGTTTGTTGATTTATGGCGCATTGTCTTTTCGGCTTCTTGGCTTCTCGTTGCATGCAATGCATGCACAATGAGATTGCCACTCGGTGGAAATTCTTGTGAAAAGTCAATGCAACAACAACAACAACAACACCAACAATTCATTTGTACAGCGACAGACAACGGCCACAACAACAACAACCACATCCACTTGGAAGCTCAACAAATAACGGCGGAAATTTCATGCGCTGCTGATTTTTCATAAATTTTCTTGCCGTTGTTGCTGTAGTTGTTGTTGTTGTTGTTGTTGCTGTTGTTGTTGCTGTCCAGCGCCCGTTGGCTGCCTCCCTTTGAGTTGGTTCCTCGTGTCCGTCGTAACCAAACAGGAAACGGTTTATGCGACTTGCGACTGACATGCGAAAATTGGCTAAGGAAATTTCAAATGTTTTTCGCTTGTCGTTGTTTCGGCTGCTAGTTCGTTGCCTAAGTCTTTTGTATGGCCATAAAAATGATGAAGACAAAAAACAGGCATTAAATGGCACACAGCGCAGAGAGGGAAGCCAAAGTGGTTTTTAGTTTGCAAATCAATCAAAAACGATTGCCCAAAAGTTGCCACAATGCTGCAGCATTGTTCGGCGCAGCAAGTGGCGTCAAGCGATGGATCGATCGATTGGCCAATTGGCCAAAGTGTGGGCCGCAATTTATGTCAGTCAGCCAGTTAGCCAGTTAGCCAGTTTTCATTGGCACGGTTCAATTTCGCAGCACTTTGCTTTCCCATCGCTGCTGCTGCTGCTGCAGCGCGAAGCCAGTTCTCGAGTGTGCTTGCAACAGACAACAACAACAACAACAACTTGCGGCGTCTGTCGGCCATTTATCTAATGAGCCAAATTAGCTGCAAATGCGAAAATGAAGTCCAACTTCAACTGAAAGCGGACCCAGCAACCCCAAATTGGGTTAATCTATTTGAAAGTGGTGCCGCCGTGACACCAACGCCAACATGCCACCAAGTTGTGGCAACAACAGCAGCAGCTGGCTCGCTGAGGTTTTGGCGTTAGAAGAAGAAACCACGCGAAAGCCGCTTTAGAAGCTTACTTTCCATTTTGTTTCGCTTTTAATGCTTTCCCGACTTCAGCGCGCTTCAGTTTCATCTGTCATCTGCAGCTGAGAAATTGGCCAAATGGCTGATGCCCCCGATTGATGCCACAAGCTGTTTACCCTTACCTTTTTGTTAACGCTCCGCTGCTCAGTTCCGCCTTTCAACGCTTCATTTTGCGGGTGGTCACAGACCCCGAATCGAATCGAATCGAATCGCAGCGCGTATTGATTGATGATCCAGCTCGATCGAAGCGAATTTCGCTGTGAATGAACTCGCAAAAACAATCACAGATCGAGGGAGAGAGAATGGAGAGAGCAGCTGATCGATGACAGCCAGCAAAGATTTCCCTTGTGCTATGTGAACTACATTCAACAATATTTATCAACAGCAACATTTTTCGCATTCAACAGCTGCTGTTTATGCTCAACTGTTGACTCAACATGGCTGCTATGATTCAACCCGTTAACATCGCTTTTGGCTCCGCGAAATCCGTGAGAGAATTGTGGCAAAAAACAAATGGTTTGGAAAAACCCTTGTGCAGCTTGGGTTGTTAATTGAATTCAATTAAGAGAAAACAAGAGCTCCTTGAATAACTCAATGGGTCAATTTGTCAGCGATTGCAACATCTGATGAGCTGAAGATTTGAAAAAAAGTCACAAACACAATAAATACTTGCCTAATAGCCGAGATCGGAGGTGCTAATTGTAAGCTCGCATGGCGATAACCAACGAAAGTGAAGCTCAATGAAAAATCGGTATTAAGTCAATATCAATATCAATATCAATAGCAACAATAAATCAATCAATCAAAGTTACAGTTATACACGCTCTCAATCTTTCAATTTCAGTTTCAGTCTTTGGTTTCAGCTTCGGCTTCGGTTTCGGTTTCTGTCCATGTTGATGTTTTGGTTTCTTATCTTTGCCCCCTTTTGACAGGTCTTTAAAGTTTTCACTTTCGTTGCGGGTTTTAACAGCAAACCTATTGCGGTCTTCTCTGGGTGACGCTCCCGCACAATTAACACATGGCGTTTCTTTCAAAATTGGCCAAAGTAAAAAGAGTCAACAACGGCCAACGAGCGATGACAAACTCTTGTCGCTTTTGTCTTTTGTATTTCTGCCTCTCAACTCTCGACTATGCGCCTCTTCACTGCTGCTGCTGCTGTTGCTGCTGCTGCTGTTGACCCAAATGCCCACATTCAAGCCAACAATGCTCAGCGTTCAACGTTCATTTCAATGCTACAACACTGTGCTACAAATCACAGCATTTTCTTTCGAAATCATTTAAACATTTGTATTTATAGGTGAATAATTAATATAGAATATTATATGACACTATTTTCTGCTCTGTTTGGATTAATTTTTTTTCAATTTAATTTTGTTTATCAACAAATACCGATTACTGTGAATACGTCGATGCTAAATGTTAATTTCAACCATTGATAGATTAGAATTAGATGACAATAGATTAGATTAGAATTAGCCACAATTGATAATTCTCATCGACAATATTTAAATGTTGATGCAAAAACAATTGTATAATTTTTGTAGAAGCTCACAAATTAAAATGACCAGAAATTCACATCTTTCTGAATCTAGAACTAAAATGAAACTTAATCTTTTGTTTTGCTCAGTATTGCTTAGTTTAGATTACTTATTTCTATTCAAAAAATAATGTAGAAAAATGAAAAAAAATGTGAAAGTAAAAAATTGTAGTTTGCAGCAGTAATTTATCGACATCTTCCAAATGAAGAAATAATGTTGTCAAAACTTAACCAATTCGAACATTTGATAATTTTTATTGACTTTGTTGCACAGTGTAATGTATGCATGCGTTTGCTTGTGCTTATTAACAATGTTTATATTTGAACTATAGTTGTTTATGTTGTTGTTTTTATTGCTGCTGCTGCTGCTATTGTTGCTGTCGTGTGGCCAGAGAATCAGGGAGGCGAAAAGACGGTGAATGGTCAATGAACCCGTCGAGTCGACCGCCGCTCAGCTTACAGCTTAGCGCACATCCTGTCTGTCAACCGGCTTATTATACAATATGCAGACAGCGCGATAACAACAGCGACAGCGACAACGACAACGACAATGATAGCGCCAACAGCAGTTGTTGCGGCAACAACACTTTGGTTGCAATTGTAAATGGATTTTGCTTCTTTGTAATTGCAGACCACACGGAGTTCATAAGCGATCAATCAACGGCAATCACCATCAATCAGAGCTCAAGCATCTGTCACAAATTGGAGCTGCTGCTTGTGTTGGCCAAGTGAAAGCTCAGCTGTTGCTGTTGCTGCTGCTGCTGCTGCTGGTGAAGCGTCTGCCACATAATTCAATCAAGCGCAAAGTTAACTGCCAACACCAACGCCCAGCTTGGTTCATAGAGCAAACTGAGAGCCGTCCGGCTGTCCATCTGCATTTGCCTTGTAGTCAGTCAGTCAGTGAGTCAGACGACGCGGCGTTGTAGCAGCCATCAGCCATCAGCCAGCAGCCAGCAGCCAGCAGCCATTGGCCGTGGCCAGGAACCAGTCACGACTTGGCCGGCAGGTTCACAAATAAGTGAAAGTGAATTTGTTTATGGTTTATTGCTATTACCAAAGCGAAAGAGACACACAAGCGCATAATACCGAAAGCATTGCAAACAGACGCTGTGTATTGTATAAACCCAAACACACAACGAAACGACACACAAGAAATAACATTAATAACATTATTAACAAAAGCTCAGCAAGTGCAATGCCAACGACTCAGCGAAGCTAACACAAAAACTCACTTCGCATCGCCGACAGACAGCAAGAGAGCGTGACCCCGCGATAGGGTCAGTTTGGCGACCCAACCCTATGAATGCCACTTGCTGTTATCAACTTGATTGGATAAACTGTTGCAACGCCAACAACGACATCGACCATGCTGCACGTTTGCCTCCCGCTCGCCCTGCTGCTGCTCGGCACACACTCTAGCGGTAAGTAGCGGTACTTGGCTGCGCTCCAACTAATTGACTCGACTCTCGACACTCGGACTCTGACCAGCCTTCCCCGATCCCCGATCCCCGTCCTCATCCCGATCACCATCGCCATCGCCATCGCTCTCTAATTGATTTATTGTGTGCTAAATTGTTGAACTTATAGAGGATGCTTTCCGCTTTAAAATTGCGTTTGCTTTGTATTTATTTATTTTTTGAGTGCCGCACCTCAACCCCTGCTCCCTCTGCCCCCAGCCACCCCTGCTGCCCCCGCTCTCCGTGTGCTGCGTCTGCCGACAAGGCCGGCGGGGGTTTGTGGGTGTCTTTCAATTTATTTGGCCCCTGTCGAGTTTCACTTGACAATTTTTTCGCCATTGACGCGACAAATGAACACTTCACGCATTGCACAATCGTCATAAATACCACAACTACTCTCACACACACACACACGGACAGACGGACAGACAGACAGACGGACAGACACATGTAATCGGAAACAGTCAACAAAGCGAAAGAAGCGACTGTAATGCCAAAAAAAAAGTATGTTCAAAGTGTTAAACGCAAACGAAAACACGAAACTGACAACAATAATAACAACAACAACACCCCTGACATTTCCATTAAAAATACTCCCAATATTTGGTTGGCAATTGAAGACCCAACGCTTGTAGCAAGATATGTTATCGACGTTTTATCGATTCAACTGCACCTACTTTTCCAATGCTTTAGTTTTGTATCACTTTTTTATTTTGTGGGAAACACAAATTGCACAGTTTTCATTTCTTTTGTTTGACAGTTTTTTAAACCACAAATCGAATTTAATTTAATTTATTTTGCAACCTAATTTAATAATTGCATTCGCAACACTATATTGCAAATCACTCACAATAATTATGCTAGTTTAAGCTGTATTTATCAAAAACTAAAAGCTTTGATTTATATTTATAAATCCGATTGAGCTGTAATATCAATTTGATTAATTATTATTGAATTAATTTTTTTTTTAACATTTCGTATCGAAATATCATATCATATCATTTGTATAATTATTATTTATTGACTACAAGTTAAAGTCTATAATTTAGTATATTATCAGAAACAATTTATTTTATTATATTATATAAATTATTATATTCTATTATATTTAATTGAATGTAATACAATATTGTCGTATTACATTTAATTTCACAATTATCCAAGTTAGTTAAACATGTAAAACTATGTCTCTATCAAAACATTTTGAATTCATTTCCCAAAATTTGTAAATTTGTTCACTTTATACATATTATTTGGTAAAATTTTTATCAATATCTATGTAGTTTTTAAGTATATTTGATTTCATTTAATTTTCTATATTTACCCCATATAAACTTAATGCTTGATAGTTTTTGAATAGATCTCTGCATTCGCTTCGCAGAATTCCCACAGTCAACGGCAATTTCACTCTGTTGCAAGACTCAATTAGCCGAGATCATTTCTTGGGGGGAATTCTCTGCAAATGTTGCAGAAGGTGGAACTCGAGTTGCTACCAAATTAAGAAAGCTGAATGTACTTTGCGATGAGTTTTGGCTCATAAGCTCGAGAAATGTGCAGTAATTATTTATAAGTGGCCGTTACTTTTATGGGCCTAAAGCGAAAAATGCTTCCCATTGTCTGTGCAGCAGCAACAAAAACGAGACAAAAAACCAAACAAACTACAAAAATAAAACGTTGATGCATTTGGTTGCATAAGGGACAAATAGTAAGTCACGTCGCGTCGTGTTGATTAATGGAGGGCACTTGCCCAAGCACTCTCCGAAGTTGCTAATGATCGAATGGGTGAATCAGGCGTCGGCTAATTGCGATCTTATCCGACTAGTGATCAGGGATCAGTGATCAGAGTGGACTTTTGGGTGACTAACACCGTCGTAACTCAACGGCGTAGTAACGTAGTTGTGTAATTCCTTGTGATTTTCGCATAGATGATCATGATAATGCGTATCATTATAATTATTTGCCACTTGGCGACGTGTGTGGCAGACCGTGGACACAGATATGTGTTGTTTCTTGGATCGCTTTGGCAACGCAATCACGCCTCGGTAATTCATCAACGCTTTCAGCTAACGGAGCCATATTTGTGTTTGCACTGAGACATCCAGACATCCGAGTTGATGGGGTTATGTCATCGGCACGTTCCACGTTCCACGTTCCACGTTCCAAAAGCGCAAAATGAAAACATTTTACGCGTTGCCATTAATGAGATGCCAACTAGATTTTATTATTTTTAATTGCCTACGACAATGTGTGATGATACATGTACATATCTCTGACTAACAGATATCCATAAATTTTCCACAAATCCCAGTAGTGAAGTGTTCTGAAGTGTCTGCTCTGGGGGAGTTCAAGTGAATCAAGGGTAGTTAAGTTCTACTATATGCCAAAGCAACTTCCGGGCTGATACTATTTAATGCATAACAAGTACTCGGTAGTACATATCGTGAACCCATTTGATATTTTTGGATCATAGTGCTTCGACCCAGCCTAGAACAGATAAATATAATATTTTCAAACAAAATTAATTTTCATTCGCAAGTCTTTTTCATTATATTTTTCTTTTATTTTTTGTTAACGCCAAAATTTTATTTTTAATTTTAGTTTTATTAACTTTTTTAATTTTTTTTAATATTTACGTTGTATTAATATTACTAAGTCTTTTACTCTATATAAAAAATAAAATATAATAATCTATGCTTATTTAACATTACTCTCATTAATTTGTCAACGTATTTTTTAAAGCTAGAAGATTTTTACTTACGTTGAGAAAATGTAGCCTCTTTATTGCTAACATTAAAATGAAAATTGTATTATTTTATTTTTTTTAATATCTATATATAATTATTTATATCACTATGTTAGTAACTCTATTGTTTAACATTATTTTCATATTTTTTAATTTAATGCTTTCAAAAACTTAGAATATTTCAAGGTTTTCCAAGCCAGTCAACAGACTTTCAGTAGAGTAGTTAACTTAGCCTCATAAAATGTTATATATTGCCTACTTTTATTTCATGTTTAACTACACGTGAATGCAAATTTAAAAAACGGCGTAAATCACTCTCGAAATTGGTGTGAAGTTTAGTGTTCTGAATCATCTCCAGCCACATAGGTCAGTCCTTGAATTTGGGCCTACAACGTAGTGCTAATAAATCTGAGAGCTGAAGGCAATAAAGCCTAAAACAAGAATCTCTCGATAAGGCAGAATGAGAATACTGTGCGAAGAGGAAGCGGCTGTAGCTGATGAAATCATGAATAGTGTGATCGGACTTAGAGATAGATAGATTCCATAGTTATGCACACGCTGCCAAATATCATATTGTATTTTCGAAATCCATTGTGGATTGTGGAGAATGTGCGTGAGCTGCTTGCAAAGTGTTCAATTGTGTGTTGGCCATAACAACGCGAAACGCGAAACGCGAAGCGAAAACGAATAAAACAATTACACTTGGAAATTCGATACAAAGTCATTTAAATTTCGCTTACTCTTCGCATTTACAGCTCGTGGCAGGGAAGTGAGTGGCGTCAGTGCGGCTGCCACGCCCACATTGCGAGTGCAACGCTATGCGAACTTCACGGAACTGTCCGAGGCGGTGCATGCCTCGCTGCAGTCGCACGATCGGTGGCAGCAACAGCGCCACGGACGCAGCAAGCGTGCGGTGAAGCGCGTCTGCTACAACGAGCTGGGCTGCTTCGAGGACTCGGGACCCTTCGCCTATCTGGAGATGCTGCCCTCGTCGCCCGAGGAGATCAACACCAAGTTCTTCTTCTACTCGACCCGCCAACGCTCCGACCAGCCCCTGATGGAGCTCTCGTTCCTCAACATGACGGCGGCCTTTGCCAAGGCCAAGGCCAAGCGCGAATCCGATCCTGCGTCGGACACGACCAGCTCGCCCAGCTCGACGGCCGCTGCTGGTGGCCACAATGCCACCACCGAGAGGCCCGGCGGCAGCAGCGGCTCCTCCAGCCCCAAGAAGTCGCCTCCGCCGTCGATCGATGATCTCGAGGGCTTCGACGAGCTCTCCGTGCGCGTCATTGTGCACGGCTTCGGCTCCGCCTGTCCGCACGTCTGGATCTACGAGATGAAGACCGCGCTGATGGCCGTGGTAAGTTGCATTCGAGTGTGCTCAACTTCGAGATACTCGCTGCTCGTTTTGGTAAATGCAAGATAATATCTATTAAATACCAATTGCCAATATACCAGTATATAGTATGTAATGCTGACTGCATTTTGATAGATTTCATTTTATTTTGCCTTGTTCATTTGCATAAAGAACGAATTCCAAAGATAAAAGTAAGCTTCGCGAGATATTTGAATGTAAAATGTAATGTAATGTAAAATAAATTGAATAGTTGCTTAGACAACATTACGCATTTGGGTTGTTGGCAAGATTTGTAAATTTAATGCAATGTACATAGATTGAAGCACATTTCTTGTCAATTTAAAATTTAAATCTTAAACTACGAGTTGGCAATTCAAGCCTTAGGCACAAATTTAATCAATTTATTAACCAAAACGGGTAGCGGTTATTTTTTGTATTTATTTATTTAAAGTCGACTATTATAATATAAAATTATGGCTAGAAGAGTATCTGATTAGTTGATCATTAAGTTGGAACGATATCATAATGACTCTTTCCGTTCGCAGGAGGACTGCATTGTCATCTGCGTGGACTGGGAGAACGGCGCCACGTTTCCGAACTACGTGCGAGCCGCGGCGAACACGCGTCTGGTGGGGAAGCAGTTGGCCATGCTGCTGCGCCATCTGGAGCAGCACAAGGGCCTCAATCTGATGCGCACCCATCTGATTGGCTTCAGCCTGGGCGCCCACGTGTCGGGCTTTGCCGGGGCCGAGCTGCCCGGACTGTCGCGCATCACGGGCTTGGACCCGGCTGGACCGCTGTTTGAGGCACAGCATCCGAAGGTGCGGCTGGACAGCAACGATGCCGAGTTCGTGGATGTCATACACTCGAATGGCGAGAATCTGATACTGGGCGGCTTGGGCTCCTGGCAGCCCATGGGACACGTGGACTACTATCCGAATGGCGGTCGAGTGCAGACGGGCTGCTCCAATCTCTTTGTGGGTGCCGTCACGGACTTTATTTGGTGTAAGTCACTTCGACAGCAGATCTCTTTCGACCTCTTTGCTAATTTGTATTTGCGTGTGCTCTACAGCTGCCCAGGCGGCGGAGGACGAGGAAGGACGCTCGCTGTGCAATCACAGACGCGCCTACAAGTTCTTCATTGACTCTGTGGCGCCGCGCTGCATGTTTCCCGCCTTTCCCTGCGCCAACTACGATGACTTCCTCAAGGGCAAGTGCTTCCCCTGCGCCCAGGACGACGAGGATCTGGCCGAGGGCGTGCCTCGATGCGGCAACATGGGCTACTACGCGGACAGATCGACGGGTCGCGGCCAGCTGTATCTGCTGACCCGCGAGGAGGAGCCCTTCTGTGCCCATCAGTTCCAGCTGCAGATCTTCAACTCGTTCAACGATCTGCCGCTGCGCACAATTGGTCGCCTGGAGGCCATTCTCGAGGGCGACGGCGGCCTCAACGAGACCTTCGAGATATCCGAGTGAGTATATCACGTTGACAGAAGACAGAAGTCAGAAGACAGAAGAGTTATCCTCTGTTTATTGTAGTAAGCTTATTTCTGATCAGCACTAGCAGGCAAATAAATTTACTGCCGTATTGGAAGCAATCTCAAAAACTATATCGAAGTTGTCTTTGTTATTCAATTTATAGAAGAGTCATATGAAGGGATTTTCAATTTATTTATTTATTTTTTAAACTATTCAACGACGTACTTTCAGTAAAATGCTATTTGAAAAATCTTAAGGAAATGCATTTTGTTGAAATGATCTTTTAGCAAACAAAAATAAAATAAACATAATCAATATTGCTTTCCGCTTTACAACAATTTAATAATACACAAATGATTTATACATAGGTTTATCGTTGCACTTAGCGCAACTATCGGTTATTAATGTTCTAAAACTGAAACTGGTTCAGGTCCGTGCTGAAAATTTATTGAATTACATGCTATGGTTTGTGAATTAATTAAGCCTACATCATTTCATAGTTTAATCAAATGCATTAGTTATTTGAAATGGAAATTAAGAAATTCCTTCTTGAAATTGTAGCCTTATAGCACAATTGCTAGTTCAGTCGGTGAAGGAGACACAGAATTTTAAATATTAAAATAATACAACGTAACTAAAAAATAATTTAAGTGAACGAAATAACTTTAATTGAATTAAATGTTGATATGCAAATTTTATTATTTTGCTTTGCAGAAAGGACGATGCCGAGTTCTTTGCTGGGGACATCGTGTCCAAGATCATTGTGCCACATCCGGCGCTGGGCTTCCCCACCACACTGAGTCTGCACTACAAGTCGTACAGCGGCTGGCTGTCCAAGGGCCTGCCCCACTGGGACATCGACAAGGTGGTGCTGACGGACAGCTTCGGTCGCAGCCACTCGCTGTGCCGCCCCAGCACGAAGCTCAGCAGCGGCAGTCCGGTGCGCATGCGTCTGCAGGCGGGCGACTGCGAGCTGGACAACCAGGACGACTACGGGGCCTACACGACACAGCCGCCAGCCTCGCTGCCGCCGGCCACAGAGGCGCCGCCGCCCGACTCGAGCGTGCAGGAGTCGAGCCTGAGTTCCGTTGTCGATGGCGTGGAGAGCGCTAAGCAGCGCAAGGACATCTTCAATCTGGGCACCAGCTTCAAGCTGGCACAGAACCAGACCTATCCGCTGGATCAAACCGATGAGCTGCCCTGGCAGCCGATACTCGTGGGCAACTCCCTCGACAAGGACGCCAATGAGGCCGAGGCAGCCGAGTCGAGTCGCAGTCTGTCCGACAATCTGGCACCTGGCCAGCCGGCGACCAACGAGATCTTCGAGCCCGTGCTCAAGGACCGCAGGCTGTCGCTGAATCGTGGCCGCAATCTGCACGAGCAGACGACCGATGAGATCGTGGAGCCAGTGCTGAAGGCCACGACGCCACGGGCCAAGCACGGCAAAGAGCTGCCGCTGCCGGACATTGAACCCGCCGCCGTCACAGGCACCAAAAGAGACGGCGGCTCGGCGACGCCGCCCAAGATGATGGCGCAACTGTCCAGCGGGCAGCAGGAGGAGCCACTGCAGACGGTGCAGCTGCTGCCCTTCCGCCTCGGCGAGCTGCTGCAGCGGGCCGAGCGCTATGCACGCGAAACGCTGTTGCCCCTGATCTCGGTGCAGGCGCCGCGCTTCTTCGGCTTCAACGTGACGCCGCACGATCGCGAGCAGTCGCGACCCGGCGAGTCCCGCAAGCCGCGCTACATTCCGCGCTACGAGGAGGCCGCCTTCCTCAACACCAGCAACAGCAATGGCAACGCCAATCGACGACAGTCGGAAACCGAGCCGAAGGATCAAGTGGCCCGGCGCAATCTGTTCAAGCTGATGCGCTCGGATGGCGCGCGATCGCAGCGACCGCAGCAGCAACAACAGCAGGCAGTTGTGGCACCGCCCACAGTGGGCAGCAGCGGGCCGCCGAACGAGGTCAACTACTACACGAACATGCAACTGACAGAGTCGCGTTCGATGCGACCGGAATCGCCCAACTATCGTCCCGTCTTCATCGACCTACCCACGTACCGACCGCCGCTCGCTTCCAAGGCGAAAGCCAAAGCGTTGCGACGCGGTCGCGTCCAGCAGCTGACCTGAGACCCGACTCCAGACACCTGACACCTGAGGTCAAGGCATCGCTATAATATATTTTTGTAAACACTATGTGATATGATAAGCTGATAAGATAACCGCCGCCACAGCCCCTCTTCTCTATCTCGCTCTCTCTCTCATTTGTTCTTCCGTTCGGTAACTGGAGATGGCCCTGAAGGTCCTTGATTGGGCTGCTGCTCGTGCTACCACAACAACAATTCACTCCTTTTTGCACTGTGTAAATAACCGTTTATGGAATTTTTGAAATTCACATTCAACACCATCTCGCTGTTGACAAATAACTACGTTTAAGTTAGTGCTTAAGTTTATAATGTGACAATTAAATAAATTAATAGAGTGTTAAGTACATACTCGTAAACACAAACATCATGCTATAATGTGCATTTGTTACTTTAATGCAACGGGGCATTTACAGATGTATTGCAGATGTATTCTTTAATATACATAAATATATTAATGATGATGAGACATAACTAAATATAAGAAAAAATTATTTGTTTTGGGTGCAAATAAATGCATCTTTTAGGAGTCATTCGTGCACATCATTCTAAAATAAATCGCATCCCCTTTGGCTATAAATTACGTTTGAATGATTGTTGGCAAAAACCACTTCGTTTTTTAGGCGCTTGCTTAAGTGATAAGATTTTTAAATATCTTGAATTCTCAACAACCAAGAACTATGAGAGAATCATAAGTTGGGATATTGACAAAATTAAAAAAGCGATATTTTCGACTATTTCGCGTTGAGTCGTGCGATTGAAAGCTGTGTATAAATATTTGATAAATTAAATGTTAACAGACAAACAAATTAACTAGTGGAAGACCTTAAAAAGCCTGTATCACTAAAAAATTAAAATTAAAAAATTAAGGAAATATAAAATAGTAATAAAATAAATTGGTAATAGATATTTTAGACATAGATATTGTCTTAGCAAAAATATTCACATTGCACAAAACCACATATATAGGAGACACTTGTTGGCTATATGAAATAAAACAATCTGCCACAAAGCAGCCACCCTACAGATCATGAATAACTTGGCAGCTTAAATATTCGTATATAATATTATATAGTACTTACCACTCTTTTTATTGACTCCTTAAAACATTCATGAAAAGGCACCCAAAAAGAAGTAGACTTGATTGCGATTTGAGTTGTATTTTATAAGTTGTTCTTTTTAGCATAATTTATTTTTATATACTTTTGTCATTTAATTTGCTTTTGTGTTCATAAAGTAACGTGTGTCTGCCTCTGTCTGGGTGTGTGTGTGTGTGTGTGTGTCTGAGTGTATGTGTGTGTGTGTGTGTGTGTAGAATTGATCTGGGTTTCAACTGTTGCCCGTCTTCATTCAAATGCGTGAATATTACATTTATCTAGCATCTTTGTAACATTTCAATTGAAGCTGCGCAATTTTAGAATCCAATTTTTCTTACAATTACTTTCGGCTGGTAAAAATTTTAATTGAAGTTAATTTTGAAAGTCAAACGGTAAATTTTGTGCTTGCTCATCTGTTTGTTATTGTGTTTGGTGTTAATGTTGTAGTTGTTGTTGTTGTTGTTGTTGTTGTTGTCTTTGTTTGTATTTTAGCTGTTGTGTTTTTCTTTTCTCATATTTAATACATAATAATTTTTTGTTTTATTTTTTTTTGGTTTGCTTTTTTTGTTTTGGTTTAACTATTTATAAAACATTTCACTTTTAGAATCTTAACAACTTTTTCTTTAATTGCTGCGGCGTATTTACTTTTATCATATATATATTATATATATATAATATATACATACATATATATTTATATATATATATATTAATTTATTCATATTTATTTAGCTTTATTTTAATAAGTAGTTCTTTGTTTTCCATTCGACTTTTGTTTCTTGTTTATTGTTGTACGCATATTTTACATGAATTCTTCTGCTTCATCGCTGCTAGTTGTGCAGACTTCCTTTTTGCGCTTTTCATACATATATATTCTTGTCTTCTATTTTGCTGTTGATTTCTTTTAAAAACTATTCAAATAATTTGTTGAAACAAAATTGAAATTGCACGTGTACTAATACTTTTCTGTTATTCTATGTGTTTCAGTGTGTGTGTGTGTGTGTGTGTGTATGTATTTAGTTAATAATTTAACTATGCTTCCTCGTAATAATTGATTTAATTTTGATTTATACCCCTGCAATATTTGTGATGACAATGTGAGGAAATATGAAGAAACAATAAGTGTGCAAAACTCTTTCTGGCGAGGACTTCGCTGAGAAGGGAGTTGGTTGAACTGAAGGAGAGCTCTGCGGACCGACTGTGTTGTAGTTGTACTGAAGCACTGAAGCAAGGGTATCTAAGCCAACGGCATGCCGTGCTTGCCAATTGTAGGGTATTCTTCGACTCCTTCGACTCTGCCTTGCGTTGTGAGCTAAGTGTGAATTCACTGATTTCTGTTATGTAAGCGTTGGCGAGTGCGTGTGGATCGTTAATTTGCTTTGTCAAAATCAAAGGATAACTGGCTTCGACTTAAACGATGTTATGAATATGTATGTATGCATATGTACTAGTATGTGTCTGAGTGTGTATTATAAGTAAGTAGTTTTCGTATCCATTTTATTTATTTACTTGTTTTTTTTGTGTTTTGGTTTTGCTTATAATTCGAACGCATTTCGAACGCTACGCATATGTATTTGTATTGACCTTGTTCTCATTTTATATATGTATGTATGTATGTCTATGTATATATAAGTATATTTATGTTCTTTTGTTGTTTTTGCTTTTATTCCAGTCTTCTTTATTAATGAATTTTCTGAACCAAATTGGAAAATAGGCAACGCAAATTGACAACTTTATTGGTAAGATTTTCATTTATGCGATAATATTGTTTATAAGAATTGGTTTGTTTTTGGTTTCGATTGTTGTGTTTAGTTCGGTTTGGAAATTGTTTCTTGATAGCAAAGCTCAGCTTGAAGGTTGCAGTATTAGATTCCATAATGATTATTATTAGTGTTGGTATTAGTATTAGCATTAGTATTAGTATTAGTGTTAGCATTAGTATCAGTATTAGTATTAGTATTAGCATTAGTATTTAGTATTATTATTATAATAAGATTGCCTATATTAAAATGTCTATTAAACTAGATTTTTGCTGCTGCTGGCTGAACTTTTATTATTTTAGGCATAGACTAATCGCCTTCTCAGTTATTGAGAGAGCATAGTTCTTTTCTTTTTGGTTGTTTTTGCTTTTGTTTTTTGTTTGGTGTTGTTGTATTATGTATTATGTTTAAACTTAATTATTTTGGCAAGTTATTTTGTTTTTATATGTATGTTTTATATCACTTTTTAGTCTGGCCTGGCCAAAGTTTGGCCCAGACAAACGCCACGCCATCTCTCTCTCTCGCTCTCTCTCTTTCTGTCTCTCTTTCTGTCTCTCTTTCTGTCTCTCTTTAGCTCGCTCTCGGAATTTCTGTTGCTCTACCGTAGTGCTGTCTCACTCTCACGCTGCTGTCCTACTCCCTATATCATTTCTCTTTCATTCCTCTAGCTTTCTATGTCTTTTGTAACTACTTAGTAAGCCTTGTCTAGCATTAGAATAATTTACTTGTAAAAAACAAAAAAAAAAAACTTTCTTGCATGACTTGAAGACGATATGTTTTTATTTTTGTTTGTTATGTATATTGTATTACGATATTTATAATAATAATATATATATACTTATTTGTTTGTTGCTTTCAAATATATATGTAAATATATATATTTTCATAATAATTTTTTATGCGTATCATATTTTTCATAATTCATATTTCAATTTTATTGCTCTCATGTTGTTTGTCTAATTAATTGGCTGTACTGTACTCTTACCTCATCTCAGGAACCGAACCAAAAAACTCAAAACTAAAGAACAAAATATTTCAAAATATAATATATATATATGTATATATATATAATGTGTGTATATATATATGCACTTTTGTAGTACATACAAACTATATATAAGTATAATATCCAATATACAAAAAATACACGTATGGGCGCCCAAACGGTTACTTCAACTTTTGTTTATAACTAAATTTTGCACATCATCATCAGCGTTATCATCGACATTATCATTGTTAATGCTTAAGGCCAAATCAAGTATACGTAAAAATGTTCATCTCCCACTGTTCGCTATTTCGTTATTCCTTATTTTGTTGTTGCTCCATATTAATAAAAATTTTTTTTTTTTGTTTTTTTCCCATAATTAGTTTCTCCTCAGAGATTCTCATTTATGTATTTGCTTTAATCGTTTACTGTGTGCGTGTGGACGGTATTCAAAGCTGTAAATTGATTTGATTTATATTACTCTTTTGTCTTTTTCGTTTTTTGGTTGCTTATTTTTTGTTTTTTTGTTTTTTTCGTTTTGTTTTTTACATATTTACAGTATTTGTTGGTATAAATATTATCATTTTGTTTGTATTTTGTTTAAATTCTTCTTAATTACAACAAGCAGCAAATCAATTAAAAACTTTTTATTCAGTCGCATATTTTAACGGAAACATACTAGATATATACTAGATGCATATCTATATAATAATTTTATACAGATATACTCCTGTAAATATATATGTATATATTTGTATATGTATACTATCTCAATGTATGTGAACGCGTAAGTTTCAGCTTAGTTATTTTTGGTTTGGTTTGTTCGTGAGATGTTTACCGTGGTCCAAAGTAATTGAGGTTAATGTTCATGTTAAGCAAAGCGTGCGTAATTGGAATATTGTTGGAAGTGAAATAAGAAACAGCAATTTTACAGTCCCTCTCAGTTAATTGTCCTCACTAGATATGGAAGCATACGAATGTGATTTGTCTCAAGAAATTTGCACATTCCAATTAGATCATTCATTGTGTGAGTATGTGTGTGTGTGTGTGTGTGTGTGTGTGTGGTAACTATAATCATAAAAGGTGCCCTACAAGTTGAGTTCGGTCTCATCATTATATTTCGTGTTCTACCAATTTGATTCGAGCATTTTGACAAAAGTTGAAGTCGCTAGATTGAACGTTTAAATAAACGATGCACAAATGCATTTGATACGATTAAAAGGAAGACAAAGTACACATAAGTTGAAAATGATAAAACAGTTAACAGGTCCTTAAGTGTGTGAGACATAAAAGACATATGTACATATGTACATTCATCTATGCATCTAGTACATACATATGCAGATACAAACTACAAAAACTGAAGCAACTCCTAAGAAATATTATTTCGACCTAAACGTGGATAGTTCATGGCATACATTTAATGCTATAAGCAGCAGTGTGTGTTTTTCTCATCTTATTCGTTTCCTTTTTCTCTGGATTCGGGTTAGGCCTTTTCTGGAAGATTAACGGCCCTTTATGAGTAGTTGTTGCTCTTGTTCTTGTTGTGGTTCGTTTCATTTGATTTTCGTATAGCAATTTGCTAAGTTTAATTATTGTTTTTGTATCGTTAGCAGCTTTTTGTTTGTTGTTGTTCTTGTTGTTGTGGTTGTTGTAAACGTATCTTTGGGTTTGTTTTATGTTTATGTTTATGTCTATATGTTCAGCTTCAGCTCCGACTTATTTATTTACAAAATAGCAGTTTAGTTCTGTTATGTATATTTATTTCATATAGATATACCATATATCCATATATGTACATGCATATATTCATTTCGATAAATATATGCATATACACACACATCTACACAATATCTCATATATATTTATATTTAAATATATATATATATATTTATATATATATTTGTTTTTTTTTTTTTTTTATGTATGTACTTGTATATATAATCCTTTCTTTTACTCATTATTTTAAACTTAACGGCAGTTTGATGTTTTAGCATTTTCATGTGTGTGTATGTTTCTCTGTGTGTGTGTGTGTGTATGTATAAATGTTGTGTGTGTGTGTGTGTGTTTGTGTGTTTGACAACGTCTGTGACCTGACAACGCACCCATCGCCACTGCAAAAACCTTAAGCATAGTTTTGTTCTAGTTATATCAGCCAATTGGGGCGCTACTTAAACCCTAGTTACATATTTTATACATAATTATTTGTACTCTATGAGTACAATGCTACCTCTCTCATTGAGACGGACGTTTGTGTTTTTTCTTCTTCTATTTCAATTATCTACGAAACGTATGTATTTATGCTCGCAAGAGCATTATATTTTTTGTTTTGTCAATTCTTCTTTGTGCGCACTTTCTGCAACGTTTCGCTGGCAGCGCTACAAATCGTAAATAAAAATTGCACTACGTGAAGTTCTGCCAATTTTCAATAAGTTAAAAAAAAAACAAATATGGACATTTCTTTGGATCAGTAGGGATGAGTTCGTTGTCATTCACAATCGCTTTCTTTATTTATTATTATCCATCATTTTTGTTGCTTTTGCCTTGCCTTAGTTCTTGTTGTTGTTGATCTTTCATTTATTTTGTATTTTTTTTTTGCTGTTTTCTTTTTTTTTTTTTGGGGGTTTTACTAATATTTGACTAATATTTAATAATAGAGCATAATTTAAAGTTGAAAATAAAATTAGCAGATATTGTATGTTTGTATGTATTGTTGCTTTTTTGTTGTCTGTTTTTCTGTTTTCGTTTTTTGTTTTTGTAGCTAGCTTCTAAAGAAAGGAAGAAACTCCAATTAGATTAGACTACTAAGATAATTCTCATTTTTTTGTTTTTCTTTTCATTTTTATGATGGTTTTTCGTTTCTTTTTTTGTTTTTTTGCTTTTGTTTTCTCTTTTTGTGTGTTTTGTGTTGACTATAACGATTGTTAGTAGTTAATTGCTAAATTTGAACATAGGTATCAAGTTGAGTTATCTTTTTCTTCTTCTTTTGTTTATCCTTGTGTAAGTGTGAGTGTGTGTGTGTGTGTGTGTGTGTGTGTGTGTGTGTGTGTGTGTGTGTGTGGGTGTAGGTGTGTATGTGTGGTCTTCTTTGAGCAGCTGTGTAAATTGTGGCTGCCGAATTTGAATATTAAAAAAAAAACTATCGCTAGCTTGACCTTTAGCTACTTTATCAAGCCTGCTGAGCTGGCTGTGTGTGTTGTATGTGTCTGTATGTGTGTGTGTGTGTGTGTGTAGGTTTGTTTTACATTTGCTGTTTAATTTACAACTACGCTGCTTACTAGTTATTATTACTTTAATATTTATTTATTAATAAAATTCTAGATTAGACTGCTTTTGATGACGTTTCTGGCATCCAACGTAACATTTCACTTCGCAAGTTTCGTCCGTTTTCCATTTGTTTGACTGCGAACGGAAAACAAATTAGATATAATATTTTGATAGAGAGTTAATAAATAGTATTGAAACACCATAATTAAAATATATGTTTTATTTTAACGTTGAACAAATTACTAATATGAAATTCACTTTAGAAAATAAATACTTGTATGTACCCTACAGATATAACATTGAGTTTAAAGACTCCAAATAAAGTTGAAAATGATTGCCAGATATTTTTCGTACACCTAAACAGTTTCAATTTATCCTCAAACTGGATCCGTTGTCCATCCCATAGGTTATGGGCACTATTGTCTTACCTAGTAGTCAGACGTCGGTTTCAATACTGACGGCCATTGCGTTGTTGTGCCTTAACTGTAAGCTGTTTGTGCTCCTCAAGCCGTTCTGGCCCTGCAGATGTCCCTGCAGCTGTTGCTCCTGTTGTTGCTGCTGCAGTTGGAGCTGCAGCTGTTGCTTCTCAAACGATTGCTGTGTTCTCAGAAATGGCACCATGTGGCGGCCCGTATGATCAGTCAGACCTGGTGTGGTTGCATCAATGCCATCATCCAAATCCATAATGTCCGATGACGACTCGGAGAGTGAGGATTTTTTCAAATGTTGACCTATGTTTGGGTTCGTTTTTTGTTTTGTGTGTGTGTGTTTTTTTTTTTTTTTTTTTTTTGGTTTGTGGAGAAAATAACGTTGGACGTTTTTGTTTTTTTTTTTTTTTTTGTTGGGGAAAGGGGATGATATAGAAAAGGAATCGATTAGCATTGCTTTGACATGGTACGATAGAATGGGCGTGGCATTTGGCAAACGATTTTTTTTAATGTAGTTATATATATGTACCTAGTGCACCAGGTAAATATGAACAACTTGTAACGTGGTTGAAATTTTGGCTCTGCATCTCCTCCTGATCCGTTTCGCGGTGATAGAAGTAATTGAAATTACTGACGATAACCGGTACCGGCAGTGCGATTGTCAGCACACCAGCGATCACGCACAAAGAGCCGACAATTTTGCCCCAGAAGCCGACGGGCCTATTTATCATTTCATTTTTGGATTTGCATTTTTTATTTGCATTTTTTCATATGGCAATTTTCGATTTTTTTTTCAATTTTTTTTTTTTAATATTTGGAATTTTTATTTGAATTTAGTTTGTTTTTTTTTTTTTTGGATATTTAAAATAGTTTTTAAATATGCAAATTTGTTTTCGATTCAATTTGGTATGGTAAAATATATATTTTTTTGTTAATAAAAAAAATATATATTTAGATTTATATTATTTTTTTATAGTTTTTTTTTATTTTTATTTTTTGTTGTTGTTGTCGATTTGGTATGAAGAAGAACGTAGAAGAAGAACGAACGCAGTGTGTAAATAAGGTAGTATTTATATATATTCATAAGTATATAAGAAAAAAAAGAAGGTAAAGAAAATGAAATGAGTTACAATTGATAAGAACAGTCATCGATATATTTATCAATCGGCTACCACTGTAGCCGGACGTCAAGTTCAAACACAAAATCAAACTGTTAGAAACGATACAAGTTTTTAAAAATTATGTTAGTACACGGAACACAGAAGAAAGCAAACCCAAAAGAATGTATCTTTTTGTTTTAAGTTAACTCCAAGTATATTGATATTAATAAGTATAGGTGTCTGTGTGGAGTGTGAATGTGATACTGTGTGTGTGTGTGAGTGTGAGTGTGTGAGTGTGTGTGTGAGATATATTGATATTGGTATATTGGTATTGATATATTGATATTGGTATATTGGTATATTGGCATGTATACATCGAAAGCAAATTGCTGTTGTTATTAAATTGCGCTTGCGTCTGAACCGCTTTGAACATAGAACAGAAAAGTTGGCTATATATATATAGAGTTGGCTAACAAAAAACCGAAAGCGTATTGCCAAAATGGAATAAACAAAATGTGCCGGCGTTTGGCGTCGTCGCTGTTAAACTTGACATAAAAATGAACATATATAGAAAAACCAAAGCAAATCGAACCGAACCGAAACGGTACTCAACCAGATCCGATCGGATCAGATCTGATCAGTTTATTTCTCTTTGTTTGCTGCTGATTAATCAGTACTACTCGCACATCGTCATCAATCAAATCAGTACTGATCAATCGAGCGCGCACTCCAGTGTGTCTTCGGCAGAGAGCGACGTACGTTGAAGAAAAGAGAGTTAGTAACTGGCATGATACAGATAGATAGACAGAGATAGATAGATACGTTGTATGTGTGTGTGTGTGTGTGTTTTATCTCTGTGTGTGTGTGTGTGGGTATGTTAGTGACTGACTGACTGACTGACTGACTGACTGACTGGTTGATTGACTGTTTGATTGATTTGACTCTGTGTGTGTGTGTGCTTTTCAACAAAATTTGAGGTGCTTGTGATGTGCCAAATTAACAGGTGAACTGTTAATGTTAGGGCTAACAGGACGAGCATTTAACATTAACAGCGATACGCTGCTCGCGTTAACAGTGCTGCGCTGTCGCCATTAACAGCCTGCGGCAGCACTGTTCGCGGTGTCGAGTTGAGAAGAATATTGTAAAAACTGTGAGATTTTTGGTGGGTATCGGGTTTGGTGTTTCTTTTTTTGTTTTTGTTTTTAAGATTTTCGGTGATGGTAGTTGTAATTGTAATTGTAATTGATAGTTGTAGTTGCAGCTGCTGCTTTTGTTAATAAGATAAATAACTATGTATATATATAGAAATATAAGTATAGTTAAGCGATTTGAAGTAGGAGGCAAGTAGTATTAGTAGTTGAATAATGCTCATTCGAGTTTTGGTAAAAGTAAGCGCAAAAACGATATCATAAAACAAAGCCAAGAAATCGTGTGTGTGGTTGTGATTACGTGATCAAGTACGAGTTATTAATCTCAGTGTGTTTGTGTGTGTGTGTGTGTGTGTGTGTGTGTGGGTGTGTGTGTGTGTAGTTAGTGGATGCAAATGTGCTAAGCGTGCGCCAAGTGTTGTTTGTTGTTTGTTTTGTTTGTTGTTGTCTTTGCTTTTAGCGAGCGGGCAGGCGGGCGTTCGAACGAGCGAGCGAGCGTTGGTTTTTAATCAGTTTATCTTATCGACTTCTTTGTTTGTTTTTTTTTCTGTTTTTTTTTTTTTTAAAGCTTATTGTTTGTTTTATTTCTGGTTTTGATTGCCTTGTTAAACTGCATTTTGCATTGATTTGCTCGATTATTTATTGTGATTCTGATTGATCGATTGCTCGATTCAAATTATTCGATTATAGCAACTTAACGCACATGCACCGGAATCGGGAAGCACAGGGAAACGGGACTTAGGAGCAGAAGCAGGAGCCGTCGAAAGCCTCAGCCATAGCTGTAGCCGTAGCCAGAGCAGGCGCTTTTCTATTTTCATATTTTCATAGTATTTTGGTATTATGGTTATTGTTTTTGTTTTCTATATTTTTGCATTACAGTATTGCATTTTTCTTTTGTTTCATTCGTTTGCATTGTTTGTTGTTGAGTTTCGCTGCGGCTGCTGTTGCTGGTAGCTCTGGCCTTGTTACTGTTACTGTTACTGTGACTGTTACTGTAGCATCTACTGTTACTGTTACTGTTACTTGTACGGTCACTGTTACTGTTACGGGTGATGTAGCTGTAGCAGGATTTTGATGTCGGCGGGTGCAGCAGGCAGCGCTGAAGCGATTCTTACAGTTACCACAAAACCGAAAAGAGAATGGAAGAAAACCCAAAAAAGAGAAAAGAAAAAAAAAAGAGCGTACAACGTACAAGAGACAAAACGCATAAAACACAAAATCAAAGTCGAAAGCATAAAGAAAAGTTTATATATATATATATTTATATATCTGTACAGTTAGATAAGTAATAATATAGTATTATAGAGAGCATCATATATGTATACATACATATGTACATACATAAGTTAGTATGTATATAATATATAGATATCTTGGGTAGGTTAAACAAAAAGAGTTCTTGACCGAGAAGCGCACAAACAATACTCATATGTACTACATACGTACGTACATATGCATATATGTATGTACATACATACATGTGTACATATGTACATAGTATATCAAAAACAAAATCAATGTTTCGGTGCGCGTTTCCACAGTGCACTATGTATGTATATTGCGTATGATAAGAACCAAAGGCAATTAAAGGATACGATTACGATTACGATTACGATAACGAATACGATACGATACGATAACGATTACGATTACGACGATAACAAGCACAATACACATGACTGGGCACATTGTTTTTCGATTTTAACCAGACCAACTGGGCACACTCACCGTTCATGAAGGGAGATAGAAAGAGAGATCGCATCTTGTCTCAATGTTCTGTGATTGCAGCACGTGTCGCATCGATTAACATAACATACATATAGTATTTTGTGAAGGGGGTTTCGAAAGGACGTTTCGGAGTATATATGTATAATAGGTATTTCAAAAGATTTGTTTGATTGCCAATCGAACACTAAATGATGCGACTGAACTGCACTAGACTATGATATAGGATACATTAGAGAGACACTAGAGTAGGTAAAAGTTGTTTATGTGGATGATTAAAAGGACAATCCATCTGGCAGTATGTGTCGTGGCTAAAGCGTGATTGGCTTGTTGATTGATGTTGATGTTGCAGTTGTTGTTGTTGTTGTCAATGCTACACAAGTACTTTGGTTCTTATATACAACTTAGAATATTAGATCAACCTTAAGAGGACTTAGGACTACCAACTAAGCGAAAAAAAAGTTTGCGTATGCCAAAAGGCAAACCCAAATCCGATTGCGATTACGATTCCCAGTCCAAATCCGAACTAAGTGAATGTTTTCATGCGTTCAAAAGGGTAAAAATGATCAAAGTGGCAAAACTACTTTTAAAAATAGTCTAATGCACTAGGATAATACGCTACTTGAAATTACTTAACTATTATGGTATTGGTATTATAAAGAAAAGGATATCAAGTATACTTAGCGAATAACTAGATAACAAATTGCAATGATCATTGTATCGGGTTGGGCTTATGCTTTGCTTTTCAATTTACTATATTATTATTTGATATTAGTTGTATTTTTTTTTAATGTATTTTTATTTTTATTGAATAACGATTATAAAACATTTCATTTTTAATCTTAACAACATTTCTCTTGGTTTCATTTTACGTTTTTCTCCATTTTTTTCTTCTTTTTTTTAGTTTGGTTTGTTTCTTGTTGTGTGTCAAAGTGTTTTATGCGTTTTGCTTTTTAATTGTAGTCACAATATCTTATTATGCGTAATACTAAATTGTTCTTTTATTAAATTTGATGTTGGTTTTGGTTTTATTGTTTTGGTTTATGCGTTTGCTGCATTTGCAATTCGTATAGCTATTTTTGTTTTATTTATTTACTCATTTCGTATTATTAGTGTAAATTTACTATTAATTAGCTGCGGCTGTTTGAGAAAATTACTTTAAATTTTTGGTTGGTTGACAAAAAAATCTCGTTTTGCTTTTGCTTCTGGCATTCAATATTAAAGTACTACTGGCTGTAATGAAGTAATGTTGCTGTCTTCATGGGCGGCTAACTAAACTAAACTAATTTTAAATTTACTAATACTCGTAATACAAAAATGAATGGATATACACACTCGCACAATACATATGAATATATTCAAAAACTATTTGCAAAAAATATGGTAAACTAAATATTTTGGTAAATGCTTGAAAGGAACAAACGAAATCTTTTCAATTTAATTAAATTGAATTATTTATTTAGCTTGTTAATATCCTTTATTTATTTGTAGTATTATGTTTAGTATTATTTTAATTTTCTTTTAATATTTTTAAATCTCTATTTGCAGTCTTTGTCCTTAATAGAAATTTGTTTGTTTCGTTTTTGGTTTTTGTTTGCTAGCATTTTTCTTTCTTGAAGCATTTCAGAAGGGTGTTGTGAGTTCTTGTTACTGTTTTGTTTATGTTGTAGTATTTGTTGGAGAGTTTTTGTTTCGATTTGATTCGGTATCGTATTTAGTATGTTTTTGTAGTAATATGCTTGTAGTAAGTAGGTAGGTAGATAAGTATTCGTATTTTGTATTTGTATTTCTTGTACAATAAATATTTACGTTAAATGGATTTTGGTTTTGTTTTGTTTCGTTTTTGTTTTTTTTTTTTCATTTAGTTATGTAATTAAATTTAATGGAAAACTTGAAAAGATTGTTTTGGATTGAAATCGAGAATTAAAATAGAGTGTTGCCTTTTAATTTGTTACGTTACGTTTCGATTCATTACTTTTTATTCGTATTATTTAAGTTTTTCGTCATTCTATTCTTTTACTTTTTGCTTTCTTTGTTTTTCGATTATTTTTGCTTTTTAGTACAGTTCTTAGGTATGTGTTGTATTTAGTTTGTAAACGCTTTTAGTGTTTCTTTTTTTCGTTTTATTACTTGTTGTTGTGTTGTTGTATTATGAGTTTATCAATTTTGCTTTTTATGGTACGTAGTTGGTTAACAACGATATGTTTGCTTCTTACTCATTTTGCATTTCGCATTTCGCATTTCTCCTTCTCGTCTTCTCTTTTGCATAGTTTTTATATATAGTATGTATTATGTTAAGTAGTCTCGTCTTTCGAATAGCTCTTTAAATGCAGGCGGCTGAGTAACCGAAGTAACTGTTACTCGTAGTTCAAGCATACAAAGTTTTTCTGATAAATACATAGTTCTAAACAAAATACTAATACGAAAACCAATGAAATGCTTTTAGCTCTAATTGCATCTAGTTCGCTGTGTGGGTGTTGTGTACGCGTGTGTAGTGGTGTCTACACACATATACGCGTATATGTGTGTCTTGGTGTGTGCCTAAAATGGTTTCTTGGTTCTACAGTGCTGTTCTTTGACCTACAAACACATATACTACAGTCGCTTCACTCTATGGCAACTATCCGTTTGTTCGAATCAAATGATTGAAGCAATGCATTCGAAGGTACCAAGTACTCGGTTGACTTGCGAATGTGGAAGCTTGAAGCTCGGACTTAAAGGGATCAGCTTCTTGAGCTTGCAATCGAACGAGGAAAGAACTTGGTACGTGGAAGTGGAAGTGGACTTTCGTATATGCCCAAGTAGGCAGTACTAACTAGTATAGAGACTATGTGATTTGTAGTTTTTTAGGTAGTTATCAATTAGCTGTATGGGTTGCACTAGCACGATATTCTACGATATCATTTAAACATAAACAGTACGAAAGTACGTATAGAGTAGCCGACGAAGCTTGAGCTCAGGTAGTTGTAAATGTTGGAAAGAATTTCGATTATATACAAATCGTTAAGAGTGTTTAAGTGTGTTCTAATGTGTGTGTGTGTGTGTGTAGTGTTTGGGTTGAGCGTAGTTTACTTGTTCAATAATAACTAAGGATTCAGTTAGACTACAACAAATTGTACATGATTCGAACTGACAAATGGCTAAGTACGAAGAAAGTTCTCTGCACACATACAAAAACCAATTACAATTACATATTTACACAGGTCGGATTGCAACTGTTACACAGTTTCTATACGGCAAAAGTATTGACTTTTGTTCTTTTCTTTGTTCTCAATAAAATACAAAAAAATTCATGTGATTTTCATTTTTTTCGCATATTTTCATAGCGTTTTTTTTATTTCAATGATCAGTTTTTGGGTTTTCTTTTCTTTGGTTGTTGTTATGTTGTTATGTTTTTCAGTTTTTCATTTTTTTTGTTTTCATTTTTCTTTTTTTTGGTTTATGAGCTATTTGTTTTTTTTTTTTTATTTTCGTTTTTGTTTTTTTTTTTTGCTTTTTTTTTTAATATACAATGTGATATTATTGATATATTTGTTTGGGAGGGTAAGCCTGGATTTGTAGTTTACCATTCATTACATGTACTTATATACAATTTTGAATTGTTTAGAATTTTATTAATGTACTTAATTAAATTTAATTAAATTAAATTTTTGTGTTGTTTCATTTCATCTTGCTATCGTACTATCGCTGTCTCTACCTTTCTAAGTTCCATTCAATTTTTGGGGTTTTAACTTTATTCATTTAAACATATAATAACATTTTTGTCGCTGAACACATTTATTCCAAATTTTCTTAAGATTTTATATTTCTGTATTTTTCGCTAGTTTTTGTAGTCAATTGAAATGGCTCATCTCTTGCTCTTGCTCTTGCTCTTGAATAACGAATATTGTTTAATGGGTCCAAATGAATAACTTAATGCCTGCTGTAAATCCGCGACATTTTCGTACTTCGATCTATACACAATAAACTAAGTTGTTATTCATGCTAGCTGTCACTTTTCATTTAGTCAATTGCCTAGTTTAATGCCTATAAAAAAAACAACCTTATTTTAATCTCGAAACTCGAATGAGTCCATTTTGTTTATCTTCTTTTTGTTCCTTATGCTAGAATCCTTCACGCTAAATCATAAAACTTAAGTTTAAATAAGCGAATTCTTTTCTTTACAAATAATAAAAATGTTTAATTGTTTTTTGTTTTTTGTTGGTGTTTTGCCTTAAAATGTCTGGAGGTTGTTTTTTGCTTGGTTGCATTTAGTTCTATTTTATAGATACAGGACATTGGTATGACTAGATACAATATAATATATTATAATACAGTACATTAGATGATATTTCTATTTGCTTTTCATTTTAAATAATTTCGTTTATGATTTGTTTTGTTTTTTGGTTTTGAATTGTATTATTTATTTAATTGTTCATCGATTTAGTTATTTCCCATTTTTGTTGTACAAAATACCAATTAACTATTCACCTAGTTTGCTGTTTGCTGTTGTTGCATCGAAAGTTGAAAGTGCTTTAAGTGTATTTACAGCAGAGTATAGGTACGCTACAGTGAAGCCTGACTGACCCAGTTGATATGCACCTGCGTCTAATTCTACAGAATCTTAGCGTTTTGTTGATATGAATCTAATTCTGGAGACTGTTCTCCAGCTCTCTCTCTCTCTCTCTCTCTGTCTCTCGCTATCTAACTGTCAATCTGTGTGTCGGTCTGTGCGGGGGAGCGTTTACTGTAGCGTAGTTGAGTTGTAGTCAAGTGTTTTAGTCGTAGTAGCTTTATTCAGATAGTAGTTATTGATGCATATTACCAATATTGTTTGCTTGCCGATTTTGGGCTGGCCTCGTTCAACTTGGAACTCAGTTGGCGTCTAGTCTCAGTGAGATGCGCAGAGAAGGGCGCGACCCGGCGCATCACGAGTATGTGTTGGGTTCCTTAAGGCACTTGCACTTGCACTTGCACTTGCACTTTTCCTGCTCTCTCTCTCTCTCTCTCTCTCTTTCTCTCTCTCTCTCTATCTGTCCCTTTCTTCCCTATCTCTTTTAATATTTATCACTGATTCTTGGTTTGCTCTTCTGCTCATGCTCTGCTTTTACTTAGCCTGGCCATAAAACTCTTTACTTTCCTCTGGTTACGTTACGTTTCGATTCGTTTTTTGTTTCTTGTTTCTGGCTCCAAAACATTCAGCATTCTTAAGAAATTCACACAAATATGCCAAGATGTGTACATGTGTGTGTCTGTGTGTGTGTGTGTGTTGACATTGCCTTGCAGCTGCGTGTTGGGGCACGAGAGTGTGGCTGCTGCTCATTCGTCTGTACACATTATTTCTTGCTATTTGACATGTGTGTGTGTGTGTGTGTGTGACATATGTGTGTGTTGGTATGTGTGACTCTTTGTCTTCGCGCGCGCGCGTGTGTGTGTGTGTGTGTGTGGACGGTTTTCAAAGCTTTAATATTTACGATTGAATGCTTCTTCATCTTACCCTCTTCGCTTCGCTTCAACACATAATCATTCTCAATGTGTCTTATTATCTACCCTTGCAGAGGATATTATCATGTCATCCGAATACCCATTAATATCGCTCCACAGCTACGTTTACAGCTAAGGCTCAAGCTATTAAAAAGCCACAAATTTACTGCATCAGAAGTTCGAGAATTCACTGATTTCGTTAAAAAATCGATAAATCATTTGCTATGGCATTTTTCAATTATTTGCAGCCCATTTTTTGGGAACGATCGGGCTAAAGAGAGAGATACGAATAGTTTACTTTTGGATATCTATGTGATTGCATCTTGAATATACCCATCAAGGCAACTCCTCTACAAAAGGTATTTGGCATTCGGCAGACCGAACATAACACTTCAATTGCTATAATCAATAATAATGATTATTTATTTATATTTTTAATCAGTTTGTTTTCTACATACATACATACATATGTTCACTTCTGTCTGTGTATACAGCTATACAGCTATCTGTAAGTATATCTATATATACATATGAATATTTTTTTGTTGGGTATACGTGTATTATTTGTTGATATTTATTTATAAATACATCCATGCAAAAGCGTATTTGCATAGTTTCAGTCGACTTGTTTTTTGTTTTTCGTCTTCGTATTCGAAGTTATTCTTTGGTTTCTGGTAGACGGCATCCGAAATTTTTCACATAGGCGGGGGGGGGGCATTGTGTGGGCGTGTCACAATGTCAACAGTCACACACACACACATGCAGACTCACATACACACACACACATTTGGCAGAAAGTATTTCAACTATGCAGAATATCATCCCTGGGGCTATTCCTGCGGCAAGCAACATTAGTTTATTGTTTGGGTTCAAATACGCCTCCATATTGTTATTTATAGAGCTCCACATTGATATCAGCTCTACACACACACATACATAGAAGCTCGCATGTAATGCACGTGTTCATCTCATACATAAGTATTATTATGCTTTATTATAAAAATCATAAGAGCGTTTTCTATCTTTCTTTTTGGCTTCTCTCCTTTACCATTCATTTTCTCTGACTCCTCATCTTTGTGTAATTTATGTTTTTTTTTTTTTTTTGGTTTTTTGCTTGTTCTATAAATATTTCATTTGCCTTGCTTTTTGCTTTTTGTTTATCGCAATTTGATCTGTGACTTTAAGTTAATATTAGTTTCATTGAATTGCAGTCGTTTTATTTATGAATTATTTAATTTTCTTCTTTTTTGCTTTTTTGTTTTTTTGTTGAAGTTGTTCATGTTGTTGTCTTTAGTCAGTATTTCTTTTTCAATAATTTCTTGTGATATTTGCTTTGGTTTTAGTTGCATTTTCCTTTTTTTTTCTTTTTTTTTTGTGTTTTATGAATATTTGTACTTTTTATTTCGATTTTATTCGGGGGGAGTTTTAAGCAGAAAGTTAGCAGGTTCCTCTCTTTATTTTCATTTTATACAGTTATTCATTATGTGTGTGGTTGGGTGGGTGCGTGTTTGGGTGGTTGGGTGGGTCGGTTAGTTATATAAGCTTTTGTCTCAGCGGGTTCTCTTGTCTGTGCGGAAATTCGTAAGATTCTGAACAATGCCAAGCAGATCATCAGCTCAAGTCTGTCTCAAGTCGTTTGGCTATATAGTGACTTGCAGTAGTGTGTATGCGATGTGTGTGCATGTATATGTGTGTGTGTATGTGTCACTGTTAAAAAGCATAAACATGTTCGCTATTTCATTTACTTTCTTTGTTAAATACTATACAAATTGTATTTATTAATATTACGGCAGTTTTTTTTACTATGCTTTTTGTATACTTTTCTCTATCTCTCTCGCTCTCTCTCACTGTTTGTGTGTCTGTGTGTGTGTGTGTGTGTCAAATGCTTGCTTACTGAAAGTTGAGCTGGACGCAGCTCCGAAGAACATTGTTCAACGAGGAGGTGAGATACCCTTGCAGAGAGAGTATTGCAGACAAAGGCATTCAAGCTTCCTCTCTTCTTCAAGTGATCTATTGAGCAAAACTGCGAATATGTTTAAGTTAAGGCTTCATTTCCTATGCAGTGTATGTGTCTCTGTGTGTGTGAGTGTCGATGTATGATAATGGGTATATCGCCTAATTCTATGCTCTTGAATTTCGCTCGACTCGTTAACTGCATTTCATTTGCTTGGATTGCGACTCTTTGTGTGTGATTTAATTAAATGTAATATGTGTTAAAGGTTTTCTGTTTTTATTTATTTATGTATAATAATAATTATAATAATGATATCATTATTATTATTATTATAGTATTTACTTTAGTTTGGGACTTTCCTTTGGTTTGTTCGATGTTGTTATTTATGTTGTAATGTTAAATTTAGTTAATTGTTTACTTTACGCATTAAATTATTTAAATTATATATTTTAAATGTATTATTTATGGTTTGCTTCTTTTTTCTTTGTATTTGTTTGTTTGTTTTTGTTTTGTTTTTTTTTTTTTGGTTTTTGTAATTTTGTGTTGTTAAATTTGTAAGTATTAATTAAATTTAATTAAATTTAGCAATAGATTAAATTTGTTTGTTATTTGTTCTACTTAAATTAAACTTAAACAGCTTTTGTAGTCGTTTCTGGCATCCAACGTAACACTTGACAAGGCCAATATTATACCACTTAACATCTTTTTTACTGCAGATTCAAGTGATGCGATGCATGTCACAGACACAAATAGATACGTACGGGCAGATACATAATTATTTGTATGTAGATAAATATTTATACACATATAAGATACGGATACGTAATGAGACATACACATGGGCAATTCGCGTGGTAAGGAGAAAGAGAGCGCGCCACGAGGATAGAAAAAAAAGAGAAAATAGTTAAATGCTTTTGATAAACTGACTTTATTCGATTAATTAATGTAAAAGTAATTGGCATGACAATATTGAGCCGCCTTATTAAGCTCCAATTGCAGCAGTCGAAAGTGTCTTTCGGTCGGACATAAATTTGGCGTACAACTTGAAGTTGAATAATTGATCATAAAGTTTCATCCACACTTTCGGCTGATGTCATTGGGGCTTCATATGCAGATACGCCCAAAGAGTTTTGGTGCTGGTGCAGTAGAAATGGGGAATCAAGACAGGTGCTCGAAACAGAAAACGATTTGGAATCGGAGAAAGAGAGAAAGATAAAGAGAAAGTAGGGAGACGCAACGTCTCGGAATGCCCAACTGATACTGCTCGAAAATTGGATTGATTGGGGGAAGACAGCGGGGTTATTGTGTACAGAGAGATGGACACAGAGACAGAGATAAATTGTGTGAGCGGGGGTGGAGGGCTGAGGGCGGAGCTAAGGGGCTGAGTAGGAGCGAACACTTACCCAGTAGTCAAACGTCGGTCTCGATGCTAACAGCCAGCGCATTGTTGTGCCTCATTGTGAGGCTGCTGCCAGCGCTGCCGGTTGCCGCACTGACGCTTATTGTTGACTGTTGTTGCTTGAAGCCATTTTGTTGCTGCAACTGCAACTGTTGCTGCTGCTGCTGCTGCTGTTGCTGCTGCTGCTGCTGCTGCTGTAGCTGCTGCTGTAGAAGCTGCTGCTGCTGCTGCTGTTGCTGCTGCTGCTGCGGTGCCTGCGGCGCTTGCAGCTGCGCCTGTGATGCTCCCAAAAATGGAGCTGCTGCACTGCGTCCAGGATGTGTTTCAGTTAATCCCGGCGTCGATTCAACACCATCATCCAAATCCATCATATCCGATGAGGACTCAGATAACGATGATTTCTTCAAGTGTTGACCTACTTGTAGTTTTATGCATTTGTTTAGTGTGGTTGTTTTTGGGGTTGATCGTTAATCGAACGTAATCGATCATTTATGTAGTTTGTTGTTGTTGTGGTTGTTGTAGTTGTTGTTGTTGTCGCAGTTGTGTTTGCAGTTGAGTGTTAACAATATTGAATGTGTGTTTGATTGTTACAGTGATCGAGACGGTGATTGGGAATATGTCATCGAGGATTCGCATTTCGGGTTAAGGGATTGATTGGGTTTGGGTTTGGGTTCGGGTTTGGGTTTGGATTGCGGGATTGTTTTGATTACACAATTAATTGGTTTATACATATAATATTTGTCGATAGATCGATCGTTCATCGAATTGGCAATACAATTGATTGATTGATTGATTGATTGACGGAATAAAGAGAGAAACAAAAAGAAGAGAGAGAGAAGAGAGAAAGAGGAGATCACACATACAGTTGTAATGTATAAATTACAAAAATGCTTTTTGTTTGTAGTTCTTGTTACACACAAAACACAAAACACGCAGTACGTGTAAGTACGTTTATTTGTAGGTCCATCTCAAGCACAGTCTCATGCAGTGTCATGGCCAGGGTTGCCACTGCCACGGCCACTGATGCGACCCTGCTGATGCGTCCGCCTTGCGGTACGGCAACGCTGCCGCATCAGGCTTTCATTGTTTTTTTTCGATTGCCTACGATTTCGTTTCTTTCTTCGTAAATGTTTCTATTTTTATTCGACTCGGGTTGTAGCTATCGAGTGTATGTGTGTGTGTGTGTGTATGCGTATATGTAAGGTAAATGTGTGTGTGTGAGTGTGTGTGTGTGTGAGTGTGGTTTTGAGACTCTAAGAGAGGCCGTCCGGTCGGTAGTTTTGTGATTGTTTGTGATGCGAGTGGAGTAGAGAGGTAACGAGGCACAGTGCACATTTCAACTTACCTAATGTACCTGGCAAATATGGACAACTAGTAACATGATTAAAGTTTTGGCTCTGCATCTCCTCCTGATCCGTTTCGCGGTGATAGAAGTAATTGAAATTACTGACGATAACCGGCACCGGCAGTGCGATTGTCAGCACACCAGCAATCGCACACAATGATCCCACAATTTTGCCCCAAACGCCGACGGGTCTGTTTATCGTTTTTGTCGTTTATCGATACCATATTGAAATTCATTTTCATTTCATTTCGTTTCGTAATCGTTTTTTGATTTTGTTTTTTGTTTTGCACATCGTGTGTCAAACGAATTTCAATGCAATTCAATTTTCAATTACGTATCGTTTGGCATTTTTTATTGTGGCGATTTGGATTTTGTTGAATTTTCGTGACATATTTTAGTTTATGGAGTTTTCGGTGCGTTTTTTTTTTTTTTTTTTTTTTTTGAATTGGGTTTTGGTTTTTTAAACGAGTTTCGTTTTTGATTATGTTGTTGTTGTTGCAATTAAATTAATTTGATATATAGATATATATATGGGTATATATATATATTTATAGAGATATATAATTTTTATTGTATTTGGATTTTTGGTTTGTTTGTTTGGATGAAGCGAGCGATGTTAACGAACGAACGATAAATAAAATGAAAATACAAATATATAAGAAATGTAAAGTAAGAATAAATCTCGTTTTGGTAATTCTTTTTTTTTTTGGTTTTTTCGATATAAATTATTTTGTTTTAATTTTGCAATTATAGTTTATAGGTTATGTTTGTATATAGATATATAAGATATATAAAAATTGGTTGGCAGTGATTGCAAACATATACGATACATATGTACGTATACAGATACGAGTAGATATAAGTAAGATAAATATATATATATTTATAGAGTTGAGTATACATAAAGGCAATAGCGGTAGAAATAGAAATAGTAAAACGAAATAATAGTTAAGCAAAAAGAGTACTCGAAATGAAGCACACAACACTTAGAACGAGTAGCGTTACGTGTAACGAGTTACAAGTTACGAGTAACGAGTAACGAGTTTACAAGTGGTTTGTGTTCTCTCTTTTCTTTTGCGTCGGGTTTTGGTTAAGGTTCTATCTGGAGTTCCTCCAAAGGGTGAATGTGAATAGTAAGCGTATGTGTGTCGTGTTTTTATATATATATAGCTATGTATGTACATATGCACACATAATAACGAGTACACAGGTGCACAGCTGGGAACGAGTGATAGAGTGCGATAGAGAGTGAGAGTGAGAGAGAGAGAGAGAAAGTTGCGTATAACAAAACTTTTAGTGACAGAACTACTCAAAGTTATGCGCGACTTGAGGCGTGGGCAAGGGCGAGGCAAGGCAGAGCTGGGCAGGGCAGGGCAGGATTATGGGGTTCTGGGGCAGGGAAGGTTTTGGGGCGATGATTGAGCCACGGCTGAACAACTTTGCATGTGGGTGTGGATGAGTACAGGTGTGTTTCTGTGTGTGTGTTGTGTTGGGTATTTAGTCTGTTGGGTAACTGGAGTTTACTTATTTCCTTGGATTGGACATGCAGCATGCGTTCGATAAGAGCAGCTAACAAAGTTGTGTTAAGTTCGTGTTATCGTTTATCGGTATTGGTATTGGTATCGCTATCGATATTGCCAAGCCACGTTGTCTATGCTGCGATGGACGTGGCATGCTGCAATATTTCCGCAAGTATAGAAGGCTAGTGTACGTGTGTGTGTGTGTGTGTGTGTTGATGAGCTTATGGAGTGCACACTGTACAGTGTGACAGTGCAACGCATGAGATTTGTGTGTGTTTCTTGTGTGTGTGTGTGTGTGAGTTTGTTGGTATCACTTGTATCTTTGTTGTTTTATGTGAACTAAACAACGACACAACGTTACATTGATAATGATAGAAAAACTGGTTAAGTTTATAGAGCTTTTCTTTGCATTTTTCAATAGCATTTTCACACTAAGCAAAGGCAACATTTTTGTTTTTTGTTTGTTTGCTCTTGCTTAATGCATTTTCTTAACTTTTTTTTTTTGGTTGATTTGGTTTTGCTTTTGAATTTGAATTTTTTTGGGGGAAACGAAACCAGAACGGAATGTAATGGAACGGAACGGAACGGAACTATACGGAACGGAACGGTAACAGAACACAGTGGCACAAGTTATAGACAGTTAGATAAAAAGGCGGTTAAATCAGAGTTAAATGATCAAGATTAATAGCAGTATAAATGTAGGTATAATTTACGCTTAGTTTGTGTAGCCAACGGAGAAACGAAATGCAACGCAACGTATTAAATTAGAGAACAACTCAAAAGTTAAAAATCAAACTAATCCGAAACCGAAACGAGTACGAGATATACATTTATATATAAACAGCTCAGCGAGTCAAAGTAAGTGACAACAACAATTAGGTTTGCATATTAGGTATATAAGAATAGAAATATAGTAGTTTCAACTTAAATCGAAGCGAGAAACTTGTTAAGTACATTATTTCTTTGGCTTACGACTTAGTATATGGTTAGTATGTGGTTTAAGAAATAATGACAAAAACACAGTTTGCGACACTTTCGTATATGTAAATAAACTACAACGCGTTGACGCAATAAATGCGGCGTCGTTAAAACAAACAGAACGAACAGAAAACTCATGAACGAAAAACGAGAACGAAACGAAAACGGAAACGATAACAATAACGATAACGATAACGGATACGGATACGGATAAATGTTCAAATGATAATCATAATAATCAGAAAAGTTAGAATTGTAATTGTATAGATTTGCATACGTCATGTCACCATATCCAACGGTGGTCATGGTGACCACAGCCCACCAAAATGCATCGGGTATGGACTTGAAGAAGGAATTTTCGCTTCCAGCTTCCGCAAAATAAACCGCTGATGAGAAGAGTACGACGCCTAAAAAAATTGATGGGAGAAATTGCTTTGCATTGGTTCCGGCTCGATATATATCATAGTTATAAAAAATTTGTAGCTGTTTTAAATCATTTTTTTTCTTTTTTTTTACTTTCAATATATATAGTAATATTACTTTTTTGTTTTTTTTTTTTTTTCGAAAATTAAAAATCAATTGAAATGAAAAAAGAGTTTTGGTTGTTGCATGGTGCCGATTTGGCGGGGTGTCCGCAAGTTCTTTGGTTTGTCTGGTTGGTTGGTTTGTCTCGGCTGGATTCGTAGTAACAGTCCGCAGGTTCAACTCTCTACATGTAAGTGAATATAAGTGTGTGCGTGTGTGTCTCTGTGTGTGTGTGTGTATGTGTGTGTCGAGTTTAAACGTGCTACACAATGCGTGGTGGCAGTTTTTTATGTGACGCGCCGGAACTTTTGCGGACAAAGCGGAATCTGCACCGGAACCGGAACTCTTTCGCATTGCAGCGATTCCTCTCTTTGGGAAGATATTGTTCGTTTTTTTGTCGCCCGCATTGGGCATTGTGTAACACGTTTTCCAGTTGCACATTGTGTCAAGTCCTAGAAGTAGAATATCAGTTTTTGGATTTCAATTCAGTATCTGTATCATGACAATGGCGAAACTGAGCCGCGGCATTCCCAAGCAGAAAACGCTGACCAGCGAGTGGACGAGTCGAGAAAGGAGAGAGAGTGAAGCGAATCGAATCGAATCGAACGCAATGGAGATCCGAGAGCAATCGGTTTCTGGTGTGCTCTGCTTAGCCTAGAAATATGGTGATACTCGTATTGTGAATCCTATATCTGAAATCAACGTAGACAATGAAGCGAAGTCGAAGACGAACACGTGAATGAAGACAGAGACGAAGACGAAGACGAAAACGAAGACATGGACGACGACAATGGACAAATGGTGTTCTGAATTATTGGTTTTGACGATGTTTTCGAATTGTTGTTGGTGATATTCGATTTTGAGTTGTGGATTATATTCTGCTTGGGGTATTTGAAAACTCATGAACTAGACGAAACATAAAAATGCGGAGCACAATCTCCTAAATGCAGATCATGCCGAAACAATCTCAAATTCCAGTAAAATCAAATAACATTTTCATAACTAAAACAAATACGAAATTAAATCATAAAAGCACTTTTAATGGACAAACGAAAAACTAAAGAATATTGTAAATTCAATATATATAAAGCGCACTTTGTTAAATGATTAAAGTAATCGGGAAGCAGGTGAACAACAACAGCGACAACAATATCGAGATACAAAGATACAGTTCGAGTTGGATGGATGGGGATGGACGGAGGCGGAAACTTTGAAGGAATTACAGCGAGCGATTACAACAATCAACGACGAAGACGACGACGACGACGATGACGATAACGATGACGATGACGATGATGACGACGACGGTGATGCAACAGCGATGACAGTGAAAGTGATGCTGATGATGGCGCTATACAAGGCACAGATACGATGTACGCGATATATATACATATATATGTAGACAGATATATAGTAGAGTATTGTTACAGTTACAGAGATGGTTAAAGAGTGAGAGTAGATATATTGTTGTAAGTAGCTGAGGACACAGGGATTTATTCATATGTACATATAAATATTTCTGATGTAACTGTACACAAGGGAAACTTCTTTCGGAGGACAGATCTCGATCGGATGGGATCGGAGGAGCTCGCAAATGGTAGATTGATTGTCTGCTCCAAACAAAAATACATTAAGCAAACAAAACATTGACAGAGAGAGAGAGAGAGAGACAGAGAGATAATAAAAGGGATAGCAGACAAAGTGTCTCTTTTGGGATTTTGCACATTTGAGATGTACAAACGGAGCTGGATACAAGAGCGCACACAAAGACGGAACAGTTGTAAGATAGACGAAAAGACACAAAAGAAAGAAAAAGAGAGAGAGAGCGAGAGAGAGAGCAGCACTTTGTTACAGTTAGCAGGTGGACATTAATTTACAAGGACGAAGTTGCAGTATTGGTATTGGTTGTTGCAGTTGTTAGCTGTTGAGTTACGATAGATGGACAGATGTAAATGTAAGTTATACCTCATATCACCATATCCCACCGTAGTCATGGTCACCACAGCCCACCAGAATCCGTCGGGTATGGACTTGAAAAACGAACTCTCGCTGCCAGCCTCCGCGAAATAAACCGCCGACGAGAATAGTACAACGCCTGGGCGTAATTTTAAACAAAGATCGATCGATTAGTTGAGGAAATGCATCGATAAAGTGTATGGTTAGTAATTAGGTGAGTGAGTACTATTCGAAACGGTTAGATTATATTCATATTTCCATTTTTGTTTCTGTTTCTGCTTGGGTCGTCGATCGGGGTAAACCATCCAAAATGTCAAGAGTAATGAGTTCAATAATTTGCGCCTAAGCGATTTGTTCAGTGTTGGATTTTGTATTGTGAGTGTCGAAATATCTACACATATATAATATATTTCGACGATATTCTTTGATTTGATTCTCGTTTAAAAACAACTACAAGAGATATACATACATTCGATAATTGACGAATTGAACGAGTTATTTAGTTTAGTTAGTTTTGTTCAATTCGCCAGTTTCTTTCGCTAAGTATTTAGTTCTTATTAATCTGTGCAGAAACTATAATGGAAAAGAGGTGTTACAAAATAGAAGTTTCAAGTGGCAAAAACTTATTTGAAATCACATTATCAGTATAAAACAGGTGTTGTTCTTCTGTATGCGTGTCTTTAAGTAGGTGATGTGCGAGTGTGTGTGGGTGTGTGTGGTTGGTGTGTGTATTCGGGTAAGTGTTTATCACATAATTGGTTCGCAAAATATTACAAATCGAAATAAAGGGGAAATGCTCACAACGAAAGAAAGTCTTCGGCTATAGCCGAAGGGTTCTCGGCCACGCGAATGCTGAATCTTGGAGAAGGCTTTCAACATTTGTGTGGCAATAACAATCGAGGGCAATCGATAGCAGATTATCGATTTGCCCGATCTGATGGTTCTCTCGAACTATCGATATGTGTTGGGTTGTTGGGTTAGTAATGCTTCTAGATTGTTGTTGCAAACTAACTAAATGACATTATGTTGTTATTCTTTTGACATAAAATTATTTTGTTTATTTTTGTTTTAGATGTAAACAGAAACTAACTAGTTTGAGTATTTTGTACAATATACGATATACATACGTTATTAATATATATTAGTTGATATGATATATATATATATTATATATATACGTATGTATATAGATACATATAGGGAGATGTATATATGTACCCATATACTACACTACAGCAAGGCAAATAATACAGGAAACAAAACGCAACGAAATGAAATGGAATGAAAACAAATTCGACTAGTTCCAGTTGTGAAAGTGACAACATCAGCGGAGGAGAGACAGAGGGAGAGATAGAGAGATCTCCACTCGATAATACATATATAGAGACAATATTATAGTATAGTACGATCACCTTTTGAGTTCTGTAAAGTTAGGCTAGATGAGTTTAGTTGATAAGTAGTTGGGTAATTACATGTACATATGTATAGAGTAGATTATTTATTTGGTGCATTTATGTATCTACATACGTATGGTAAGCACATAACGACCGATTGATTAGTATTGTCATTAGCAGGCGCCAGTTAACTTAACTAACTATCGTCCTGCGTTTTGTTAAGCCCAAGAATATTTAACACAACGAATGAAACAAAACTCAATTGAACGCAATGCAACGGAACGGAACGGAATACAGGAACCGCAGATTCGATTTGATTAACAATATAGTTTTGTGTATAGTATATATAATATATATCATATATACATATAATTTTGTTGGTTAGAGGTAATTAGTGTAATAGATTTAACGACAAACTAAAAACTAAAAGCCAAAGAAACGACATCAAAAACAACGTAGATGAAGTTACGTTTACGATAATTACGATAACAATTACGAGTACGATTACGATTACGATTACGGTTACGATTACGATTACGGTTACGATTACGTTTGCGTAATGCGAACAACTTGGTTATGGTAAAACTTGAACAACAATACAAAATATGTATATATATATATAGGTAAGTATTTATTTTAAAAATATATGTATTATTTTTTATTTTTGTTAAAGCTTTTCAAAAACTTTGTACTATTTTCATTTCTGGTTATTGTTCACTACATTACTAGTTTCATTATTATTTGTATATTTTGTTGTCGTAGTTTGTTGTGGACAATTCAACGCAAAGAAGCTTGCCAATTTTAAGGCATTTTGTGCGTAAATTGTGTGCAAAGACGCCAAAGAATTCAAAGTATGAACAGATAAGGGTAGAGAGTGTTTGGAAAAAATCAGGATAAAGTGTTTGAAGTGTGAAATGATAGTAGATAAAAGATATAGTGGATATAGGTGGATAGATAGATATGTTACATAAAAAGATTGTTCTAGCGTACTGCAACAAAATACGTTTGGACCTTAAAATTGCCAACGACTTGAGCGAGGGGCGTTTATAAAAACCATAGTTATAGTGTTTTTACACTGTCGAAAGTATATCAGGAGTAATAGACTAAAATTCGAGTACATTGACATTGGTTTGTTCTCTAGCCAAAGACGATCAAAAAAGTTAAAATATCTATATATATATTTGTATGATATATACACATAATGATGTATATACTGTTACGGTTACGTTTACGTTTATGTTTACGTTTACTTCATTTACCGACTAGCTAAAATCTCTGTTGCTTTCCGTACGAAACGGGGAACCCACCAAAAGAAAAACAAAAAGAATCAAAAACAAAATTGGACAAAAAAAAACAAGATATACGAGTACCATCAAAAATACTGTGGCTGTTTTGTATTGTAAGTAGAGGCAGGTTTTCTTTTGGTAAGTAGGTATTACTTAAGCTCTAATTAGTATAGACGACAATAACATCATATAGTATATATGTATGTAGGTATAGTATTGATACGTACTTGTATATAAGTATACATATAAGATAGTCTATTGGTAGGATTATGCGCTCTAGAGGCACCTCTAAGTGTATGCTGCATCTTGTTTAACTAGTTAAGCTACTCGTATTATGTAACTAATTAGTTGGTATAGCAGGTAGTATATAGTTTAGAAATAGTTTTAGTTATATATTGTATAGAGGAATGTTCTTTTGGTTTCACTTTTAGTCGTCTGCTTCTGTTGTATTATGTTGTATTAGACGTAAGAGACTTTGTATAACTAACATTAAAGATAAGTACGGTATACTTTAATTTAGCTGATACTTGGGCCTAGCATTCAGAGCTTAGGATCTTGTTGCCTTCTTTTGGAATAACACGGATCATTGACCATGATCTTGAGTATTTGTTTTTTTTTGTAATTAAAATGACAAATGATAATTGTTAAAAAGCATTTAATTGACGTAGTTTTCGAATACTTTTGAAATACTTTCTGTTTGCTGGGAATCGAAATAGTATAGCATTTTTTTTTCTGGGAAAGTGTTGTTATTTTTGTTTTTAAAACAAATGGTGAGCGTTTAAAAATGTGCTGGCTGTTATGTACTTAAATTATATAATGTATATCTAAATTTTAGCAGTAGTTGTTGTTGTTGTTGTTTTTTAGTTTAAGCAGAGGAGAAGTCTTTCTAATTATTTTGTTTTTTTTTTTCTTTTGCTAACGTTGTGAGTAGGTACGAGTATTGAATTTTGGAGCTGTGACAGTCTGTCTGAGTTAGGAGGAAGTTGGGACGAGTTATAAGTTAGAAGGTCCGTTGGTCGTAGTGGTCATAAGTAAATTGGATAGTTATATTTTTGATAGATAGATAGAGGGTGTAAATATTGTGTTGGTGGTGTTGTGCTTTTTTTTGTTTTTTGATTTTTGCTTTTGTATTGTTTCTTTTGTTTGTTGGCTGTTTTGTTGTTTTAACTTACCTATAAATAAGAAAAATATAAGTAAACCTAATTCCCGCATTGAGGCTTTCAGAGTTCGTCCTAATATTTGTAAACCCTTCGAATGCCTAGATAACTTAAATATTCGAAATACTCGAACTAATCGTATCACTCGTAATATTGCCAAGGACATAGCCTGATTCGATGACTTGTCCTAAAAATTTATAATTATTTATATATATATATTTTATGTATATTGATGTATGCAACTTATGTAGGTATTATTATTATTTTTTTTTTGTATATGTATATTTATTTATATATAGAGTAGTGGTGGAAGTTCGAGTAGTAGTAATAGTAGTAGTGATAGTAGTAGTTGTATATTTAGGTATATATTTATATTTATTTATTATGTGTGGGTGTGTGCAATCGTATGTGTGTGTGTGGTGTGTTTCAGTTAGTTATAATATACAACAATGATTCGTAGCAAGTGTTTGTTTAGTACGATGTTAGGGTAGTAGTACAAAAGGCACTAAGGATAGCGTTTAAATCAAGTTGATCAAGTATCAAGTATATTTATATAGATAAATGCATATAATTTACTATAGGCAAAAGCATTGCTCTATCATAAATTAAAAGCTCTGGCTTACTATGTATTCAATATTCAGTCTCAAATTGAGAAACCACATCCATCAATAAATATTATGACCACAACTCAAAGCAGGCAATTTGTTACTTAGAAATCAAAACAAACAACGCGACGAGTTATTTGGTAACGATACCCGGTACCCATGGCAAACAACGGTATAATAATTCAGTGACAATCAAACAGTAGGTAAACCTTTGGAGGACTATATTCTCAAATAGAATTAACATTCCTGTCTGTTCGTAAGTAGATTCCAGAGTTAATTTAATATTATTGCACGCATAATTAGTTTATTTGTTCCAAACCGACCCCAAATTCGGATGAACTATATTATCTTCAAATTTTATAAAATTGATTTAAGCATTATGTTATTATATTGTATTGTAATTCGATCGGATAAAACACTTGGAAAGTCTTGAATTGTTTTAGCTTTAGAGTTTATTTTCATCTGCATAAAATATTAATAAAATTAAATTTAATAATATAGTTATTGTGTCACGATCGGAGAATGAATTCAGTCACTTTCATTATGTTTTGTTATATAATATTATATTTACAAATGAGTAGCGGGTATCTGACAGTCGATCACACTCGACTCAATGACTTTTTATTTTGATGTTAAGTCAGTTCTTTTTTACTTTTATGCAAAATAATACCATGATAGTTGATTATTCGCTTACGGTGTACTTGTAAGTGTTGTAAAGATAATGATATGTGAGTGTGTGTATGTGAGTGTGTGTGTGTGTGTCAGAGTGTGCGGGTGATTAGCATTACAGTTTTGGCCAAACAAAAATTTCATACCTGTGGACTGACTGGCGCTTTTGGAAGATTTAACGTATCCTCCTCTTCGGCAACGACAGTCGCTAGTGTTATAAAGTACGGAATGATGGCGATTATGTCGATAACATTCATGACATCCCTGCAGAAATTTAATTTGTTCGGACATGCGAGGAACCTGCGCGGGCGCAACACAAAAATATCGCGATGGTGATAGAAGAGAATACAAAGAGACGATACCAGAAACGTAAATTCAAATAGAGAGAGAGAGAGAGAGAGAGAGAAAGAGAAAGATGGAGAGAGAGAGAGAGAGAATAGAGATAAAAATACAGTGAAGAAACGAATGAAAGGCAAAAAAGAAAACGCACAAATATTGGAGCTGTATATCAAAATGTTCTATCAATATAACAATAATTATGGTACTAAGTATATTTTAAACTAGGCAAGTCATAGGTTAATATATTTATAGCCGAGTTTGCTCGACTTCTATTAGCTCGGTACACATCTCGCTTTCTTCTTTTGGATATTGGGAATACTCGGAAATAATGATTAAGGCAATGTGTATAGAGTTGGACTAAAACTACTGCAGCGCCTCCTGGCGGTCACAATTGAAAAGCTTTCTAAAACTGGTTAACTTAAATACTACGTAAACAGGTTTGTAGTTGAAGGTAATTGTTAGGGATTGTCCACGTACCTGACAGTTAGTTCAAATGTAAACCAAATAATACATAACGTTTCTATAAGGAAGAAAGGATCTGTGATGTCAGGCACCTCGTCTTCCTCGATTTTTGTGCCATTTGTTGTTGTATTGAACACCTGGAAGGCAAAGAGAAGGGCAATCAACAAAATGATATATTAACTGATAGTTGTGGATTTTAGGCTAAGGATGGCTAAGGATTGATGGTGGGAAGTACGCACCTTGTAATGCTTAAATTCGGGTAATGTTTCTAGACAAAATATAACAATTGATAGCAATATAACAAATACACTAATTATGGCTACAACTCTGGCGGCTTGCGAGCTCTCTGGGTACTCAAAGAGCAGCCAGACTTTTCTTTGTTTCTCATTATCCGGTAATGGTCTTTCTTCCTCTTTAATAAAGCCTTCATCCTCTCTGCGGGAATAAATAAATAAACAGTTCAATGGCTTAGCAACGTATTGATAAATTCACAAATATTATTGTGAAAGCGTGTCTGTTTGTGTGTGTGTGTATTGAGCATATGTGTATGTGTAAATGTGTGTGTGTTAAGCATTAAGTTTGGATTTAGTTAATGTTTTTCATTGTTTTTTTTTTTTTGTTTTAGCCCTAAGCAGCGATTTTGGCAGCCCGAGAATAGCTAAGCGAGCAAGCTATATATAATTCAATTATTCATATATGCAATATGTAAATCGGAATCAGAATTGCAATCGATAAATGCAACATAAAATCGATAACATAAATAATGTGAAGTACAGTTGCAATTGTGTTAGAGAGAGAGACAAAATTTTTGTGGTGAATTCGTAATCGCAAATTGAAAGTTTGTAATTGAAATTCAGATTAAGATTGAGATTGAGATTGAGATTGAATTAAATGGAATGCAAATATGTTGTTGGCCACTCTGATTTGCCTGCCAACTCCTGTCAGCTTGTCTCGTGAGCTCCAGACTCTTTTGGGGTCAACACATCTTGGCTTAAACGGTTCCGGCCACAGTGCCCCCTCTTTTTGCCGTACCAACAAAATTTTAAGCTGGTGGTCAAGTGATTAACAATTGATGCGACAACAGTCGACAAGTCCAGCCAACCAGTCCAAGTATCGTTTCTGTCCCGTTGTCTTGCGATCCAAATACAATTGCAAATTCAGGAAATTGCAATTTGTAGGTTCATAAAATACGGTTAACGCACAACAAATGTCTCAAATAGGAAACTGAATTTACGAGCTAAGCCACAATGGCAAAGGACAATAATAAACTGGGTGGCCATCTTGTTATATTTGCTCTTTAACCGTATGCATTCGACAACTTTTAATCAAGCAAAAGTTAACTGCTTAAAGTGCTTGAGGCCAATCAATTATATTGCTTACGCTACACAGTTTATTTGCCTTTCCGCATTGCTTGGTGGTTTTGTTGTCTTGTTTTATTCATCCACTTTGAATTTATATTCACAGCTTGCAAAATTTTCATGTTTCAAAATGTTATCTGGAAGTTTGTATCAATGGTAAAATTACGCTAGAATTTAAAACTAACTGACGTGGGATACTTTCTATTTTATGCGCCTGCTCTGTATTCCATATTTCGAATTTTATTAATTAATCCCGCTAAACATTTTTCAATATATTTTCACATAAAACCGCAAGTTATTGTTTCCGTTTCTAAGTCAGATTGGAAATGGACAATTTATAGTTGTGGTTGGAAATTACATTGCAATGAAATGACTTCTGAATTCAATTGGTCGCAAGTTGATCGAAATCGCATTGAGAGGTGCAAACAACTCGAAATTACATCGACTTTGCAGTTCCAAAAGCAAATATGCAACTTTGTGTGTTGGCTTAATCAACTACTATAGTATATATAGTATGTGTTAGTTTTCGTATGTGCTTGTGAGTGTGTGTGTGTCGTGGTCGAATGTCGAATGTCGGTGCCGTGTTGCATGCCACGTCAACAAATCGCTCCCGCCAATAAGCAAAACCAATTTGCCTTTTGCTGCTGATTTTTAGAACGTTGCTAATCATTTGTTGTTAGTGTTTTCACTTGCTGTCTTTTCTTGTTTATTGTATTTTGTGAGTATTTTAAACACGAGTTGTTATTTGTTTCTGTTTGGTTTTGGAAGTTTTTTGTTTTTGGGTTTTATGGTGGGCAACAGGCTTACCTGAATTTATTAATTGCTTGATCACCTAATTCATAAAATTTTATTTCTTCACTAAATACGTCTAAAGGGACATTGACCGGTCTCCGTAGTCGGCCACCTGTGAATTAGAGGTGTCGGAATTGTTGTGGTGCCAGTTCAGCAGGTGAGTGTGTGCGAGAGACAGAATGTGTGTGTGTGTGTGTGTGGGTGTGTATTTACAATAAGTGGTGCAAAAGTTGTATGTTGATTATATTGTGGTGTTTGTGGGCAACATCATCACATTGTGGGGGGAGTTGAGTTGGGTATTGAAGGGAATGTTTGTATTGTTGGGAATTCGGGATAGAAAGAGAAGAGAAACGTTATTGAGATTAGCAAGTTATTCACGTCCATATTGCTGGTCGATCGAGCGCACAGCTAGGCAGGCGGGGGGATTGATACTTACCACTCTGATAATAGTATAAAATTGCATCGAAGCTCGGACGACTACGGTCAAAAAAATATTCATTTCTAAGCGGGTCAAAGTACCGTAATCTCCGAGCTGGATCCCCAAGCAGTGTGTCCGGGAATTGATTTAGCGTACGTAGTTGTGTCTCAAACCTTAACCCGCTTACCTACGAAACGCAGATAAACATATAAAGCAAAATGTGAGTGAGAGTGAGTGGTCGAGTAGGTGAAAACTTACATTTATAACGACTCTCTCGCAGAAATCATGATCGTGAGGAATGGGTTCAAAGTGTTGTGGTCCGCCTCCAAAGCCATGACCAGCCCCCCCTTCTTCGTCTTGACTGCTCAATTTGGGCAAAGACCTGCAAGTAAAGTGCAAATTGGTTAACAATTAATCGAAACTTTACTGCTTCGCTTATAATAATAGTCTTATTGAACGCATTCAAACATAAATTCATTCTGCATCGATTACAGTTTAAGAACAGGCTATTGAATTGGCAATTTAAATTTTCAATTGATTTTTATTGAATACGCTTGCAAAATAGTTACAAAAAAGATGCAAAAATACTTATTTTAAATGTTAGTTTATTTGTCTGGATTGGCAATTATGTTTTTACCACTAATAATAAATAGTTGCCCCTAAAAATATGTTTACAAATTTTGTGAATCAAAGTTTTCTAAAATTAAAACAATATACAAATTAGCCTACTGTCCTTCATGTATTTAAAGTATATTATTTGTAATTATTTTGCAATTTCTTCGAGTCTGTTTAGCGTAGAACGGTACAGAATTAATCGCAATAACGAGTCAGGAAATCAACTTAAAGCAAATGCTTTACCATCTGCAGCAGCTTAAAGAAGTCAAGAAGAAAGTCAGATGAGAAGTCTGAGCCAAGGGGAGGTGGGGAGAAGCGAGAGCATTACACATTTTAGCCAGCGAGCATTAAATTGGATTGCCATAAATTTGATTTTATTCAAATCAATTTGATATGCAATGCAAAATGCATGCGATGCATAATGCAACAATCAAATCAAATGCTGAGCTCAGCTGTAATTGATATTTGATATGCTGTGCATTTAGTCGATGTGGTATTTAGTATTTCAATAGTCTGTGGTATTTTTATATTTCTTGGCAAACCACCTACACATATACATATGTATATGTTATATATATATGTGTTGTATCTCTATCTTTCTCTCTCTGCCCATTAAATGCGCATTGAAAGTGGAAATGGTTTTTGGCCCCGAGCCGTGTTGCAGCCACAGCTACATTGGCCACAATGGCGAAGCGGGGCGGGGCGGGGGCGGCCACCCACAGGAAGGCAATATATGTTTACACATGTAATTGAAATTGTATTACAATCACATAGACATATATTAAAAGGCGTCGCTCGCTAGCTGGCTGGCTGGCTGGCTGGCTGGCAATGTGCCCAAAAATGCCAGCAGCAAAAGCATTTTGTGTGTTGCATCGTCGCTTGTGTGCGGCGCCCTTATCGCTGATGTTGCCAACAATGTGCAGCTGTTACTCGCTCTCGCTGCGCTGGCTTTTTATTGCCGTCGCCGTCGCCGTCGCCGTTCGTATTTTTTGTTGTTGGCGTGGCATGTTGCCTACTTTTTGGCGCCATGGCATTTAATTAAGCGTGTAAGTGGACGACAGGCCAGGCAATCTACTACCAATCGCTGTGTCGCTCTCTCGCTCCCGCTCTGACTGACTTAATATTTGGCCACATAATTGCATATTTGATGACTCGCACAGATACGCTGAGCTATATCTATCTGGGCAGACACGTCGACCAGCCAGTGAGCCAGAGAGCCAGAGAGCCTGGCCATGGCCCTGCTCGACTTGGCCCACCAGACGTTGCCAAATAATTGAAGGCCCGGCCGGGCAACGAAATGCATTTGTGCATAATTGAAATGCCAAGCGAGACAAATTGTTTGTCAAAAGCCCAACAACAAGCAGGTTATGTTGAATTCCCTCCACACGCATATTCCTGCATTCCCCCGATATTTCTCTATATCTGCGTGGGCTAATCGCATTGCCGTCCCCCAGTTATTATGTATAGTATATATTATATATTATATTTAAAGTTGGTATTTCGCAGGTATTAAACTGTAATTTAAATAGCATCAAAAATGCATCAAATATTTTGGAATCAGTTATAAAAACTTCATTGTAGAATATTAAAAATGATTCATTTCTATAAATAAATAAACGTTGCTTTTTTGTGTCTCACCAATGAGGCAACTTAATCTGGTTTGTCGTTAATACCAAGAATTATTTATATGTATTCGAATGCACTCTGTGCTATAAAATAATTATAAAAAAAAAATTCGCTCTCCCTACAATTTCATAGCATAGTTTTAAGGGCGCATGACGTCAGCAGCCGTGGAGAAGTGGCATGGAAATGCATTTTATTTGCAGCTTCTGTGCATATGGATAATTATCCATATCCGGCAAATGGTCAGGAACCCACTCACCCACACACCCACACACACACACACACACACACACACACACACACACACACACACACACACACATATGTACATATAGTTGTGCATACACTTGCACGGCATTTGCATCGAAATGTCAACAAACAATTGAAGTTTTATGCAAAACGCCAACACACAACAAGCACTTGCTTGTGCCTCTCTGTAAGTGTGTGTGTTTGTGTGTGTTTTTCATTGACACACACACACACAGGGAGACTAGCGTGCTTTGATAGGCGGCCTGCTTTTTGTGTGTCTGTTTATCTATGTAAATGTCACATACTCAACCAACCGCTGACTCAATGCAGCTGTTGCGCTCTCGCTCTCGCTCTCGCACTTGTGTGTGTGTGAGTGTGTGTATATAGGTCAGCGGCACTAAAGCGGCTACTACACAGGCTGACTGCGCGTGACGTCATTGAGTGTGCCACATCCAGCGCCATTTGCCAGTTACAGGCCAGCAGCTTTTGCAGTTTGCCAGTTAGCGAGCAGAAACGCGACCTATTTAAAAGCCCGGCTTCACACACACCACAGAGAAGTGCAACGCGTATGATTAAGTATGATCAAACACAAATCAAATCAAATCAAGCCAGCAGACGCAACATGTTCGATCGATGCACATCATGTATGAGCAAACGTGTTCGTTGATGCTGAGTTGAAGACAAACAAACGGTTCGATGCATGTGCGTGTATCGACTCGCTGCAGCTCTCTGATACACACACTCATTCATCATCACTCACAATCGTATTTGTTGTTGGACTTCCGGTAGTTGCGCTGCTGGCGTTCGTTGCATAAGACTCGTTGGCCTGAAGTTCAATGCAATGCCAAAGCCAATTGCAAATCAAAGCAGGTCGCCGCTTCAACTGCAAATCAGCTCATAAATCTTATGGGGCCACATCTTGTCCTCTCTCTTTCTCCATTCATGTCACCCTCTTTCTCTGTCTCTTTATCCATCCCCACTCTCTCTCTCTCTCTCTCTCTCTCTCTCGGTCTTTCGTTCTGTATATATCTTTTTCTCAGCTTCTTTTCGCCACATTCTGTGCTCTTGTCTGTATACATGCCGGTCAAGGCAACGCAACGAGCAAACTGCCTCTCGCATTCTCGCATTCCTTCATTCTCGCATTCGCACTCGCAATCGCACACACTCGACACTCGGCAACGCAGCCAGCAACGACCCAGAACCGCCCCTCCGCCCCTTCTCCCTCTCTGCTGCTGTACCGCCGGCATCGACGTTTCGCCTATTTTTAGGCTGCCGTCAAAGCATCCTTTCGTAAGCGTGTTGCAATGCAGCTGCTGCGACACTTTTTCAGCTCTGGGGCCAATTAATGGCTTAAAATGAAATGCAAATGCCGCTGCAGCTGCAGCTGCAACTGGAATTTACAATTTCAAGCTGAAGCAACAGCAACAGCAGCAGCAGCAGTGAATTTTGTCGCGCGCCAAGCAACGTGACATCAATTGACCAACTTGCCACAAAAGCCTTGAACTGCTTGCCAGCTGTCTCAATGAGTTTGTTCTCTCTCACTCTCTCTCTCCTTCTCTTTCTCTGCATCGCTCTGCAGTTAATCAGCATTTAAATTGACACAAAATGCTAACCCCAAGGCATTTAGTTCACAGATGAACTGTCTACTAATTTTATAGCATACTTATTGGGGCCTGCGCTTGATTTTTTCCCATTTTATTGCTGACTCAGTCGATTTAATGATCTGGAATAGATTTGTGTCATGAATATGGGTCTTTATTATTGTATATTTTATTAAACTACATTTTTGTTTTATCTACATTTCTCAGTGCGAAAATATTGATTAAAACGATGGGAAAATTAAATAACACGAATTCGGTATTTCTACAAATGAAGTGATGTGTTGAATGGGAACATATAGAATTCTTAAGAAAAAAAGATGTAAAAGTTGTTTGCTGAGTTGGCGCAAGTTGAAATTAAAGTTTTGCCTGCTGCCAACTAAATGTAAAGTGTATTAAATGCCGAGCAGACAGCTCAGGTCATCTTTGCGTCGAGTCCATTAAATGTTAAAGCTATTGTCGTTTTGCGGCGAAGCCGCATCGTAACGTGAGCTGACGTCACGTGTGGCATTCAACCAGCTGCAGCAAATCGCTTTCGTGCTACGCTGAGAGCACAAAGAAAAAACACACACACACACACAGTCACACAAAAAACAATGAGCTTAAGAAAATATTAAAGAAGAATATAAATGAACTCGGAATGAGGTAAGAAACGACATTGCTCTTGCCACTGTGCTTGCTGGTTATTTATTTTTGATCTTACAACCACGTCTCATACGAAATTCTTATTAAAAAGTCTGCAGTCAAGCTAAACTTTCTCAATATCAGATTTACCTATTTGGGAATCCAAGCTTAAACATTTAAATGTAAACAAAATAATTAATGAGTGTGGATAGTTTTACATACACAAATTAAAACTGTTATAATATATTATATATTGTTTTAATTAATAATAATAATATAATATATAATATGAAGGTTCATGAAATGAATTTGATATCAAAGTTCTGCGTTCAGCAATGACGGTGAATGACGGCTTTCAATATAACTTTTAGTTTTAGAGATTATATATCTTCGGGGAAATACTATTGATATTTGATACAAATTCTGTGCGCTGCCAACGACAGTTTTCAATATTACTTTGAGATAGTTTGTAAGTTCGTTTCCACTGACAAGAACAAGAACTTTGCGCCACGAGCAGTTTTGTTGCAGTGTAAGAGTTTAGTTCCCAAACTCATTCGCCGTACAAAACGTGTGGCTCGCAATTGGATTCGAATAAAAAAGGCAGAGTTGGCCAGGGAAATGGAAATGGAGAAGGCAGCGAGGAAATGGGAGTTGGGAGTTGGGAGATAGCTGAATGCCGATACGTGGCACATGGGAGGTGCTGAAGATAGCGTTGCAATCAATCTCTGAGTCAGCAGGAATCACGGCCAAAAAGACGGCGAATTATGCAAATGTGGCTTAAAGCCTCGCAGCGACTGTCAGCAATATCTGAACTGCACCGGAGCACCTTCCACCTTCCACCTTTCGCCTCCCTCCTTCCTCCTCCCTCCCCCTCTCGGCTGTCGTTGGCTGAAGCTGACCTTGGGCAGCGCAAGTTTGCGTGCACAATTTGTGTTGGGCTGTTATTTTTGGCAGCAATTCTCGAATTGTGTGCTGCGGTGGCAACATGCAAGCAACGCTTGTTGCTGTTGCAACTCTAGTGCTGCACGTACGGAGCCACCTCGAGGGGCAGGCAGAGGCAGAGGCAGAGGCAGCGGCAGAGTTCGAGCCTGAGCACGCCAGGCATTTTAAATGTGTTCCGCTATGCCGCCTTGTTGAAACTTTAGCACAGCTCGTTTATTATCCAAACAGCAAACTGAAGCTTCAACTGAACTGAGGCAAGTGCACAATTTACACACAAACGGATGAGTTGAAATAATAACAGCAACAACAGCAGCAACAGCAAGAACTCGTATCTAGACTGTCCGAAGAACTATCTTGCAGTCTGAAGCGTGTCCAAGTATCGCTTGGCTTTTTTGCCTTCTCCTTTGCAATCATCTTATACAGTTCTTTTGCCCTTACTTGTTTTATCTTTCCTTTTTGGCAACTTCAGCGATTCCACTCAAGTGATGTAACTGCCGCTTGTTGTTGCTGTTGTTGCTGTTGCTGCTGTTCGCCTTCTGTAGATACTTGCACTTAAGGGCAGCGCGTGATTGCAGTGCACGGGCATAAAATATGCCAAGCTAATTGGATACCTAGTTCAATATTCCCTGTGTGTGTGAGTGAGTATGTTTGTGTGTGCGCGGCTACAAATTAAACTGAAATTACTTAAACTCACAGCTGGCAGAAACTTGATAAAACCCATTAATGAACTATCTATAATTTATCGATTGACAAGACGCTTCTCAAGGCTACCGTTGTCACTGCAGACTGCAGATGATTATATCCAAGATGAATTCACTAGTAGCATCTTCTTCTGTTAGAGCAGTGGCAACTTCTTCTGCCAGACTAACAGAAACCTGCTAACTTAACATAATAGCGATTTCTTCTAGTTTAATTGACTAGTGAAAGCCCAACTCCCTTCTACTCAATTCTCAAATTGTTAACTTCGCAAATTTCGCTTTTAACTATTTAATATCTAAGTTTAATTCACTAGTAGCAACTTCTTCTGCTAGACTAGTAGCATCTTCTTCTGTTAGAGTAGTGGCAACATCTTCTGCCAGACTAACAGCAACCTGCTAACTTAATAGCCATTTCGTCTAGTTTAATTGGCTAGCGAAAGCCCAACACCCTTCTACTCGATTCTCAAATTGTTGACTTCGCAAATGTCGTTTTTTCGATCGACTCCCTTCTACTCGATTCTCAAATTGTTAACTTCGCAAATGTGGGTTTTTGATCGACTCCCTTCTACTCGATTCTCAAATTGTTAACTTCGCAAATGTCGTTTTTAATTGTGATAGTGATACCGAAGTTAATTCACTAGTAGCAACGTCTTCTGCTAGACTAGTAGCATCTTCTTCTGTTAGAGTAGTGGCAACATCTTCTGCCAGACTAACAGCAACCTGCTAACTTAATAGCCATTTCGTCTAGTTTAATTGGCTAGCGAAAGCCCAACACCCTTCTACTCGATTCTCAAATTGTTGACTTCGCAAATGTCGTTTTTTCGATCGACTCCCTTCTACTCGATTCTCAAATTGTTAACTTCGCAAATGTCGTTTTTAATTGTGATAGTGATACCGAAGTTAATTCACTAGTAGCAACGTCTTCTGCTAGACTATTAGCATCTTCTTCTGTTAGAGTAGTGGCAACATCTTCTGCCAGACTTACAGCAGCCTGCTAACATAATAGCCATTTCTTCTAGTTTAATTGGCTAGCGAAAGCCCAACACCCTTCTACTCGATTCTCAAATTGTTGACTTCGCAAATGTCGTTTTTTCGATCGACTCCCTTCTATTCAATTCTCAAATTGTTAACTTCGCAAATGTGGGTTTTTGATCGACTCCCTTCTACTCGATTCTCAAATTGTTAACTTCGCAAATGTCGTTTTTAATTGTGATAGTGATAGCTAAGTTAATTCACAAGTAGCAACGTCTTCTGCTAGACTAGTAGCATCTTCTTCTGTTAGAGTAGTGGCAACATCTTCTGCCAGACTAACAGCAACCTGCTAACTTAATAGCCATTTCGCCTAGTTTAATTGGCTAGCGAAAGCCCAACACCCTTCTACTCGATTCTCAAATTGTTGACTTCGCAAATGTCGTTTTTTCGATCGACTCCCTTCTACTCGATTCTCAAATTGTTAACTTCGCAAATGTCGTTTTTAATTGTGATAGTGATACCGAAGTTAATTCACTAGTAGCAACGTCTTCTGCTAGACTAGTAGCATCTTCTTCTGTTAGAGTAGTGGCAACATCTTCTGCCAGACTAACAGCAACCTGCTAACTTAATAGCCATTTCTTCTAGTTTAATTGACTAGCGAAAGCCCAACACCCTTCTACTCGATTCTCAAATTGTTAACTTCGCAAATGTGAAGTGATACCAAAGTTAATTCACTAGTAGCAACGTCTTCTGCTAGACTAGTAGCATCTTATTCTGTTAGAGTAGTGGCAACATCTTCTGCCAGACTAACAGCAACCTGCTAACTTAATAGCCATTTCTTCTAGTTTAATTGGCTAGCGAAAGCCCAACACCCTTCTACTCGATTCTCAAATTGTTGACTTCGCAAATGTCGTTTTTTCGATCGACTCCCTTCTACTCGATTCTCAAATTGTTAACTTCGCAAATGTGGGTTTTTGATCGACTCCCTTCTACTCGATTCTCAAATTGTTAACTTCGCAAATGTCGTTTTTAATTGTGATAGTGATACCGAAGTTAATTCACTAGTAGCAACGTCTTCTGCTAGACTAGTAGCATCTTCTTCTGTTAGAGTAGTGGCAACATCTTCTGCCAGACTAACAGCAACCTGCTAACTTAATAGCCATTTCGTCTAGTTTAATTGGCTAGCGAAAGCCCAACACCCTTCTACTCGATTCTCAAATTGTTGACTTCGCAAATGTCGTTTTTTCGATCGACTCCCTTCTACTCGATTCTCAAATTGTTAACTTTGCAAATGTCGTTTTTAATTGTGATAGTGATACCGAAGTTAATTCACTAGTAGCAACGTCTTCTGCTAGACTAGTAGCATCTTCTTCTGTTAGAGTAGTGGCAACATCTTCTGCCAGACTAACAGCAACCTGCTAACTTAATAGCCATTTCTTCTAGTTTAATTGACTAGCGAAAGCCCAACACCCTTCTACTCGATTCTCAAATTGTTAACTTCGCAAATGTGAAGTGATACCGAAGTTAAGTCACTAGTAGCAACGTCTTCTGCTAGACTAGTAGCATCTTCTTCTGTTAGAGTAGTGGCAACATCTTCTGCCAGACTAACAGCAACCTGCTAACTTAATAGCCATTTCTTCTAGTTTAATTGGCTAGCGAAAGCCCAACACCCTTCTACTCGATTCTCAAATTGTTGACTTCGCAAATGTCGTTTTTTCGATCGACTCCCTTCTACTCGATTCTCAAATTGTTAACTTCGCATATGTCGTTTTTTCGATCGACTCCCTTCTACTCGATTCTCAAATTGTTAACTTCGCAAATGTCGTTTTTAATTGTGATAGTGATACCGAAGTTAATTCACTAGTAGCAACGTCTTCTGCTAGACTATTAGCATCTTCTTCTGTTAGAGTAGTGGCAACATCTTCTGCCAGACTTACAGCAGCCTGCTAACATAATAGTCATTTCTTCTAGTTTAATTGACTAGCGAAAGCCCAACACCCTTCTACTCGATTCTCAAATTGTTGACTTCGCAAATGTCGTTTTTTCGATCGACTCCCTTCTATTCAATTCTCAAATTGTTAACTTCGCAAATGTGGGTTTTTGATCGACTCCCTTCTACTCGATTCTCAAATTGTTAACTTCGCAAATGTCGTTTTTAATTGTGATAGTGATAGCGAAGTTAATTCACAAGTAGCAACGTCTTCTGCTAGACTAGTAGCATCTTCTTCTGTTAGAGTAGTGGCAACATCTTCTGCCAGACTAACAGCAACCTGCTAACTTAATAGCCATTTCGCCTAGTTTAATTGGCTAGCGAAAGCCCAACACCCTTCTACTCGATTCTCAAATTGTTGACTTCGCAAATGTCGTTTTTTCGATCGACTCCCTTCTACTCGATTCTCAAATTGTTAACTTCGCAAATGTCGTTTTTTATTGTGATAGTGATACCGAAGTTAATTCACTAGTAGCAACGTCTTCTGCTAGACTAGTAGCATCTTATTCTGTTAGAGTAGTGGCAACATCTTCTGCCAGACTAACAGCAACCTGCTAACTTAATAGCCATTTCTTCTAGTTTAATTGGCTAGCGAAAGCCCAACACCCTTCTACTCGATTCTCAAATTGTTGACTTCGCAAATGTCGTTTTTTTCGATCGACTCCCTTCTACTCGATTCTCAAATTGTTAACTTCGCAAATGTGGGTTTTTGATCGACTCCCTTCTACTCGATTCTCAAATTGTTAACTTCGCAAATGTCGTTTTTAATTGTGATAGTGATACCGAAGTTAATTCACTAGTAGCAACGTCTTCTGCTAGACTAGTAGCATCTTCTTCTGTTAGAGTAGTGGCAACATCTTCTGCCAGACTAACAGCAACCTGCTAACTTAATAGCCATTTCGTCTAGTTTAATTGGCTAGCGAAAGCCCAACACCCTTCTACTCGATTCTCAAATTGTTGACTTCGCAAATGTCGTTTTTTCGATCGACTCCCTTCTACTCGATTCTCAAATTGTTAACTTCGCAAATGTCGTTTTTAATTGTGATAGTGATACCGAAGTTAATTCACTAGTAGCAACGTCTTCTGCTAGACTAGTAGCATCTTCTTCTGTTAGAGTAGTGGCAACATCTTCTGCCAGACTAACAGCAACCTGCTAACTTAATAGCCATTTCTTCTAGTTTAATTGACTAGCGAAAGCCCAACACCCTTCTACTCGATTCTCAAATTGTTAACTTCGCAAATGTGAAGTGATACCGAAGTTAAGTCACTAGTAGCAACGTCTTCTGCTAGACTAGTAGCATCTTCTTCTGTTAGAGTAGTGGCAACATCTTCTGCCAGACTAACAGCAACCTGCTAACTTAATAGCCATTTCTTCTAGTTTAATTGGCTAGCGAAAGCCCAACACCCTTCTACTCGATTCTCAAATTGTTGACTTCGCAAATGTCGTTTTTTCGATCGACTCCCTTCTACTCGATTCTCAAATTGTTAACTTCGCATATGTCGTTTTTTCGATCGACTCCCTTCTACTCGATTCTCAAATTGTTAACTTCGCAAATGTCGTTTTTAATTGTGATAGTGATACCGAAGTTAATTCACTAGTAGCAACGTCTTCTGCTAGACTAGTAGCATCTTCTTCTGTTAGAGTAGTGGCAACATCTTCTGCCAGACTTACAGCAGCCTGCTAACATAATAGCCATTTCTTCTAGTTTAATTGGCTAGCGAAAGCCCAACACCCTTCTACTCGATTCTCAAATTGTTGACTTCGCAAATGTCGTTTTTTCGATCGACTCCCTTCTATTCAATTCTCAAATTGTTAACTTCGCAAATGTGGGTTTTTGATCGACTCCCTTCTACTCGATTCTCAAATTGTTAACTTCACAAATGTCGTTTTTAATTGTGATAGTGATAGCGAAGTTAATTCACAAGTAGCAACGTCTTCTGCTAGACTAGTAGCATCTTCTTCTGTTAGAGTAGTGGCAACATCTTCTGCCAGACTAACAGCAACCTGCTAACTTAATAGCCATTTCGCCTAGTTTAATTGGCTAGCAAAAGCCCAACACCCTTCTACTCGATTCTCAAATTGTTGACTTCGCAAATGTCGTTTTTTCGATCGACTCCCTTCTACTCGATTTTCAAATTGTTAACTTCGCAAATGTCGTTTTTAATTGTGATAGTGATACCGAAGTTAATTCACTAGTAGCAACGTCTTCTGCTAGACTAGTAGCATCTTCTTCTGTTAGAGTAGTGGCAACATCTTCTGCCAGACTAACAGCAACCTGCTAACTTAATAGCCATTTCTTCTAGTTTAATTGACTAGCGAAAGCCCAACACCCTTCTACTCGATTCTCAAATTGTTAACTTCGCAAATGTGAAGTGATACCAAAGTTAATTCACTAGTAGCAACGTCTTCTGCTAGACTAGTAGCATCTTATTCTGTTAGAGTAGTGGCAACATCTTCTGCCAGACTAACAGCAACCTGCTAACTTAATAGCCATTTCTTCTAGTTTAATTGGCTAGCGAAAGCCCAACACCCTTCTACTCGATTCTCAAATTGTTGACTTCGCAAATGTCGTTTTTTCGATCGACTCCCTTCTACTCGATTCTCAAATTGTTAACTTCGCAAATGTGGGTTTTTGATCGACTCCCTTCTACTCGATTCTCAAATTGTTAACTTCGCAAATGTCGTTTTTAATTGTGATAGTGATACCGAAGTTAATTCACTAGTAGCAACGTCTTCTGCTAGACTAGTAGCATCTTCTTCTGTTAGAGTAGTGGCAACATCTTCTGCCAGACTAACAGCAACCTGCTAACTTAATAGCCATTTCGTCTAGTTTAATTGGCTAGCGAAAGCCCAACACCCTTCTACTCGATTTTCAAATTGTTGACTTCGCAAATGTCGTTTTTTCGATCGACTCCCTTCTACTCGATTCTCAAATTGTTAACTTCGCAAATGTCGTTTTTAATTGTGATAGTGATACCGAAGTTAATTCACTAGTAGCAACGTCTTCTGCTAGACTAGTAGCATCTTCTTCTGTTAGAGTAGTGGCAACATCTTCTGCCAGACTAACAGCAACCTGCTAACTTAATAGCCATTTCTTCTAGTTTAATTGACTAGCGAAAGCCCAACACCCTTCTACTCGATTCTCAAATTGTTAACTTCGCAAATGTGAAGTGATACCGAAGTTAAGTCACTAGTAGCAACGTCTTCTGCTAGACTAGTAGCATCTTCTTCTGTTAGAGTAGTGGCAACATCTTCTGCCAGACTAACAGCAACCTGCTAACTTAATAGCCATTTCTTCTAGTTTAATTGGCTAGCGAAAGCCCAACACCCTTCTACTCGATTCTCAAATTGTTGACTTCGCAAATGTCGTTTTTTCGATCGACTCCCTTCTACTCGATTCTCAAATTGTTAACTTCGCATATGTCGTTTTTTCGATCGACTCCCTTCTACTCGATTCTCAAATTGTTAACTTCGCAAATGTCGTTTTTAATTGTGATAGTGATACCGAAGTTAATTCACTAGTAGCAACGTCTTCTGCTAGACTATTAGCATCTTCTTCTGTTAGAGTAGTGGCAACATCTTCTGCCAGACTTACAGCAGCCTGCTAACATAATAGCCATTTCTTCTAGTTTAATTGGCTAGCGAAAGCCCAACACCCTTCTACTCGATTCTCAAATTGTTGACTTCGCAAATGTCGTTTTTTCGATCGACTCCCTTCTATTCAATTCTCAAATTGTTAACTTCGCAATGTGGGTTTTTGATCGACTCCCTTCTACTCGATTCTCAAATTGTTGACTTCGCAAATGTCGTTTTTTCGATCGACTCCCTTCTACTCGATTCTCAAATTGTTAACTTCGCATATGTCGTTTTTTCGATCGACTCCCTTCTACTCGATTCTCAAATTGTTAACTTCGCAAATGTCGTTTTTAATTGTGATAGTGATACCGAAGTTAATTCACTAGTAGCAACGTCTTCTGCTAGACTATTAGCATCTTCTTCTGTTAGAGTAGTGGCAACATCTTCTGCCAGACTCACAGCAGCCTGCTAACATAATAGCCATTTCTTCTAGTTTAATTGGCTAGCGAAAGCCCAACACCCTTCTACTCGATTCTCAAATTGTTGACTTCGCAAATGTCGTTTTTTCGATCAACTCCCTTCTATTCAATTCTCAAATTGTTAACTTCGCAAATGTGGGTTTTTGATCGACTCCCTTCTACTCGATTCTCAAATTGTTAACTTCGCAAATGTCGTTTTTAATTGTGATAGTGATAGCGAAGTTAATTCACAAGTAGCAACGTCTTCTGCTAGACTAGTAGCATCTTCTTCTGTTAGAGTAGTGGCAACATCTTCTGCCAGACTAACAGCAACCTGCTAACTTAATAGCCATTTCGCCTAGTTTAATTGGCTAGCGAAAGCCCAACACCCTTCTACTCGATTCTCAAATTGTTGACTTCGCAAATGTCGTTTTTTCGATCGACTCCCTTCTACTCGATTCTCAAATTGTTAACTTCGCAAATGTCGTTTTTAATTGTGATAGTGATACCGAAGTTAATTCACTAGTAGCAACGTCTTCTGCTAGACTAGTAGCATCTTCTTCTGTTAGAGTAGTGGCAACATCTTCTGCCAGACTAACAGCAACCTGCTAACTTAATAGCCATTTCTTCTAGTTTAATTGACTAGCGAAAGCCCAACACCCTTCTACTCGATTCTCAAATTGTTAACTTCGCAAATGTGAAGTGATACCAAAGTTAATTCACTAGTAGCAACGTCTTCTGCTAGACTAGTAGCATCTTATTCTGTTAGAGTAGTGGCAACATCTTCTGCCAGACTAACAGCAACCTGCTAACTTAATAGCCATTTCTTCTAGTTTAATTGGCTAGCGAAAGCCCAACACCCTTCTACTCGATTCTCAAATTGTTGACTTCGCAAATGTCGTTTTTTCGATCGACTCCCTTCTACTCGATTCTCAAATTGTTAACTTCGCAAATGTGGGTTTTTGATCGACTCCCTTCTACTCGATTCTCAAATTGTTAACTTCGCAAATGTCGTTTTTAATTGTGATAGTGATACCGAAGTTAATTCACTAGTAGCAACGTCTTCTGCTAGACTAGTAGCATCTTCTTCTGTTAGAGTAGTGGCAACATCTTCTGCCAGACTAACAGCAACCTGCTAACTTAATAGCCATTTCGTCTAGTTTAGTTGGCTAGCGAAAGCCCAACACCCTTCTACTCGATTCTCAAATTGTTGACTTCGCAAATGTCGTTTTTTCGATCGACTCCCTTCTACTCGATTCTCAAATTGTTAACTTCGCATATGTCGTTTTTTCGATCGACTCCCTTCTACTCGATTCTCAAATTGTTAACTTCGCAAATGTCGTTTTTAATTGTGATAGTGATACCGAAGTTAATTCACTAGTAGCAACGTCTTCTGCTAGACTAGTAGCATCTTCTTCTGTTAGAGTAGTGGCAACATCTTCTGCCAGACTTACAGCAGCCTGCTAACATAATAGCCATTTCTTCTAGTTTAATTGGCTAGCGAAAGCCCAACACCCTTCTACTCGATTCTCAAATTGTTGACTTCGCAAATGTCGTTTTTTCGATCGACTCCCTTCTATTCAATTCTCAAATTGTTAACTTCGCAAATGTGGGTTTTTGATCGACTCCCTTCTACTCGATTCTCAAATTGTTAACTTCGCAAATGTCGTTTTTAATTGTGATAGTGATAGCGAAGTTAATTCACAAGTAGCAACGTCTTCTGCTAGACTAGTAGCATCTTCTTCTGTTAGAGTAGTGGCAACATCTTCTGCCAGACTAACAGCAACCTGCTAACTTAATAGCCATTTCGCCTAGTTTAATTGGCTAGCGAAAGCCCAACACCCTTCTACTCGATTCTCAAATTGTTGACTTCGCAAATGTCGTTTTTTCGATCGACTCCCTTCTACTCGATTCTCAAATTGTTAACTTCGCAAATGTCGTTTTTAATTGTGATAGTGATACCGAAGTTAATTCACTAGTAGCAACGTCTTCTGCTAGACTAGTAGCATCTTCTTCTGTTAGAGTAGTGGCAACATCTTCTGCCAGACTAACAGCAACCTGCTAACTTAATAGCCATTTCTTCTAGTTTAATTGACTAGCGAAAGCCCAACACCCTTCTACTCGATTCTCAAATTGTTAACTTCGCAAATGTGAAGTGATACCGAAGTTAAGTCACTAGTAGCAACGTCTTCTGCTAGACTAGTAGCATCTTCTTCTGTTAGAGTAGTGGCAACATCTTCTGCCAGACTAACAGCAACCTGCTAACTTAATAGCCATTTCTTCTAGTTTAATTGGCTAGCGAAAGCCCAACACCCTTCTACTCGATTCTCAAATTGTTGACTTCGCAAATGTCGTTTTTTCGATCGACTCCCTTCTACTCGATTCTCAAATTGTTAACTTCGCAAATGTGGGTTTTTGATCGACTCCCTTCTACTCGATTCTCAAATTGTTAACTTCGCAAATGTCGTTTTTAATTGTGATAGTGATACCGAAGTTAATTCACTAGTAGCAACGTCTTCTGCTAGACTAGTAGCATCTTCTTCTGTTAGAGTAGTGGCAACATCTTCTGCCAGACTAACAGCAACCTGCTAACTTAATAGCCATTTCGTCTAGTTTAATTGGCTAGCGAAAGCCCAACACCCTTCTACTCGATTCTCAAATTGTTGACTTCGCAAATGTCGTTTTTTCGATCGACTCCCTTCTACTCGATTCTCAAATTGTTAACTTCGCAAATGTCGTTTTTAATTGTGATAGTGATACCGAAGTTAATTCACTAGTAGCAACGTCTTCTGCTAGACTAGTAGCATCTTCTTCTGTTAGAGTAGTGGCAACATCTTCTGCCAGACTAACAGCAACCTGCTAACTTAATAGCCATTTCTTCTAGTTTAATTGACTAGCGAAAGCCCAACACCCTTCTACTCGATTCTCAAATTGTTAACTTCGCAAATGTGAAGTGATACCGAAGTTAAGTCACTAGTAGCAACGTCTTCTGCTAGACTAGTAGCATCTTCTTCTGTTAGAGTAGTGGCAACATCTTCTGCCAGACTAACAGCAACCTGCTAACTTAATAGCCATTTCTTCTAGTTTAATTGGCTAGCGAAAGCCCAACACCCTTCTACTCGATTCTCAAATTGTTGACTTCGCAAATGTCGTTTTTTCGATCGACTCCCTTCTACTCGATTCTCAAATTGTTAACTTCGCATATGTCGTTTTTTCGATCGACTCCCTTCTACTCGATTCTCAAATTGTTAACTTCGCAAATGTCGTTTTTAATTGTGATAGTGATACCGAAGTTAATTCACTAGTAGCAACGTCTTCTGCTAGACTATTAGCATCTTCTTCTGTTAGAGTAGTGGCAACATCTTCTGCCAGACTTACAGCAGCCTGCTAACATAATAGCCATTTCTTCTAGTTTAATTGGCTAGCGAAAGCCCAACACCCTTCTACTCGATTCTCAAATTGTTGACTTCGCAAATGTCGTTTTTTCGATCGACTCCCTTCTATTCAATTCTCAAATTGTTAACTTCGCAAATGTGGGTTTTTGATCGACTCCCTTCTACTCGATTCTCAAATTGTTAACTTCGCAAATGTCGTTTTTAATTGTGATAGTGATAGCGAAGTTAATTCACAAGTAGCAACGTCTTCTGCTAGACTAGTAGCATCTTCTTCTGTTAGAGTAGTGGCAACATCTTCTGCCAGACTAACAGCAACCTGCTAACTTAATAGCCATTTCGCCTAGTTTAATTGGTAATCGAAAGCCCAACACCCTTCTACTCGATTCTCAAATTGTTAACTTCGCAAATGTGAAGTGATACCGAAGTTAAGTCACTAGTAGCAACGTCTTCTGCTAGACTAGTAGCATCTTCTTCTGTTAGAGTAGTGGCAACATCTTCTGCCAGACTAACAGCAACCTGCTAACTTAATAGCCATTTCTTCTAGTTTAATTGGCTAGCGAAAGCCCAACACCCTTCTACTCGATTCTCAAATTGTTGACTTCGCAAATGTCGTTTTTTCGATCGACTCCCTTCTACTCGATTCTCAAATTGTTAACTTCGCATATGTCGTTTTTTCGATCGACTCCCTTCTACTCGATTCTCAAATTGTTAACTTCGCAAATGTCGTTTTTAATTGTGATAGTGATACCGAAGTTAATTCACTAGTAGCAACGTCTTCTGCTAGACTATTAGCATCTTCTTCTGTTAGAGTAGTGGCAACATCTTCTGCCAGACTTACAGCAGCCTGCTAACATAATAGCCATTTCTTCTAGTTTAATTGGCTAGCGAAAGCCCAACACCCTTCTACTCGATTCTCAAATTGTTGACTTCGCAAATGTCGTTTTTTCGATCGACTCCCTTCTATTCAATTCTCAAATTGTTAACTTCGCAAATGTGGGTTTTTGATCGACTCCCTTCTACTCGATTCTCAAATTGTTAACTTCGCAAATGTCGTTTTTAATTGTGATAGTGATAGCGAAGTTAATTCACAAGTAGCAACGTCTTCTGCTAGACTAGTAGCATCTTCTTCTGTTAGAGTAGTGGCAACATCTTCTGCCAGACTAACAGCAACCTGCTAACTTAATAGCCATTTCGCCTAGTTTAATTGGCTAGCGAAAGCCCAACACCCTTCTACTCGATTCTCAAATTGTTGACTTCGCAAATGTCGTTTTTTCGATCGACTCCCTTCTACTCGATTCTCAAATTGTTAACTTCGCAAATGTCGTTTTTAATTGTGATAGTGATACCGAAGTTAATTCACTAGTAGCAACGTCTTCTGCTAGACTAGTAGCATCTTCTTCTGTTAGAGTAGTGGCAACATCTTCTGCCAGACTAACAGCAACCTGCTAACTTAATAGCCATTTCTTCTAGTTTAATTGACTAGCGAAAGCCCAACACCCTTCTACTCGATTCTCAAATTGTTGACTTCGCAAATGTCGTTTTTTCGATCGACTCCCTTCTACTCGATTCTCAAATTGTTAACTTCGCAAATGTGGGTTTTTGATCGACTCCCTTCTACTCGATTCTCAAATTGTTAACTTCGCAAATGTCGTTTTTAATTGTGATAGTGATACCGAAGTTAATTCACTAGTAGCAACGTCTTCTGCTAGACTAGTAGCATCTTCTTCTGTTAGAGTAGTGGCAACATCTTCTGCCAGACTAACAGCAACCTGCTAACTTAATAGCCATTTCGTCTAGTTTAATTGGCTAGCGAAAGCCCAACACCCTTCTACTCGATTCTCAAATTGTTGACTTCGCAAATGTCGTTTTTTCGATCGACTCCCTTCTACTCGATTCTCAAATTGTTAACTTAGCAAATGTCGTTTTTAATTGTGATAGTGATACCGAAGTTAATTCACTAGTAGCAACGTCTTCTGCTAGACTAGTAGCATCTTCTTCTGTTAGAGTAGTGGCAACATCTTCTGCCAGACTAACAGCAACCTGCTAACTTAATAGCCATTTCTTCTAGTTTAATTGACTAGCGAAAGCCCAACACCCTTCTACTCGATTCTCAAATTGTTAACTTCGCAAATGTGAAGTGATACCGAAGTTAAGTCACTAGTAGCAACGTCTTCTGCTAGACTAGTAGCATCTTCTTCTGTTAGAGTAGTGGCAACATCTTCTGCCAGACTAACAGCAACCTGCTAACTTAATAGCCATTTCTTCTAGTTTAATTGGCTAGCGAAAGCCCAACACCCTTCTACTCGATTCTCAAATTGTTGACTTCGCAAATGTCGTTTTTTCGATCGACTCCCTTCTACTCGATTCTCAAATTGTTAACTTCGCATATGTCGTTTTTTCGATCGACTCCCTTCTACTCGATTCTCAAATTGTTAACTTCGCAAATGTCGTTTTTAATTGTGATAGTGATACCGAAGTTAATTCACTAGTAGCAACGTCTTCTGCTAGACTATTAGCATCTTCTTCTGTTAGAGTAGTGGCAACATCTTCTGCCAGACTTACAGCAGCCTGCTAACATAATAGCCATTTCTTCTAGTTTAATTGGCTAGCGAAAGCCCAACACCCTTCTACTCGATTCTCAAATTGTTGACTTCGCAAATGTCGTTTTTTCGATCGACTCCCTTCTATTCAATTCTCAAATTGTTAACTTCGCAAATGTGGGTTTTTGATCGACTCCCTTCTACTCGATTCTCAAATTGTTAACTTCGCCAATGTCGTTTTTAATTGTGATAGTGATAGCGAAGTTAATTCACAAGTAGCAACGTCTTCTGCTAGACTAGTAGCATCTTCTTCTGTTAGAGTAGTGGCAACATCTTCTGCCAGACTAACAGCAACCTGCTAACTTAATAGCCATTTCGCCTAGTTTAATTGGCTAGCGAAAGCCCAACACCCTTCTACTCGATTCTCAAATTGTTGACTTCGCAAATGTCGTTTTTTCGATCGACTCCCTTCTACTCGATTCTCAAATTGTTAACTTCGCAAATGTGGGTTTTTGATCGACTCCCTTCTACTCGATTCTCAAATTGTTAACTTCGCAAATGTCGTTTTTAATTGTGATAGTGATACCGAAGTTAATTCACTAGTAGCAACGTCTTCTGCTAGACTAGTAGCATCTTCTTCTGTTAGAGTAGTGGCAACATCTTCTGCCAGACTAACAGCAACCTGCTAACTTAATAGCCATTTCGTCTAGTTTAATTGGCTAGCGAAAGCCCAACACCCTTCTACTCGATTCTCAAATTGTTGACTTCGCAAATGTCGTTTTTTCGATCGACTCCCTTCTACTCGATTCTCAAATTGTTAACTTCGCAAATGTCGTTTTTAATTGTGATAGTGATACCGAAGTTAATTCACTAGTAGCAACGTCTTCTGCTAGACTAGTAGCATCTTCTTCTGTTAGAGTAGTGGCAACATCTTCTGCCAGACTAACAGCAACCTGCTAACTTAATAGCCATTTCTTCTAGTTTAATTGGCTAGCGAAAGCCCAACACCCTTCTACTCGATTCTCAAATTGTTGACTTCGCAAATGTCGTTTTTTCGATCGACTCCCTTCTACTCGATTCTCAAATTGTTAACTTCGCATATGTCGCTTTTTCGATCGACTCCCTTCTACTCGATTCTCAAATTGTTAACTTCGCAAATGTCGTTTTTAATTGTGATAGTGATACCGAAGTTAATTCACTAGTAGCAACGTCTTCTGCTAGACTAGTAGCATCTTCTTCTGTTAGAGTAGTGGCAACATCTTCTGCCAGACTAACAGCAACCTGCTAACTTAATAGCCATTTCGCCTAGTTTAATTGGCTAGCGAAAGCCCAACACCCTTCTACTCGATTCTCAAATTGTTGACTTCGCAAATGTCGTTTTTTCGATCGACTCCCTTCTACTCGATTCTCAAATTGTTAACTTCGCATATGCCGTTTTTTCGATCGACTCCTTTCTACTCGATTCTCAAATTGTTAACTTCGCAAATGTCGTTTTTAATTGTGATAGTGATACCGAAGTTAATTCACTAGTAGCAACGTCTTCTGCTAGACTAGTAGCATCTTCTTCTGTTAGAGTAGTGGCAACATCTTCTGCCAGACTAACAGCAACCTGCTAACTTAATAGCCATTTCTTCTAGCTTAATTGACTAGTGAAAGCCCAACACCCTTCTACTCGATTCTCAAATTGTTAACTTCGCAAATGTGGGTTTTTCGATCGACTCCCTTCTACTCGATTCTCAAATTGTTAACTTCGCAAATGTCGTATTGAATTGTGATAGTGATACCGAAGTTAATTCACTAGTAGCAACGTCTTCTGCTAGACTAGTAGCATCTTCTTCTGTTAGAGTAGTGGCAACATCTTCTGCCAGACTAACAGCAACCTGCTAACTTAAAAGCCATTTCTTCTAGTTTAATTGGCTACCGAAAGCCCAACACCCTTCTACTCGATTCTCAAATTGTTGACTTCGCAAATGTCGTTTTTTCGATCGACTCCCTTCTACTCGATTCTCAAATTGTTAACTTCGCATATGTCGTTTTTTCCATCGACTCCCTTCTACTCGATTCGCAAATTGTTAACTTCGCAAATGTCGTTTTTAATTGTGATAGTGATACCGAAGTTAATTCACTAGTAGCAACGTCTTCTGCTAGACTAGTAGCATCTTCTTCTGTTAGAGTAGTGGCAACATCTTCTGCCAGACTAACAGCAACCTGCTAACTTAATAGCCATTTCTTCTAGTTTAATTGACTAGCGAAAGCCCAACACCCTTCTACTCGATTCTCAAATTGTTGACTTCGCAAATGTCGTTTTTTCGATCGACTCCCTTCTACTCGATTCTCAAATTGTTAACTTCGCATATGTCGTTTTTTCGATCGACTCCCTTCTACTCGATTCTCAAATTGTTAACTTCGCAAATGTTTTTACTTGTGATAGTGATACCCAAGTTAATTCACTAGTAGCAACGTCTTCTGCTAGACTAGTAGCATTTTCTTCTGTTAGAGTAGTGGCAACATCTTCTGCCAGACTAACAGCAACCTGCTAACTTAATAGCCATTTCTTCTAGTTTAATTGACTAGCGAAAGCCCAACACCCTTCTACTCGATTCTCAAATTGTTGACTTCGCAAATGTCGTTTTTTCGATCGACTCCCTTCTACTCGATTCTCAAATTGTTAACTTCGCATATGTCGTTTTTTCGATCGACTCCCTTCTACTCGATTCTCAAATTGTTAACTTCGCAAATGTCGTTTTTAATTGTGATAGTGATACCGAAGTTAATTCACTAGTAGCAACGTCTTCTGCTAGACTAGTAGCATCTTCTTCTGTTAGAGTAGTGGCAACATCTTCTGCCAGACTAACAGCAACCTGCTAACTTAATAGCCATTTCGCCTAGTTTAATTGGCTAGCGAAAGCCCAACACCCTTCTACTCGATTCTCAAATTGTTGACTTCGCAAATGTCGTTTTTTCGATCGACTCCCTTCTACTCGATTCTCAAATTGTTAACTTCGCATATGCCGTTTTTTCGATCGACTCCTTTCTACTCGATTCTCAAATTGTTAACTTCGCAAATGTCGTTTTTAATTGTGATAGTGATACTGAAGTTAATTCACTAGTAGCAACGTCTTCTGCTAAACTAGTAGCATCTTCTTCTGTTAGAGTAGTGGCAACATCTTCTGCCAGACTAACAGCAACCTGCTAACTTAATAGCCATTTCTTCTAGCTTAATTGACTAGTGAAAGCCCAACACCCTTCTACTCGATTCTCAAATTGTTAACTTCGCAAATGTGGGTTTTTCGATCGACTCCCTTCTACTCGATTCTCAAATTGTTAACTTCGCAAATGTCGTATTGAATTGTGATAGTGATACCGAAGTTAATTCACTAGTAGCAACGTCTTCTGCTAGACTAGTAGCATCTTCTTCTGTTAGAATAGTGGCAACATCTTCTGCCAGACTAACAGCAACCTGCTAACTTAAAAGCCATTTCTTCTAGTTTAATTGGCTAGCGAAAGCCCAACACCCTTCTACTCGATTCTCAAATTGTTGACTTCGCAAATGTCGTTTTTTGATCGACTCCCTTCTACTCGATTCTCAAATTGTTAACTTCGCAAATGTGGGTTTTTGATCGACTCCCTTCTACTCGATTCTCAAATTGTTAACTTCGCAAATGTCGTATTGAATTGTGATAGTGATACCGAAGTTAATTCACTAGTAGCAACGTCTTCTGCTAGACTAGTAGCATCTTCTTCTGTTAGAGTAGTGGCAACATCTTCTGCCAGACTAACAGCAACCTGCTAACTTAATAGCCATTTCTTCTAGTTTAATTGACTAGCGAAAGCCCAACACCCTTCTACTCGATTCTCAAATTGTTAACTTCGCAAATGTGAAGTGATACCAAAGTTAATTCACTAGTAGCAACGTCTTCTGCTAGACTAGTAGCATCTTATTCTGTTAGAGTAGTGGCAACATCTTCTGCCAGACTAACAGCAACCTGCTAACTTAATAGCCATTTCTTCTAGTTTAATTGGCTAGCGAAAGCCCAACACCCTTCTACTCGATTCTCAAATTGTTGACTTCGCAAATGTCGTTTTTTCGATCGACTCCCTTCTACTCGATTCTCAAATTGTTAACTTAGCAAATGTCGTTTTTAATTGTGATAGTGATACCGAAGTTAATTCACTAGTAGCAACGTCTTCTGCTAGACTAGTAGCATCTTCTTCTGTTAGAGTAGTGGCAACATCTTCTGCCAGACTAACAGCAACCTGCTAACTTAATAGCCATTTCTTCTAGTTTAATTGACTAGCGAAAGCCCAACACCCTTCTACTCGATTCTCAAATTGTTGACTTCGCAAATGTCGTTTTTTCGATCGACTCCCTTCTACTCGATTCTCAAATTGTTAACTTCGCATATGTCGTTTTTTCGATCGACTCCCTTCTACTCGATTCTCAAATTGTTAACTTCGCAAATGTCGTTTTTAATTGTGATAGTGATACCGAAGTTAATTCACTAGTAGCAACGTCTTCTGCTAGACTATTAGCATCTTCTTCTGTTAGAGTAGTGGCAACATCTTCTGCCAGACTTACAGCAGCCTGCTAACATAATAGCCATTTCTTCTAGTTTAATTGGCTAGCGAAAGCCCAACACCCTTCTACTCGATTCTCAAATTGTTGACTTCGCAAATGTCGTTTTTTCGATCGACTCCCTTCTATTCAATTCTCAAATTGTTAACTTCGCAAATGTGGGTTTTTGATCGACTCCCTTCTACTCGATTCTCAAATTGTTAACTTCGCCAATGTCGTTTTTAATTGTGATAGTGATAGCGAAGTTAATTCACAAGTAGCAACGTCTTCTGCTAGACTAGTAGCATCTTCTTCTGTTAGAGTAGTGGCAACATCTTCTGCCAGACTAACAGCAACCTGCTAACTTAATAGCCATTTCGCCTAGTTTAATTGGCTAGCGAAAGCCCAACACCCTTCTACTCGATTCTCAAATTGTTGGCTTCGCAAATGTTTTTTCGATCGACTCCCTTCTACTCGATTCTCAAATTGTTAACTTAGCAAATGTGGGTTTTTGATCGACTCCCTTCTACTCGATTCTCAAATTGTTAACTTCGCAAATGTCGTTTTTAATTGTGATAGTGATACCGAAGTTAATTCACTAGTAGCAACGTCTTCTGCTAGACTAGTAGCATCTTCTTCTGTTAGAGTAGTGGCAACATCTTCTGCCAGACTAACAGCAACCTGCTAACTTAATAGCCATTTCGTCTAGTTTAATTGGCTAGCGAAAGCCCAACACCCTTCTACTCGATTCTCAAATTGTTGACTTCGCAAATGTCGTTTTTTCGATCGACTCCCTTCTACTCGATTCTCAAATTGTTAACTTCGCAAATGTCGTTTTTAATTGTGATAGTGATACCGAAGTTAATTCACTAGTAGCAACGTCTTCTGCTAGACTAGTAGCATCTTCTTCTGTTAGAGTAGTGGCAACATCTTCTGCCAGACTAACAGCAACCTGCTAACTTAATAGCCATTTCTTCTAGTTTAATTGGCTAGCGAAAGCCCAACACCCTTCTACTCGATTCTCAAATTGTTGACTTCGCAAATGTCGTTTTTTCGATCGACTCCCTTCTACTCGATTCTCAAATTGTTAACTTCGCATATGTCGTTTTTTCGATCGACTCCCTTCTACTCGATTCTCAAATTGTTAACTTCGCAAATGTCGTTTTTAATTGTGATAGTGATACCGAAGTTAATTCACTAGTAGCAACGTCTTCTGCTAGACTAGTAGCATCTTCTTCTGTTAGAGTAGTGGCAACATCTTCTGCCAGACTAACAGCAACCTGCTAACTTAATAGCCATTTCGCCTAGTTTAATTGGCTAGCGAAAGCCCAACACCCTTCTACTCGATTCTCAAATTGTTGACTTCGCAAATGTCGTTTTTTCGATCGACTCCTTTCTACTCGATTCTCAAATTGTTAACTTCGCAAATGTCGTTTTTAATTGTGATAGTGATACTGAAGTTAATTCACTAGTAGCAACGTCTTCTGCTAAACTAGTAGCATCTTCTTCTGTTAGAGTAGTGGCAACATCTTCTGCCAGACTAACAGCAACCTGCTAACTTAATAGCCATTTCTTCTAGCTTAATTGACTAGTGAAAGCCCAACACCCTTCTACTCGATTCTCAAATTGTTAACTTCGCAAATGTGGGTTTTTCGATCGACTCCCTTCTACTCGATTCTCAAATTGTTAACTTCGCAAATGTCGTATTGAATTGTGATAGTGATACCGAAGTTAATTCACTAGTAGCAACGTCTTCTGCTAGACTAGTAGCATCTTCTTCTGTTAGAGTAGTGGCAACATCTTCTGCCAGACTAACAGCAACCTGCTAACTTAATAGCCATTTCTTCTAGTTTAATTGACTAGCGAAAGCCCAACACCCTTCTACTCGATTCTCAAATTGTTGACTTCGCAAATGTCGTTTTTTCGATCGACTCCCTTCTACTCGATTCTCAAATTGTTAACTTCGCATATGTCGTTTTTTCGATCGACTCCCTTCTACTCGATTCTCAAATTGTTAACTTCGCAAATGTTTTTACTTGTGATAGTGATACCCAAGTTAATTCACTAGTAGCAACGTCTTCTGCTAGACTAGTAGCATCTTCTTCTGTTAGAGTAGTGGCAACATCTTCTGCCAGACTAACAGCAACCTGCTAACTTAATAGCCATTTCTTCTAGTTTAATTGACTAGCGAAAGCCCAACACCCTTCTACTCGATTCTCAAATTGTTGACTTCGCAAATGTCGTTTTTTCGATCGACTCCCTTCTACTCGATTCTCAAATTGTTAACTTCGCATATGTCGTTTTTTCGATCGACTCCCTTCTACTCGATTCTCAAATTGTTAACTTCGCAAATGTCGTTTTTAATTGTGATAGTGATACCGAAGTTAATTCACTAGTAGCAACGTCTTCTGCTAGACTAGTAGCATCTTCTTCTGTTAGAGTAGTGGCAACATCTTCTGCCAGACTAACAGCAACCTGCTAACTTAATAGCCATTTCGCCTAGTTTAATTGGCTAGCGAAAGCCCAACACCCTTCTACTCGATTCTCAAATTGTTGACTTCGCAAATGTCGTTTTTTCGATCGACTCCCTTCTACTCGATTCTCAAATTGTTAACTTCGCATATGCCGTTTTTTCGATCGACTCCTTTCTACTCGATTCTCAAATTGTTAACTTCGCAAATGTCGTTTTTAATTGTGATAGTGATACTGAAGTTAATTCACTAGTAGCAACGTCTTCTGCTAAACTAGTAGCATCTTCTTCTGTTAGAGTAGTGGCAACATCTTCTGCCAGACTAACAGCAACCTGCTAACTTAATAGCCATTTCTTCTAGTTTAATTGACTAGTGAAAGCCCAACACCCTTCTACTCGATTCTCAAATTGTTAACTTCGCAAATGTGGGTTTTTCGATCGACTCCCTTCTACTCGATTCTCAAATTGTTAACTTCGCAAATGTCGTATTGAATTGTGATAGTGATACCGAAGTTAATTCACTAGTAGCAACGTCTTCTGCTAGACTAGTAGCATCTTCTTCTGTTAGAATAGTGGCAACATCTTCTGCCAGACTAACAGCAACCTGCTAACTTAAAAGCCATTTCTTCTAGTTTAATTGGCTAGCGAAAGCCCAACACCCTTCTACTCGATTCTCAAATTGTTGACTTCGCAAATGTCGTTTTTTCGATCGACTCCCTTCTACTCGATTCTCAAATTGTTAACTTCGCATATGTCGTTTTTTCGATCGACTCCCTTCTACTCGATTCGCAAATTGTTAACTTCGCAAATGTCGTTTTTAATTGTGATAGTGATACCGAAGTTAATTCACTAGTAGCAACGTCTTCTGCTAGACTAGTAGCATCTTCTTCTGTTAGAGTAGTGGCAACATCTTCTGCCAGACTAACAGCAACCTGCTAACTTAATAGCCATTTCTTCTAGTTTAATTGACTAGCGAAAGCCCAACACCCTTCTACTCGATTCTCAAATTGTTGACTTCGCAAATGTCGTTTTTTCGATCGACTCCCTTCTACTCGATTCTCAAATTGTTAACTTCGCATATGTCGTTTTTTCGATCGACTCCCTTCTACTCGATTCTCAAATTGTTAACTTCGCAAATGCTTTTACTTGTGATAGTGATACCCAAGTTAATTCACTAGTAGCAACGTCTTCTGCTAGACTAGTAGCATCTTCTTCTGTTAGAGTAGTGGCAACATCTTCTGCCAGACTAACAGCAACCTGCTAACTTAATAGCCATTTCTTCTAGTTTAATTGACTAGCGAAAGCCCAACACCCTTCTACTCGATTCTCAAATTGTTGACTTCGCAAATGTCGTTTTTTCGATCGACTCCCTTCTACTCGATTCTCAAATTGTTAACTTCGCATATGTCGTTTTTTCGATCGACTCCCTTCTACTCGATTCTCAAATTGTTAACTTCGCAAATGTCGTTTTTAATTGTGATAGTGATACCGAAGTTAATTCACTAGTAGCAACGTCTTCTGCTAGACTAGTAGCATCTTCTTCTGTTAGAGTAGTGGCAACATCTTCTGCCAGACTAACAGCAACCTGCTAACTTAATAGCCATTTCGCCTAGTTTAATTGGCTAGCGAAAGCCCAACACCCTTCTACTCGATTCTCAAATTGTTGACTTCGCAAATGTCGTTTTTTCGATCGACTCCCTTCTACTCGATTCTCAAATTGTTAACTTCGCATATGCCGTTTTTTCGATCGACTCCTTTCTACTCGATTCTCAAATTGTTAACTTCGCAAATGTCGTTTTTAATTGTGATAGTGATACTGAAGTTAATTCACTAGTAGCAACGTCTTCTGCTAAACTAGTAGCATCTTCTTCTGTTAGAGTAGTGGCAACATCTTCTGCCAGACTAACAGCAACCTGCTAACTTAATAGCCATTTCTTCTAGCTTAATTGACTAGTGAAAGCCCAACACCCTTCTACTCGATTCTCAAATTGTTAACTTCGCAAATGTGGGTTTTTCGATCGACTCCCTTCTACTCGATTCTCAAATTGTTAACTTCGCAAATGTCGTATTGAATTGTGATAGTGATACCGAAGTTAATTCACTAGTAGCAACGTCTTCTGCTAGACTAGTAGCATCTTCTTCTGTTAGAATAGTGGCAACATCTTCTGCCAGACTAACAGCAACCTGCTAACTTAAAAGCCATTTCTTCTAGTTTAATTGGCTAGCGAAAGCCCAACACCCTTCTACTCGATTCTCAAATTGTTGACTTCGCAAATGTCGTTTTTTCGATCGACTCCCTTCTACTCGATTCTCAAATTGTTAACTTCGCAAATGTGGGTTTTTGATCGACTCCCTTCTACTCGATTCTCAAATTGTTAACTTCGCAAATGTCGTATTGAATTGTGATAGTGATACCGAAGTTAATTCACTAGTAGCAACGTCTTCTGCTAGACTAGTAGCATCTTCTTCTGTTAGAGTAGTGGCAACATCTTCTGCCAGACTAACAGCAACCTGCTAACTTAATAGCCATTTCTTCTAGTTTAATTGACTAGCGAAAGCCCAACACCCTTCTACTCGATTCTCAAATTGTTAACTTCGCAAATGTGAAGTGATACCAAAGTTAATTCACTAGTAGCAACGTCTTCTGCTAGACTAGTAGCATCTTATTCTGTTAGAGTAGTGGCAATATCTTCTGCTAGACTAACAGCAACCTGCTAACTTAATAGCCATTTCTTCTAGTTTAATTGGCTAGCGAAAGCCCAACACCCTTCTACTCGATTCTCAAATTGTTGACTTCGCAAATGTCGTTTTTTCGATCGACTCCCTTCTACTCGATTCTCAAATTGTTAACTTCGCAAATGTGGGTTTTTGATCGACTCCCTTCTACTCGATTCTCAAATTGTTAACTTCGCAAATGTCGTTTTTAATTGTGATAGTGATACCGAAGTTAATTCACTAGTAGCAACGTCTTCTGCTAGACTAGTAGCATCTTCTTCTGTTAGAGTAGTGGCAACATCTTCTGCCAGACTAACAGCAACCTGCTAACTTAATAGCCATTTCGTCTAGTTTAATTGGCTAGCGAAAGCCCAACACCCTTCTACTCGATTCTCAAATTGTTGACTTCGCAAATGTCGTTTTTTCGATCGACTCCCTTCTACTCGATTCTCAAATTGTTAACTTCGCAAATGCTTTTACTTGTGATAGTGATACCCAAGTTAATTCACTAGTAGCAACGTCTTCTGCTAGACTAGTAGCATCTTCTTCTGTTAGAGTAGTGGCAACATCTTCTGCCAGACTAACAGCAACCTGCTAACTTAATAGCCATTTCTTCTAGTTTAATTGACTAGCGAAAGCCCAACACCCTTCTACTCGATTCTCAAATTGTTAACTTCGCAAATGTGAAGTGATACCGAAGTTAAGTCACTAGTAGCAACGTCTTCTGCTAGACTAGTAGCATCTTCTTCTGTTAGAGTAGTGGCAACATCTTCTGCCAGACTAACAGCAACCTGCTAACTTAATAGCCATTTCTTCTAGTTTAATTGGCTAGCGAAAGCCCAACACCCTTCTACTCGATTCTCAAATTGTTGACTTCGCAAATGTCGTTTTTTCGATCGACTCCCTTCTACTCGATTCTCAAATTGTTAACTTCGCATATGTCGTTTTTTCGATCGACTCCCTTCTACTCGATTCTCAAATTGTTAACTTTGCAAATGTCGTTTTTAATTGTGATAGTGATACCGAAGTTAATTCACTAGTAGCAACGTCTTCTGCTAGACTATTAGCATCTTCTTCTGTTAGAGTAGTGGCAACATCTTCTGCCAGACTTACAGCAGCCTGCTAACATAATAGCCATTTCTTCTAGTTTAATTGGCTAGCGAAAGCCCAACACCCTTCTACTCGATTCTCAAATTGTTGACTTCGCAAATGTCGTTTTTTCGATCGACTCCCTTCTATTCAATTCTCAAATTGTTAACTTCGCAAATGTGGGTTTTTGATCGACTCCCTTCTACTCGATTCTCAAATTGTTAACTTCGCCAATGTCGTTTTTAATTGTGATAGTGATAGCGAAGTTAATTCACAAGTAGCAACGTCTTCTGCTAGACTAGTAGCATCTTCTTCTGTTAGAGTAGTGGCAACATCTTCTGCCAGACTAACAGCAACCTGCTAACTTAATAGCCATTTCGCCTAGTTTAATTGGCTAGCGAAAGCCCAACACCCTTCTACTCGATTCTCAAATTGTTGACTTCGCAAATGTCGTTTTTTCGATCGACTCCCTTCTACTCGATTCTCAAATTGTTAACTTCGCAAATGTGGGTTTTTGATCGACTCCCTTCTACTCGATTCTCAAATTGTTAACTTCGCAAATGTCGTTTTTAATTGTGATAGTGATACCGAAGTTAATTCACTAGTAGCAACGTCTTCTGCTAGCCTAGTAGCATCTTCTTCTGTTAGAGTAGTGGCAACATCTTCTGCCAGACTAACAGCAACCTGCTAACTTAATAGCCATTTCGTCTAGTTTAATTGGCTAGCGAAAGCCCAACACCCTTCTACTCGATTCTCAAATTGTTGACTTCGCAAATGTCGTTTTTTCGATCGACTCCCTTCTACTCGATTCTCAAATTGTTAACTTCGCAAATGTCGTTTTTAATTGTGATAGTAATACCGAAGTTAATTCACTAGTAGCAACGTCTTCTGCTAGACTAGTAGCATCTTCTTCTGTTAGAGTAGTGGCAACATCTTCTGCCAGACTAACAGCAACCTGCTAACTTAATAGCCATTTCTTCTAGTTTAATTGGCTAGCGAAAGCCCAACACCCTTCTACTCGATTCTCAAATTGTTGACTTCGCAAATGTCGTTTTTTCGATCGACTCCCTTCTACTCGATTCTCAAATTGTTAACTTCGCATATGTCGTTTTTTCGATCGACTCCCTTCTACTCGATTCTCAAATTGTTAACTTCGCAAATGTCGTTTTTAATTGTGATAGTGATACCGAAGTTAATTCACTAGTAGCAACGTCTTCTGCTAGACTAGTAGCATCTTCTTCTGTTAGAGTAGTGGCAACATCTTCTGCCAGACTAACAGCAACCTGCTAACTTAATAGCCATTTCGCCTAGTTTAATTGGCTAGCGAAAGCCCAACACCCTTCTACTCGATTCTCAAATTGTTGACTTCGCAAATGTCGTTTTTTCGATCGACTCCCTTCTACTCGATTCTCAAATTGTTAACTTCGCATATGCCGTTTTTTCGATCGACTCCTTTCTACTCGATTCTCAAATTGTTAACTTCGCAAATGTCGTTTTTAATTGTGATAGTGATACTGAAGTTAATTCACTAGTAGCAACGTCTTCTGCTAAACTAGTAGCATCTTCTTCTGTTAGAGTAGTGGCAACATCTTCTGCCAGACTAACAGCAACCTGCTAACTTAATAGCCATTTCTTCTAGCTTAATTGACTAGTGAAAGCCCAACACCCTTCTACTCGATTCTCAAATTGTTAACTTCGCAAATGTGGGTTTTTCGATCGACTCCCTTCTACTCGATTCTCAAATTGTTAACTTCGCAAATGTCGTATTGAATTGTGATAGTGATACCGAAGTTAATTCACTAGTAGCAACGTCTTCTGCTAGACTAGTAGCATCTTCTTCTGTTAGAGTAGTGGCAACATCTTCTGCCAGACTAACAGCAACCTGCTAACTTAAAAGCCATTTCTTCTAGTTTAATTGGCTAGCGAAAGCCCAACACCCTTCTACTCGATTCTCAAATTGTTGACTTCGCAAATGTCGTTTTTTCGATCGACTCCCTTCTACTCGATTCTCAAATTGTTAACTTCGCATATGTCGTTTTTTCGATCGACTCCCTTCTACTCGATTCGCAAATTGTTAACTTCGCAAATGTCGTTTTTAATTGTGATAGTGATACCGAAGTTAATTCACTAGTAGCAACGTCTTCTGCTAGACTAGTAGCATCTTCTTCTGTTAGAGTAGTGGCAACATCTTCTGCCAGACTAACAGCAACCTGCTAACTTAATAGCCATTTCTTCTAGTTTAATTGACTAGCGAAAGCCCAACACCCTTCTACTCGATTCTCAAATTGTTGACTTCGCAAATGTCGTTTTTTCGATCGACTCCCTTCTACTCGATTCTCAAATTGTTAACTTCGCATATGTCGTTTTTTCGATCGACTCCCTTCTACTCGATTCTCAAATTGTTAACTTCGCAAATGTTTTTACTTGTGATAGTGATACCCAAGTTAATTCACTAGTAGCAACGTCTTCTGCTAGACTAGTAGCATCTTCTTCTGTTAGAGTAGTGGCAACATCTTCTGCCAGACTAACAGCAACCTGCTAACTTAATAGCCATTTCTTCTAGTTTAATTGACTAGCGAAAGCCCAACACCCTTCTACTCGATTCTCAAATTGTTGACTTCGCAAATGTCGTTTTTTCGATCGACTCCCTTCTACTCGATTCTCAAATTGTTAACTTCGTATATGTCGTTTTTTCGATCGACTCCCTTCTACTCGATTCTCAAATTGTTAACTTCGCAAATGTCGTTTTTAATTGTGATAGTGATACCGAAGTTAATTCACTAGTAGCAACGTCTTCTGCTAGACTAGTAGCATCTTCTTCTGTTAGAGTAGTGGCAACATCTTCTGCCAGACTAACAGCAACCTGCTAACTTAATAGCCATTTCGCCTAGTTTAATTGGCTAGCGAAAGCCCAACACCCTTCTACTCGATTCTCAAATTGTTGACTTCGCAAATGTCGTTTTTTCGATCGACTCCCTTCTACTCGATTCTCAAATTGTTAACTTCGCATATGCCGTTTTTTCGATCGACTCCTTTCTACTCGATTCTCAAATTGTTAACTTCGCAAATGTCGTTTTTAATTGTGATAGTGATACTGAAGTTAATTCACTAGTAGCAACGTCTTCTGCTAAACTAGTAGCATCTTCTTCTGTTAGAGTAGTGGCAACATCTTCTGCCAGACTAACAGCAACCTGCTAACTTAATAGCCATTTCTTCTAGCTTAATTGACTAGTGAAAGCCCAACACCCTTCTACTCGATTCTCAAATTGTTAACTTCGCAAATGTGGGTTTTTCGATCGACTCCCTTCTACTCGATTCTCAAATTGTTAACTTCGCAAATGTCGTATTGAATTGTGATAGTGATACCGAAGTTAATTCACTAGTAGCAACGTCTTCTGCTAGACTAGTAGCATCTTCTTCTGTTAGAATAGTGGCAACATCTTCTGCCAGACTAACAGCAACCTGCTAACTTAAAAGCCATTTCTTCTAGTTTAATTGGCTAGCGAAAGCCCAACACCCTTCTACTCGATTCTCAAATTGTTGACTTCGCAAATGTCGTTTTTTCGATCGACTCCCTTCTACTCGATTCTCAAATTGTTAACTTCGCATATGTCGTTTTTTCGATCGACTCCCTTCTACTCGATTCGCAAATTGTTAACTTCGCAAATGTCGTTTTTAATTGTGATAGTGATACCGAAGTTAATTCACTAGTAGCAACGTCTTCTGCTAGACTAGTAGCATCTTCTTCTGTTAGAGTAGTGGCAACATCTTCTGCCAGACTAACAGCAACCTGCTAACTTAATAGCCATTTCTTCTAGTTTAATTGACTAGCGAAAGCCCAACACCCTTCTACTCGATTCTCAAATTGTTGACTTCGCAAATGTCGTTTTTTCGATCGACTCCCTTCTACTCGATTCTCAAATTGTTAACTTCGCATATGTCGTTTTTTCGATCGACTCCCTTCTACTCGATTCTCAAATTGTTAACTTCGCAAATGCTTTTACTTGTGATAGTGATACCCAAGTTAATTCACTAGTAGCAACGTCTTCTGCTAGACTAGTAGCATCTTCTTCTGTTAGAGTAGTGGCAACATCTTCTGCCAGACTAACTGCAACCTGCTAACTTAATAGCCATTTCTTCTAGTTTAATTGGCTAGCGAAACCCCAACATCCTTCTACTCGATTCTCAAATTGTTGACTTCGCAAATGTCGTTTTTTCGATCTACTCGATTCTCAAATTGTTAACTTCGCATATGTCGTTTTTTCGATCGACTCCCTTCTACTCGATTCTCAAATTGTTGACTTCGCAAATGTCGTTTTTTCGATCTACTCGATTCTCAAATTGTTAACTTCGCATATGTCGTTTTTTCGATCGACACCCTTCTACTCGATTCTCAAATTGTTAACTTCGCAAATGTCGTTTTTTCGATCGACTTCCTTCTACTCGATTCTCAAATTGTTAACTTCGCATATGTCGTTTTTTCGATCGACTCCCTTCTACTCGATTCTCAAATTGTTAACTTCGCAAATGTTTTGAATTGTGATAGTGATACCGAAGTTAATTCACTAGTAGCAACGTCTTCTGCTAGACTAGTAGCATCTTCTTCTGTTAGAGTAGTGGCAACATCTTCTGCCAGACTAACAGCAACCTGCTAACTTAAAAGCCATTTCTTCTAGTTTAATTGGCCAGCGAAAGCCCAACACCCTTCTACTCGATTCTCAAATTGTTGACTTCGCAAATGTCGTTTTTTCGATCGACTCCCTTCTACTCGATTCTCAAATTGTTAACTTCGCATATGTCGTTTTTTCGATCGACTCCCTTCTACTCGATTCGCAAATTGTTAACTTCGCAAATGTCGTTTTTAATTGTGATAGTGATACCGAAGTTAATTCACTAGTAGCAACGTCTTCTGCTAGACTAGTAGCATCTTCTTCTGTTAGAGTAGTGGCAACATCTTCTGCCAGACTAACAGCAACCTGCTAACTTAATAGCCATTTCTTCTAGTTTAATTGACTAGCGAAAGCCCAACACCCTTCTACTCGATTCTCAAATTGTTGACTTCGCAAATGTCGTTTTTTCGATCGACTCCCTTCTACTCGATTCTCAAATTGTTAACTTCGCATATGTCGTTTTTTCGATCGACTCCCTTCTACTCGATTCTCAAATTGTTAACTTCGCAAATGCTTTTACTTGTGATAGTGATACCCAAGTTAATTCACTAGTAGCAACGTCTTCTGCTAGACTAGTAGCATCTTCTTCTGTTAGAGTAGTGGCAACATCTTCTGCCAGACTAACAGCAACCTGCTAACTTAATAGCCATTTCTTCTAGTTTAATTGACTAGCGAAAGCCCAACACCCTTCTACTCGATTCTCAAATTGTTGACTTCGCAAATGTCGTTTTTTCGATCGACTCCCTTCTACTCGATTCTCAAATTGTTAACTTCGCATATGTCGTATTTTCGATCGACTCCCTTCTACTCGATTCTCAAATTGTTAACTTCGCAAATGTCGTTTTTAATTGTGATAGTGATACCGAAGTTAATTCACTAGTAGCAACGTCTTCTGCTAGACTAGTAGCATCTTCTTCTGTTAGAGTAGTGGCAACATCTTCTGCCAGACTAACAGCAACCTGCTAACTTAATAGCCATTTCGCCTAGTTTAATTGGCTAGCGAAAGCCCAACACCCTTCTACTCGATTCTCAAATTGTTGACTTCGCAAATGTCGTTTTTTCGATCGACTCCCTTCTACTCGATTCTCAAATTGTTAACTTCGCATATGCCGTTTTTTCGATCGACTCCTTTCTACTCGATTCTCAAATTGTTAACTTCGCAAATGTCGTTTTTAATTGTGATAGTGATACTGAAGTTAATTCACTAGTAGCAACGTCTTCTGCTAAACTAGTAGCATCTTCTTCTGTTAGAGTAGTGGCAACATCTTCTGCCAGACTAACAGCAACCTGCTAACTTAATAGCCATTTCTTCTAGCTTAATTGACTAGTGAAAGCCCAACACCCTTCTACTCGATTCTCAAATTGTTAACTTCGCAAATGTGGGTTTTTCGATCGACTCCCTTCTACTCGATTCTCAAATTGTTAACTTCGCAAATGTCGTATTGAATTGTGATAGTGATACCGAAGTTAATTCACTAGTAGCAACGTCTTCTGCTAGACTAGTAGCATCTTCTTCTGTTAGAATAGTGGCAACATCTTCTGCCAGACTAACAGCAACCTGCTAACTTAAAAGCCATTTCTTCTAGTTTAATTGGCTAGCGAAAGCCCAACACCCTTCTACTCGATTCTCAAATTGTTGACTTCGCAAATGTCGTTTTTTCGATCGACTCCCTTCTACTCGATTCTCAAATTGTTAACTTCGCAAATGTGGGTTTTTGATCGACTCCCTTCTACTCGATTCTCAAATTGTTAACTTCGCAAATGTCGTATTGAATTGTGATAGTGATACCGAAGTTAATTCACTAGTAGCAACGTCTTCTGCTAGACTAGTAGCATCTTCTTCTGTTAGAGTAGTGGCAACATCTTCTGCCAGACTAACAGCAACCTGCTAACTTAATAGCCATTTCTTCTAGTTTAATTGACTAGCGAAAGCCCAACACCCTTCTACTCGATTCTCAAATTGTTAACTTCGCAAATGTGAAGTGATACCAAAGTTAATTCACTAGTAGCAACGTCTTCTGCTAGACTAGTAGCATCTTATTCTGTTAGAGTAGTGGCAACATCTTCTGCCAGACTAACAGCAACCTGCTAACTTAATAGCCATTTCTTCTAGTTTAATTGGCTAGCGAAAGCCCAACACCCTTCTACTCGATTCTCAAATTGTTGACTTCGCAAATGTCGTTTTTTCGATCGACTCCCTTCTACTCGATTCTCAAATTGTTAACTTCGCAAATGTGGGTTTTTGATCGACTCCCTTCTACTCGATTCTCAAATTGTTAACTTCGCAAATGTCGTTTTTAATTGTGATAGTGATACCGAAGTTAATTCACTAGTAGCAACGTCTTCTGCTAGACTAGTAGCATCTTCTTCTGTTAGAGTAGTGGCAACATCTTCTGCCAGACTAACAGCAACCTGCTAACTTAATAGCCATTTCGTCTAGTTTAATTGGCTAGCGAAAGCCCAACACCCTTCTACTCGATTCTCAAATTGTTGACTTCGCAAATGTCGTTTTTTCGATCGACTCCCTTCTACTCGATTCTCAAATTGTTAACTTAGCAAATGTCGTTTTTAATTGTGATAGTGATACCGAAGTTAATTCACTAGTAGCAACGTCTTCTGCTAGACTAGTAGCATCTTCTTCTGTTAGAGTAGTGGCAACATCTTCTGCCAGACTAACAGCAACCTGCTAACTTAATAGCCATTTCTTCTAGTTTAATTGACTAGCGAAAGCCCAACACCCTTCTACTCGATTCTCAAATTGTTAACTTCGCAAATGTGAAGTGATACCGAAGTTAAGTCACTAGTAGCAACGTCTTCTGCTAGACTAGTAGCATCTTCTTCTGTTAGAGTAGTGGCAACATCTTCTGCCAGACTAACAGCAACCTGCTAACTTAATAGCCATTTCTTCTAGTTTAATTGGCTAGCGAAAGCCCAACACCCTTCTACTCGATTCTCAAATTGTTGACTTCGCAAATGTCGTTTTTTCGATCGACTCCCTTCTACTCGATTCTCAAATTGTTAACTTCGCATATGTCGTTTTTTCGATCGACTCCCTTCTACTCGATTCTCAAATTGTTAACTTCGCAAATGTCGTTTTTAATTGTGATAGTGATACCGAAGTTAATTCACTAGTAGCAACGTCTTCTGCTAGACTATTAGCATCTTCTTCTGTTAGAGTAGTGGCAACATCTTCTGCCAGACTTACAGCAGCCTGCTAACATAATAGCCATTTCTTCTAGTTTAATTGGCTAGCGAAAGCCCAACACCCTTCTACTCGATTCTCAAATTGTTGACTTCGCAAATGTCGTTTTTTCGATCGACTCCCTTCTATTCAATTCTCAAATTGTTAACTTCGCAAATGTGGGTTTTTGATCGACTCCCTTCTACTCGATTCTCAAATTGTTAACTTCGCCAATGTCGTTTTTAATTGTGATAGTGATAGCGAAGTTAATTCACAAGTAGCAACGTCTTCTGCTAGACTAGTAGCATCTTCTTCTGTTAGAGTAGTGGCAACATCTTCTGCCAGACTAACAGCAACCTGCTAACTTAATAGCCATTTCGCCTAGTTTAATTGGCTAGCGAAAGCCCAACACCCTTCTACTCGATTCTCAAATTGTTGACTTCGCAAATGTCGTTTTTTCGATCGACTCCCTTCTACTCGATTCTCAAATTGTTAACTTCGCAAATGTGGGTTTTTGATCGACTCCCTTCTACTCGATTCTCAAATTGTTAACTTCGCAAATGTCGTTTTTAATTGTGATAGTGATACCGAAGTTAATTCACTAGTAGCAACGTCTTCTGCTAGACTAGTAGCATCTTCTTCTGTTAGAGTAGTGGCAACATCTTCTGCCAGACTAACAGCAACCTGCTAACTTAATAGCCATTTCGTCTAGTTTAATTGGCTAGCGAAAGCCCAACACCCTTCTACTCGATTCTCAAATTGTTGACTTCGCAAATGTCGTTTTTTCGATCGACTCCCTTCTACTCGATTCTCAAATTGTTAACTTCGCAAATGTCGTTTTTAATTGTGATAGTGATACCGAAGTTAATTCACTAGTAGCAACGTCTTCTGCTAGACTAGTAGCATCTTCTTCTGTTAGAGTAGTGGCAACATCTTCTGCCAGACTAACAGCAACCTGCTAACTTAATAGCCATTTCTTCTAGTTTAATTGGCTAGCGAAAGCCCAACACCCTTCTACTCGATTCTCAAATTGTTGACTTCGCAAATGTCGTTTTTTCGATCGACTCCCTTCTACTCGATTCTCAAATTGTTAACTTCGCATATGTCGTTTTTTCGATCGACTCCCTTCTACTCGATTCTCAAATTGTTAACTTCGCAAATGTCGTTTTTAATTGTGATAGTGATACCGAAGTTAATTCACTAGTAGCAACGTCTTCTGCTAGACTAGTAGCATCTTCTTCTGTTAGAGTAGTGGCAACATCTTCTGCCAGACTAACAGCAACCTGCTAACTTAATAGCCATTTCGCCTAGTTTAATTGGCTAGCGAAAGCCCAACACCCTTCTACTCGATTCTCAAATTGTTGACTTCGCAAATGTCGTTTTTTCGATCGACTCCCTTCTACTCGATTCTCAAATTGTTAACTTCGCATATGCCGTTTTTTCGATCGACTCCTTTCTACTCGATTCTCAAATTGTTAACTTCGCAAATGTCGTTTTTAATTGTGATAGTGATACTGAAGTTAATTCACTAGTAGCAACGTCTTCTGCTAAACTAGTAGCATCTTCTTCTGTTAGAGTAGTGGCAACATCTTCTGCCAGACTAACAGCAACCTGCTAACTTAATAGCCATTTCTTCTAGCTTAATTGACTAGTGAAAGCCCAACACCCTTCTACTCGATTCTCAAATTGTTAACTTCGCAAATGTGGGTTTTTCGATCGACTCCCTTCTACTCGATTCTCAAATTGTTAACTTCGCAAATGTCGTATTGAATTGTGATAGTGATACCGAAGTTAATTCACTAGTAGCAACGTCTTCTGCTAGACTAGTAGCATCTTCTTCTGTTAGAGTAGTGGCAACATCTTCTGCCAGACTAACAGCAACCTGCTAACTTAATAGCCATTTCGCCTAGTTTAATTGGCTAGCGAAAGCCCAACACCCTTCTACTCGATTCTCAAATTGTTGACTTCGCAAATGTCGTTTTTTCGATCGACTCCCTTCTACTCGATTCTCAAATTGTTAACTTCGCAAATGTCGTTTTTAATTGTGATAGTGATACCGAAGTTAATTCACTAGTAGCAACGTCTTCTGCTAGACTAGTAGCATCTTCTTCTGTTAGAGTAGTGGCAACATCTTCTGCCAGACTAACAGCAACCTGCTAACTTAAAAGCCATTTCTTCTAGTTTAATTGGCTAGCGAAAGCCCAACACCCTTCTACTCGATTCTCAAATTGTTGACTTCGCAAATGTCGTTTTTTCGATCGACTCCCTTCTACTCGATTCTCAAATTGTTAACTTCGCATATGTCGTTTTTTCGATCGACTCCCTTCTACTCGATTCTCAAATTGTTAACTTCGCAAATGTCGTTTTTAATTGTGATAGTGATACCGAAGTTAATTCACTAGTAGCAACGTCTTCTGCTAGACTAGTAGCATCTTCTTCTGTTAGAGTAGTGGCAACATCTTCTGCCAGACTAACAGCAACCTGCTAACTTAATAGCCATTTCTTCTAGTTTAATTGACTAGCGAAAGCCCAACACCCTTCTACTCGATTCTCAAATTGTTGACTTCGCAAATGTCGTTTTTTCGATCGACTCCCTTCTACTCGATTCTCAAATTGTTAACTTCGCATATGTCGTTTTTTCGATCGACTCCCTTCTACTCGATTCTCAAATTGTTAACTTCGCAAATGCTTTTACTTGTGATAGTGATACCCAAGTTAATTCACTAGTAGCAACGTCTTCTGCTAGACTAGTAGCATCTTCTTCTGTTAGAGTAGTGGCAACATCTTCTGCCAGACTAACTGCAACCTGCCAACTTAATAGCCATTTCTTCTAGTTTAATTGGCTAGCGAAACCCCAACATCCTTCTACTCGATTCTCAAATTGTTGACTTCGCAAATGTCGTTTTTTCGATCTACTCGATTCTCAAATTGTTAACTTCGCATATGTCGTTTTTTCGATCGACTCCCTTCTACTCGATTCTCAAATTGTTGACTTCGCAAATGTCGTTTTTTCGATCTACTCGATTCTCAAATTGTTAACTTCGCATATGTCGTTTTTTCGATCGACACCCTTCTACTCGATTCTCAAATTGTTAACTTCGCAAATGTCGTTTTTTCGATCGACTTCCTTCTACTCGATTCTCAAATTGTTAACTTCGCATATGTCGTTTTTTCGATCGACTCCCTTCTACTCGATTCTCAAATTGTTAACTTCGCAAATGTTTTTAATTGTGATAGTGATACCGAAGTTAATTCACTAGTAGCAACGTCTTCTGCTAGACTAGTAGCATCTTCTTCTGTTAGAGTAGTGGCAACATCTTCTGCCAGACTAACAGCAACCTGCTAACTTAAAAGCCATTTCTTCTAGTTTAATTGGCTAGCGAAAGCCCAACACCCTTCTACTCGATTCTCAAATTGTTGACTTCGCAAATGTCGTTTTTTCGATCGACTCCCTTCTACTCGATTCTCAAATTGTTAACTTCGCATATGTCGTTTTTTCGATCGACTCCCTTCTACTCGATTCGCAAATTGTTAACTTCGCAAATGTCGTTTTTAATTGTGATAGTGATACCGAAGTTAATTCACTAGTAGCAACGTCTTCTGCTAGACTAGTAGCATCTTCTTCTGTTAGAGTAGTGGCAACATCTTCTGCCAGACTAACAGCAACCTGCTAACTTAATAGCCATTTCTTCTAGTTTAATTGACTAGCGAAAGCCCAACACCCTTCTACTCGATTCTCAAATTGTTGACTTCGCAAATGTCGTTTTTTCGATCGACTCCCTTCTACTCGATTCTCAAATTGTTAACTTCGCATATGTCGTTTTTTCGATCGACTCCCTTCTACTCGATTCTCAAATTGTTAACTTCGCAAATGCTTTTACTTGTGATAGTGATACCCAAGTTAATTCACTAGTAGCAACGTCTTCTGCTAGACTAGTAGCATCTTCTTCTGTTAGAGTAGTGGCAACATCTTCTGCCAGACTAACAGCAACCTGCTAACTTAATAGCCATTTCTTCTAGTTTAATTGACTAGCGAAAGCCCAACACCCTTCTACTCGATTCTCAAATTGTTGACTTCGCAAATGTCGTTTTTTCGATCGACTCCCTTCTACTCGATTCTCAAATTGTTAACTTCGCATATGTCGTTTTTTCGATCGACTCCCTTCTACTCGATTCTCAAATTGTTAACTTCGCAAATGCTTTTACTTGTGATAGTGATACCCAAGTTAATTCACTAGTAGCAACGTCTTCTGCTAGACTAGTAGCATCTTCTTCTGTTAGAGTAGTGGCAACATCTTCTGCCAGACTAACAGCAACCTGCTAACTTAATAGCCATTTCTTCTAGTTTAATTGACTAGCGAAAGCCCAACACCCTTCTACTCGATTCTCAAATTGTTGACTTCGCAAATGTCGTTTTTTCGATCGACTCCCTTCTACTCGATTCTCAAATTGTTAACTTCGCATATGCCGTTTTTTCGATCGACTCCTTTCTACTCGATTCTCAAATTGTTAACTTCGCAAATGTGGGTTTTTCGATCGACTCCCTTCTACTCGATTCTCAAATTGTTAACTTCGCAAATGTCGTATTGAATTGTGATAGTGATACCGAAGTTAATTCACTAGTAGCAACGTCTTCTGCTAGACTAGTAGCATCTTCTTCTGTTAGAGTAGTGGCAACATCTTCTGCCAGACTAACAGCAACCTGCTAACTTAATAGCCATTTCTTCTAGTTTAATTGACTAGCGAAAGCCCAACACCCTTCTACTCGATTCTCAAATTGTTGACTTCGCAAATGTCGTTTTTTCGATCGACTCCCTTCTACTCGATTCTCAAATTGTTAACTTCGCATATGTCGTTTTTTCGATCGACTCCCTTCTACTCGATTCTCAAATTGTTAACTTCGCAAATGCTTTTACTTGTGATAGTGATACCCAAGTTAATTCACTAGTAGCAACGTCTTCTGCTAGACTAGTAGCATCTTCTTCTGTTAGAGTAGTGGCAACATCTTCTGCCAGACTAACAGCAACCTGCTAACTTAAAAGCCATTTCTTCTAGTTTAATTGGCTAGCGAAAGCCCAACACCCTTCTACTCGATTCTCAAATTGTTGACTTCGCAAATGTCGTTTTTTCGATCGACTCCCTTCTACTCGATTCTCAAATTGTTAACTTCGAATATGTCGTTTTTTCGATCGACTCCCTTCTACTCGATTCGCAAATTGTTAACTTCGCAAATGTCGTTTTTAATTGTGATAGTGATACCGAAGTTAATTCACTAGTAGCAACGTCTTCTGCTAGACTAGTAGCATCTTCTTCTGTTAGAGTAGTGGCAACATCTTCTGCCAGACTAACAGCAACCTGCTAACTTAATAGCCATTTCTTCTAGTTTAATTGACTAGCGAAAGCCCAACACCCTTCTACTCGATTCTCAAATTGTTGACTTCGCAAATGTCGTTTTTTCGATCGACTCCCTTCTACTCGATTCTCAAATTGTTAACTTCGCATATGTCGTTTTTTCGATCGACTCCCTTCTACTCGATTCTCAAATTGTTAACTTCGCAAATGCTTTTACTTGTGATAGTGATACCCAAGTTAATTCACTAGTAGCAACGTCTTCTGCTAGACTAGTAGCATCTTCTTCTGTTAGAGTAGTGGCAACATCTTCTGCCAGACTAACTGCAACCTTCTAACTTAATAGCCATTTCTTCTAGTTTAATTGGCTAGCGAAAGCCCAACATCCTTCTACTCGATTCTCAAATTGTTGACTTCGCAAATGTCGTTTTTTCGATCGACTCCCTTCTACTCGATTCTCAAATTGTTAACTTCGCATATGTCGTTTTTTCGATCGACACCCTTCTACTCGATTCTCAAATTGTTAACTTAGCAAATGTCGTTTTTTCGATCGACTTCCTTCTACTCGATTCTCAAATTGTTAACTTCGCATATGTCGTTTTTTCGATCGACTCCCTTCTACTCGATTCTCAAATTGTTAACTTCGCAAATGTTTTTAATTGTGATAGTGATACCGAAGTTAATTCACTAGTAGCAACGTCTTCTGCTAGACTAGTAGCATCTTCTTCTGTTAGAGTAGTGGCAACATCTTCTGCCAGACTAACTGCAACCTGCTTACTTAATAGCCATTTCTTCTAGTTTAATTGGCTAGCGAAAGCCCAACACCCTTCTACTCGATTCTCAAATTGTTGACTTCGCAAATGTCGTTTTTTCGATCGACTCCCTTCTATTCAATTCTCAAATTGTTAACTTCGCAAATATGGTTTTTTCGATCGACTCCCTTCTACTCGATTCTCAAATTGTTAACTTTGCAAATGTCGTTTTTAGTTGTGATAGTGATACCGAAGTTAATTCACTAGTAGCAACGTCTTCTGCTAGACTAGTAGCATCTTCTTCTGTTAGAGTAGTGCCAACATCTTCTGCCAGACTAACTGCAACCTGCTAACTTATTAGCCATTTCTTCTAGTTTAATTGGCTAGCGAAAGCCCAACTCCCTTCTACTCAATTCTCAAATTGTTAACTTTTCTTCGGGAAGAAACAATTACAGTGATGTTTCTAATTCAAAGTATAGTAAATGTATCTATTTAGAACACAAAAAATATACCCGATGTACATATGTCGATGGCCGTTTAATTTTGTTCAAATTCAGAAAATAAATCCCTCATTGTTACCCCATTTAAGAAATGGATTTATTTATTTAACAATAAATGCGGGTTGTTGCCTGCAATAAGAATTTGAATAAATGCATTGCAATCGATAAATGTCAAAGCAGTCTGGCCAATAAAAATTTGTGCCCGTCAACAATGGCTTGACCCTTTTGTGTTTCTGCACAGACAAATAAGTCCATGCTCGTTTTACGCTTTTGTCTCGCTTCATAACCAATTATTGGCATCCTCTGGCTGTTGCCTTGCATATCGTATTCGTGAATTCGTGAACTCGTGTGGAAGCTGAGCTGCATGAAGCGACTTATTGTCAATTGCATTTTCCATTTAATTTCACATTTCTCCCAAGACTTAATTCGATTGGTGTGGCGAACATATATTGTGGAATTTGTGCGTAATTTGCTGTGTCAGCTGTGATTGAATTAATGGAATTAAGTGTGCGTAATGGGGAAGTGGCCTGCTGACTTTCTAAGCATTGACAATTGGAAATTTGCAGGAATTTGGCCATTGGCCATTTGGGCCACTGATGAGACAGAGAGAGAGATGGTCTAAGCCAAGTTGGGCAGTCAAGTCTCATTATCGCCTGACATGCGGTGTTAATTTTGATGCTTGCACAACGACAATAATAATAAAATGAACAAGACGGCGGGAGAATGATAGTAAACGCTTGCTCTCTCTGTCTAACTGAGTGTCGCCGTCTTGCTCTCGCATAAAAGTAACAAGAATGTAAACAACAAAAGGCGACAAAGTTAAGCGAGTGAAAGCGAACACAAAGCGCAGCAGACAGTCAACGAGACACAACAAAACCCAAGTACTACATACATGAGTGTGCATGTGTGTTTGTGTGTGTGTGTGAGTGTGTGAGTGTGTGTAACTGTTCCCATTGTTTGGGGCGGCTTTTGTTGCTCATGTTGCTGACGTTGACGTCGCTTGTCGCTTGTCGCCTGTCGCCTGTCGCTGCCAGCAAGGATCAAAAGTCAAGAACAATGACAGCGCAGCTGCGATACAAAGCAAAGCAAAGCAAAACAAAACGAAACAAAACAGCAACAGAAACATGTAAGAACAGGCAAACGCCACACGGATGATCAACTGGCAGATACCCTGTATTAATGCCGCTATTAACGGCTTCAAATCATTTCAGTTGCAACTGGCCGGTTGGGCGACGCGTCTGCGTCGAGGGTGTGGCGAAAAAGGTTGAAAAGTCAAGTTGCAAGTTGAAATATGCGGCAATTGTTCGACTTGCCTGCCAGACAGGCAGCCTGCCAGACAGGGCCGAAGAGGTGAGAGGGACAGAGAGAGGGAGAGGGAGAGGGAGAGGGGGAGAGAGAGCACAAAGTGAAAGTCGAAGCATTTTAGCGGGTGCCTCAATCAGCGTCGGGTCTTTTGGGTTCAATAGTTTATTTGCACTCGAGCTAAGTGCTCTTGCCACACACAATACACACACCCACACACACGCACACACACACACACTGTCGCAATTCACATGCCACACATCTCATTATCAATGTCAAACGGATGTCAATTTTCATTGAGATGATTATGGGGCATATTGTCAAAGGATATTGTTATGTCTCAATCCAGACCGAAAAATGTTTATGATGATGATGTTGCCCATTGTTGTTGCTGTTGCTGCTGGTGTTAACAGCTGTTGTTGCCGTTGCTGTGACTGCTGTCAATGTCACCGATGGCACATTACGCATACGCCACATTGTCAGCCATCAAATTGGCCATGTAGAAAGAAGTGTGTGTGTGTATCCTCAATTTAATGTTAGCCAATTGAGCAACGAGCTCTGAATCTGCATATTCCATTGTCAGCAGCACATCCCCCCTTCAATCTCTCCATCTGCGTCGCTTTGCTGAAGTTGACACTCTTCTCTCTCTCTCTCTCTCTCTCTCTCTCTGTCTCTACCCGTCTTTTTCTATCTATTCTGCACCATTTCTATCCATTTATTTGGCATCCTGGCAACTGTAGGTCACACATTTATAAAGTAAATTGCAGAGGGCACAAAATGCCACCGCCAAAGCCACAGTCATCGTCACAGTCACAGCCACAGCTACAGCGCCAGAGAAAGAGAGTGAGAATGAGAGAGTCCAGAGCTCTGTCGCTTTGCCATGCAATTTGCACATGGTCCAAGCAAACCAACCGACCGACTAAATGTGAAAAAGGGAAACACATTGCAAACCATTCAAAAATACTGCAATTTTCCAGAGTCCAACAGCTCGAATGTTTGCTTTAAATTTTTGCAAATATTCTGTCACACATATTTGAAGAATTTTAAAGTTATTTCAATGTAATTTACCAGCTATGTCAACGCGATTCTTTGTTACATAAATACAAATAAATGCATTAATTAAATGTGTCGACAAACAGAAACAATTAAATGTGTCCCATATATAAATGTATCTATTTTTAAAATCACAAGCGGGCTCATTGATTTAAATATTGGCAAATTCATTTAGCCCAGAATATATGTACATATGTACATAGTATTATAAAAAGTATAAAATAGTAAATACTAATAATAAAATAGAGGATCGACTACCGCAATAATAATATAATAATAACATATATTTCAAACATACTCATGAAGAGTTTGTGTCTTTTAATGCAATATTGTGTGTTTCTATCATAATCTGAGCAATAAGCAAAGAAATTAGCATTAATTCCTAATTTAAAAATCGTTCTATAAATGACCGGATAGATTAACAGGGAATAAGTGTGGAAGGCAAATATATGAATTTCTCTTAGTTTTGATAAAAAAAAAGACTTATGTTGAAGAGCGTAGTTAAGCTGTTCGTTGGTTAACTCATTAAACTATTAATAATTGATTGAAAAGCGCTGGGATCTCAATTTCCGCAGTAACTGCAAAATGTTTGAAAGAGTTAAGGCAGAGTTTGATGGCTGATGCAATAGATACTTAATTGGATGAGGGGACTAAATGATTGCTGACGATGGTGTTTGCAGATTGTTGTATTGTTATTTGTAGTTACTATATTGTTGTTTACCTATCACGCAGAAGAGGGGGCGAAGCGTTTGATAGATTTTCACCGCTCAAGGGTTGCTCCTGTCGCGGTCGCAGAACCGGCGTTAGGCCCCATCTCTCGATGAAATCGATGCGGGAAATGGTTGAGGACGAGCAAGTTGTTGGAATTTGTAAATGCGCCAACGTTTAGCGGCGCTCCTTGGTCACCTATATTATGTATCAGCTGGCTGCCACGTGCCACAACCTGCCACCAGCGCTGGCCACACAGCCAGCAACAACACCAGCCACTGCGACTGCGACGCACTGCCTCTTGGCCTCTGCCACGTGTGGCACACGTTGTTTTCCTGCTGCTCTTGTTGTCGTTTTCGTTTGCGTTTGCGTTCGCGTTCTCGTTTTCGTTTTCGTTTGCCTTCCTCTTCTGCTTCTGCTTCTGCTTCTGCTAGCTGGTTGCTGTTGTTGCTGTTGTTGCTGCTGCTATTTTCTGTACAACTTTGGCTGGCCAACAAAGCGTTGCATACTTTTGGGCGTTGCCATTAAAGCGCTCGCATTTGTCGTTGTGTTTTTCCTTTAATTTCCTGCAATGCTATTGTTGCTGTTGTTCCTTTTGTTTGCCAATTGTTGCATTGTCGTCAAGCTGACTGAAGTTGAAGCTCATCGCAGACTTCAAGTTGAGTTTGACTTTGATTTGCAATTACATTGTTATTTGTTATTTATTTGAATATTTTTTAAACTTAGTTTAGTTGATTTGCAGTTGTTGTTGGTGTTGTAGCTGCTGCTGATGTTGTTATTGCTGCTGCTGCTCTTGACGCTGTTTTTGACTTGTGCCACGCATGTTTGTTTTTATTCTTTACTTTCTGTTGCACTTTTTTGTCACATGTTGTTGTCGTCGTTATTATTGCTATTGTTGTTGATATTATTATTATTATTGTTGCTGTTGTTGTCGTTGTTGTTGTGGCGGCTGCGAACTGCCGACAGTTTGTTGCATTATTTTGTATAACTCATTTGCCGTTGTTGTTGCGGCTGCTTTCATTGATTTTGTAATTAACAGATTTTAGATTATTGAGCATGGAATTTTTGGGTTATTATGAGCACAATACAATTCACACACACACAAATAGACACACACAGACACCGACACACACGCTATAAAAGGGCCAATTTGACGAGGTCGACAATTCGATGCGACTCGTGTCCATTCGTGTCGTGTCGTGACGTGTCGTGTCGTGTCGCGTCTTGTCGCGTTGTCCTCTGCTCTGCTGTGCACTGTTTTGCTGAGTTGTGTTGAAGCAACCGGAAACAGCAAGTGAAAATGTTAATTTCCGCTTTTAGGCGCAGCTCACACACACACACACACACACACATACGTGTTTACATTTGTTGTTGTTTTGAATTTATTGTTGTTGTTGTTGTTAAAATAGGCTGCTGCTGTTGTTGTTGTTGTTGTGCGAGCGAGCGAGCGAGCGACCGAGCGAGAAAGCCTCTACACATGTTCTTTGCCTATTGATTTTCAGAGACGCCTCCGAGCTGCGTCCCTTTCGTCCCCCCAAACACACACACACACATATATACACACGCACTTGCGCGCTCTTTCTCTGTCGCTCTCACTCTCGCTCTCTCTCTGTTTCTCTGTGTGCGCCCGATTTGCCGTTTAATTATTGCAATTGATTTGAAGTTGCTTAACTGCTGCTACTTTCTTTTTCTCTCGCTCTCGCTCTCTCTTTCTCAGGGTTAAGGGAAGGGAGGAGTGTGTATGTGTTGTTGTTGTTGTTGCTGTTTTTTGGCGCGCTTTGCATGTTGTTGTTGGCGCTTTAACGTTGCTCCATTTCATGCACTGAACTGAACAACCTTGAACCTTTTGCTGCTGCCTCAGCGACAGAGATAGCCAAACGAGCGAGAGTGAGAAAGACGCCAGAGAGCGCGAGAGAGAGAGAGAGAGAGCAAGCTACGGCACAGGTAAGGACACACACATACTCACACACACACACACACAGGGAGGGAGACCGACAGCTTTGCCCTGCTATAAATATCCGCATAAAATGTTATTTTCACATATTAATTTTATTTTTGTGCAATGAAAGGCAGATGGACGGACAGACGGTCAGACGGTTATTTTGATGTGCAAATATTTAATTATAACACTTTATTTATATTTCTGTTACCGAGCTTGCAGAGTTTGGCATTTAAAATGCTACTTCCATCAAAAATAATACAATTAATTTACACAAATGTGTAAAATAAAAGTTGCGAAAAGAAACGAAAGCAGACGAAATGGAATGAAATGTAATGAAACACACGCACCGTACAACAACATGACGGGGCAGAAGACAAGGGCAAAGGGGCGAAAACAACAGCGAAATAACAACAACAACAACAAGAACAACGACAATGAAAAAATCCCAAGTGCGCCACGGTAAAGTAGAAAACTAGAAGCAGCAGCAGCAGCAGCACCAGAAAATGAAGAAGCAGCAGCAGCAAAAGAGGTGGCAGAAGAAGAAGAAGAAGAAGCAGCCACAGCAGCATGTGTGTATGTGTCTGTGTGTGTGTGTGTTTTTTTCCTGTGTGTGCTTTATTGTTGGGGCCAAGCGCACGAGCGGAGACGAGGCGAGACACGAGCATAAACGAAAGCAGCCGCAGCAGCAGCGAAAACGCAGGCAATGGCAACAAGCGACAACAAACGAGCAGCGAAACGAAACGAAAAACGAGACGAGACGAGACGAAACGAGAAAGCGAACAGTGGACAATGAAAATGTGGCCAAAGTTGGCAGCGAGAAATTGAAGCGTGTAAGCGCTTAACTGCCGTTGTAAGAGACACGCACACACACACACAGTTCAAGTCCAAGTGTGTGTGTGTGTGTGTGTGTGTAGGTGAGAGAGAGCAAAGCAAGCAGAGAGAGCGAGAGAGAGTGGGAGAGAGTGAGAGAGAGCGAGCGAGCGCGTAAGCGAATGCTAAACAGCAGCCACAACAAAGCGACGGCAAAATGGCTGCTGAGTGGGCGGCCGACGTTGACTGCGACGCTGACGCCGACTGCGACTGCGACAGCGACAGTGGGAGTGGGAGTGGGAGTGGCAGGTGGCCATGGCTGGCCATGCACAATGGGAAACTTGTTGGCGGATTTATGCAGCACACAAAACACAGAGAGGCAGCCGCAGCAGCAGCCGCAGCAGCAGCGGCAGCGGCAGCGAAGCGACACGAAAGGACACGACAACGCACATGGCCCAAAAGTCGCGCCCTGTATGCGTGTGTGTGCGTGTGCGTGTGTGTGCGTGTGTGTGTGCGTGTGTGTGCGTGAGTGTGCGTTTAGCGCTTCACACTGGCATTGGCTTTTGTGCCAACGTTTATTGGCGTCCATTGCTGTTCGCACGCTGCTTCGCTGCTGTATGTACAGTTAAATGAGAAACTGTGGCATCTTAAAGCAGCAGCAGCGGCAACAACAACAAGAACAACATTAGTTGTTGTTGCTGCTGTTGTTATTAACGTGATTCTTTTAAACTGGCAGCATTTAGCAGCTGCCTGTTTTGTGTTACGCTTCGTCTCGTCTCGTCTCGTTTCGTTTCGTTTTCATTTCTTTTCGCTGTTGTTACAGCTGCTGCTGCAACTGAATGTCTTGCCTCTGCTTGCCACTCCTCTCCCCTCTCCTCCCCTCCCCTCTCTTTGGCGCACTCGGCTGCTTTGTGTCTCGCTTCCATTGGGGGCAGCATTCTCGACTTTGTCTCCATTTCTGCATTCGGAATTTAGCTTCCTTTTTTGGTTGCGCAGCAGCAAATACTTTGTCTACTTCAACACCTTGCTCCCCCCTGCCTCCCGCCTGCCACTCCCCCCTCTCACACTCTGGAGGGCTGAATGAAAGCGTCGTCCAAAGCACCTAGCGAAATCCAGCCGGAGTCTAACACGCCTCTCGCTCGCTTTTTGTCCTGTCACGCGTTTTTATGGCCTATGCCAGCAACTTGCTCCGAGTTCGTCCTTTACAACAGTGTCAGATTCTACACACACACACACACTCACACACACACACACGTACATATGTATGTATGTATGTGTATACATACGAACGCATAGATACAGTGTAGAAGATCTAAGAAAATGCCGCCTAAAATGAAATTCGCACAGGAATTTCGCATTCTGAAAGGAATAACTCGCATAAAAAAAGCGAGAGAAAAAAATAGAGTGAATGAATGAATGACTGAATGAATGTATCTGAATAAAATGAATATAAATATAAATCTTCTCATAAATTGAGATAAAAGACAGGCAGCGCAGACAGTTTGCCAGCTTTATACTAATCAAGTTCTATCTGAAGCATTCGCGTTTAACATGGCGATTGTTGCAACACCTCGCCACATTTTTGGGGCAGCTCCACTTTAAAGTGACAATGGTGGTGATGGTGGCCAAAATGTGGCACATGCCACACTCACACACACACACACACACACACACACACACACACACACACACACATAACAATGAAAAAGCGAAAAGAGTCATAAATTTCCGTATGAAGGCAGCAATAATTTATCTAATGGTATTCAAGAATTCTCATCTTATCTCCAATGAGGCGACCTCAAACTAGAGACATCCTCTCTTCACACCCTATAAGCACTCTTTAATACTTAAATAAACAATAATAAGAAAACGTAAATTATAAAATTATAATAAATACGACTAGTTAAGTAAATAAAAATCCTCAATACAAATGCATTTCAATTTGATATAATAATTGAAGCAATCGTCAAAATAAAATTAACAATAAAAAAATATAGTACATTATAAAGAAAAGTAGTAAATAGCTTACAAAATTAAAAAAAAAGAGGAGATATGCTTAAAAAAAACAAAAACATTTAGAATGATTCTTAGAATTAAATAACATAACTCTACCGAAATATCGTTAGTAATACTAAAATAATAACATTAAGCTGGAAAAGTATGTAAGTTTTACGTATACGTAAAATATAAAAAAAAAATAAGCGATGTAATTACTGAAATAATAGGAAAATAATATGGAAATAACGTATACGTAATGTTAAGTATACGCAAATTATTTAATTAAAATGAAAATATAAAATTCGCACGAATACGTATTATTAAGTATACGCAAAATATTGAAATAAAGTGTAAACAATTAAAAACTCACGTATTCGTAATATTAAGTATACGCCAAATATAAAAACAAAATGGGCGCAATTATAAACTCACGTATACGTAATATTATACATACGATAACTCTTAAAACATATGCAAACTATTATGGGAAAAAAGTATACGTAATATTAAGAATACGCAAAATATTTAATTAAAATGAAAATATTAAAAAACGCACGAATACGTAATATTAAGTATACGCAAAATATTGAAATAAAATATAAACAATTAAAAACTCACGTATACGTAATATTAAGTATACGCAAAATACCAAAGTAACATTTGAGCATTAAAGAAATCACGTATACGCAATGTTATATACATACACGTATACGTAATATAACTTATACGGAAAATGAACAATCGATTATTTAATGCAATAGCTTATAGAAAAGAATGAACAATTTCTGGAATTAAAAAAATAATGTTAACTAAAGAAAATCTATTGAAAAATTAACAGAACATTATTAAATGCAATAACAAAAAACAAAGACAAATCTAAGCAGTTTTTTGATCTGATAAGAAAATAAAATTAACTGATAATATATAGCAGAATAACTTTTTAAATGCAGCAGTTCCATAGACATATGAAGAGCAACCATGAAATGTGTCAATTAAATTGAATTTGAAATTCCAAATGCTAAGTTCAACTTCATTCTCACAAGTGTCAGAAGTGAAATGCCATTTAATGTGAAAGAATGAGAAATCAAAACAATAACAAAACGAAATAGATAAATCAAAATAAATGAAAAATAAAATAATACATACAAATCGTCAAGAGTTGCAGTCGAATCAGAAGTTGCTTCTGATGGCCTGGCATTCATATTGAAATCGAAGATTTTATAAATATTCTATGAGCTCGATGGGTTGAGACAATCAATTGAGGTGGCAAGACGCGTAGAGTGCAGCTTGTTGGCTATCGAATGATGCAGTAAATTGATTGATTAACTAACTGCATTCTGCTCTTAATCAATTTCGATTAGTGGCAACTGCAAAGCGTTTCTGCCTTGTCTGTGTGTGTGTGTGGGTGTGTGTGTGTGTATTTAGTGCAACAGTTTGAAGTTCGCACATTCACTCGAGAGCTGAGAGCCATACCGCATAATATCATCCATCAATTTGGCATAGCCCAAAGGTCAATAGTTTCATACATTTTTCAGCTTTCAATGCGACGTTTAATTGAATGGCGAATCGAAGAAATCAGTTCGCCAGTGGTTGAAATTGAAATTGTGAATGCTGTTGGAGCTGCAACTGCAATGTCACAGTGTTAAAGTCGAAACTCAGAGAAAGCGCTTCAATCTCAATGTTAAAGCTGAAGTATCACGTATACGTTCTTTCCCTCTTCCAACTGACGAAAGTAATTGGACAACTGCAGCTTACTTCTTGGCATGAGAGCATGCAATCAATGCGCTTGGCAAATGCCAAGTTTCCACTCTGCCAAATGGCAGTAGATCTATTTGGACTTTCATTAGTTTAAAATGACAGTGTGTTGAAGGCAAATAAATGCGTTTGATTGCATCGAAATAATAGGTTAGAGAAATTATAGGAACTCTTGATGGACGACAATTTAAATCTTTCTGCAAATAAGGCTCATCTTTTCAATGAAGATTTGCTTTTGATTTCACTAGCTGTGGTTTCTTCACATTTTATATATAAATTATTTTTATTTGTATATTCATAGGAGAAAGTTTTTATAGTTTAAGGCTATGTTGTAAGGATGATATCTCAATTGTTATGCTGAATTGGCTCTTGACTCTCATTGGTGTAGAATTGTCAACTTGATATGTGTTTATTAACTCATCTTTTTTAATTTCAATGTACACACATCTCGCTTTGTCCCTGCTTTGTATTTAGCTCTGGCTTAATAATATAAATAAATACAGGTAGTTTAATTTACATTCCTTTTAACTTCTCGGAGCTACATTTTTATTCAGCTATTCACACCTTTTATTTTTTGTGTATATATTTTTTACTTTCATTTTTCTCCACACCCTTCTCGAATCGTCTCAGCAGCTTTCGTCTAATTGCATTTGTCTGTTTACAGCTCAGCTTAATTCAATATTTATTTACACCTTAAAATTTCTGCTAATCACCCAATTTATTACTGGCAACAACAATTATTAATTCGCTCAATTAGTCGTCGTATTGCAAATAGTTTTGTTTACATTTTAATTCGCATATTGTTTAACTTTTCACTTAAAGCCCACCCAACTCCTGTTCTCACCTTCCACCTAATGATTCTCTAAACTTCCTTGCTGCTTTACCGTTGAGTTCCATTTCCCATTTTCCATTTCCCATTTCCCATTCCCCTGACTTTTGTCTTTCATCTAGGTTTATGGGCAAAGAGCAGCAAAAGGACTTCAATGCACAACCCAAAAAAAGCTCAGATAAGTGTGTTATATGTTGTTATTTGACATGAAATCACGATAAGCATTCAAACAAATCAATCACAGCATTCGTGTCTGTTTATACTATATACTATATGTGTGTGTGTGTGTGTATGTGTGTAGAGCGTTATCCTGGCGTCCTGCTATCTGATTTTAATAAGATTTGATATTATTAGATTGACGCGAACTTTTTAAGCGGTTTTCGATTTCAGCGATTTTCACGAACTTGGGGTTTCTTTTCGCTTTGTTACTTTTCCTTGCTTTTTTTGTTGTATATGTTTTTTTGTGTTTTTTTTTTGTTGCTTTTACTTTTCCTTTTGCTATTTCTTTTTTTTTTTTTTTGCATTTCATTTTCGTTTCGATGTGAGAGCAAGCGCGACAATGCGAGTAGGAGAGCAAGACAGCGAGTGGGAGCAGGAGAGAGAGAGAGGGAGAGTGAAAGAGAGCGACGCTGGCACAAGAGAGTGACACACACACACACACACACGGACTGAGATACACACACACACACACACACACAGAGAGACACCGCAGCGATGGCTGCAGCAGCCAGCAAATTGCCTTTGGAACGTCCTTAAGAAGGATATGCTCGAAAACGTTGCTTATGGCGTTGTTATTATTGTACACAGGCAAAGCGGTCGTTGCTGCTGTTCTTGTTGTTGTTGCTGTTGTTGTTGTTGCTGTTGTCGCGCAGGTGTGCTTGAAGAAACAGTAGCGAAAGCAGTCTCAACAACAACAAACAGCGAACGAAATTAAAATGAAGGAGCAGCAGCAGCAGAAGAAGAAAATGAAGACGTTGCCTGTGGCTCAGCTGTTTGGCCATTGGTTGGTTGTGTGCCTGTGTGTGTGCGTGTGAGTGTGTGTGTGTGTGTGGTTAACAATATGTTGTGCGTTTTGTTGCACTGCAGCTATTCATAGCAGTTGCCCCCGTCGACCACTTGTTCTTGGTGCTGTTGTTGTTTATAAATAAAATCGCATTGACGTCTCGTTTGATTATTGAAATGTTTGGCATGCCACACACAATTCATTCAGGCGTTGCACGCCACATCCCCAACAACAACAACAACGACGAGTACAAATCACACTCTTGTTTATCTAGTTTGCCTTGCAACACTTTGTGTTATGTCAAGGTTAAGTTGGCATTTTCATTCCGATCCGATCTCTGCATGCACTTTTCTCTTATTCTGCAATTTGAATTTCGCCGATTTTCGCACTTGTTTGCAGCTTTCACTTAATTTTTTAATTCTTCGCTGGCGCACAACAACAAAAAAAAAAAAACAGAGGCAACAACCATAAAAAAAATGACAACTGCAGCGTGTCGAGAAAATACGAGTTAAATTGTCTTTGGCACTTGTTTTCTTATTCGTTTTTCGCGCACATCGACGAATTGAATTTCGAATATTTTCGATTGCAACAACATCAACAACAACAACAACAACAAAAAAAACAACAAACAAACAAATACTTTAATGTCTGCGACTAGTTGTAGTAATTTTACAAAATGTTTTTCAATTTCGCTGCTTTCGTTGCCCGCGGCAGTTTTTGGCTTTGTGTGTTTGCTTTGCTTTCGCTCTTTTTGTTATTCGCACGCAACGCAACGCAACGCAAATGGCAACCGATTGACGCGTTACGAAACGGAACTGAAACACAGCGACGACGACGCACTTTTCTGCTTCCTTTTCTTCCTTTCTTCCCAATTTTTTTTCGTGTATTTTGCGCTTCTCTTTGTCGCTGTTGTTTGTTGTATTCCGATTGCGGTTCCAGCTTCAGCCGTGCTCAAAGACTCGAACCCGACTTTCTGCTGTTACTTTGCCTGTTACTTTGCCTGTTACTGTTACTGTTGCTGTTTCACTTGTTAGCGTTACCGTTACCGTTACGATTACCGTTACAGTTTCGGTTTCTGCCTCACATTCACATTCGCATTCACTTGAGTCGCGTCTTTGGTTCTCAACGTCGTCGTCGTCGTCGTCTCTCGGCATCTGTTGTCGGCTGCTGGCGGCGCGCAACTAACAACATCAAACGCTGCCCACCTTTGCCTTCGCACGTTCCACTTGCCAAACCGTTCCGCTGTCAGTGCGCTGCTGTTGTTGATGCTGCACAGTGGGCGACAGCTGAGTCGCCAAACAACAGCGTCACTGGAAGCTCAAGCGCTGCCAGCGTCAGCTGGCGCAGCCTGCTTTCCAGCCGCGAGTCTCGCAAGCTTTGCGGAGACGCGCTTTTCTCAATGAAAAAAGCTTTTGGCCGCTGCCACTCAGCGGGAGAGCGTTGCCATTGCCGACGCAGACGCCGTCGGCACGTGTTGTGTGCCATTGCCATCGTTCCAGCGCACCGCATCTCTGTTATTATTGCGTGGCGCACGCTCCCACATCCTTGCAGTGCCGGAATGCAATGGCAAGCTGCGTGGAACACTGTCAAATGTCATCACTAGAGCTTTCGCTGGAACACGTGGAACACGTGGAAGACGTGGACGACGTGGAACTTGTGGCAAGTCGTTGGCCGGAAGCTGTGCCGCAGCTTCCATGCAAAGCTGTTCTGGCCCAGCTGCAAAGCTGCCGCATTATCACGCACAGAGGGCGCCACTGCAGCTTGCAACATCCGGAAATGCTCACTCAAAGATGGCGGCCAGCCAGCGCGCCATTCTTTCAAATGCGGCATGCAACCAAAAAGCTTCGGCTGCCACTTGCCGCCATCGAAAAACTTGCTATTTCGCTTGGGTCGTTGCCTCAGCGGCTGCCGGCTACTCTGATGCCAAAACCGATTATAACCGATTGATAAACCATCTTCTGACTGATAAACTTAATAGCAAATCACATTCAACTAATTACTATAAAAATACAACAGCTCATAAGTATGACATTTTTCACTATCGAGCTATTTTGTCTGGGTTAATCTACCATCTAATAAAAACAATATATTGAAAGTAATTTAAAACAATCCATAATTTTACCAACTCATTGAGAGTAAATGTTTGTATTATCTTTTCTAATGCAATTGTACATTTTTTTTGTATTTACCCAAAATAAAATAATAATATAATACAAATCATGTGAATTTTCACCGTGTTTTGTAAACATTTTGGGTTAGATTATTCAAAATAAAATCAGAAAACAATTTCAATTTACATTTTACAAAATTAATGTTTATATTCAGATTTGTGGAATGATCCAAACTATCATTCTATAAGTTCGAAGTATAAATAAAATATTAAGAATATTTATTAAAAAAAAAAACAAATCAAAAATTATTCCTTTTCGACCTTAATTAAATGAAATAAATATAAGTACAGTAGTACTCTGCTTGCAGATTCCCGTACGGTTATTTCGACGTTAACTTTTATACTGATGCCATTTTGGTTAGTACGTCTTCTGGGTATAACGACAGTCCCACGAAAGTCGCTATATCCGGATTCTATTGTCAATGAACTGTACTTGTGGTGGTTTTTAACTATGTGCAATAAAAGTTAAGGAATTATAATTTGTGAGTTGCAACAATCAAGTTACATAGATGTTAAATACTAATTTAACGTTTCACATTCTCCAAGTTGAAGACTTCTTCCGATTCATATTGTTACACGGTGTAATTTTAATCAACTTGGATATAAACAACATTATTGGATTTTCATCGACAAGTTTCGAAGACAAAAGCTTGAAACTTGAAAACAAACTCAATTGGTTGTTGAGTTGTTGCAATGTAACTGAAATCGCTCATGAGTTCTGTAGTTTCAATATTCTACATTTTCTAGTTAACTGAGTGCATTCGAATGCTGGCGAGCAGTCATGCATTATGTTTCCATTCGACCGACTCAATAGAGATGTTTACTTGCTACAACAGATACGTACATACGTGTGTTGACGGGCACACAAAACTGTAATGGCAAACCGAGTGCAACATAATTAGGCCTCAAATATTTGAGCAATTTGAGCATGAACACTAACCATAAAAAAGAGAATAAAAGGCCAAAAATGCATCATATTGAAATGTGTTACTGAATAGAGTTTTGCGGCAATGCATGCATCAATTAGTTGCACGTTTAATGCTTGGCCGACTCGATATATATTGCGTTTTCCCGATCCAACTTGCCGCAGAAGAAATGGAAATATGAAGTTCTAGCTTACCGCAGGCGAGTGATGAGCTTATGCCTCCTCCTTGATCGAATTGCATTTGCATTCGGATTTACCTTTGAAATCAATACCAAAAATTCGAGTCCCAAAGTCGCGACTGTGCAACGCTGCAAGTGTGGCAGGCGATACGTTGTATGTTGCATACATTTGGGGGCAAAGTGGCGGCGGTTAAGCTTGGAAATTTATAGCTTGACACGACACCAAGGGATATGGCTGGCAAAATCTAAGTGGAGCAGGTCGCAACCTGGCAGAAGGGGCACGGGACATGGGGCACAGGGCATGGGGCATGGGGCAAGTGGCAGCTGCTGATGGCGCTGCTGCTGTCATGTCGGGCAATTAGCAGTGAAAGCATTTAAAATATCCTGACACTGGTGCAAGTTTAATTACGACAAAGTCAAGTCAATGAATGGTAAAAATAAATTAAAAGCTGCCGCTAAAATTGCACACTTCACCTCTCCCTCTCGCTCGTCTTCTCTTTTGCCCGCTTGGCCGACATTCAGTCGGAGCGTGTGGCTGAAAAGGGGGGGGGGAAGGGGCAAGGGTTTATTCTGACAACTGAGAGCTGCATAAAGTATAGAGCCCCCAAAGGCAGCCGAAGCAAAAGAACTGGCAATAAAAATGCAAAGGCAAAAATGAAAATGAAAATATTATAGAAGCTGCAAAAAAAACGAAGCGAAGGGAAAACATACAAATATATCTAGAGATATGTACATACTCATGCAGCTGCGGCTGTGTAGCGGGAGAGAGTGAAAGCTGGGCGCCTGCCACGGCGAGGCAAACGCCAAAAAATTGTGTGCAGCGCCGCAAAACAACGTGCACACAATTTATGGCAAGTCCTTCGAGTTGCAGTGTTGCAGCAGTGGCACAATTGGCGCCACAGCGACCAGCTAGCTCCAGAGTCTGTGGCATGGGGCATGCAGCGTGGCAGCTAGATATGGATATGCACGCAGAGGTCTCGCTCTGTCTATCATCGCTCTCGTTCGCCACTTGCAACTTCGGCAGCATTTGCATCTTGCCTTTTAAATTGCTTGTCACTTCCGTCGCCGTCAGTCGCTGTATCTTGCCCTCTCTTTTCCCTTTTCATATATTTCATTTCTTCGTAAACTTGGCCTTCGATTTCGGCAGTTACGTCTCGTTTTCATTTCGCTGCCGCATGCCACATGCAACTCGAGCAGCTTGCGAGTTTCGCACATGGTTTGCTGAAGCACAAAGCGAAGTTGCCGAAAAGTTGCGACCACTTAATATGATTGATGCTTGCGACTAGAACAAAACTGAGATACAGACGGGGAGAAAGAGGGGGGCGTGGCAAGGCAATGCTTCGCAAGGCCTTGTGCCACATTCTCTTTTCAATGCAATTACCAACTGATTTAGCTCTGCGCTCGCTCTAGATGCTGCCTGATGGATGGTGTTGCAGTGCCACAAGCACGCAAACTCCACTTCATTCCCTACTCCAGCCGTGTTGCACGATCTGCACACGTGCAACGGCTGCTGCTGCTGTTGGTGGTAGTGGTAGTGTTGTCTGTGCGGCCAGGCACATAACCCCAATTCGCCTGCATTCCGTCTGCAATTGCGTTTGACTCGGAGTCTGCAGCTTGCTGGGCTCTTAAAGAGGCCGCCTTGCACCTGTGGGGCAACTGACGCAACGACGCTGCCTGCCCGCATCTGCATTTAAATGTGTGTCATCTGTTGTTAATTTGCGTCGCTCCGCCGGCAACAGACGCCAGAGGACGCAGTCACAGTCACAGTCACAGCAACTGGACTGACAAACCTGCAGACGCTGGCGTCGAGTTGACTGCAAACAGCCTCGCCGTCATCCAGTCTGCTTCATCTCCGACTCCGTCTCCATCTTCGACTCGGATTGAAATTGCGAGAGTGCTTCATTGACAGCTGCAGTCTGCATCTGTATCTGCAGTTGGCACTGCCAGTTGATGTGCTTTTTGGCTGCCCCAAACACTGCCTGCTATCCGTAAGCATTGTTGTTGCGATATTCGCCAGACGTTGCCTTGAGCTGCTGATTGCCACGAATGAATCATTCATAACTTGCCATTTGCCCCATTTGTCAGCTGCTAATTGAATTTGCCAATTTCGCTTTCTATTTTCTCGGCAACTCTTCTGAGAACTACATTTAAAGTGTTTTTGAATATTTGAAAATAATTGCAATCAAATTAATCATAATTTGTTATTGCTAAATGCATTTCATTTGTGTGATTTTAAAGAGATTGAGATTCAAAGTCAAACTATTCGCATTTCATTCGCAATTTGTGGTTTTTGTTAACCAATTTATCTGCGTAGTGAATACTTTAAAACATAATACTTTTAAAACGAATTGCCCACTTTGCAATTTCCGACTTTAATTAAAACCATTTTGAATGAAAAGCGATAGCGATAGAATCAGATAAATTACATTTACCAACATCTAGTTTTCAATTTCATTCAATTTGCATTTGCTATTTTGTAAGGAAAATGCAAACAGTTTAAGGTACATTTAAGTTCTGGTATCAATTGCATTCATTAGTGCAAAGTTTGCCAAGATTAATTTCCTACAATGCAATGCAAGCTCGACTTGGATTTTCTATTTATATCTTTGAGATACAATTGAATGCAGTCTTTGCATTAATTCGTGCAATTTGATTTTCTCGCAGTGAAACAAATGCGAAAACAGCTTTAATTGCATTCCGACTTGTTTTGCTTGAGCGAAAAACATTTGTAATAAAATGAATTGAATTTCTACGAACGTGTAATTAGAGAGACTCAATGAAGCTGAAGTCAATTTAATTATCATATTTGCAATAAACATCAACATAAGTACATAATTGTAATTGCAAAGCAAAGGCTTAACTCTCTACAGTTGAATTTCACGCCTTAAGCCTAAAATTAATATAACATTGGGTGGGAAAATAAAGCCCTAAAAGTAATTATAATTACTTTTATGATGAGAATAAGGGTATTCTTTATTACATTGTTTTCATTCGTATAATATAAAATGAATGCAGACACGTTTTTAAACAACTATCAAAAGAATTTGATGAATGTAGTCTTTTATTAATATCTTTCAGTAATATTCGCCATTTGCAAATTTAAATATTGATAAAGGGTTTTGCTGCAAAAACTTTGACTTAGTTAAGCATTAAATAACTGAAGTAATGCAACTATTTGGAGAATTTCTTGATAGTCATCTGCACTTCCCAGTATTCTTGATTGAAATACTTTTACTTTACTTTACTTTTAAGATTGATCAAGCATATGTTAGATCAGCTGAGGCAAAAACCTTAATTTAATTAAATATCAACTAACTGAAGTAATGAAACTATTTGGAAAATTTCTTGACAGTCATCAAAGTAGTGTTAAATTAATATGCTCTAAGTGCTAAGATAAATTTGCAAATATTAAGATAAGAGTGAAAAGTTATCACGATCTAATTGATCAATCAAATAGTTATGCAGCCGAGGTAAAAACCTTAAGCTAATCGCTCGCTTTTTATTTGCTCAACTGCCTAAGGCACTTTCCCACATTTGTTTGCTCGCATTCAAATGACTCAATGACTGTTGTGTGTGTGTATGAGTGTGTGTGTTTTTTTTTTTTTTTTTTTTTTTTTTTTTTTTTTTTTATTTCGGTAAAAAAAAACAAGATAAAAGGAAATTTAAGATACAACAAAAAAAAAAAAAATAGGAATGGAGGAAGTTACAGTATGAACAAAGGGAGAAATTTGGAAAGATTTGTTGAGCGGAGCGTTTCTCCTGTGGGACCACCGTTAGGTATTGCTTCACAGAAGCTCCCGCGCCGCTCAATCCAGCACTCCTCTTCTGGCTCTCTCTGCCATTCTCTGCTTGGACATCACCACTGCCGCGTAGTCGCTGATTGCAGACCACTTCGCTTCCGACTGAAGCATTTGTGCAACGAGGTTGTCCGCATTAATGGTGCAACCTAGAGCCACTTCCAGGCTTGCCTTTTCACCTGCGTAATTAGCGCATTCAAAGATGGTGTGCTCCACATCCTGCACCACGCCTGGTCCGCACCGAGGGCATTCCGCCGACGCTTCGTGGCCGAAACGGTGCAAATAGCTCCTGAAGCACCCGTGCCCGCTAAGAATCTGGGTAATCCAGAAGTTTACCTGCCCGTGCTTCCTCCTTGTCCACTCGCCTATATTGGGAATGAGGCGGTGAGTCCAGCGACCTTTGGTTGACTCGTTCCAGCGTCGTTGCCACCTTTCCAACAGGGCCCTGCTGGCTGTCTCGCGAATCACTTTTTTGTCGGTGGCTTCGAGACCTGGAGTTTGCAACTGGCGATACACGGACGCCCGCTCGGTAGCTAGCTCTTCGAATGGCGCGACTCCGGCGATGACAAGGGCCGCATCGTCGGATATAGTCCTGAAGCCACTTATGACTCTTATTGCTCCCAGCCGGTGCGTCGCCGCAAGATCTCTGTAGTAGCTTTTTGTTTTCAATGCAGTTGCCCATACTGGAGCGGCGTAGAGGGCAACAGATCTTGCTACACTGCTCAGCAGGACACGTCGGCTTTGCCTAGGGCCACGTGTATTGAGCATTATGCGCGAAAGAGCTCTGCTAGTTATGGCCGCCTTGCAGCTCGCAGCCGCCAAGTGCTCTCGGAAGCACAGCCGAGTATCAATAAAGACTCCTAAGTATCGTAGTGCTCTCTTTGAGGTGATTTCTGCGCCGGCCACTTTGATGTTGACCGTCTCCACTTTCTTTCGGCTGCTAATAAGTACGGCCTCCGTCTTCTGGGGCGCCAGCTTAAGTCCTACTGTGATGAGCCACTGGTTTACAGTGGCAATCGCCGTGTTGCATCTTAGCACCACATCCTCGAGCTCCTTTCCTACTATGAGTAGTGCTACGTCGTCTGCAAAGCCGATAATATGGCTGTTGGCTGGAAGGGCAAGCCTTAATATGCCATCGTACAGTATGAGTGTGTGTGTGTGTGTGTGTGTGTGTGTGTGTGCATTAAATGTGTATGTGTGCGTGTGTGTGTGTGTGTGTGACACGTGCATGACCCGAGCCTGCTTGGTGCCTGGCAATTTGCAACGCCTCGTTGTCGCGCCATTATGGCCAGCTGGCTTGCCACGCCCATAGACAACACAAACCGGCCACCCACCGCCCACCGCCCAGCACCCAGTGGCAGCAACTGCGACTGCGGCAGCGGCAGCGGCAGAGGCAGAGGCAGCAACTCCAGCACTGACACTAATGCAGCAAAATTGAAGTAGATGCAAGTGGAAATGTCCTTGAGGCAACGATGCCGCTGCAGCTGCTGCTGCTGCTCTGATGTTGATGCTGCAGTTGCCACACACACACACACACACACACTTTCACACACACACACACAGCTCTCACATATGCCGCTGCTTAACCGTTGCCCAAAGGCAAAGTCCTTTTTCAGCCTGTCTCTGTCTCGCCAGCTCGCTTGCTCTGTCTCATGTTTTTTGTGGCTTCGCTCGCCGCGTTCGCTTGCATGTGAATGTGAATGTGTGTGTGTTTGCTTTTTATGGCCACAGGAGTTTGTGTTGCAGTTTTTGGCAACTGCCGCAGCGGCAGCACGTGACGTCACACACACACACACAGAAACACACACACACACACTTTGACACACAGTGAAGTGTTCTTCAAGTGCAGTTGTGTTTTTAAGTGGCTCCCAATTTAGTTCCTGGAATCGCGTTTTTTGGGCCTAGAAAAAAGGAGTTTGCTGTAAAACGCCTGTAAAAGTGCCAATACGAACCGTGTGTGGTGGCATATCCCATAGTCGTCTGGTATATCCTGCCAAGTTCAGTGTTTGAAGTGCTTCCCGCGGGGGAGGTGTGTCGATTTCTTTTCTCTTTTTGGCGCCTTTCACCTTTCTCTGTGTGGGTGTCGCCAATTTGAAGAAATTAAACGCACATTAACAAAGCACCAAGCTGCTAGGCTATTTCACTCTGACCGATCAGCTGGTCGCTCGCCCAGAGTTGCTCTGAACACGGAGTTGCCAGATCCCGGCCGATCTGCGGAGCGTTGCCAGATCGTCCAATTTGAGTGAAGTTGGGCGCCAAAGTTCAAATTGAAAGTAAAACTGTTCAACGGCTCCAAAACTGTGTTTTGCTCCACTCTACTAGCGGAGTATAGTGCAAAGTCAAGGAACCGACGAGCCAACCAACGCCGTAAAGCGGTGCACAAAGTGTGGCTCTGGCGACCGAGACGGGGCGGTATAACTCCCAACGGTCAAACGCCAGCGGGAAACCGTTGGCCGACGTGGGACCGCTAGTAGACGGAGCTACTCACCTGGGCCAACCACTGGATAGAGAGAAAAAGAAGTTGCATACTTTGAGGAGCTGCATGCTACATTCCGCATCGCGGCGAAGATGCTGAGATCTCCGCTTCAAGGGAGGCCCCCCACGCTGATGACAACCCCAAACCAGCAAGGAGGTGCCGGACCACCAAGAGCAGTATCTCAGTCCTATGGAGGAACAGCCGCAACCCAGTCTGAATGTGTTAAAAGCGATAGTGCGAAACCGCTAAAGAGTCTGGTAGATGAGATGGGTGTCGCAATTACGGGCCTCGTAGAGCTCTGCAATGGCCAACGGCACGTAACCCAATCAATGAGGGATACGCTAGCCAAGCTAGCGAAGGTACAACGCGTTGTAGCCAGCTACTGCTTGCAAGAGGACAAGGCAACTCAGGTGTCTCCGTCCAAGGATGCAAAAGAGCAAGTGGTCGATACACACAGGCTGCTGAGAGCGGATAAAGGGAGAGAGAAGATCGCCAGTGACGCGACTCCCAAGAGAAGAAGGGAGAAGGAAGCCAGCCAACGAGCTACACCCCCTAAACGTTCCAAGGCCGATCAGAAGGACAAAGAGTGGACTGTTATTGAGTCACGGAAGAGCAAGACAATTGAAGCCAAGCCACGCAGGACTCGTCCAGACGCGCTGGTCATCTCTGCTAGAGGCCAGCTGAGCTATAGCGATGTCCTTACAATGGTGACCAGAAGGAAGGACGACAAGCTGTGCAAAGTGTTCGAGAGCGTCGCAACGGCTCGGCGAACGGCTAAGGGCGACTTGCTCCTGGAGTTGAAAGGCGCAGGCCTGGACAGCACAGGAAAGCTAAAGGAAGAGATCGAGCAAGTTCTTGGAGAGAGTGCAGGAGTCCGAACCCTCTCGCAGGATACTGTTCTCTGCATAAGAGATCTCGACGAGCTGGCCAATAAAGAAGAAGTGGTCGCAGCGCTAAACAAACACGTCGGCCTACCGCCCGAATTGGCCATTGTAAAAACAATTCGCCCGGCTTTCTCTGGCACACAGGCGGCCATTGTGTGTGTCCCACCAAAATGGGCGCAAATGATTGTCGAAGCAGGCAAAATCCAAGTTGGATGGACCCGTTGTAGAGTGTCCGTACAAGAGCCAAGGACGAGGTGTTATAGATGCCTGGAGCTAGGCCACACTGCTAGTCACTGCAGGAGCGCAGAGGATAGAAGCAGCTTGTGTTTAAAATGCGGGCAATCTGGCCACAAGGTAGCCACGTGCACTAACAATGCAAAGTGCTTCTTGTGTAGTGCCAAAGGAATCGAAGAGGTAAACCACCAGGCGTGCAGTCGGCTGTGCCAATCAGCGAGCACAAAGGATCAAAAATGAAAATCGTCCAACTTAACATTAACCACTGTGCTGCAGCTCAAGATTTGCTAAGGCAATCAGTCAGAGAACACAAAGTCGACTTAGCGATTTTGAGCGAACCGTTCCGACCGGGGAGCGAAGGTGCCTGGGCAGTTGACAGAGCAGCAAAATGTGCCATCTGGCCTTGTGGAAAAGCATCACCGCAGCTGCACAGCATTTATTCAACAGTGGGCTTTGTGCGTGCAAAGTTCGCGGACGTCTGGACGTACAGTGTCTACCTGGCGCCAAGTCTGTCAACGTCCGATTTCGGCCTTTGCCTGGATGCTTTGGTGGCTGATGCGAGAGGCCGATCCCCAGTAATCATTGCCGGAGACTTCAATGCCTGGGCTGTGGACTGGGGCAGCACATTCACGAACTTGCGTGGCAGAATGGTTCTGGAGACATTCTCATCACTAGACGTTGTGTTGCTAAATAATGGCGTTGAACACACGTTCAGCAGAGCGGGAGTCGGCTCGATAGTAGATCTAACATTCGTTAGCAGCTCGTTGGCAAACTCTGCAAGGTGGTGCATTGGAGACGGCTACACGGCAAGTGATCATCGGGCAATCTTCATCACTGTCTGTCACCCGAGTTTGCGATGCTCTTCAATCCGAAACGGTTGGACGGGCTATTCTGCAAGGAAACTCGACCCGCAGCGTTTTACGGCAGCTTTCTCCAACATAGAAATTTCCGGAGGAGCTGGAGAAATGGCGCAGAAGCTGATGGCACACGTGAAGGCAGCTTGTGACTACTCTATGCCGAGAGCAAGGGCCCACAACCGCCACCATTCCCCGGTCTACTGGTGGAACGACGAAATTGCCAACGCTAGGAGGCAGTGCAACTATGCCAGGAGGAAAGTCCAACGCTCACGCGGTAGGCCCACATTCCAAGGATGGCAGTCCACTTTCCGCGAAAGTCGAAGGGCCCTGAAGGTAGCTATCAATCAGAGCAAAAGGAGATGTTTCCTTCAGTTATGTGACTCGGCGGATCACGACCCGTGGGGCAAAGCCTACCAACTTGTGGTCAAGCGCCTGGAGTCCCGCAGGCTTGCATCGCCCCCGGATGAACTCCTTGACCGGATAGTGCAGGAGCTTTTTCCACTGATGGAAGGAGTAACATCCAACTATGATGACAACGGCCTGGCAGTGGCAAATAGCCAATCCTTTGAGCCCGTAACCGTAGAGGAGGTGCTTAGCATCGCCAGGGCCATGGGTGCAACTAAAGCTCCTGGGCCAGACGGCATACCGACTAGAGCGCTCAAGCTAGCTTGCTGCCTTCAACCTGATCTGTTTGTGGCAGTGTACAACCAATGCCTACAGGAAGCGGTGTTTCCTTTCTGCTGGAAGCAACAAAAGCTACTGCTACTCCCCAAACCGGGCAAGCCCCCCGATGAAGCCTCCGCCTACCGACCGATATGTCTTATTGACACGGCTGGAAAAATCTTGGAGAAAATTCTGAACTCTCGAATTGAGCGAGCAGTGTCAGCAGGAGGAAACCTCTCTCCGCTCCAGTTCGGATTCAGGAAAGCGACATCAACAATTGATGCCATCGACAAGGTGATAGCAGTCGCTTCCAATGCAATTGCCGGGAGCAGATGGAAAGGTGGCGGAAAGGAGTACTGCCTAATGGTCACACTGGACATAAAAAACGCGTTCAACACAGCACGTTGGGATTGCATTTTGAGAGCATTATCTGCTTTTAAAGTACCAGCGCACTTGAGGAAGATGGTAGCCAACTACTTTGATGGAAGAGTCATCGAATATGAGTCGAGCCAGACAACAATGAGGCATCTGGTCACTGGAGGAGTTCCTCAGGGCTCTGTCCTTGGGCCCCTGCTGTGGAACGTGATGTACGATGGCATATTAAGGCTTGCCCTTCCAGCCAACAGCCATATTATCGGCTTTGCAGACGACGTAGCACTACTCATAGTAGGAAAGGAGCTCGAGGATGTGGTGCTAAGATGCAACACGGCGATTGCCACTGTAAACCAGTGGCTCATCACAGTAGGACTTAAGCTGGCGCCCCAGAAGACGGAGGCCGTACTTATTAGCAGCCGAAAGAAAGTGGAGACGGTCAACATCAAAGTGGCCGGCGCAGAAATCACCTCAAAGAGAGCACTACGATACTTAGGAGTCTTTATTGATACTCGGCTGTGCTTCCGAGAGCACTTGGCGGCTGCGAGCTGCAAGGCGGCCATAACTAGCAGAGCTCTTTCGCGCATAATGCTCAATACACGTGGCCCTAGGCAAAGCCGACGTGTCCTGCTGAGCAGTGTAGCAAGATCTGTTGCCCTCTACGCCGCTCCAGTATGGGCAACTGCATTGAAAACAAAAAGCTACTACAGAGATCTTGCGGCGACGCACCGGCTGGGAGCAATAAGAGTCATAAGTGGTTTCAGGACTATATCCGACGATGCGGCCCTTGTCATCGCCGGAGTCGCGCCATTCGAAGAGCTAGCTACCGAGCGGGCGTCCGTGTATCGCCAGTTGCAAACTGCAGGTCTCGAAGCCACCGACAAAAAAGTGATTCGCGAGACAGCCAGCAGGGCCCTGTTGGAAAGGTGGCAACGACGCTGGAACGAGTCAACCAAAGGTCGCTGGACTCACCGCCTCATTCCCAATATAGGCGAGTGGACAAGGAGGAAGCACGGGCAGGTAAACTTCTGGATTACCCAGATTCTTAGCGGGCACGGGTGCTTCAGGAGCTATTTGCACCGTTTCGGCCACGAAGCGTCGGCGGAATGCCCTCGGTGCGGACCAGGCGTGGTGCAGGATGTGGAGCACACCATCTTTGAATGCGCTAATTACGCAGGTGAAAAGGCAAGTCTGGAAGTGGCTCTAGGTTGCACCATTAATGCGGACAACCTCGTTGCACAAATGCTTCAGTCGGAAGCGAAGTGGTCTGCAATCAGCGACTACGCGGCAGTGGTGATGTCCAAGCAGAGAATGGCAGAGAGAGCCAGAAGAGGAGTGCTGGATTGAGCGGCGCGGGAGCTTCTGTGAAGCAATACCTAACGGTGGTCCCACAGGAGAAACGCTCCGCTCAACAAATCTTTCCAAATTTCTCCCTTTGTTCATACTGTAACTTCCTCCATTCCTATTTTTTTTTGTTGTATCTTAAATTTCCTTTTATCTTGTTTTTTTTACCGAAATAAAAAAAAAATAAAAAAAAAAAAAAAAAAAAACACACACACACTGGCAGCTCAAAGTATTTCTGATGAAAGAAGCCAACAAAAAAATAAGGGAGAAATGTGTAAATTGCTGCTGCGTTTTGGGCATGTTTAATGTAATTACCCAAAGACTTTCAATGCACACGAGCATTAAAGTCAGCGTCACTCGTCCACACACACACACACACACACATACACACACTCAGACACACACACTTGCATTGATGGACAAAGCTTCTTTGGTTTTGGTTGGCTGAATGCCAAAATATCATTCTATAAAATACGAGTTTAAGCACAAGCCAAAGTCCAATAAGAAACTTCGAAATGTGCACACACAACAGCACACACACACACAACAACAACACACACACACTCGCGCACACACACACACTCGCGCACACACACACACATTGCAGTCAGTGCTGTTGTTGAACAATTTTTGTAGAGGCTTTGAAAAATACATAGCATAGATTCAGGCGCACTCGACGGCTCGTCGCCAAAGCGGCAGCGCTGTCAGCATCGCCGTCGCCGTTGCCGTCGTCGTCGTCGTCGCTGTGGCACTTGCCACTCACGGTGCATGTGGCAAGATACTATAGTATGTATAGGAAATACTACAACACAAAAAGGGGAAAAGAAATCCACATCTTTCTGTTATTTTTGTTGTTATCGTTTTGTTTGGCTTGGCCACTAGATAAATGCATTTACGATTGCGCCATATAAATGTATCTGTAGCTGTAACACCAGCATCTGTATCTGTATCTGTAACTGCAACTGTGGATATATATAATTGAAACTGAAGCTGAGACTAGAACTGCCTTCGCATTGTCAATTTCGTCTGTAGTATTTATATCGCTCTACTTTAATTGTATCTGCATTAATCGCTTACATCGGCATTTGTTTTGTTGCCCCAACATTGTATCTGCATCTGCAGCAAAAGCCAACGCTTCGATTGTATCTGCATTTTCAATTTTGTTTTATTTCAATTACTGTGCTGTAATTATTTGTGACTTTTATTGCAGCAGCAAAAAACGCATTTGAATTTGATTTAATTTGCACAGCTAGAAATTGTTAGATACTCGTGGCCAATAATTAATAATCAACTATCTCATGCATTTTGTTGTTTCTATTTAAGTTCTCTATTTATATATATTTTTCTGCTGTCGTGCAGCATAAACTATCTTTAACTGCGATCTATCAATCTCTATTTATTCGCATGTATCCACATCACGACAGACACTTTTATTTCCTATTTACATATGTAGTTGCATCTGCAAGCGCAGCAGGACTCTAATGCAACTCAACACATTTATTCCTGCTTCAGCTGTATCTCAGTGTTTACGCTCTCTTTACAGGCACGTATCTGTAACTAAATTCATGTGTGGCTGCATCTTTTTATTCGATGCAGTTATTTAATATTTATGTGCTGCAACTCTAAGCGAAACGTTTGCATCCAGCTGAGCAGAGTCAAGTGCGAAGGCGCCCACGATGGACAGACAGACAGACAGACAGACAGACAGACTGACAGCAAAGATGCTGTAGCTGTAGCTCATAAGTAAGTAACTACACTGTTTAGGTGGGGAAGCCGTTCAAATTATTACAAGTGGCAGTCAAGTTGACGTGCAGCTAAATATAGCACTTTCGGATCAACGCCAACCAAATGGATAAAGATACAATTTCATGGCAATAAACTGGCGCACAGATGGAATATCCTTTTGCTCTTCTTGAAGCTGCAGAAATGCAAAATGCTCTCGATATCAAATTCCATATATTTTTAGTAGCAAGCAGTAAACATGAAGAATACGTAACAAATATCTCTCTGTTGATACAATTTTGTTGATAAGAACAAAATTGTTTGTCTTACTTGTATAACAAAGCACATTAAATACACTCTTTGCTCCTTTAGTAGTAGTAACACAAATCGTATCCTAGTTTCCTGACCAGCTTGTGAAAACATATTTGTAGTTTTAACCAACGAGAGAAAACAAGAAAATAGAAATGTTGAAAAATCACACACTTGAAAGAGACTTGGACGGAAATTAACTATCCACAACATTCTTGATTTTAGAGTTGTTTATTGTTAATGTTTTTCTTAATCAATCAATCATGATTAATTTTGAGTAGTTTTCATCATTATTATATCATTATGATATATCAATTTTTTACTCTAAAAATATGAATCATATGTAAAAAAAATGACTCGAATAGAATTTTAATCGTTGGAGAACACACATTAAACAATAAGATATTATCGCAACGTAATTTCTAAAATAAAACCTATAGTGATTACGGTGTCGGATAAATCTGTTGGAGTGGAAAAGGTCGAATTGTTCTGTACTCCTATTTTGATGTAATATAAATTCTCATGTGAAATCACATTCTATTTTGGATAAGGTCAGTATAAGTAAATAAGTGAAGCAGAATAGTAACAGTAAAAGCAATAAATACCCGTAGCCATCGAGTGAATTGCGCTGCTGTTGCTGCTCCCTTAGCTGCAACTTTCGCTCGGCAATTTTCTTTTGCTCCTCCTTCTGCTCGAGCTGCTCCTTCTGATGCTGCTGCTGCTGCTGCTGTTTCTTCCGATGCTGTCGATCCTCGCCGAGGCCATAAAGGCCGGCAACGGCGGCCATCTCAGCTCACACAAAGCCAACAACAACAGTTGCTGCTGTTTATTGCTGCTGCTGCTGCTGACGATGAAGCCAACGATGCCGCTGGTCACTTAGCACTGCAGTCGCCTTTTGGGGCATTGAAATGTTTAGCTCTTGTTGCTGATTGTGGCTGTTGTTGCCTTAATTATTATTGTTGTTGTTGTTGTGGTTGTTGTTGTTTTGGTTGTCGTGAACGTTGTTGCTGCTGCTGTTGTTGGTGTTGGTGTTGTGGTCGTTGTGGCCGCAGCCATTTTCTTGCATTTGATCTACGTATTCACATATCATTGGGGGCCACTTGCAACACACTGCAACACACGCATTTCATTAGCACAATTCGCACCGAGTCGCCAATCTCACAGCTCACAGCTCGTTTGAGTTCCCGTTCCCGTTTCCAACTCTGCCGAGACTTGCTCTGATAACAATAACAACGAGTTGCAAAGTTGCAACAAGGCGGGCGACAGTGAGTCGACTTTCGCCTTTGCCTCTTGTGATTTACGCTTTGTTTTTCGTGGCAAGCAAAAAACCAAAGAAAACTATAAAAAAAAAAACCCTTGAGTAGTTGTTGCAAAGCCCGTTGCATGCCCCTTGCTGCCGCTGCTCTGCTTGTCATATCAATTTCCGCAAAAAATCGTTGCATACCTTGCGGCGCCAAAGCAAACTTGTTTTCCTTTTTCTCCCTGGTTTTTTTTTGTTGTTGCTCTGCTTTTGTTTTGTGCGCAGAAATCAATTAGCAACAGTCGTCCGCCCGCATCCCCGTTCGCATGCCACAATTGGCTCACATTTATGGCCTGATTATGAAAGCCTTCTGCTCTCTTCGTGTGTTACGTAAAGGTGCAGCCATCGATTGCGTAACGTAACGCGCGAACGTCGTAACGTAAATGGCAAATGTTGTTAAGGTTAATGTGCATGTTAATGGCCCCAACTATAACTGTAACTCTCTGTGTGTGTGTGTGTGGCAGCTACTAATACACACACACACACACACACACAGTGACACGCTCGGTAATTGCAATAATTTTAAGCATATCGCCACAATTTCCATACCAATCAAAAGCCACATAAACAAACCTCAGGAAATCAAATCAAATCGAATCGCATCGCATGGCAAACACACACACACAGAGTAAACAATACACACACACGCACACGCACACACACACAGACACAGACACAGACACACGCTCGGATAGACAGGCACAAACACGCACACTCCATGGCCATGGATATGGCATGAACACACATTATCTCGTAACCTATCAATGGCATCTAATAGTATTTGTCATCACGACGCAATGAGTTCGAAAAGGGAAAAGTGCGAGAGACAGCTAAACAGAGAGAGAGAGAGACACAGAAAGAGAGAGAGAGACATAGAGACATTGCACAGTGCGAGTAGCTGCAATTTAAGTGCTTAAAGTGATAGATAAGCTTGCAAAACTTAATAGAGTGCTCACTGAGCAGAGAGATAATCAATGAGGAAAAACTGCAATACAACTGCAACGTGGCAAGTGGAAATTCTGGGGAAAACACAATAGAAGTTCAGCACAAGAGATCCATAAATCCATAAATTAAGCACAAAGAGAATGACAGATTCACAGAGAATGACTGACGTTTTTTTGTCAGCTTAAAACTGGTGAAAAACACAGAGATGTTGTGGTAAAAGAGTTAACAAAAATATATATATATTTTTAAATCTCCTCTAAATCGAAACATTGCATTTTATCTCAGAATGTATGTTTTTCCTATTCATATTCTATAGTTCTTTTAATGTATATTGTTTGAGACTACATTTTAGAGTACATTAAATTTTTGCGATTTTGTTTCTTTTTTTTGTTACATAAAATGAAAATTCTTAAAGGAAAACTATACGTAAATCTTTAAACGTCACAAACTTACATTAAAAACTGTATAATTTAAAAGCAGAGCACAAACGGATATAAAAAGTTGTTTTGATAAATGGAAATCTACATAGTTTCATTATGTCTTAAAAGTGTTTTCTTCCAAATTGTTTGGCTCAATTTGCAGACTTTTGCAGTTTTTGAGGTGCAATAAACGATGACTTTTATTTATGGTAGCGTTTGCCAATAAAATGCACACTTAAAAATTTCAACAATTTCAAACTTTGCAAATTAAATTTTCCCAAATAGTAATCGCAACAATGACGCCGAAAATTCTCATACGCATATTCACAAATTATTAAAGATGGGCAAGCACGAGAGGAATTTATCGAAAATTTAACAATGAAAACTTTAATGTAATAACATATTTGCAAAACAGTACTTCACATAAAAAGGCATAAAAACATAATCAATTTGTCTGTAATTCGATCAGAATTTCTAATAATTTTTACTAATAATTAGCTATTTCATATAAAGTGATATTAAACCTACAACACGCAACCGATTTTAAGGCTGTTTGTTGTGTGTGATAGAGCATTATCTATTTTTTTTCAATTTGCACACATTTATTTTACAAATTTATAGAATAGATGAATGTTTTCACAAACTTAAATACTGTGAAAACTATTTTAAGGACAGTAGCTTTTAACAACACACAATACTAAAAAACAAAAGTATTGGAACTACATTCTTTGCGATTTAACTTGAAGCGAACTCAGTGCATATATAGCATAATTGGTCAAACGGTAAAGTTATAGGAAAGCAAGTTGTCGCTACTTTGGGGGTTATACAACTCTTTTATTGGGCTGTTGCCGGCTGAAAGCATCGCTGTGATTCCGAGTGCTTTAAATGGGGGGGAATCACGTAGAGATCTGTCGCTAATTGCTTTCACTCCACAACACTATAGTGCTATATATAGCGAGTACTATATAGCCACTAACGATTCCCAGGACATTCCGAGACTGCAGCAGACAAATGCGGAGGAGACGCACTTGGTTTTGGGGTAGCATTTAATAGACCGCAGAACGAGTAAAGTCGTGTGGAGTGAAATTGAACCGACAGATGCGGGGTCGATAGGAAATTGAGGGTGTCGTGGGGGGCAAGGGGAAGGGCAAGGGGAAGGGGGAGGGGAAGGGGGAGGGGGAGGGTAACCGAGGTAGTTGCCACTTGTCGCTGGCTTTGCTGCCACTTGGAAAATTGCTTCCGTGTCGAAATTGAGTTAACAATGCTCGGCTGGCTGCTCGGCTGCCAGGTTGCCACAGGGAGGGGCATGCCACACGTGTGCGGCGGTGGGGGCGGCGGGGCTGCAAGTGTGTCGATGGTGGAACAAGTGGAATTGCTAGCATTTGCCATGTCATGAGCTGTTCTATTGATTTATGCGCCCTTACACACGTCACGTATACGACGTGTTGTATGATTTTAGCAGCTGCCACAGTTGCTGCCCCTGCCACTGCTGCTTGTTGCACGCTGCTCGTCGCTGCGACACTGTCGCACTAATCTGACCGAGCGACTGGGTCATTAAGTGCACAGCTTAAAATGCAATGCGAAACACTTTGGCAGCGTCAACGTAAGCGTATTTAGTTGCAAGCCAAACCCGATGACATCCATCCTCCGCCCTTGTCCCGGGTCGCCACATTCAATTTCAAGAGCAGGTCCAAGCACCACAGCCGCGGTCAGGCACACGAGTAAGCCGTGGCAATGCCAGAAGCGAGGCTTAAGCACGCTGATAGGCGGGGGGCGTGGTCGCATAGGCCTCGCCAAGGTCAGGGCTAAAGCCAATGTCAAATGCGCCATAGACACGGCGAGAGACGAGCACAAAGAGCGACCCAGCGAGTTAAAGACATTGCGAGTAATCCATTAGAGAGGCGGTCACTCAATTAATGAGTGTGTGTGCGAGTGTGTGTGTGTGCCTTGTGGTTGCTGGGTGTGAATCTTGCTCTGATTTGTCCTAACCATCGATCAATTTCATTATCGTACCATTTCCATTCCCGTTCACAAAACAATCTTTCTACCAGGTACCCCAATAGTTAATTAATTAACTAATTAATGTTTTGTTTATATTATTAAATATATGTGCATAAAACATCAGTTTTATATTTTGCAATTTGAAGTGATTTAATTCCCAATTATATGCGATAAAATAACAAATACAAATCGATAAAATTAATTAATTTTGTTTCATTACGCTCACATTTTAAAATATCGACTTTTGTGTAAATGGTTTGCCAACTATTAGTTTCCTTATCGAGTGCATCTAGCTGGCAAACAAATTTAATTTGAATACTCATAATTTTCATAATTTTGCTCAAATGAAATGCTGTTTTAAACGACTTGAGTAAAATTCCTTGAAAGTTATCATTATGTTTCACGAAGTCGCCTAAAATTGAACTGAATCAAAGTAATCGTTGATTTCGTATCTCAATTCTATATTTAACAACAATACAAATCATAATTATTTGCTGTTGTGTATTATTTAACCATGCAATATTTGTTTCAGTAAACACTTTCGGAGTGTTAAATATCGATTATTATTATCGTCATGTTTACTATGGATAATTGCTATTTTAGTCACATCTTAATAGCGTTCAGGACCTCAACAAATATCCTGCACTCAATAAGTAACAATGGATGTAGCTAATACGATCGTGAAAGGAATGAACGATTTATAGCAGGTTTATGTGAAATTCTTGATTTCGTTTTCCCAAGGATTATTTAGCTATCGCGTTTCGTTTTCGCTTTTGCATCACCATCACCATCAGCATCGCACATCATCAGCATCAGCATCAGCATCAGCATCAGCATCAGCATTATCATTAACATTAATATGCTGCGGTTATCGCTGCTGTTGGCTGCCTGCATCTGAATTTAGTCACCTCGTTATTAAATTAGAATCAACTAAATGAAATGAGAGTGTGCTCGACTGGCATATGCATATGTGTATGTGTATGTGTATGTGTGTGTGTGGGTGTGTGTGTGAGTGTCGAAGCATAAAATGCGCGTCGAAGCGCATCCAGGCAAGCAACGAGTAGTCGACCCTCCCCTCCTTCCCACACCTCCCCTCAGCAGCAGCAGCAGCACTTCGCTAGTAAAAGAGCATTTAATTGAGCTGTGCGCTAATTTGAAAGCAACGACGCGACCAAGAGTGAGCGGGAAAGAGATCGAGAGATAGAGCGAGTGAGAGCGCTTTATGAGGGGGCGTGTTACAGTTCGCATAATGCGTATTTAATGCGCTTTTAGCAGCCTCGTCATCATTTCGGTCTGCCCAACAGGTACAGCGCAGCACAGCAGCACCTCCCTTCGACCCCTTTGGACAACTAACCGAGCGGGCAGAGGCGAGTAATTAATGTTTATGTGCCATAAATCTGTCTGTCAGCTGCCAAAGGCTAAGCGCGTCTGAAGTGAAAAACCCCCTCGACGAGTCGCCTGCCAAATGCGAGATGAAAACGCAAACTGATGCTCAATAAAACCCATTGATAAATGTTTGTTAAATAACAAAAAGAAAAACAGTTTGCACTGAAAAACTTCCAGATTAATAAACTGGGCAAACAGATTTCAACCAATAAATTGCAAGTGAATAACTACTCAAAATATTTGATTGAATCAATGGCATTAATATTGGCAAGTAAATATGTTATCCAATAAAGTTGTTCAAATGATTTGTCTGCTCATTTCAGTTCGTGTGGTTAATTATTATCATTATTGCTACCCAACTTCGCTATAGATACATATGTAAATAAATGTACGTGGATTATTAAACTGATGTATCTTTTCTAACAAATGAGAAACTTATGTTCTCGATATTTTTTTATTCGCTTGCTAATTTCCCTTCGCTGCATCTCATTTATATTTCTGATTTATCGAGGGCTTTTTATGTTACTGTAATATTGCTTATTTTTTAGAAATTAATTCGCACCCTGTTGTCAAAGTTTTCAAGTTTGAAATTAACTTTGAACATATAGTTTTAATTTTAGCTACAGCAGGCTACAGAAAAACTAACTAAGAGTATGTCTTTATAAATGAATAAATACATGCATTTATAAGGCAATCAAACTCCTTTCCGCTTATGGCTCCTACTGTAATTTTATATATTCACATATAAAACGTAAATATATATGTATGTTCAAGTTGTGTATAGCCATTGTCATGCTTTTATGGGCACTTTGTCAGCCCTTTCTCATGTGGTATTTTATGTTGTGAAATGCGGTCAATGTGTTCCCATTTGTTGGCCGCAACTCGCTGCTAATGGAAGCATTAGAGCACGGACTTAATTTATCATATGCTTTAATAATAACCAGCAAAACTATAACTGACCATCTCTCTCTCGCTCGCTCTCGCTCTCTCTCTCTCTCTCTGTTGGAGAACAAAGCTCACAAAGGCCAAAAATTCTCGATTATTTGTGTAATTTATGCTGTGACAGCGTCTAATGCAAATGGCTCTTTTTCCATGGCTTCACACTAGTTCCCTTATCCTTTTCTCATTCCCGCTCTTTCGCTCTCTCGCCCCGTCTCGCTCTCTCGATCTTTCTGCCTCTGTCTAGCTTCTAATGTGCAGCGCATTTTCCGCGAAATGCTTTGAAACAACAAACAAAACATATGCATAATTTATACGCATTATAAAAGGACTCTGATGCGGCGCTTTGGCCTCTCTATATATATAGAGAAAGTGTGTGAGCGAGAGAGAGGGAGAGAGAGAGCCCAATCTGGCGCTTAAATATAGCCCATGGACGGGGGCTGAATTGCCGGCTGCCTCCCGATTCCCAGAGGTGCCATAAAGAACTCCAACAAGAGCGCCGCTTCAGCGTCAGCGTCAGCTTCTATGCAGAAATTTATTGTTACGATGCATAGCGGCGAACTTGTGAGGGTCGCTATTATTTATAAACATTTCACTCTATATATAAGTATACGTATACGTATATGTATGTTGTTGTTAATGGCTAGCGCGGGCAAAGGGCTGTCTTTAAGTGGGCGTGTCCAGCTAGGCGCTGATTGATTGATGGCTTGATTGAACGAAAAGATGCATCAAAGTGCAAATCTCTGCAAGTTAACGCAGACTAAAAGCGCTTTCGCTCTCTCTCTCTCTCTCTGTCGCGTTGTCTCTGTCTCTGTCGCGCAGGGAATCATTGCGTCTCGCTCTGTTTTTGGATTGCGTGTGTGGCCATTTGCATGCAACGACTTCTAAACGAAAAGCATTTACAGAAAACACAACAAATTTATCGATTAGTAAATGACAGAGAAATGCCAACGGGCCACGGACAACAAATTGGAATTGACAGACAAGCGCCGACAAATATCACAGCTCTCTGCGTATGTGTGTGTGTGGTGTGTGGTGTGTGTGTGTGTCGAGCAGGTAAACTTCATTACACGAGGCCAGCGACTCCTTCTCCACTTCCGAATTGTGTGTAAACACACCGAACAGGGAAATACAAATGGAATTAAAAGGAAAAATCATTGGAAAAATCTACGCCACAGTTCACAGTGTGTGTGTGCGTGTGTGTGTTGTGCATTGCATAAACTAAACACCTGCCAGCACTGCTCTGCCACGCCCACCGACCACCGCCCAGCCACAGCTAGCTGATTATTTATGGGGGAAATATATACTTTCCGGTTCGAGCTTTTATTCAGCGTTTTCAGTGCTCAGCTGCCGCTTTATTTCGTGGATGCTGCTCAAACTGTAGCGTACAACTGCCGGGTATGCGCAAGTCGAGTAACTACGAGGGCAAGACGCACTCGGCGTATACGCAATTAAGCCAGAATATGTGCACATAAAACGCAATCTATGCACTTTTCAATTAAAACCGAGACAAGAGGTAGAGAGAGGGAAATGGAATTGAATGCGCAAAATTTGCATAGTTATTGCATAAAAATAAATGAAAACAAACACACACAACTGTGTTCTACGAGTGTATGCATAATTGCTAATGGTAATGTCAATTCTTGTAACAAATATAAAAAAACACACACAAACAAAGACAGATGAAGCACAGCAAATGCATTTCCTTCTAGCACATCGAAAGACAGAGCCAGAGACAGAGAGAGAGAGAGAGAAATTTGCATGGGAAATCAACACAATGCATATTTGAACAGTGCTCGTCAGCAGTTATGAGTCTAGGCAATTTTCACTAAATAAATAATGCTCGCACGCTGCCAAACAATGGACTGGGAATCAATGCACAAAACTCAAACTCAGACTCAGACTCTGACTGGAATTGGATTTCGATCATTAAACCATTTGCTTAGCAATTTAATATTTATTCACTTTAAAGTTTTGGCATTCATTCATTTGAGAGCTGATTAAAAATAGCTCTTGTTGGATATGCTACCTCCCTCCCTCTGCTGTCGGTCGCCCCCGTCCTTTTCACTCGTCTAATTAATATGCACATTATTTAGTTGAGTTTTTAATGGTTTTGCGCTTTGAATTCATAGAAATGGCCAAGGAATAAGTTACGGACTTTTGCGTTCAGTGCTGTGAAGCATTTTGACCAACTTCCGTTTTGGCCAATGCTTTCTGCCAGACCGCTGCAAAATGAGGAAATTGCAAAAAGCCCAGGCATCCACATATCTAGCTCCCGGAACTAATTTCAACAACAACACAGCAGAGGAAAAGCCTGTGCGGAGAGAGCGCAAAATGTGGAAAGAGTTGCGTGTGTTGTAGTTGATTAGAAGATGCCCTACAAAAGCGCTGGCGAAACAAAAGTTCGCAATGAAAACTTACAAATTGCAATTCATTTATGCAAAGTTGCTGCAATTACGCAACTGCAAATGATTTAACGTAAGCTAATGCTAAATGCCAAATGCTAAACTGCTGCTCACATGCAATTCTTTTTGAATTCATTTCCTTACTCATCATTTTAAATTTCATTTTAATAGAGCGGTTTCAGCCAGCTAATATTGCTTTGTTTTTGACCAACTAGAGAGTATCGCAGTAACAAAAAAAGTTAGTTTTTAAGCGTTCCCCAAAAAAGTTTGTTCCCCATATATATATATTTTTTTTTGGTTTTGCTCGCCGCACACTTAGTACAAAATTTTCAACTAATTGTCCACGACCTTATGTGTGTGTGTGTGTGTGAGTTAGATTGCGAATGTATGTGTGTGTGTGTTTGGGTCGAAAAGAGATTGAAATTCATAAAAGTGCAAAGGTTACAAAGTTGCCTTTACACTTTGTTGCCGATGCCAGTTGTTGCTGTTGTTGTTGCTGTTGCTGTTATTGTTTGCCTGTTTCTAGTTGCTATCGTTGTTGGTGCTGTGGCAGTTGCTGTTGCTGTTGTCGGTGCTGTGGCAGTTGCTGTTGTTGTTGTGGTATGTCTCGCACGCAACTTTTGGTTATTGCCTGTGCCTTGTTTTTTTCTCTTCTTTTTTTTGCGGCTTGCCACGTGGTTGCTGTTGGGTGGGCACAGATAATTGGCACACACACACTCGCACACACACACACTCGCACACACACACATCTAACCGCAGTCACAGTGACTGGCGAGTCACCGACTTCCGCTGCAAGCGGCAAGTGGCAAGCGAGAAAAAAAACCATGGCAAATTTTGTGGTAAAACAAAAAAGACGAGCGACATTAAGAGAGAAAATGAGAGGAAAGTGGTTGTTGCACAGTTTTACAATTAATTTACGACAATTTAAATTTAAGTGCATATTTTATAACGGTATCCAGCTAGAATAACAGCAACGACGACGACGGACGACGGACGACGGACGACGGACGACGGAGCGACAAAAGCAGCTGCAATTACAGCGGCGCCCCAAAAAGTATGCAACCATTTTTTCTCTCTCCGTTGTGCACGCTAAATTGCACAACGTGACACGTGTGTGTGTGTGTGTGTGTGTGTGTGTGTGTGTGTGTTTCTAATTTCACATTCAGTTGTTGCTGTTGCTGTTGCTGCTGCTGATGTTGTTGATGTAGCCTGCTTCTATTATTTTGTGTTATTTTTGGCTTGCTTAATACCATTAAAACTTTTTGTCTAACAGACCGAAACCGACAACAAAGCAGTGAGAGAAACAGAGAGAGGCAGCGAACGACAGTGCTGCACTATGGAAGGCAGAAGGGGCGTGGCAGCTGGGGATGAGCCCATGGGCAGCTCAGCCAGAAAACTGCTAACAATGTTGCTTGTTATTAACATTTATAGTTTCGTGTCGACTCGACTAGAGTCGAGTCGAGTTGAGTCGAGTCGAGTTGAGTTCGAGTTTGAGTTCTGCGGTTTCTCTCTCTCTCTCTCTCTCTTTGTCTTTCTCTCTTTGTCTCTCTGTCTCTGTGGCTAACAAATAATTTGTAAACTGTCTGGCACTGGCAACTGAATTTGCGAGCGTAAATTGCGGATGCGGCTGGACTCGGTTGCTGCACAGCACATGACATTCAAACTTCGATTTGCATTGTTGCATTGTTGCACGTTGGCCACACAAAGTGTGCACGCGGTGGCACGTGGCATGCGGCAGATGTGCACATTGTTCACCTGCCCCCAGTTCAAGTAACATTTAATTAAGCTAAGTGCATGCCCAAATCAATGAGCCCCCAAACTGTCGCTTCTAAGCAGCGGCTTTGTTGAATTGAATTGAAACAATGTAAACACACTCCTCCACTTGCAACATGCCTCAGCTGCAGCTATTCCAATTAATGCAACATGTTCAGCTTTTTATTAAGTTATTCTCCAAAGTGGGCGGAACACACTCACAACCCAATCGACCAATGGCATCTGTGTGGCATGCAACAAGGAGTTTAGCTATTGTGAATGGGCATCGATGCATATTTTTGTGCTCAAGTGGTAAGCGGCTTAGGTCAATTATGGAGATATTTCTATTCGGGCCATAAACTGCAACTGATTTGGCAAGGTTCTATGGAAAAAGGAAATTGCAAATTGCTTGGCAAAATCAAAATTGCATCTCACGATTTTTGTTTGCTTTGTTCGCCTGTCGATGCATTTATCAATATCATTCGCTTCTCTTTAAAGTTGGCTTCCGTTTGCTGACCATTCTGGTTTAAGGCTTCAATTATATGCTGAATAAATAAACTATCTGCGTGCCTCACAGGGTATTTGTGGCAATTCATTAAGCTATGAAATCCGCGAGTTGTGCGGCAATTTAGAGCGCGTCTAAATTAAGTTTTGTGCGACTGGTCGTCGAAATGTTGCACCTGCCTCACAGCCTGAGCCGCAGGCGGCACAGCGCAGTATTTTTTGTTTGCTTTTTTTTTATAGCCATCACGCACACACAGTCAGTGTGAGAGAGAGAGAGAGAGGGAGAGAGAGGGAGGCAGCAACAGCTCAGCGTAGTCGCTTGTTTGGCATTGGCGTATTTTATGTTAATTTTTATTGCTCGCTGGTTGCTGATTTTTATTATTCTTGTTCTTGTTCTTGTTCGTGTTGTTGCTGCTTCTGTTATTGCTGTTGCTGTTGCTGTTTAATTTCTGTGGCTTGTTTGCTTTGCAATATGCTGCTTTAGTTGTTGTTCTTGCCATTTGAATTAATTTTATTTATTTTTGGGTTTTCTTTCTTTTTTTTTTTGGCTCGCTCGTCTCATTTTTTTTTGCTGCTTGTTTATTTACTTTTGCTTAATTTGACGTGGCGCGTTTTGTTGTTGTTGTTCTTGCTGTTAAATTTTCGTTCTCTTTAGCGAAAATTCCAAATTTTCACACACACCCCCTTAAACCCTAACTCATACCAATGCAAACAATTATAGACAATCCGCCTAAATACACGCAAAGCTTTTCGTTGTCCTTTTTTCATTTTTTTTTCAGTTGCTTTTGCATTTGCTTTGTTTGGTTGCCTGGCTAAAGCCAGCCACAGCGAACCGCGGAATCCTCTTTCTGGCTTGGGGTTAGGCTTCGAGAGGAGCCATCCCTATAGCCATGCCCACTTCCATTATCATTGCCACATTTCATTCAATGCGAATTCCAATTGGCAACTGGCTTTTTGTAGGGCTGCGAAATGTTCGCTATGCATAATGCGATCCGAAATTCGTTGGCAACATTTTGCCAGAGCTTCAGAATCAATTTTGGCTTCCTTTTCCATTGTTTACTTTTTATGTGGTCGCATTGTTGGCGTTCACTCGCAACGCAGCTGAACTCTCTCTCTTCAGCATGCATGAGTCTGAACCACCTTCGACAGATGCACTGAACCGGTTCGACAAGAAACAAAAATAAATATTACTAATCTAATGCACTCGACTTAAGTTTTGATTGTTTTACTATATGACAGTGTCGAATTTATAATTAGCAAATTAATGAATTTGAACTAAACTAAAAAAATATAAATACAAAAAATAAGGAATACAAAATAAATAAATAAATAAATTGGTAAGCAAATGTATGTCTTAAAGTGAAAGTGTCTATTGTGAACCACTTTGGCTGCGCTTCACGAACCGGTTCGCGGAACTGAAGTGTAATATACCCCGTGTAATCAATATAATCTATGCAAAGCGATTCCTTCGACTTCCTGCTGTTGACTCTGGAGAAAGCTGTAGCTGCAGTTGCAACAGCAGCGTCGCTGGCCTAATGCTTGCATAATTAAAGAGCAGCCTCGACTTCAATTGATTGGCTCGCGGCTGTTGCAGCTGCTCCGTCGAAAACTTTGCCAACTAGAAGGGGTTGTTGCATGCCCCAATATCGCAAAGAAGATTCAAGAAGGGGATGTAGCGAAAAAGCTGTGAGCTCAGCTGTGCTCGGTTGCAATTGCAGCCGAAAATCAAATCGAAGTGCAGCGGAACGCAACTAAATCGAATTTCTATTTAAGCATTAATAAAATTTCACAACAAATCGAATGACGCCCCGCGGCAACGTTTTTGGACCGGTTTGAGCTTGTTGCGATTATCTGCATGATTTGAAGCAAGCGAGTTTTGCTCCGTTTTTCGCCTTTTGCTAAATCTCTTTCATTTCTCCCGAATCGTTTCGTTTCGTTTCTGAGTTCTTTTCTTGTTCTTCTTGTGCTTTTTTTCGGGTGGCAGGGACTTGAATTTGGGTTTCTCGCTTGCTAGTGGCGGCTTCTTTTGAAGTTTAGGCAAATCCAGCGGGAGGGGGAAATGCGCCCGCTGTGCGAGAATAATGCGAACAAGTGGATGAAAATGTTTGACACGGATAAAAGCAAAGTGCAGTCAGTTAGCCCAGGCAACATGGAATATATATCTCTGTGCGTACGTGTGTGTGTGTGTGTGTTGTGTATGCCGTGCTGTGGAGTGTCTTGTCGCTGCTTCCGTTTCCGCAGAGGCAGCAGCTGCGTCAGCTGCTTGGCCTTTGGCGCAAAATTTGAAAATAATTTAAAATGACGTCATCATGGCATGTGGCATGTGGCATGACAGCCAGAAGGGCTTCACCACAGCCACAATCACAGCCTCAGCCTCAGCCACAGCCACAGCTATTGCTTTTGGCCACAGTTTCGGCTTGTGTTCCAGCTTCAGCTTCAGCGACAGCGCGCCTGCCTGCATAAATGTTATGTTTATATAACAATGCAGAGGGGGCTCTCAAGCACACACATACACACACTCGCACACACTCGCACCCACTTAACCCCCACAACCCTATTAGGCATCTGATGCCCCTTTGGTGGGTACGCCACGGCCTACGGTGCGTATGCTTGACCTTCAAATTGGCTTCAAGCGGCCGATCAATAAGTTCTTGTATTTCCTTCTTCATTTCATTTCATTTCATTTCAGCTTTCTTTTTTTTTTGTTAGTTTTTTTGCTGTTCTACGTTTTTTTTGCTGTTGGTTTTTTGTAATTCTACTGCTTGTTGAGTCGTAAAAAGAATTACGCAAAGGCCAAGTGTAAAAATGGGACGCAAATAAAATGAGAAAAGCCAAAAAAAAAAGCAAAATAAATAAATAAAAATAAATAAACCACAGAATGCAAAGAGTGCGAGCAAAGTCCGACTGTTACTGAGACTGAGACTGAGGTGTGCGGTGTCTGTACGTGTGTGTGTGTGTGCGAGTGTGCGAGTGTGTGTGTGTGCTGTGTTTATTTCAAATTAAAATCACGCAGCGCACGTGAAACACACACACACACAAATCTCTGGGTCACGGCATATTAAAAACAAAACTCGCCGCAGTGCGTAACTTTTGGCCAGGCCTTAAGCTGTTTCCTCTAAACAAACACAAATACACACATCACACTCACACTCTCACACACACACACACACACACACACACACACACACTCTCACACACACACACACACGGACACGGACAGTAGTGCCAAAAATATGTGGCACATAGCGCCTAGTCAGCAGTTGAAATGAAGCACAGCGCAGAGACAAATGCAAAGTTAATGGACAAGCAAAGAATAACACACAGCAAGCGGAAGAGAGCGTTAGAGAGAGAGACAGAGAGAGAGCGAGAGAGACAGAGAGAGAAAGAGAGAGAGGTGAAGCAAGTGAAGTTGAGGAAGAAGGAAGAGCAGCAACGAGAACTAGGACATGCAGTAAAGTAGTTTTAGCAAAATTCAACTTTAAAGCAAGTCAAATTGTTCTTCATGTGTCTTGCTCAGCCACAGAAAGAGAAAAATAGAGAGAGGGATAGAGACAGCAGATCCTGCGAGTGACAGAGATGGCCACACAGCATAAATTTCTGCCAATTTAGCACAATAAAGTATGAGCAACTTGGGCAAGAAGATTCCAGAAGAAGTTGATCTAGCAACGAAGTGCACTAAAGTTGAAGCACACAGTGCTGCAAAAAAATATGCGGCCTTGTGGCGGGATAAAAGATCGGCCATCAAGAAGCTGGAAATGTGCAACCCAAAATGCTTATGGCAATAACGTTTTTTCTTTTTTCATGTATTTTATGTGCAACATCTTCATCCAAGCAATTAAGCAATTTCGTAATTGGAATTCTGAAATATTAAATTGCAGTAGATAATGTTTTTGAAATATTCTTTGTGCATTGTTTTTTAGCGGAACAACCTGGCCGACGATGATTTATAAATTTGCCATTCAAGGTGGTGAACTCATGAATAAATTTGCAGTACAATTTGAATGCACCTTTGCGAAAATTGATTGCCGAATTGGATTTAATCAAATTGCTCACATGCGACATATTTTTATTGAGTTTACATTTCGTAATGAATTCAACGTTTTTGTTTTTACTTTTTTGCGATACGCCCCGGCTACCGAAGTGCAGTGTCAGTTTGAGCATGTCAAAGTTAAAATATGATTGAATTAATTTAAATAACTACGCATTCATTTATTGCATGTTCATGATAGCTGCAAGCAAGCCAACGAATACCCTATGAATTGGGGCGACGTTCATCGATTTGTGGAGAGCCAAAAACATCGGCCAAAAAGAGCATTATTGCTAAGTTAGATTTATTTCGATATCATAATAGCGGTTAGCAGATCTTCCATTTAGTTTTATGGGCTCTTTGGGAAATTTCTCGTTTCGTTTCGTTCCGTTTCGATTATTTTGTTTTTTATGCGAAAACTGTTTGCTCCATTTAAAATTCATTTAAACAGCATAAAAAAGGGAAATAAAAATAAAATAGAATAAAGTGTAGAAATCCAAACGAAACACGAGGGAAATGTATTCAATTATTTAAATTTCCAAATATATGCACAATAACAGCAACAACAAAGAACAGCGAACCAAAAAAAAAATAAAATAAATCACAAAAACAGAAAATCAATTTCGAATTTAAAACAGTTGAAACGTAAAAAATAGAAGCGAACGGAAGAACAACGTAAAGGGAAAATTCAAATTTTAATGGAGTTGCCAAAGCAAAGCGCAAAAATTGCAAGTGGCTTTGAGCCTATTTTCATGGGGCATTCATTAGCACTGCACACACACACACACACTAACACACACACTAACACACACACACACATAGACAGGAGCAGCACGCACCACTCGACAACTGGCTATAAGCAGCACTCCACCCACTTGGCAGCCTGGCCACAAAAAATATGTAAGCAGCGAAAATGTGCGTGCGAATTGTTCGCAGTTCTTCAACTGCCCTCAACAGCCAAATGTTGTTGTTGTTGTTGTTGTCACTGTAGTTGTTGTTGTGGTTGTTGTTGTTGCTCTGGTTGGTTGGCTGACTGCCTGGCTGGTTGCATGTTCAAAGTTCAATCAAAGTTAAGAAGCATTGCTTAAGCCAAGGCTAAGCAAGCGGCGCCGTCACGGCAGCATTTCCAAGCTTCACAGAAAACAAAAATGCCAAATGAAATGTGCAAAATATATATGTGTATATATATATATATATGTTTCCGAAAAGCCAAAAGCGCCAACTGACGTTGATTTTCGAATTCTTTGCATAGTTCATTGGCTGCAGTTTGTGCGACGTATGCGTAATATTTTCATATATGATTAGTTCAAGATGTGCCTGAAATTGCAGCCGATTATCGACTTATGTAACCCACAAAAAGAGAGCGAGAAAAAAGAAATAGTGTCGTTGGCAACTTCGATGTCGAATGCCAATTCGTATGGCGAACGGAATGGAAATTAACTTGGCTAAAATATTCATTAACTGCGCCCCCGGCAGCAGCAGCAACAGCAGCAGCAGTAGAAACTAACGGCGCTGCGGGACGAGTTTCCGAGTTGCCGAGTTGCCAAGTTGCAAGTGGCTTGAGGCAAGCTGAGACTGAAACTGCGACTGAGGTTGAGACTGAGACTGAGACTGAGACTGAGGCTGAGGCTGAGGCCTGAAATAGGCCTGAGGCAGGAGACGTTGTTGCTGCTGCCTAGGCAAATTATGCTGCACGCTGCCGCCGTCGCCCGCTTGCCCCATTTGCTCTGTTGCCAGTGCATTAATTAAGGTAAACAAACAAAAGAGCGAGACGCAGATAGCCAAGAGAGAGAGAGAGAGAGAGTGGGTGGCAGGACGACTGTAACTGAGACTTAAATAGCGCCACATTTGCTTCATTATTTTATTGTTGTTGCCTTCGTTGTTTGCCGTTGTTCTTGTTAACGCTGCCATTGTTGTTGTGGTTGTTGTTGTCGTTAGCATGTAGCATGCAGCAGAGGCTCGGAGCTGGAAATTAGAGTTGGCGGAGCTGGAGCTGGAGTTGGATTTGAGTTCAAGTTTCAAGCTGTGAGCCAAAGTTTCTTATTCGCTCAAGTGTTTGGCGACGCTTTAAACACCTTTTGAAGTTGGAAGTTAACGTGACACGCACACTGACTAGCACTGACCACCATCACCGTCACCATCACCGCCACCGCCACCGTCACCGCCACCGTCACCAGCACCGTGTTGCCACCCAGCAGCGGTAAACAAACAGAGTGTGGAAAAAAAACATTTAAAAAAAATACAAGTTATATTAGTGAAAAAAATACAATTCACACGCGCGGGAAACAGAATGTTGCACGCATCTGCCGGGCCCAGAGGCGTTCAAGTCGAGACGTCAGACTGACTGACTGACTGACTGACTGACTGACTGATTGACCGACTGACTGACTGACTGATCGACTTTAGCTGACTGACTGTTTGTTTAACTTACAATTTAACACACTGCTTGAATGACCGACTGTTTGACTGACTGACTGTTTGACTGACTGACTGACTGACTGACTGTTTGACTGACTGACGACGACGACGTAAACGACGTAGACAGCCGCCGCCTGGGCCAAAACGCGCTACGTGAAACGCGGTACGTTGTGACGACGTGACTGCGACTGCGACGACTGAGCGCTGCAAATGAAACGCTGGCCCGAGCTCGAGCCGTGAGCCGAGCCGTGAACCGAGCTGCCGAATCTGCGGGATTCGTGTGCGACTCGAATCGACTCGACTCGATTCGACTCGACTCGAGCTTCGGCTTCGGCTTCGAGCACAACAAACAACAGACATCGACAGCAACAACAGCAACATCACAGCCGAGGCAAGCACGTGCGATTGCTGCAGTGACTCGGCTCGACATCGACGCTGTCGCTGCTGCCGCTGCTGCTCCTGCTGCTGCTGCACTCTGCGTGTTGCGTGCCCGGCAGGTGCTGCTGCTGCTGCTGCTGCCACAAGCGAGCAGCGAGCAGCAAGCAGCTCGACGACAACAGCAGCAGCAGCAGCAGCGGCAGCGGCAGCGGCAACTGCCAAAAGCAAAGGCAAATAGTTTTAGTGCCACTTGGCACGAACATGTAAAAGAACACCGAAAAAAAGGCAGAACAGCAACAACATTGAAATATAGTATATATATATGTGTATAAATATATATTTATATGTGTGTGTGAGACGTCGACTTGGACACGGCAATGGGAGCAGAAAGCGGACTCGAACTCGAACTCGAATCGGAGCTGGAGTTGGAGTCAGAGCTGGACACGGCTTGAGCAGTGAGCCAAAAAAATAGTATTCAAAACCGAAGCGCTGACTGAACATTGCCTGAGCACAAGCATGGGCAGCGAAGGAGTGTGCCAAGGGGGGTGGTTGAGGGGGTGGGGGAGGCGCCAGTTGGGGATAAGGCTGAAAGCCATGAACATGAAACATTGGAGCTGACCAAAGTCCGCGCGGTGGCCGCGAATGGAACGAACGAAACAGGCGACACTCAGACCGGTCAGCGTTCAGTGAAGCGTGTGGCACGAACAACACAACAACAGAGCGGAGCGGAGTGAGGGGGATGGCGAGTGGTAGAGTGAGATGGCCATATGTGTGGAGGCAAACAAATAATGCCGCTGGCTTTGAAGCGCCCAAAACGAAAGTAGGTGAAAAGTGTAAATGAAAAAAAAGGCAACACACAACAAAGTGAAAATCGAATTGAAAGGCAGCGCAAGAGAGACAGGGAGAGAGAGAGCGGGAGACAGAGAGAGAGAGAGAGAGCGAGATGCAGCGAGCAGCTATCTGAATTATTTACATGCCTCAGGCACAGATTCCGATGCCTTTAAAAGGCATGTGATTAATATAATGCAACCACAACTCTTTCACTATGTTTCTCTCTCTCACTCGCTCTCGCTCTATCTCACTCTCTCTGGGGCATCGTGTGCGCTTTGTGTCACGTGTGCACTTGAACGCGCCAACTGTAAGCCACAGGCGCCACAAAGGCCGCATCAAACACCAATAAACACAACAACGATGACGACAATAAGGCGAAAGCCTATGCAGCCCACGCTGCGTATGTGTAATGCATTTATTAATAAGTCAACACACACATTCATCACGAGCTTTTGTCTCCGTCTGGGGGCTTTCACGCTCAACTTTTGCATGAAGTCGCTATCACAGAGCTTTAAGCTGCCAAAGGACAAACGTTAAAAGCTAACCTGATGTTGAGCTTTGCGAACAGGGTGCTTGAGAACCACATAAAAGCATCCGCTCAAGCTTAGGCTTGAAAGCTTGCCCGAAAGCCAAACTAAAATCTGTTGAAGGGCTTTTTAGTCGACTCAGTATTTCACATTTGAATTTTTCAAGCTTAATTCTAACAAAAGTTGTTGCAAATCACGAAATTGTTATATGGAGGCAAAAAAAAATGGCTCGCAGTGAACTAAGGATGCCAAATTTCAGTTTTTTTTTTTTAATGGTTAAAAACATCTATTGACCTGAGACCGTATTCATTAAAAGTTATATTATAATCAATTACGTGACAATGATTATTATTTTGATTTTTAATATTTGCAATTATTTTAAGCCACAGTCATTATTTGTAAGCAAAAAGAATTAAACTTAACAAAATTGATTCTATCTGATAATAAATTATGACTTCCGTGTTTGCCGATATTATTTCAAAGTCTTGTCAAAGCCTCACGCAGCTTAGCCCTGATTTATTTACTAATAGATATTTATTGTGTTATTGTTTAAGGAATTTTATTATTATTATTAGTTCTATTATTTTTTAGAAATTATGAATTTGTTGATTTATACAAAATTTATTAAATTACCTTAAAATTAATATAATCATGAACATGGATAGTTCGTCCAATAAATTATAATTTTTGTTCAATTAATTTTGTTTCAAGCTCTGTTCCAAGTTAAATAAATTGAGATTTTGTGAATGTATCTTTGACTTTATCTATTCATTTATACCTGAGCATTCTTGTGTCAAGAAGTTTCATATTTGAATTTAAAAGTATGTTTCAAATATTAACAAGTAGAGATTACCGTAGATCAACACCGTTATAAAATTCCGACGTAATGTAAAATAATACTAATTATTTCAAGAAACGTCATCGAAAGTCACACACGATATCGGTACTATTCCTGCATACACAGCCACAAAACTCAGCTTTCTCAATGTTGTAGAAAATTGATTTGCATATGTTGCCCAAAACTACTCAGCCAAAAACTTTTAAATTTAATTTCTGTTATACTTCACTTTTTAATACGTACGAATGTCGAGAGTCTTAAAATAAATGGATGAAATAGTGAGTTGCAAAATCGTATCATACACTTGAAAAAACTGTGAGAAATGCGTAAATGCTTAAAGAGCGAAGAAATGTTATAAAACAAACCGTTTTCAAAGTAACCACAGTGCAGATAGAGACAATCATTCTTCAGCTTTAAACAATGGATAATAACCCGTATTTCCCAGTCGCAGGGCCATAAATGACGCTGCAATGTTTCTTGATGTTTCACATTGGTAAGCAATCAGAATATTCTAATAATATATTGAAAATCAAAATAGAACTTGCCAAAATTCAGAACCCTTTGTGGAAGGTACCCAATTGCTATGGTTATGAATAAACATTAAAAAAAGGCTTATAGACTAGTAAAAGGAATATGTATAAGTAGAAGCTAGAACGTTTGTTCGTATCTGATTCCATTATCCCAATGAGAAATGTATATTTTTATGTTCATTAAAGTGATAGCCTTGCTTAAATGGCACTCCATCTATTTTAAGGCAACCGTTTTGAAAGCCTTACGCTGTCAATAGTCATAACTATACATTTACATTAAAAAACATATAAATATCTGGTCTTAAAACCAATCAGCATTTGTTGTAGTTCTTACGTATAAATAGATGCGCATAGAGATAATAAAATAATTGAGTTTCACTTACCTGGAGGAGAGAAGGCAGCCACATTGAATGGAAATAGAGAAGAAATAGTTGAAGATTAGTAAAATCGATGTCAAGAGGGGGCAGGGGAAAGCTGAGGTACAGACAGGTCATTGATACACGATAGCATTGTCGAATTTGCAATTGCAATTGAGCATAAAGCAGATGCAGAGGCAGAGGCAGAGGCAGAGGCAACGAGAAGCAATGTGCAATGTGCTTGGAAGCAATGTAAAAGCCCAAAAGCAAAGGCGTAGATATAAAGTTGGTAAGGTTCAAAAAGTTGCTGTTAATGTTAGAGATAAAGCTGTCAAGATTCGAGATACGAGATACGAGTAGTTGTAGTTAGAGAAACATTGAGTTTTATTTACAGCCCACACATACAAAACACACACCCAAACATACAAAGAGAGAGAGAGAGGGGGAGAGGGGGATCCCCGATGGGAATCGAGGGGTGCAGCACAGATCATAGACTCATCAGAGAGTGTTTGGATTGGTTGTATTCGACTTACCCGCCAGCAACAAGTATCATCTGCATGTTGCACCTTTCTGGGCTGTGCCACGTGCGCGTCGGTGTGTGTGTGCGTGGTGTGTGTGTGTGTGTGGGTGTGGGTGTGAGTGTGAGTGTGAGTGAAGTAATGTGCGTACTTATATCCTTGTTGCACTCACACACGCATACACACAGCAATGAGATGACGTGCGACGTGGTTGCTGCTGATGCTGCTGATGCTGCTGCTGCTGTTGTCAGTTGTTGTCGTTGGCTCCTGGTCAGCTCCTGGCCACATGGTGGGCTGCAACTGCAACAACGCTTGCAACTGCAACGGCAACTGCATGTTGATGGCCAGCATTGAGTTGGCAGGCCGCGCTGCCTTTGGCCCTCTTTGCGATTATTATCTTTTTATTGTCGAGTTGTATTTTGTTTTTTTATTTTTTTTTGTTTTTGGTTTTTTGCGTTGTTGGTCGTGTTAGGTTTGTTTCACAGTCACTGTCACTGCCTCCGGCAATTTGCAACTGCTGCACAGCATTTGCTCACTCTACTTTACCACTGCAATACAGACACACACGTGAATACCATGCACACTCACACTCACACACATACATTAAGCAATAGTGAATGGAAACGATAGCAACAACAGCAAACAGCAACGATAACGTATCATTTTCATTTGGCAATGCTGCCCTCTCAGAGCACATAATAACAGTAACAGTTGCAAATGAATCCGAGCCGAAAATTCAATCAGACGTTGCCAATAATCAGTAGAAGCTGCTTTCAATGGAATGCTGCAAATTGAAACTGAATTCCCCATCTCAATTGTCCAATGACACCAGTCGAAAAACAAACTGTCTGCTTTCCTTCGCATTCTACCCACGACTAATAATACCAAATATAACTGCCTAACTATTGATGTTTATTTCTAGAAAGGAATTTAATTTTTCAAATTTAAAAAACAATTTTCAAAATAGTTGATATTAAATTCATTTCTTCATTTATTTTATTAAATAACAAAATAAGTGAATTGCTCGAAATAGCAAAAACCTTTTATTTTTCAATTCTTAAGTTTTGCATCAACTTTATTTCTGTCCCCGATTTAAAATTACTATAAGGAGCCTATCTTCATGATTGCAAGTCTTATTGCCCCGCATTAATAAATGTATTTTAAAAGGTATTTTTTAAATTTAATTAACTGAATAAATCATTTAACAACATTTTAAAATACAGTAGTAAGAACTCTTTCACTTTCGCATCTTCAAGAAATTAAAAATTGTATCTATTGTACTGGCATGTTAAGTTTCGTATACTTAATTTTGTTAAATTAAATAAAAATCAAATGTGTTCTTCTAAAAAATATGTTTCTTTTTTCAATTTGTATTTTACATCGTGTTTATCTACCTCAAAATAATGCAAAACTTGAAAATATTAAAAATTTTTGCTTGCGAATCTACTGCATTAAATAGTGTAATCTTAAATCAATCAAATTTATTTGTTTTAAGCATTTCGGTTTTGGAAAAGTGTAGTATACATTTTGAAAAACCTTTTTTTCACTTAATAAAACTAGATCCAAAAAAAAATATTAAACTATTTTATAGAAATATTATTTTCGCTATTTCTATTGCCGAAAGTTCCAGTCCTAAATGTTTTTAATTGATTTCAAGGAAATCTTTATTTGTAGTTAATTTAAGATACGAATTCGGATTTTTTATTATTGAAAACTAAAAGCTAAAAATTATAATAATTATAATAAAATTATAATGAAGTCGCGTGACAAGTAAATATATAAATGTATCTGAAGAAGATCTAATTTGTAGTTGCAAATTGGTTTTTCCTAAGCAGAATTTTCCCATTTACCATTCAAATGCATGCTGGGGAAAATTGATTATTGCTTAATTCAATGGCGCGTGTCATTGCACAATGATTGTGAGTGCAGTAGAAACACAGACATTTGAGACCAACATGTAGAACAGTGTCGTCTGACAGGGTTTCACTTTAGCGAGTGATCACTGTCTGTGTGTGTTGCTGCATATCTTTGGAGAGTCAACTGTATTGTTTTCTTAGTCGGTTGTTGGTTGCATTTGTGTGTATGTGTATGTGAAGGAAAGTTGTGGCATGTGGCATTTGATGCAAGTTTTGTTGCAAAACTTTTTGACTAAAACTATTTTGATGTACACAAGCACTTGACAGTGTGGCACACAAGTCGCTTGACACTTTGCGCGCTACTTTGCAACGGTTCCACTTCAAATTTGACAGCTGAGAGCTGAGCACACAACAAACGGGCTGCGTTGCATACTTATCGTAACCACTGTCAATGCAATTGTTGTGGCTACTTTAAAGTTGTTGTTTAAGTCCTGTTGTTTGCCTTGTTCTCGTGGCTTGTCTCTGGCCACATGTTGCTGTTGTTGTTATGCTAATTGCGGTTCTTGTTGTTGTTGCACTTTGGCATTGCCTACTTTTGCGGGCAGTGCCACAAAACAATAAATAAATAATAAATTAAACACATTTTGAAGTGCTTTGCTCTGCATCTGCTGTATTCGATTTGATTGGAATTTGAATTTTATTTGATTCACATTCGCTTCGTTTCATTTCGTTTCGTTTCATATCGTTTCGCTGCGTTTCGTTTCATTTCATTTCAGTGCGTTTCACAAGGTCGACGGCATGCTGCCATCTCACTCGCACACGCGCACAGCTGTTTGCCACATCTGTCGGTCCGTCGTTGCCGCCGTTGCAAGCAGCTGTTCGTTAGGCAGGGGCGGGGAATGATGATGGAAAGGCCAATGTCTTTTCAGTGTCTCAGTGTTTGAGTGTTGTGCTATGCTCTGCTCTGACCGACGGCATTAACTGCAATCGAGTTGCGCTCAACTTGGCGCCACGCGGCCAACTGACAACGCAGCCAGCGGCAGCGACGGCAGCTCACAAAAATATTGTTGTTGCTTCCGTTGCCGCTGCCACTGCTGCTGTTTTAATTAATTAATTAAGCACAATTTCGTTTTGTGCGACGGGGTCGCTCATATAATTACAAAACTAAATATTAAGTATACGCCACAAGGCGCCAGCGATTCCCCTGAGGCTGCGGCGAAGTCGCCGCTCACACACACACACACACACACACACACACGCACACAGACAGACAGACAGACAGACAATAAAACAGTTAGTTGGCTGGCGTTAAATAAACGTAAATAAACGACGACAGTTGCGGCAAATGTGTCATTGTTATGGCTATTTTTGGGGCAGCGCGCGGGCCTCGCGGCGGGTGGCGGACGAAGTTGCAGGATAAGCATGCGCCAAGCCATCACACACACACACACACACACACACACACACACACACACACACACACACACCGCACACTAGGAGCGTTTGCTACATATACACACGGTCTGTGAGAAAAACGCGGCCTCATCAGTATTTTTTTTTTCTTCGTTTTTGTCATCAAAAAAATTTGTTTACATTGGCAAAAAGAAAACCGGATATAAAAAAAACACACACAGAAAAAAAAAACAGCACTGCAAACGCTGCGGTAAGACAAAGTGGCGAGTACATAAAGGAGGCACTGTTAATGTTGCTGCTGCTACTGCTTCACCTTACGATATGTTTTGTGTTGCATTGTTAATCAGCTTAAACGCAATTTGAGCTAATTTAACAAAGCATTTCGCAACGATTCGCGCAAAAAAAAACAAAAAAAAAGAACGAAACGGAACACACACCGAGCGATTTACATCCGCATTCGCGGCACACATTGCGTATACGTAACGTAAAATGCCGCGCGCGCGTTGATGCCAAACGCAATGAAGTAAACAGCAGCAGCAGCAGCGGCAGCAGCAGCAGCAGCAGCAACAACAACAACAACAGCAACAATAGAAACTGAAACTAGTACAACAATTCTATTTGCGGGCCTGTTCCATGTGCCAAAACGTTTCGCTGTGAAGAGCAATGGAAGCAGCTGAGACGCGGGCGAGCGGGAACGTTTTGGCAGTGGAACAAACTCTAGCGCCGGCTTTGGCAATGTAACACTGACACACTGACATAGACACACACACACACACACACGAATAGAGTGTAGTGGGGGGGGGGACGTGGTATTTAATGTGCTGTGCCAGGAACACTTTTGTAGTGCACATTTCAACTTGATTTGCATTTTAGTCAATTGTTTTGCGGTTTGCAAATGCAATTACACCGCATCGCACACATTTGGCCAAGTCCCAAACAGACACACACACACACACACTGATACACATGGACGACACACAAACACGCACTTGCTCGTCTTGCCACGTTACGCGCAGGCGAATTAAATTATGATCCAACACTTTGCGCTTTAACTTCACAACAACAAAAATTAGATGGAAAAAAAAGATGGCTTGCAATTTAATGAAAGCGGTAAACAATGAGCGAACGACGTAAACGGTAAACGGTAAACGCTAAACGGATAACGCTGCGCAACAACAAATACTAGTGTCGCTGTCTGTTTCACGTTTTGCCAATACGTTTCCAGCTTCACTGAGATGCGACTGGCTGCTGAGCGAGAGAGCGCCAGCAGGCGCTGCTGTTGTTGTTGTGAGAGCCAGTCATTGAGAGTGCGAGAGCGACACTAGTCAGTCAATGAGCGAGCGAGAGAGCGCATTTGACTTTGCCATTGATGGCTGCATTGCGCTCTGTCGGTTGGAGCGAGATGGAGTGCAGCATGCGGCTGCCGTTGCTCCCATTATTGTTGTTTTTTTTGTTTGCGCGTTGTTTGTTTTTTGTTATTGTCCTAGCATAAGTTAACCGTGTCGTTTACGTTTATATTTCCTATGTTTTCCGTTCCCTTTGTTCCCCACTGTTGTTGTTCTTGTTGCTGCCAGATTTGAACTTTTGACTCTCGCTCTCGCTCTGTCTCATTCAGCTGGACCGCATGGCGTCTTGTTGCTGCTGCTGTTCGGTTGCCTTTAAGATTGTTTTTTTTTTTTACCAATTCATTTATGTAATTTTCATTAAAATGTTCGCTCGTTTCATGCGCGTCCGCGTGCGCCGTTTATGCAACTGGCGATGGCACCGAACAATTTCACCATTGCAGCGACACACACACACACACACATAGAGACACTCGCACACACACACACACACACACCTCAATGAGTTTTGGGCTGCTTTAGAAATTGAAATGGCAAGAACAAGAACAAGAACAAGAAGAACAAGAATAACGGCAAGCCGAAAACAACAACAACAACAACAACAACAACAGCAGCAGCGAGAACTGCAAAAATTGATTGCTAAACGCTGAAGGACTCACAAAACAATGCAATGAAAATGCAATGAAAATGAAAATGGCGAATGAAAATAACGTTTAACGTTTTCTTTGGCGCCGCCATCAGCTGGTCCAACCCCCCTCGCCCCTCCCTTCTTGTGCCCCTTTATCGGCTCTGCCTTGTGTTTGCTGGCTCTGCTTCTTACTCATTTCCTCATCGTCACTTGCACTTTAGCGCCAGCAATTTATGCTTGTAATTTGCTAGCAAGTGCAAGCGAGACAGCGACAGGAGCGGCTTGAGGGTGAGTGCAGGAGCGGATGTGGGCGCCATAGAGGGGCGTCCATTTTTGTTTCTCCTACTTTTATTTTTACTTTTAATTTTATTGCCGTGTGTTGGTTACACAATACTCTATAAACAGACCACACACACACACACAGAGACATGCGGACTTAGACACATACAAGTGTAATTATAGACAGCTGCTCCACATTGCCAAGATATGCATACTGTGTATACTGCTCGCATATGTATGTGTAATTGTATATGCATACATGTATTCACATGTATTCGTGTGTGTGCATTGCAGACCGTCTTGGGGCTTAGACAACAAACAGCAAGCGACAGCGCAAACAAAACACGCAAAGTGTTCGCTCTAATGACGCTTTAGCTGCCAGTTCGTCAGTCAGTCAGTCAGTCAGCAACAACAACAACAATAACAATTACAACAACAGCAAATAATTGGCGTGTTGTGGCTGACTCTGATGAGTTTGACTAAATGAGTGATGCGATTGTGGCAGCATTTGTGGCTGCTTATTTGTTTATCGCTGCAGTTGATGGCCGATAAACATATCGATAATTCAGTTTAACAGCGCTGCAATCATAAATGCCCAACTGATCACTGCAATTTCTCTTCGTCAATCATCGATTCGGCAATCGATCATTTCCAAGATAAATCTCAATTTTATCAATAAACTCTACTTATCCATCTATATAAAAGTGTTCTCCGACTGACTGACTGAGCTGCAATTTGTATACAACGTTTGATCGAGCAGTTTTAAAAATGTTCCACTCTAACTATCTAAAAGCACGCATTAAAATTAGTTAGAATAGTCTTTGAACTATTAGTTTGGCAATTAAGGGTAAAATATAATCAATATATAATTGTTATGTACATGTGAATAGTTTGTTTTAATTACTGAATATTTAATATTTGTCTCAGACATTATGTTCCCAAAAACATATAATAATATCATCAAAAGTCAAATACTTCTAACAAAATGCAAAGCAGTGAAGTTAACCTACATATATTGATATAATATAGCAATAAATAAGCTGCTAAGCGCTATATTTTATCCATCGTTGTGCTGTCAGTGCTGATAAATGTTTGCAGTATCTATAACCAAGTTAAGAGCACTGCAATTAGCTATTATCCCGAGTGTGAAACGAGTTATCGTAAACGCTTCACTATTAAGTATTAATCAATGGTCGTTAATGCCATAATGAAACTAATACAATTTGCTCATTCCAGTGAAAACAGAAGCTGCCAGCAGCAAAGCAGCAACTGCAGTGTTGGGAGCCACAAAACATCAGTTTTCCCCCCTCTTTCTCCCTCTTTCTCTCTCTCTCTCTGTATCTTCCACTGGCAACATGCAGTTGCCACAGTTCACTTAATTTATGGAATATCAAATGAACTTAATCAGAACATCTACACTGGGAGACATTAGTAATTATGCAAATTTACATGATTCTTAAATCTCAGACATTTTTTTTTAACTTATTGAATTATTTAAGTTTAGTTTAAGAGAAATTAAACGAAAGTATTTTAAGAATAACTTGTCTTGAAAATTAGTTTCGTTTCGCAAATGTTATAAAACATTTTATTTTATTCAGCTTATTTGATCTGCAACTTAGAAAGAATTTTAAGATGAATGAAAAAAAATTCAATTTTTATTATTTGGCTAAAAAATCCAAATAACATCTTGACGGATATGCATAGATATGATTGAAAAATATTTAAAAAAAAAGTGTAATTGTTTTTTGTGCTTTTTAATACAAATTATTATTACTATCGGCAGTTGTTTAAACAAAAAAATAAATTGATTTTTAAACTCTCTTTTTTTAGTATTTTTCGATTCGAGTTTCAGATTAATTTTGATAGTTTTTCCATTTTTATATTCGCCTTGTTTTGTCTATCTTTCTATTATTTAGTATTTCTGATAAATATGTTCATATATGAGCGGTCATAAATAAATATTTTGTAGATCTATATTTAAATAATAACATTATTATTTATGTCTGGCTAAATAGCGATTACAGAAGAGAATTGAGGAAACTATGTCACAAATTTGTTTCAGTGCAAAAATGCATTTAGTAATGTTGTTGCTGTTGTTGTATCTACGACAGCGTTGCTGCTGTTGTTGTGAAAGGAAAGCGGTCAATAAAGCAAACATTTTATTTTAGACTGGGTCAACCAGATAGACACACACACACACACAGACATAAACTTATATATGTATATACTGAAAGAGAATGGAAAATTTGATTTGCGTACGAATTGATTTTCCCCCATTCGCAACGCATTTGCCGCATGAATTTTTCATTTTGAAGCCAGATGAGCACAATGATGGTCAGAGGGGAAGTCGTGCAGTGCTGTCAAATTGAACGAAAATTGCGAAATATTTAACAATCTGGCAGGCAGACCGAGAGCCAGGAGGGGGCGAGAGGAGAGACGTATAAATATTTACATTATGTGCTGGACATCCTCGAGGGCGTGGTAGATCCTTAGCCGCTGCTGCTGCTGCTGCTGCTGCTCCTTGTCACAGTCACAGAAATGTTGCTGGCACTTGAACAAAAAGGAAAACAAAACAAACCGCAGGCTCCAACGCTTTGCGGGCGCTGCACGCGGCGTTCATTTTCACGTGGCGTGCGAGGGGAGGTTGGCGGGAGGGCAAACGAAAAAAAAAACACAAACCGGGAAAACACACAACCCGCAGGATGGCAACAGAGAAACTCGATGGAATCCGTCCGTGGCGAAAAACGGGACACTGTGAGAAAATAGCGAGTGCTTTTCACTGGCGACGCTTCCGCTTTTATTTGTGCGCCGCGCCGCGCCAATTGCAACTGCAACTGCAACGGCAACGGCAACTGGCAACCGCCAGCAACATCAGGGCACACAAAAAAAAAAAACTGTATAAAAAGTGGCAGCCGAAAATGTTTGCCTGACTGCCGAAAAAAGCAATAACAATCTGGCAAAAGGGCTGACAGCTGAAAGGCGGCTCGCACACGCTCCAGCAACAACCACAGCAACAGCAACAACGCCAACAGTGAGAAAATCATAAGGGACAGCAGCAACAACATGTTTGTCACCAGCAGCAGCAGCAGCAGCAGCAGTAACAGCAGCAGTGGCAGCGCCAACAACACAAACGCTGGCAGAAATGTCAACTAGCAACAGCAAGAAATTAAGGCAGCAACAACAACAGCAAGTGACACTGGCGACGCCAACGGCGACGCAGCTGCGCTCATCAATTGACGAAAGGCAACAGCAGCAACATCAGCCACGCCAACAGCAGCAGCAACAACATTCTAAGATATTATAAAACGCAGCGCAGCAGCAGCGACGCCAGCGTCAACGTTGCAGTTGCTGCTGCTGTTTTTTGGCGTTTGAACAACAGCAGCAACAACAGCAACAGCAACGACAACGACAGCAATAAATGCAGCCACTTGAGTGCGCAATAGGTCTACAAATTGTCCATGTATATGTGTTTGTGCGTGTGTGTGTGTGTGTGTGTGTGTGTGAGTGTGTGTGTTTGTCGCGCACATTTAAGCGGACACTTTGTCATACGAGGCGCCTCAACAGAAATGTTATTTATACAGGACAACCAAGTGTGTTGCTGTTGCTGTTGCTGCCATCGTTGTTGCTGGCGTTGCTGCTGCTCCCGTTTGTTGTTGTTGTTGTTGTTGTTGTTGCACGCCCTTTAGTCAATGCGCTTATTGTTCGCTTGCTGGCATTTGACTCTAGATTGTTGCCGCTCTCTAAAACTCCAGCCAAACTGGGTATATCGATTTATTGCATAATATCAAATCAATTATATACATTATTATTATTACTATTATAAAATGTACGTGAACATAGGGTATCTGCTAGTTGGCAAAGTAGCTGCTGTCCTACTAATTCGTTTATTACCCATTTAATGAGTAGAGGGTATTTGCGAGTCGACTAGTACTGCGAGATTTTAGCTCTGAGTGGTTGACATGGATTTTTAGTCAATTGCATTTTAATATATGTCTAAGTAACATTCAAGTCAACATCGACAAAGCCGCATAGCCCAAACTGCCAATACAGGGTATCAGTCCGGCGACTACGACAACTTTAGTCAAAACTGGCGAAAGCTCAACTGCAGTTGTGATAGAAAAAGAAGAATAAAGGAAGTAATGTGACACAGTAACATAAAAGTAATAAAAATATGAATATAAGAATAATTATCGCAAAATATAAAAATTGTCAAAATGTGATACGAAAACAGGGCATTTCCCAGTCGTGTATCCCCGTTTGCTGTTTGTTTTCTGGGCCTGATTTGTTGACAAGCGACAACAATAGGAATCATATGACGAAATTTGACTTGAGCACAGCAACAAAGAGATATAAAGAAGTCTGTGTGTACATGTATATATATATATATATATATATATATATATATATTTTTTTTTTTTTTTGTGTGTGTATATGCGATATATATGCACGTGTATTGGACATATTTATGCTGCTTAGATGGCTCTTAGCACGGCATAAGCAATAAACGAGAGCAGCGCAAAAGTTGCTGATGTTAACGCAAGTTTCAGTGCCGCACAGCTTGAGTGTGTGTGTGCGAGTGTGTGTGCGTGCGTGTGTGTGTGTGTGTGTGTGTGTTTCAGTGTGTTTGTGTGAGAGTCTGCGTGTGTAATAAAAGCAATCAGCAGGCGGGCGATCTAGTGAAATGCGAGAGTTGCTCGCGTGATGCGAGCGAAAACTTTATGACTGCAAATAAATGACAACAGCAGCAGCAGCAGCAACAATAAGAAGAATCAGAAGATGAGGAAGGGCAAGAGGAGCACAGCAGCAGCAGCAGCAGCCAAATGACAACAGCTAAAAGTCAGCGTCAGGCAATAAAAAAAGATGAACGACAGACAGACAGGCAGGCAGCAAATAAATCGCTGCTGACGTCGTCGTCGTCGTCGTCGTCGTCGTCTTCGTCGTCGTTGTCATCGCCGCCACGGGGCAACTGGCAATTGGCAGCAACTTTGGCAACTTTGTCGCAGCGGCCAATAAATAAATGAAGAGGGAGCTGCAGCAGCAGCAGCAGCGGTGGGAACGGAAGCGGCGGCAGGTCATAAGACAAAGCTGCCACAGCAGGTGGCACAGGTGAGTTGCATAGACGAGTTGCAGCCTAGACTAGACGCCATGACGTCAGCGTCAGCGACAGCGTCAGCGAGTTCATCAACTGAGGCATGAGGCATGGCTAATGGGAGCGCTGCAGTTGTGGCGCCAGCGACCTTCGTCGGCAGGTCTGCAGCATGCGGATAGCACAACTCGGTTGCACATTATTCATGCAGCTGCCGCAAGTGGCAAGCAACTTTTACTTTTACTTTCGTTCGCCTTCCGTTGTTTCGTTGTTGTGTTCAATTTGCCGGCCCGAGTTCAAGGCCAAGTGAGTTGCCCTCCCCCCCCCCTCCCCAAGACACACACAAGATGGTGATGGGGCGTCGGTGGGCGTGGCAATGGGCAGTGGGCAAATTCGTTCAGTTCGTTAACAGCTAATTGGCGGCACTTGAACGAAACTTTTCTCACACACAAGTTGCTGCAGTGCCTGGCACAAATTTCGTAGCATAGTTTTCAGCGTCGCGCGCAATCTACTTGAATATTCGTGAATATTCGTGCCCACACAAAATATATCTGAATGAATCAAGGCTGCCTGCCGCCTTTAAAAAGCGAAGACTTTCGCCTCGCGTGCCTTCTGTCTCCTTGCCCCCCGCCTTCACTTTACTACCAAATTAAAAGGGGTTGCTCAATGTAATATGGATTATTTATGGCGTTCGAAGTGCATGTTATTCATTGAGCAAGACAGGATATAGAATCAGATTAAATAAAATATATATAAATGAATATATACATTTAATTATTATATTATATTTAATATTAAATATTTGAATACAAAATAGAATTCTATATTAAATAGATGGGATATAAAATCTAGATCAAATAAATTATAGTTAAGAAATACATAAATAAAATATTAAATATTAGATTAACCATTTCAAAATATTTTAAATTTGTTTAACTTATATTGTGTCTCAATTTTATTCTTAAACTTCAACTTTAATTATTTAATTTTAATTCAACTTTAATTTATTTGTTGACTTAAATTTATTGAAGAATTGAATTTAGTCAATTTTTATTTTTAAATTTTATTCCTCAAATTGAATAGAATATTTAATTTTTAGTTTGACCCAATTTTGGTTACTAATTTTCCACTGCTGGACTTCATTGTTTTTAATACTCACAGACTATCATTAAAATATATTTTCAACTCTACTGATTTTTATTCAACTTCCACAAATAAATTTGCCAGAGTAAAAGCAAAAACCAACTAACGAATACCAAACTGAACATATCGATATAAATTGTAGATTGCACAGCGCTATCGATGCAAGCAGCTAGAGGCGTTGAAGAATGCAAATCAGTTGCCAACTATGGGTGATTGCTTGCAGCCCTGCCACGCCCACCTGCAAGCCCCTCTCGCCAGTGACCTCGCCAGGGGGCTGCCCCAACTCCGCCCTCCCTTCCTCTCCCCTCCTCTCATTTTTTTTTGTAATTAGCTTCAGTTACAAAGTGCAAAATAAAGTTGCGACTGGGCGTCGAAATTTTGTATGCCATTACCTATACCCTGTAGCTATAGGGTATACTCGTTGTTAGGCAAGATATGGAAATAAAAGGTACTTGCGCTTGAAATGTCAAATGCAATTTAAAATCATCAGTTATCAGTTTAATGCGATACTTCAAATTTTAAATAAATACTTGAAAGCCAAATGGCTTTTTAATTCTAAGTTACGAATATTAATAAATACATGAAATTTAAAAATTTAACAAAAATAAAATTGTTCATTCTATTTAAAATTTAAAAAAGAAAACAAATTTAGTTATCAGATTGCTTGGCAATATTTTACAGCGTATATTGCAGTCGAGCATTTGAGCTTGCGACGCTTCTGCCAGCTTTTTTTAAGCTTTGCTTTCACTTATCGCACCACAAAGATCGCCACAAAGGCCATGTTACGAAATTATTGGACACACACACACGCAGGCACAACACAATGCTACACACACACACAGCGTGAGAGCGAGAGAGAGAGTGTGTGAGAGAGAGAGAGAGAGAGAGAGAGAGAGAGAGAGTGCGCTGCTGACATGCAATGCAAATAGTCAACACGCCGCCACATGCCGTGCACACAAATCAAGGGCACTTGGCCCATGTTACCCTGTCCCCCTGACCCCCTGTCCCCCTGCCCCTGCCGAGTAGTGGGCGGCGGGGGGCAAGTGGGCGAGGTCGCAGTGGGCGTCCAAGTTGCCGGGCAATGGCAATTCAAATGGCGGCTACAAGTCGCCGCGTCGTCGCATGTTTTTTTTGTTTCTCTCGCTCTTCCATTTTTGCTTCTTTTTTTTTGTCGCATGAAGTTGCCGGGACGACAGCATATGTGTGTGTGTTCGTGTGTGTGTGTGTGTGTGTGGGGGCGAGTGGGCGTGGCTGGCAGTGTGTTGGTGTTGCCAATTAACTGAAACTGCAGAGTAATGTTTGCCAGGCGCGAAACTCAGTCACAAGTTTGGCTTTGTTTTGCATGTCGGCACAAACACACACACACCCACACACACACACACACATTAGACACCCGCGCACACACGCACACAGACACACCTGCAGAAAACAATGACTTTGTGTTTATTATTTAAGTTATTGTTGTGGTGCGCCGGCTGTTGTTGCTGTTGCTGTTGCTGTTGCTGCTTTTGTTGCTGTGGCATTGACATAAATTTTGGTTGGCCAAATGAAATGGCAGCGACGGAAGCAGCTAAAAAGCGCGCAAATAATAACAACAACCGCAATGCAAAGGGCAAACAACACACGCGACACACACACACACACACACGCACACACACACGCACACACACACACAACACACACGCAAGGGACATTAAAGCAATTTTCTCGCAACATTTTCTCTGTTTGCTTTTTATTATGTAGTTTTTGTTGTTGTAGCTGTTGTTGTTACCCATTTCTGCAATTTTGTTGTTGTTATTGTTATTGTTATTCCCGTTTGTTGCTGCTGTGCTTGTGACACATTACATAAATGCGAAATGAGCCACAGCGTACATAGAAATGCGATGAAAAGCGCAGGAAAACACACACTACAAAATGCCGTTCACAGATGAAAAGGCTAACGGCAAAATCGAACATTCGATTTGCTTGCAATGCACCAATTGAGCCCTGTCAAAGGGCTGAGAAATGAAAGCACGCCAAGACTGAACAGCAGCTCAAGGGGAAGACTCTTAAAGTCTGAGAAAATCGAATAAATGCGTCTCATATAAAACTGACAAACTGAGAGCATTCGATTTTCTTGCTGCTATTCTTTTGAATTCCCGCAAACTGCAATTGAAATTTTATTTATAATATATACAAATCTAAAGTCTTCTCAAAAATATCCACAGCATCGGTGATTAAACAAAATTGTAGAAAACTTGATTTACTCTTCAATATAAACGACGAATAAAATTAAATCATCCAAAAAACTGAAGTTGAAGTGTTGAATTGCAATAAATCTTTATATTCAATTACATGTAGTAAAAAAGACAATTTTTGTACTTATTTTATTTTATAAGCAAAGTCCCAGCTCAAGACGAAGAATCTTATAATTTGCGAAATCGAATAAATGCGTCCCATATAAAATTGTCAAACTGAGAGCATTAAATGGTCTTCCTGGTATCGCTGAATTTTCGAAAACTGCTATTGAAAGAAATGCAACATTTAAAAATATACAAAAATATAAAATTTGCTTTATTTCCAAAATAAAATAACTACTTAGAGCGACGAATTCATTGCTCTATTTTTTTATTTTGGTAGAGTAGAAAAACGACATAAATACTGCAGCCGTAAACAAAATCGATATCTGAATCTTCGAAAAAACTAGAATTCATGTGTTGAATTGGAATAAATCTGTAAATTCAGCATAAGCTAAAAAACAGTATTTACATTGCACTAGATTTTGTTTGCCTATTTTATTATAAAAGTAAACTAAAAATAAAATGTTGTTTTTGATAAGTCAAATATAAGCTGTCCAAAACATAGAGTGAAAATAATTTATTTCGCTTTTTATTATTTGCAGCAATATTGTTTCTGAGTAGAAGGGATTGAATGCAATAAAAAACATTCAAATACATTAAGTACATTAAAAACAACCAATGACAAAGTGCCAGAACAAGCAAATTTGACTCTTCCAGCAACAATGTGATTAGCGTCGTTTGAAAGCAGAAATAGAGGCAATTAGAAATGCTGGCAAAATTGCAATTCGCGAGTTTATCGATAACCTCGGCACACAAATCTGTTGCATAACAAATGACGGAATTTGACACGGATATTTTGCAGCTGTTTGGGGCAAACATTTGGCTTTGACCTTGGCCAACACACACACACACACACATACACATATAGTATATGCAAATATATAAAACACGTGCACGCACACGAAAAGACATTAATTACAGGAACTTCTCTTATGCAACATGGCAACATGACGTATGCGTAATGAGCCAGTCAGAATGTGTGTGTGTGTGTGAGTGTGTGTGTGTGTCTTTGTGGCTGTGTGAGTGGAGTCCAGTTGAGTTATGCCGGCTCCAGTTAGTCGCACAGATGACTACGCACATTCGTTGTTCGTTATTTTCCGCTGGTGCTGCTGCTGCTGCTGTTGCTGAATCGAAATATTTTTGGCTGCGACATTGGCGACATTGGCGACAACGATGCCAGACGAGAGACGACAACAACGGCGCCGGCTACCAAAAATCTGGCCAAAGTTATAATAACAATAACAAGCCAAAAGCTAAAGTCAAAGAGGCGGAAGTGAATGCCAGTTTTTTCATATATCTTCGCTTGGAGTCGTTGTCTCACTGCGTCGGGGCAATGACTTGAATTTTGGCTGGCTGTTTGAACCCGTCGCCCGTTGCCAGACGCCAGCCATTACGCATACGCCATGTTAAACAGCCAAAAAAAATCCAAATCTAAATAAAAAATCCACAAACCTAATCTGCAATCCTTTAAGAGTGCTTTGCTCTGTTACCCATTTGATAGAGCTACAAATACTTCTTAAATATTGCTATTCACAACTAATTATCAAGATTTGTTTTAGGGTAAACAACAAAATTGTTACTTCAGTTAAAAGTGGAAAAATTTCCAAATAATAAAAAAAAATATTATATTAGATGACGCCTTCAAGCATTCATCAGTTTATGATTAAAAGTCAATAGTCAATAGCTGATATTAACAAGAATACATTCACTTTTAAATAATTTACTAATTTCTCAGTTGATATCTACAACAACTTTGTAGAATTAAATACATGTCCGATGAACTTAATTGTAGAGTATAAAAAATGCTTTATAGCTAAATCAAACTGAAGTTACTGCTTACCAAATTGTAGTTGGCAAATAAGTAGAGCCGCAAGATACCCTGCCGCTCTGACGATGTGCAGGGTATGCGGAGTTCGCTGTGTAAAAGTTGTGTGCAAAGCCAAAAGAAAAGAAGCTGAAACTGTGGTTCAAAACGAAGCCAAAGCTGAAGCCGCAAATGTTGGGCGGCGAGGAAGGCGAAAGGCGGAAGGCGGGTGGCGTTAAGAGGTAAAAGCAACAAAGAAAACAGCAAATTTTGTGATGCTCCATAAAGTATTTATTTCAAATATTGGCATTTGTTTGTTCTTAATTTTGTACGCAACACAAGGAAGAGCAATTGAAATACTAAATTACTAAATTGCTAAATACGCTAAAAGTATGCTAAAAATATGCTAAAATTGCTAAAGTACTAAAATCAAAACAAATAATTCCAAAGCTTGTTTTTAATGTATATATTCTTGTAGCTAAGTTGTGTGTGTGAGTGTGTGTAAGAACTGTGCTTTTGTTTTGGGTACTTCTCATAGCCATAGTCCTTGAATTTGTCCTTGTCCTTGTCCTTCTTCTTGCCAACCGTCGGCGCCTGCTTCCTGGGCCGATTCATCAGCGGATCGTCCATGGTGCGCGACGCCTGCTGTCGCACCTGGGCTGGCGGCCCCGGCGGCTTCTTCTTCTTCTTCTGCTCCGGCTGTGGCAGCAACAAATGCGGCGGCAGCTGTTGCAGCTGCTGCAGCTGCTGCTGTTGCTGCTGCAACTGTTGCTCCTTGCGCTCCAGGAACGCCGCGTTCGCCGACGCCACCGTCGCAATGCGTTGCTGCTGCTCCAGCTGCTCCTGCCTCTTCTTGTGGAACTGCACCAGCTGCGAGCTGCGGCGCCGCAACGCCGCCCCATACGGCGCAAAGCCATCGCCGCCGCTCGCTCCGCCCACGCCGACGCCAAACAGCTTGCGGATGCGTCGCTTGTTGATGAAGCCGCCAAAGTTGACCGCAAGTCCCAGGCCCGGACTGTGCGCCGCCGAGCTGCCCGCCTCGCTGCCGCCGTTGGCCACCATCTGGCTGAAGTTGCTGTCGAGGTCGCAGCTGCTGCTGCCGTTGAAGGTGCCGCCGCCAATGGTGCCCGCGGAGTCGGCGCCACAGGGAAACAGATATGTGTTGAGGGTGCTCAGCGTCGTGGATGTTGCCGGGCGGCTGATCGCGCCCAGACTCGGCCCGTTGCTCTGGCTGCTGCTCTGCGTGCTGTCGGGCAGTTGCAGCTGCAGCGTCAGCGGCAGTGCTGGCAGCGTCGGCAGCGGCAACATCACCGCCGTCGAGCCGCTGATGTTGCAGCTGCCGCCTGTGCTGCTGTCGTAGCTGTGCGGGTTCACATAGATGTGATTGTTGTTGCTGCTGCTGCTCTGACTGTGGCTCTGGCTGTGGCTGTGGCTGTTGCTGCCGTGCGTCGTTGATGTTGCTGCTGTGACGCCGCTGACAACCAGGCTGCTGCTGTGGCTGCTCTCGTTGTTGTTGCTGCTGCTGGTGCTGTTATTATTGTTGTTATTGTTGCTGCTGCTGCTGGTCTGCTGGTTGTTGTTGCTGCTGTGGTTGTTGTTGATATTGTTGTTGTTGTTGCTGCTGCGAGCAGGTGCTGTCGCCGGGCGTGGCTGAGCAACAGCTGCAGCTGTTGCTGTCGTCGTCGTCGTTGTCGAAATGTCAACCACTTGACGACTGCTGCTGCTAGTTGTTGCACGTGGTTGTTGCTCATTGCCATTGCCATTGCCATTGTTGCTGTTGTCGTTGCCATTTCCATTGTTGTTGCTGTTGCCGTTCGATGCACTCATTGTTGAAACCAATTATTGATATATTCTTGCAGATATTTATTTGTATTTATTTCGTTATCAAATTGTTAAATTGTGCACTTGAAAAAATTCCCTTTATTTGTGTATATTTCGTTGATAGTTGCGTTAACTTTTAATATTTTGTAAAAATGTTTGAAATTTGCATTTGATTTAAGCGCAGTTTAATTTTTGCATAATGCTGTTAATTATTTTATTTGTTATTTATGCAAAGTTTGCTCTAAAACTTGTCAAGTATGTGCTTTAAAATTGTGCATTAATTAATTATTTGTATTACTGATACTAATGATTAAATTTAACACTCTTTTAATTTCTTATTTTCTTTTTATTTGCACTACACACTTTGTGAAAAAAAACGATAGTTGTTGATGTTGTTGTTGCTGCTGCTGCTGCGGTAGGCCACTTGTTTATCACAGTGTTGTTAAGTGCATTGATAAGGCGAGACTCACACACACACACGCACACACACACCGTATACACATGCACTTTTGCACACACGAGTTTGAAAAGTTGTTGCTGCACAGGAAAAAAATTGCAAAAAATATGCACGGATCGCGATTGCTCTCTCTCTCTTCTCTTGCTCTCTCTGTCTGTCTCTCTGTCACTGTCTCGCACTGTCTTGGGCTAGCGGCAGAGTGGCCAACACACTGTTATCAGTCAGAGCCACGTGCTTAACGCGCCGCGTGCCACAATTGTATGAACTCTGTGCCGCCAACGACGTTGACAATGCCCCAGCAAGTCAACCAGCAGCAGCAGCAGCAGCAACGACAACGACGACGACGACGACGACGACGGCGACGGCGACGAAGTCGACACACATGGACGAGTGAGAGCGAGACGGGTGGATTGGAGAACGCACACGCACGAAGGCGCACGCTGCTGCTGCTGTTAACTGGGCCGACGAGTTGGCTAACTCGAACTGCCAAACGAGACTCGAAAGTCGAGCGTCGAGCGTCGAGCGTCGAGAGTCGATAGTCGAGAGTTCGAGTTCTAGTTTGAGTCCTGGAGACTTTAGCGCGCTTTCTGTCTGCCAGCGTCGCGACTTCTTCAAAAAATGCCAAACAATTGGCCAGAAATCTAAGCCAAAAGCAGCAGCAAACCACTTGAAGCACACACACAAACACACAGAGACACAGAGACACTTGGTCATAGTTGTTGTGGTGCTCGGGCTGAATTTCGGGACTGTTTCGGTTCAGTTGAGTTCACTTCATGGCTAACTTAACTAAATGCCGCGCTGCTGCAACAGACACACACACACACACAGCGACACACACACACATACGTATGCGAGTTTAACTCAACTCGGCTACTCATCGGCTGGCAACTCGTGAGAACTCTGACAACAACTGTAACTGTAACTAATGTATTATTGTTGCTGTTGTCGCTGGCTCTGCTTCTTCGTGTTGTTGCTGTTGTTGTTGCTGCCAGCCGAGAAGGCAACATTTCAATTCGGATTTAGCGATTCGTGCGGCTGGCGCTTTTTTAGCGTTCGTTCCTTGTTCCACAGTCCTCGTCCTCGTCCTCGTCCTCGTCATCCTCGTTGTAGTTGCTCTTTTTCTCATGCCTTTTTTTGCCTGATTTCGTAACAGTTTTTGCTCTGTGTGTGTGACGATTAATATAAATGTGCCTCGCTCTCGCCTTCTCTCTCTCACACACTCACTCTCGCTCTCTCTCTGTCTCTGTTTTGTATGCATTCGCTGCAGCAGCTGCTCGCTCGTTCAATTGCCGCAGCTTGAAATCAACAACATCTGCAACACGCGGCGTCGCTTCATTGTCAACAACATGCCTGGCTGTTGTCGTTGTCGTTGTCGCTCTTCCTCTTGCTGCGACTGCGACTGCGACAGCGACAGCAGCAATAATACTTTAACCCCTTATGAATCAGTTCAGACAATCATAACAGATACTCTGCCGCGCTAATAAACTCAATTGCAGCCTGCCCTTGTCATCGAGAGCTCCTGAATTTTTCATATTGCATTTGCCACAGTCCACAGTTGACCCTCGACTTAATTGCAGTTTAATCAATTTTCCATTTCGAATTGTGACACGTCAATTTCCTTATGAAAACAATCGGAATAAATGAAGCGAACACAAATTAACTTAAACCCTTTGAAAGAAAATCAGTTGCATACAAACAATTAAATAAATACGTCTTATTGATGATTAATTCATAAACAATTTAATGGTTACTTCCAAAACGGAAAATAATAAATACAGAAACCTGCGATACATATTTCAAATAAATAGCTTTTATGGTCTTTAAGATCAACGTATTTTAATGGGCATACACAAATATCTTGTGTGAAGCTGATCAATAATATATAGGCTTATAGGCTTCGCTCAAACTCAATATGCAATAGAAATGCCATTTACACATATTATATTTTCAAATAATATGTTGCAAAAATATCACTAGTAAATAGCGAAAAATTGGTCGCATTTGCTGTTATAATTAGTAATTTATATTATTCGATTTTTACACACTGCACATACTCGATTATTTATAAACATTTCCCTTTGTTCCATTTAATAACCAATAAAATATCACATGAGCTTTATAATATGTTCGAATGTGAGCTTTTATTATTGTTGTCGTATTTCACATCAATCAATTTTGCCAGCGGATATTAATTGAATTTCTTTACTTGTTTTGCACAAATCAAAGCAAATGTGTCTTGCTCCCTTTCGATTTGATACCATAGTTATTGCACTTGCTCTCCATGCTAATTTGCTCTATAGTTGCACACACATTGTTGTTGCTGTAGCAATGCAACAACTGCCTTCTTGGCAATCGTTCCATTTGGCCAAACAAGTTGCAAGTTGGCATGCCAGCGTGTCATTTCATATCCTCCATGGTCACATTACTTGTAACTGATTTCATTAACACCCTTTTTGAATTGCGCCCGCCTCCCAAACAAAACACACACGACCAGCTCGTTTTATTTGTCGTATGTTACTCGACCACGGCCACATTGATTGTTGTGACTCTAATGACGCGCAAGATTATCTGCCACACACACTCACACACACACAGACACACACAAAGGTCAGCAGCTTGTTTGCATGCACAACGCGTCGCATGCGCAATCTGGCGTCGTCATATGACGCATACGCAACGTGGCCCAAAGCATGGCCAGATCATGGCTAGCATATGCGATGTCTGGGCCATGCAAATTGCCCAGTGTCATAGCGAATAAGGCTGCGCCGCTTGTCTTGTTCGCTGCTCGCCGTTTGCCTGCCGCTTTCGCTTTGCATTTGCGGCAGCGACAAACAGCGGCAACCTTCATGGCTAATAAGCAGGCTGGCAGCAGTCACGGCACGTGGAATATACGACCTGTTTTTCTTTTTGGGGCCATTTTCCATGGGTCACTCTTACTCCAGCCGAGAGGAAGGACACACCGAGAGAGAGAGAGAGAGAGAGAGGGCAGAGAGAGAGCGGCGGCGGTAACTGAAATATTGATCAAATTTTTGTTTGTCAGCGTTGCCACAACAGCAACACGGGACAAATAAATTGCTAAACTTAACTCGCCCCTCTTCGCCTTCCTGCTCTTCGGCCCTCTCATCTGGCTGTTCGCCTACAAGGAATGTCGCGCCAACAAACAAACAAATAAATTCTCAATGCCCAACCTCACTGTGTAATTGATCATCATCATTTCGAATTTCGAATTTATAATTTAGAGGGTGCATTTTAGAACTCATACTTTACGATTTAGAGTTTTTACACCAACATTTTGAACTTGAAGATACATTTTTATATTTGCATTATTTTATCATTAAGTTTAAATCCAATTATTTTTGTTTTATGTCGAAATAAATAAATCATTTCGTGACTATTTAAATGATTTAATACAATATCAATTTCAATAAGGTATTCCTTGAAATTTTTAATATGTTATCATCAAATTTCAAGTGTGTTTATTTTTATTTTATGTGGACTGCTCACAATCGACTTTCGTTTAAATAACAAGTTTAATTAATCATAATGGTACTGGTTTAAATAAATAAATAAATAATTTAATTTTATTGAAATAAATAAAAGAGATTGATTTTAATTTTGCTACATTAATTTATTTTGATTTAATGTGGACTGCTCAGAATCGACTCCCGTTTAAATATTTAAGTATATAAATCATCAGACTATTTTTAATAAATGGGGTAGACTGGGGGGAAGCATATAAGGTAAAGTTGCTGATCGCATTCAACTTGGCGAATGCCAGCGCGATCCTTATACTGCTTTCTTCAAGTCGACGCACTACCTCCACGTGGTTCTCCCTGGAATGTTGCTCAACATCCGTTGTGTGGCATACCAAAGTGCGCGGCGGGAGTCCTGGCTCTTTAAACTAGGTTGTGGCGTAGGACTTGAAATCCACCCACGTAAAAACCAACTATTTGAGGCCGTGACCCGATTAGGGTTGTGATGGCCAAATAATAATAATAATAATTTTTAATAACTACATAAATAAATAATTATTAAACAATTTATTTCGTTTGAGATATGTAAATACAATACATTGCTTTAAATGCTGATTATTTAGTCATCAAATTATAACTAAATCAGTTTACTTTTGTTTTATGTCGTCTCGCGTTTAAACAAATAAATAAATAAATCATCTCAGGCCTATCGAGTCTCTCTCTCTCCCTCTCCGTCTCTCTGTCTATCCCCCCACTCTCTGTGTGCTCTGCAGCTGTGAGGCCGCCTCTCATTAGCAGCCTTGCAGCTGGAGAAGAACGCTTTGCATTTGACATATGCACAAAAACAGTTTTCCCTCCAGCCGTCCGTCTTTGGAGCTCGTCGTGCTGCTCTGTCATAAGGCAGCACACACAATGGCAAAACGATTTTCGTGCTAAAAATAACAAAATTGATGGCGTCTTTTAGCCCCTCCACCCGTCCCCGACCCTTCCTCCCGCCCAGCCCACGAGCTGTGGCTGTGTGCGTGTGTGTGCCATAAAACAAGCAAACGCGACGGGCAAGAAGAAGGCAAAGACGAAGACGGTCGGGAGGGCGAAGCGGATAGCTTTGTCGGCGGCCAGAGGCAGCAGGGGCAGCAGGGGCAGGAGCAGCGGTTCAGCGAGGCAAGGGTGAATGGGGAGTGCGGGCTGCGGGGTGCGGGCAACGGGGGGGGGGGGCAGCGGGGTTGTCGGCTAGCTGGTCATGGCCACGGTGAAGGCGAAAAACAAGCAAATCAATTAAAAATTTTTCGTTAAGCAAAAGCAAAACAAAGAGACCTGTCGACGTCGCTGGACTACCAAATATATTTTGCTTGTGCCCCAAGATTCCTTTGACACACTAGCAGTTCCCCTCCCCCTCTGCCCCCCAAACACTTTCCTCCCCTCCCTTCGCACTTCGAGTGGCATTTTACCCTCGCTGCGCGCCACTTGATGGAATTCTTTCGTGCCGCCTGACATTTCCGGCAGCGACTTCAATTGCGGTCGAGTCATTGCGCTGCTCCTCCGACAGCTCTCCCACATCCCTTCCCTCTTCCCCCTGCTCCCTCATCCCTCGCTTGCGCAGTGGAGGGAGAGAGCAGGGGGGCTAATGTAGAAACTAGCATTATTGCACACAGTTAAAGCGAAAGTCTCTAGCAAGTTGTGTGTGCTACATTCATGGAGCGCTCTTCGGACTGTCTGAGATTGCAGCTTTTGCACTGGGGCGGCTGACAGTGCAAATTGTTTGAATGCTTGCACGCTCGCCAGTGTTGCACAACGCCAAGAAATCTTTAATCACTGCACAGACAAATGAATTGTTTTCTTAACACATCAAAATATTTGCATGCAGTGCAGCAAATCGAAACATATTTAAAAACTGCATTGTTAAATCTATTGGGTGCATTTGATAATGAAATACATATATGCTTTTGTGCTGCACATTTAAAAATTAAATTGCATAATTATTTCACAATTTATTATTGACATCAAAAATTCATAGTTACTCTTTAAAAAAAAAAAATAATTCTCTTATTTGCTACAATTCCTACACGAATTATAATATTTACAGTCGCTTATTTGAAACTACATTGCAACAAATAAAATTAAACTTAAGAGTTTTTTGAAGTCTGGCAAAATCGGAATATCTTTTGTAATTTAAATTCTACTACTTAAAGAGTTTGTAAACAATAGTTGAACCACTTTTAAGGTATTTCTTCTCAATCGACAACATATTCATAATTTAATTAAGTTAACTTGATAGTTTTTGGAAATGCAAAAGTAGCATCATCAACTATGAATATCTTGAATAAATTCAAATTTATTTTATTATTTATTATTTGTGTTAAGTGTTAAGCGATATCGATGGGTTGTTTACCGATCAGCATAAATTTAATCGGTAGTTGGCTTGGCAAAACCGATAATCGACAGTCCGAAGAGCGCTGCAATCGAGTCGAGCTTACGCTAGGATAACAAATGAAGTTAATCGATATAGTTACATCATCTTAAAGTTATCCTGCATTACGAACTGCTTCTGTCTGCTCGATGTTTATGGTTTTATTTTTTGTTTTATATTTTTTCATTTTGTGGTTTTCGATGGGGTGTGGGGGGAAGGCCAACACACACAACACACGAGCCACACACACGAAACGGCGACACAACGACCAAAAGCACATGCAAAAAAACAGGCAAAATGCACAAAAAAGATGATGAAGAATAGAACTTTAGAGGGGGAAAGAGCGGGGGACACCATTGCGACGTGTCTACTACATTGAACAGTCCTTCGCGTTCTCGAGTTCTCGATTTTGAAATGGGTTGGATTCTTATTTCGGATTGGTTTGGTTGGTGGATTTGCATGCCTCGGGAGTGTGGAGTTGAACTGGTTCGGCAAACTGGTACTTGGTGAGCTTTGGTTGCTATTGGATCATCCTCTACCTCTTCTTCTTGTGGCGCATCTCAGCTGGCGAACGCACCGCGGGCGCCGCGTGCATAATTCCCGACACCAGCTTTGTAGTTTATTCTGCTCGCCTCGCGCCGGGAACAACGACAGAACATTCAGAGCACGCCGATGATGTGAACGGGCGCGCGCGCCACTTTCAAGTGCAGTCCACGCTGACCAGACGGGTTCGGATTCCGATTCCGATTCCGATTCCCCCTTCTCGGGCACCCATCGGTTATCGGCTTTTGGCTTTGGTTTCGGGTCTGGGTCTCCAACGATCGGCTGTCTTGTTTTTCTAATTTAATTTTGAGCACCTTGGCTTTGCACACAACCGGAAATGCGCAAAGAACAAAGCAACCAACAACGGTAGACAGATAAAGAGAGAGACACAGACAAAGACACAGAGAGAGAGAGAGGGAATAAAAAGAAAGAAAGAGAGAGAGAGAGACCCACAGAGACTTGAAAATATGGGCGAGCAGCTGACCGAGTGGCGTCTTTCATAATCGAAGCGCTCAAAATCGCACAGCAAGCTTTGCAAACCAAATACAAAAAAGGTCTTGCCAAAGAGATACAGTAAGGTGTGGATATTGCGAACAAATTACTCCACAGCCTGTTCAAAGTATTGTGGTTGTTCCTGGTTAAAATGTTTGCTCAAAATCTCGTTTGATTTGATCAATAATATACTCTTTGATTATATATGCATAAATAAAATAAACTAAACACAAATAAAATTAAATAAATTTATTAAATAAATTAAATAAATTAAATAAAATAATTAAAATAATAAAAGTAAAAAATAAATAAAATAAATAAAGTAAATAAAATAAATCAATATTTGCGCATTGAAAGCCGAATAGACGTTTGATCACAAAGTGATTTTTGAACCGCGAAGACTGCTCAAATTTATTTGGGTGTTCACCATACCCGGATAGGACTGTAGCTCGGGGGTGTCGGGAAGGCGGGAAGGCGGGGTGCAGAGCTCAACATGAACGAGAACACACGCGCTGGCGCTTGTTAGCGCATTTTAAGCTACACTCAAGGCCGGAACACTCGTCGACCGCTGTCCGTGCTTAATAATCGGCCACAATATGCGCCGAGCTGCCCGCTTTCCCCTTGCCCTTCTGCGTTGCACTGTTAGTTCCGCTGTTTAACCCTCCGCGAGCATCTTATGCATATGCAGCGTTAATTAGCTGCAGGCGACAATCGATGATGACAAGTGCAGAAGCATAACTGGAAAACACAGGCAAGCACGCACGCATACATCGACAAAGTTCATTGGTCAAGAGCTGTGGAGGTCAGCAAGTGGTAAGTGGCAAGTGGCAAGTGGCCAGTGGCAAGTTGCAAGTGCCACAACTGAAAAATGGAACGGCGAGAAGAGGCAGCGGCAACCCTCGACTTGTACAATAAATATGCTGACAAGGGAGAAGGTCGGCGCTATTTCATCACTTCACTCACAGATAAGCCACAGCATTATTATTTCTCTTTCGTCCTCCCTTTTTGAGTTCAGCTCGTGGCAAGTTGAACTATCAGATGCCTTGAATGATTATGGTCCCATAAAAAATAATAATGAAATGCTGCAATCTAAATGCGACAGCAGTGAAAGATTTATTTTTTTTAGTGCTTTCAGTGGAAAGATTCTTTTCAACTTGCCTATGGTGTAAATACAAAAAAATCCAAATAAAAAATATATACAAAATAATAATTTAATACTGCTCTGAACGAAATAAGCTAGCAAAATTATTGAAAAGTCTTTATTCCCGCAACAATTGCAGATCTGAAAATAATCAGTTGTACATACAGAAAATAAGCGAGACTTTCTTTATAAGAAATCGAGAATATCTTACGCAGAAAAATTATTTTAGTGACTTAAGCTATTTTAATATACGGAAAATGTAATTGCCTTTAAATTATTCCATGAAATTATTCTATACAGCAAACATGTAATGAATAATTTTTCCCCCAATTCTCCGAAATTGAATCGAGTCTTTTGAGGACTCTTGCCCCCAGAAGTTGTCTGCTTCATTGTGGGAGTGGATCATAGTGCAAGCTGATTGAATGTTGAGCACAACCTCGGGCAACCGCACTTCAGTGTTTTTATAGCGAAATGAAACGATATCGAGAGTGTTTACATGCACATAAATTATGCTTTTGTTTTGCTCTTGTAGACAAGCAGTTTATCGATTTTGGTGCTTGAATATTTTCCATAGATCGAGCGTATGCGCAATAAAAAAGTGAAGAGCAATTAAATATTGAAAAATCATTTAATAGAGCGAGCTAGCAGCTTTGCTGGTTTCAATCTTGGCAGAAGACGCGTCTCAAATACAAGCGAATGGAATTGGGATGGAAATTGTCGGGGAACTCGGAACGAATCCAAGAGTCGAGACGAATCGAGTCGAGTCGTAAATGTGGAATTTGGTATTTTGCGTTTCTAAGTAAATATTTAGAAAATAATAAAACGAAATTTTAATGCAGCAGCAGCAGCAACAGCCGAAGAAGAAGAAGAAGCAGCAGCAGCAGCGAGAACGGCGGCAGCGAGCGACAGAAGAAGAAGAATAGGAAGAGGAGACGAAAGCAAAACGATTCTGTACGAAAAGTGGACGGCAGAGGGCGACGGCAGAGGGCGACGGCAACGAAACAACGAAGCAACGAAAGAACGCAACAACGTAACGCGTAACGCGTAACGACGCGACTACGCAACGACGTAACGACGTAACGACGATGGCTGCTTACCTTGGCGCTTGGCTTAAGCTGCCGTGCGTCGTCGTGATGTGGGCCATGCAGGCGATCCATTAACTTACTCCAACGCACTCTCTTGGCTCCACTTGGGTTAACACACTGCTTGCGAATCAGATGCACAACTACTCGGTGTGTATTTACAGTGGTGTGATGGGTTTTTTTTAATATATTTGCCTTCTTGTTTTTGTTGTTTTACGTATGTATGTACAAATACAGCTAGAGATACGGCCACATATATAATACAACAACGACAGAAACACACGCACAACCACAAACAGTCGCTGAGCTGTACAATAAATATATATTTATATGTTACGTATACGTAATATTGTTATAGCTGTCGCTGTTGTTGCTGTTGTTGTTGCTACTCTATTCTCTATTCTGGTCTAGGCGCATGCTACATATAAGTACTCGTATTTATGGAGGAGACAACGAATAGACAGACAGACTAAAGTCTAGATATACATATACGAGTATTTATTTATATTCAAATTCAAATGACAAAAGAAATGAAACGAAACGAAACAATTTTGTTGCTCGCTCTATATTTTTGTTGTTGTTTTTTGTTATTTTTTAATGCGTGGGGCGGCCTCTGAAATGCAGGTGGCGGGGGGCGGGGGGCCGCCAACATTTGTCGCACACATTTTTCACATATTCACCAACAGCAGCAACAACAACAACAACAACAACGACCACTTTGAAAATATCACCAAAAAAAAAAAGAAATACAAAAACGAAGCAGCAAACTCATGAATTCCACACGACAACGAAGATGTTGTTGTCGTTGTTGTTGTTGAAGAGTGAGAGCGGCAGCGAGAACGTCAACGTATAACGTAGACAGGGGATAAACGAGACAACAACAACAACAACAACGACGGCGACAACGTCATCGACTTCGACACAGACATCGACATCGGGCGACACTTTTCACATCATTTTGCTTGGCTTAATTGCCGTCTGTTTCGCATTTGGTATTCGAGAAACGAATTGCAATTGGAAATTCACATTTCGATATTCAGAATTAACAACACTTCACACACACCGTTTTGGCCAAGTTTTTTGCGGCCAAATTCGCGCAAGTAGCGCGCGCGACACACAAAAAAAAAACAATAAATAACAATAATGGCCACGAACAAAACGATCAGGAAAAACGCACTGGAAAATTATTATTTTGTTGGCCGTTTGCAAGTGCGAAGCGTTCACCGGCGTGCGCGTTACTGAAGATCGCCTCAGCTGGCGACGGCGACCGCGACCGCGACCGCGACGACGATGGCGATGGCGATGGCTCCCGCTGCTGCTGCTGCTGTTGATGATGATGATGATGATGGTGATGGCGATGAGGCAGGAGGGGGATGGGGACAAGGCAGCGACTGCGACGTTTTGAGCAAATCCAGCGCATGTCGTTCTACTCAGCTTCTCTCTGCGAGTATGCAAAGTGTTCTTGTTTTTTTTTTTTTTTTGTGATTTCACGCAAATTGTTTTGCAGCAGCCGCAACAGCCAAGCAGCCAAAAGCCAACGTCAGCGGCCGTCGGTCCAAGAAACCAGCTGAAACCGCTTTGAAGTGCGTTCATGCCGTAGACATTTCTACGAATTCCACGTCATGCCTCAACAACAAGTTGACAATTTTCTCAATTTCATTTGTTCTCTCTTAAATTCGACCACAAGCGCGACTTCAGCAATAGTTATCGTGAACCGACTGCTCGCATAAACGACAACAGCAGACACTGCTCGCCAGCCTTGTCCACCTGTCTCAAGTTGCAGTTGCAGCAACCGTCCTCAGACCCTCAGCCTCGGCCTTGTCACTTATGCAACGCTCACACACTGCACTTGATTCAAATTTGTGACATGATAATAAACTTTCCACAAGTTTTCACAACACAGCAATATCTTAAACTTGTAGAAAAGTTTTGTTTATCAAGAAAGCATTCTATATATCACAAAATCCATTGAATATCTGGAAATCCAGTGAAATTTAGTTATCTAAAAATTGATCATTGATCATTGATATAACCTTTGCGATTTGTATTTAATGATTTCAGATATAAAAAATATTTAAGAAATAAGAGTATTCCAGATTTTATGTTCTTCTATGCTGTAGAAAATTCTAAATAAGAAAATCGTTTGGAAATTAAATTTTAACAGAAATGCAAATCAATGTAATTCCTATTTTGCATTGATTAATTTATTTTATACGAAAAACATTTCAAGAGAATGAAATTTGCATATCCGTAAAACATTTTTAGTTAGTTTAGTTGATTTGTGTATAAATTAAATATAAGCAAATATAATATAACATATATGTTATACACATATATGTGTAAGCTCTTTTTGCATGGATTTTAAAACGGATTAAAAGAACGATTTCAGTGAAAAATGTATTATAAGAAATTCATTTGAATTGAATGAGAAACAATTTAATATAATTTAAATTCACATTATCAGACTTCTAATGGGTTTTTATAAACACACGAAGCACAAATCGTAAACAAACATAAAAATAGTCAAAATCATTTAAGTAAAAGACGACTCGAAAGTGGGATAAATCGCAAATGGAAGCCAATAGCTGCATGGCTATTAAGTGAAATGCTTTTCAGACTGCAGCCAGCAGTCGAAATGTTGTTAACTGATTGGAATTTCATATACTCTTATTTGAAATTACTTGTTTGTGGCAAAAAGCGACACAAGAAAGCAACAAAAACTATCGATTACACAAAGTGGTTTTCGATCCAAAATAAAGTAAATGTCGCTAACGAGTTAAGTTTTTGAGCATCTGCCAAGGCGGCAGACGGACAGACAGAGGTCAAAGTTGAATAGTTGAATACAGTTAAGCCGACCAAAAGTTAGCAACTAGTTGTTTGGCTATGATAAGAAATTTGGCACGTGTTCGGCCTTCGGGAGCGAAAAAACAAGAATCGGCTATCGACGCAAAAGCAATTATAGAGAATTGCACAAAATGCATTTCTGCACCATTTATTTCGATATATGATAAATTCAGTCTGTGTCTGTTTTGTGGGATGCAAACAACGTCAGAAGAATAGAATATATATAAATGGATTTATGATCGTAATGGGGCTAATGATGACGTTGAAGCAGCGACAGAGGCAGCGAGAGAAAGAGAAGCAGAGAAGCGAACAAGTGGGATACTAACATATAAGTGCTGTTTCCAGCTAAATCTTTCACCATCTCCTGCTCAGTTATTAATGCGCTTTACAACAACAATAACAAGAGCAACAAGAAGCACATTAACAATTGCTAGCTAACTAGTAACAATTGGATGAGTGTGCGGCATGAGGCGCGACCTTCACTCGCATTTTCTTTCGCTTCGCTTTCCACTCAAGAGGATTGCGTAAAGCATTGGCCATCGTCTGAGATACTTGCGATACGCAGATACTTAGATACTTGGATGCTTGGATACATACGAGCTGTTGCCTTGTTTTCGTCAATTGTCGACAATATCGTTTTTAATGTGCCTCTTTATTTGTTTGAAAAGCAAAAGGCAAATCAACTCGCCCAAAACGCTGCCAACGCGCCAAATGCGCGTGTGTGTGTGTGTGTGGAAACGTTTTGAGAAATGCCAAGAATAATTTTAATGCATTTTCGTTTTCATTTTGAAAACGAAAAGGCAACAGCGTTCAATGCCCAAGTACTGCCGATTGATTGCTGTTGATTTTTGCCAGAAAAGTGATTTTAACCAAACAATTTGCTAACAAGTTCTGAAGCCAAACAGCATCGAGCGATTCACCCACACATGAGGAATGAGTTGTTGTTGATGGGCAAGCGGCGCGAATAGATCATTTGCAGAATAGGCCCAAGCAGGGGCAAGGGTCAAGTAGGGTGAAGGGGTCACACAGTTATGGGCTTACGGTTCACTGATTGTTTGTACAAAATCTTGCGGGGCTGTTTTGAGGCGCATTTAATTGACTGCCTGCTTATTTATTTTTGCGCCAAGTGTGCAGCTGATTGATTGATAGAAAAACAACGCTACAACAGCCAAAGCATTGCAGTGCATGGCATTGCATTCCTCCCATCGAACTGTGACGTCAACATTGACACAATAACCCCTTAAAAGTGCCAGCGAAACCAAAACACAAACACAGAGCTGAAGGGCAACATTTGATGGCCGCATGTTGCTGCAACATGCCGCGGCAACATGTTGCTGGCAAGATGCGGGGTTGTTCCCATTTCTGTTTCGTGTTTCATTTATTGAGTGATGTCTCATTTCGTGTTTCCACTGCTTGTGTTTCAATTCACTGTTCCAAGGATAAAATGTATTGATATTTTCTCTAATTTGACACTTTACGATTCATGTAATGGTGAATTATTTAAATTCATCTGGTTTTCATTCATATACACATATGAAGAAATATAAATAACCTATATTAAAATGATTTGTAGTTGAAATGAATTCAATGAATATTGAGACTGATATTTATTATTAATTAAATAAATTGAGTTTCTTGGAGCAACTAAAAAAATAGAAGACCGTAATTAATGCATATTTATATTTTAATAAAAAATCAATGACTTGAACAATAAATTACACCGTGACAATGTTTTAATTAGTTTTATGCATTTGTTTTTAACAACACATTTAATAATTTGTAATTATTTGATTATTTCATAATAATTAGAAAAAAACATAAACAAATAGATGTAGTTATTAATTGTGACTCTAAACATAGCATAACATGCAATAATACGTTAATAAATTAAAAAAAATAAAAATGAAGTACTTTCTTAAATTGCTTAATTTAATAAAAACAGTGTTAATTGCGGTCTCTAATATAATGTGAGCATTTTAAACAAAGCTTGCTCTACTTAAACACAATTAAAAGCTTTTCAAAAAAATGTTATAAGTAGCGTCAATGAATAAAAGAGCTTCAACCAGAAGTAGCGTTAAAAATAGTGAAATAGGAGGCGTATTCCGTATGGAATTATCATGGCTATGACATTCACAATAGCCTTGTTTACTATTGTGAACTTTTGTTAGTCTTAGCAAAGACACAAACCGCATGCACACTTTGCCCTCTCGTCACATTTGCCATTTGCCTGTGGTCTTTGATATGGTTCAATTTGATTGGTGTTAAACTCACCTGCAATGAGAAAAGAGAGAGACAGAAAGAAAGAGACACATTAATCAAGTGTTCGGGTTCTATGATGATAAAATTGATTAAATAAAGTGAATGAGGAGCGAGGTGCTGACGTCAGAGCTACGCAGTCTGCTTGACCTCGTGACCTCTTTCAATGCGGCAAAGTTCAAGGGACATTGACACAATGCCATCGTGTTGAAGAGAGAGACAGAGACAGAGAGAGGGAGAGAGAGAGACAGCTAGGGCAGCTGTGACGTCCCTGAGCTTTCAGTTTTGCTTTCGCTTGTCGATCATCAGGGCAGCTTTCAGTGACGTCAATGAGCTTGACAGAGGTCAAGAGCTTGCCAATGACGTCACACACAAAACCAAAGCGCCCTCTATGCGGCAGCTCCCCGTAGCTAGGCAAGCGAAAGCTGCGCCATGTGAAAGCGCTGCTAAAAACGAGCTTTCCGTTTCGAACTTCCAGTGCTTAATTTTTTCGAAATTTCAACAAGTTTCGTTTTGAATGCTGCAGGCAACGCCAACGACGATAATGAGCATTTGTTGCTCAGCAGCAGCGAGCACGTGCTGTCGTCGGCTGTCTGTTTCAGCATTGACTTCGGCTCTGGCTGCGGCTTCGGCTTCGGCTTGACTCCGCTCGGATCGGCTCGGTTTGGCTCGGCTCGATGTTCGTTGTGTTCCGGCCCCGCCTCCCTCCCCATGCGCCCACTAGCAGACATTCATGAGCTGCTTACGAGCTTCACGTCTCAGTAGCTGCGTGTCGCTGGCTTGTCTCCCAGCGACCGAGCGTGTATGTGTGTGTTTGTGTGTGTGTGTGTGTGTGTTTAGCAATAAAAAATGCTGCACTGCCGGCTCAGGATGCTGCTACGTGCCCAACACTTGGAACTTGGCAGTTCTCACTGTTGTCGCCCGCTGCTTTTTATTTTATTGTCTGCGCGCTGCCGAAACTCTTGATCCGTCAAAGGACTCTCCACTACCCCCCCGCCCCACCTGTCTGTCGCCCTCGGCCATGCCCACACCCTCCCACAGCACAGCATGAACCACCGCACTTCACATTCCTGTGGGTTATTGAACATCCAGCAGCAGCAGCAGCGACGTCGACGTCGACGTCGACGGCGCCCTCATAAATATGCAAAGAAATTGCAAACCAACTAAACGAACCAAGCCAAGCCAACAAAAAAAAGAAGAGAAAGGAAAATAAGAAGAAAATGCAAAAGACAAAAACAAAAAAAAAACGAAAAGGAAGCGACAAACGATGCGATGTCGAAATTTGCTGCTCAACGAGAACAACAACAACAACGACAACAACGACAGCGATGCTTTTTCAATACGCCCAGGCACGGCATCGGGGCGTGTGAATATTTAAACTGTTCAATTGCCACGCCCACAGTGCCAATCAAGGCATTTAACGGGAAAAAGAACAAGAGCAAGCCGAAGCATACGAATTACGAATAAGAAACGAGAAGAGCAGCAAAAAAGTGCCATAAGCGTGTCCTTCTGGGAGTGTCCTTTTAAATGAGTTGAACAAACTAATGAACTATAGATTAATATGCGGATTTATCGAGCACACTTGCACTACCATCTGAACAATCAGTTTGCTCATTTATCGATTCAATAACTTCGCTGAGCCAGTCAAACGAATAATGCACATAAAGAACTTTGTAATCAACATTTAATTTACTCTGCAAAAAATGTATTAAACAATAAATTTAATTTATTGCCTATTTAAAGTTGTTGAGCATTTTAATTGATTGCGAAGACTAACAAAATGTACAAGAAATTTATTAATTCAATAATATCTTGTGCATCCTCGAACTTTCGCTGAATGTTCATTACTTTCCATTTAGTATCTATATTAACAGTTTACTCTAAGACACACGATGCCTAAATAAGGATCAGTTAATTAACTATTTAATTTGTCAATCACTTACTTAAAATAGGTTCATTTTTAACAATCCTTCAGAAACCGTCACGACTTTAGGCATTTTCTTGCTTATTTTTGTTCTTTATTATTTTTAATTCATTCCATAACAATTATGTTTAAAAAAGCATTTAAATAATAATAATAACAATAATTCATCTTTACTCTATAATACATTTCCCCACAAAAGCACATCAAGTGTTATGCTTTAAACAAATAGCCACAAATAAATTGCTATAAACAACCTTAAAGACAGTTTTATATGAGCTTTGTCAACTTTAAATTGAGGAGAACTCAATCTGAACTTCAGCATGCAATTTCTTCAAACACAATTAATGTCTACTCATTCCATTATCATTATATTTAAAAATAAAACTTAGGAGATAAATTAGCTACTGAACAACAACAAAAAAATTGCTATAGACAACCTTTAAGGCAGTTTTAAAAGAACTCTTCCTAAGCTCTCTGCCAACTTTAAAGTGAGGCGAACTCAATCTGAACTCAGTTCGCTGTGCGACCCAACTGGGAAGCAGGTAGCGAGTACAAGGAAGAATTAAGTCGACGTTGTCGCAGCGGAATAGACATTTCACGGCAGCTGCGACTTATGTATATTCATCTCTCTAAATGTTAATGCTTAGGAAAAAGGTGGAGTGGCACTTTTGCGAGGCTCCTCGGTAAGCTCTCTTCTTGACTAGGTCATTTCCCACTTCTCACCCCGAGGGGGCAGGGGGCGAAAAAACAAATGTGTTTGTGACATTTCAGTTTCATTTCTAGTTTCTGCTCAGGTGGCAACTGGGTTTTATTGTTGCTGCTGTTGCTGCTGTTGCTGCTGCTGGAGTCATAAAAGCAAGTTGAAAGTGCGCCTGAAGCTGCTATAAAATTGTTTGGTTAATTTGAGTCGCTCGCCCGGCATTACTCATACGCAACATTGTCGCCTCTGGCTCTGGCTTATGTATGCTAAACTATGGCGTCCCAGTTAAAGCCATTTGGCCACTTTGCCTCACTTTGCCAGTCTCGCAGTCAGTCATTTAATTTGTCATTTTCACCCTCTCAGCCGCCTCTCGTTTTTGGCTACATGTTGTTCAAGAGGCACTTCAAAGGCCACCAGCTTGACATTTTGATTTATTTGCTTCAATGTGGCTTTAGCTGAAACTGTTGCTGCTGCTGCTGCTGCTGCTGTGGCTTGTTGCTTGGCATAAACATAATCGGCTTATTGGCAATGCCAGCCTCACTTGGCTCCAGTTGCGAACTGATTTTGCTGCCAAATTGCGTCTAGCGAATGGCAAATTGTTGCTGCTCCTGCTGTTGCTGCTGCTGTTGCTGTTTACCTTTGCTCTGTGCTGGCCTTTGTCCCTTGGCGTGGCTGGTTGCCGGCTGATACGCTCAAACACTCACGAGCTTACCCTTAAGACGTTTAAGCAGCTTCTCCCTAAGCTTATGTAACTAACAAATGAAATGCATTGTTGCTGCCGCTGCAACAGTTGTTGCCACAATTGTTTGCGGGCTGCACAGTTAACGAGCTTCTCACGCCTCATTGACTTCGCCCACCTATTTCTCCATTTTTGCGTACACATTTGGGCTAATGGAAATTGAATTCGTTGAACCGCTCAGCTTCGGGAAATGCAAATGAAGTGTAAACCACAGTGGAGGCAAACCAAGCAACTGTTTAGCAAAGGCTTCCCACAAGACGAAACAAGTTAAAAAGCAAAAGCATCAGCATCAGCATCATCAGGTAGCTGAGTTTTGATCAAATCTCGGTGGGTATAATGAAATTTTGCCACTGGGACTCGGCGAAGGCAAGGAAGGGAAATGAAATGATGTGGAAAACTATTGTAAGCAGCTCCTTTTGTTTTTCATACATAACAGCCGATTTTCAATGATGAAAAGCTCTGCGCAATGTTTTCAAAAAACACCACTAGTGTTCTATACTTTCATTATCGGCCAACAATTTTAGAACATTTTTAAATTTATTATTAAAACAACAGCTTCTAAATGCCATGTCTTATCTAGAAAAGTATTCAATAGCTGTGTATTAAACTTTTATCCTCAAAATATTGTCGACAAATTTATTCACTGTTTGTTTAATTATTTGTCTCCTTATATTATTTTTCTTCAAATGAAATCTTCATTTTATTTCTCGTGAGAAATAATACTTGGAAAGTTTCTTATTTAATGTAAAAATGAAATTTTTATAATATATTTATATTTACTTATTTTAAATGTAAAATATTATTCAACAATTGCAAGTCTCAAATGGATTAATAATTTATATAATTTATTGAATATTTAAATTCATTTATTTTCTACCATTTAAATTAAACTACAGGTTTTTTATTGAAATGAGAAAACATAATTACTTAAAAGTTTCTATTACTTCGATAATAATTCAACCAAACCAATTTATTCAATGTCGACTGTTCATGAATGAAATGAATTAAAAGAAAATCAATTGTAAAAATGTAGCTTTCCTGCAATTTGTTGTTATCTTTTTATTTTTTTATTTTCACTCTGTCTGCTTATAAAAATAAGTAAATTTTATTGATAATACTAAATAAATTAACATAAATAGGAATTCGGCAGTGAGCCCCACTATTAAAGACAACACATTTGTTGTTTGTTTGGTTTATAAATAGTGTCGCGATTCTAAAGTAATTCATAATCATTTTCTTAATTCTTTTTCTTTTCCAACACAGAGAATATAAAATTGATCGAACTAAAGTTTATCTAAATTTCGCCCACACATGTACAAAATTGTTTGGAGGTCACGTAAATAATATAATAATTTCTTGGTCAATCTCTAATGGCCAGGCTTTGAGAGAACCTCCAATAATTCTTTTGTCCGCCTTCTATTTCATTTCGGCCCTGAACAGCGCAAAGTTAAAGTGGAAATCGTTGCACAACATTTGAGAAGAGTCTCGGATTTATTAAGTGCAATATCTGCTCGAATTACTTTAGCCCCCCTGTTAAAGAATTCAAAAGTGTCATAAGCAATTTATTCACCTGCAGCTGCAAGTGGCGAAGTCTGAATGCGAGCACCCATCTGATTGGCACAACCATTTGAATTCATGCTCGTGCTCGAGGATAATGTCGGGTATTGTAGCTATACGGGAATGGATTATGGCATTTCAGCATTTCAGCGTTTCAGCTGCCTAATGAAGAGTATTACTTTTGCTGCGGAACATGTGCGTTTGTTGTTTTTGTTTGGTCCCTGCCGCCCTGCTGCCGTGCCGCTCTCTGGGGCCACGATGCGGATAACTCGATGCAGCTGGGCGCATGCGTTAGGCCCAGAAGAGCAGCAACAACTCTTGCACCTAGCTCGGCTCTCTCTCACTCACTCCCTCTCTCTCTCTCTCTCTCTCTTGATGGGAGTCAGGTGTTTACAAGTTGCAACTTTCAAATGGAAACTGGTGAAATTTGTGATGTTTTCACTGCCGAATCCTTTGGGGCAAAGTGTTTTGCTGGACGCAACTCAAGCGGACACTTTCTCTTTGAAGTTGCGGTGTTTGCGTTCGCTCTCTCTCTCCCTGTCTTTCTCGCTCTCTCCGTCGCTCTCACCACAATGCCGGCGAAAGAAGCGGCCGCTGTGGAAAAGTGTCGCACAGCAAAGTTTAGTCGGAAATTAGACGCCAACGCGTTCGGGTTGACAGTCTCTCACTCTCACGCTCTCCCGCACACACAGACACAGACACAGGCGCTCTCTCTCTCTCTTTCTCTCGCTCTGGCTCTCAGTTTGGTGTGTCGCCCATAGCCACAGTGTGGCCAACGAGTGTGGAAAACATTGTTGAACGCATCGCATCGGCATCGACGTCGGGGACTAGCATTGTCGATGAACTAGACACGTATGTAGAATAGAATATTTGGAAACAGATCCCGACCGTGATGAGGAAATTAACGCAAGCCACAAATGACTTGACTTCACTCGACTCGACTCGACTCTATTGACTTTCGATTGTTTTCCTTTCACAACTTTCATGTTTAAGCACCGTCTAGGTGTGTGTATATGTGTGTGTGCGTGTGTGTGTGTGCGAAAGGGGGAGGGTTCGAGACCCTGCCTCGCATTGACGTCTGGAATATAAAGCATATTTATTTAATCGCAGCTAGTGCGAACATCAAACACACATTTCAAATATACTTAGAGAGCGAACGCGCCCACTTGAATTTTCTAAAAATAAGAGGCAACCACTTGGTGGCTGGCTTGTTTTTATTTTGATTTTGATTCTGATTCCGATTCCGATTTCCCTTTCACGCTATTCCGATTCCGATTGCTGTCGCTGTGTCGCTCGCGCCTGCACTTGTGTGCCACAAATCAGAAACGCCCGATCAATTGAGCTGTCCGAGCTGTCGAACAGGTGCCAGCATGTTTCTGGCGGTTAATCAAAGTCTCCGCAACAACTCAAAGCGGCGTCGCGACGAGGCAGCTGCCCCGCGGCCATCCCCAGCGGCGACAACAGATTCCACAACTCAGCTGGTGGCCAACATGGTTGCGACCGAGACCGACGGTCAGGCGTCCCTGGGGCACAAGTGCGAGAGCTGCCAGCACATGCAACAGCCGCTGAGACAGCTGCCAGCTGGCAACGATGCGACGCTGCCGTCCTGCAACTGCCCGTGCAACTGCGTCCTTAAGCCATCCCCACCTCCACGCACCTCCCTCGTCCTTGTCTACCTCTACTTGGGCGCCCTCACCCTCATGCTGGCCACGCTCGCGATCCTCTTCTACACACACAGTCAGGCCGCGCAGGACGCAGCGTCGACGTCCACGTTGCACAACCAGCGCGCCTTCCACGCCCAGTTCCAGGGCGAGCTGCTGCGATCGGAGCACGTGCTGCGAGCGATGGTCGCCCAGATCATGGAGCGCGACAATCCCCTGGACATGAGGTGAGCTATAGTTCGGTCACGATCTCAATTCAGTCGCCAATTGCAGCGCAATCACAACCAGTTCGATTTCTGGTCACTTCTATTTAAAATGATTAAAATGCAATTCATTGCAGACCATTTTTGATTAAGATCTTTTTGTGCTCAACTTAAAAATCATGTTTAAATAAATAGCAGTTTATTTTTTAATTTATTTGTAGATGATTTTTGCGTTGAGCGAAAAACAATATCAATATTTGTAAATCGCTTTTTCGAGTAAAACTAACAATAATTCGTACTATAAAAATTGGAAGAATGAAACGTAGATATATAGTCCAATATATGATATAACTTCTGCTCTTCAATTGAATTCAATTATGCTCAATTTGTATTTCTATTATCGTCTAAAAATACAAAAAATGAGTTGTGGTCTAACTTTAATATACAAATTAAAATTGAATAATTATTTCACAATTTCGCGTTGATTTAATAATTTGCATAAAAATAATCACAATCGTTACAGTCCCAATGCTGTATTTCAGTCTTGGTAAACATTTTTGCATTGTTCATTAACTGATTCTCTATTTTTTGCGTAGCACAACCACCGTGCAGCCGAGCAGCTTGGGCATCAGCGTTGTGCGCAACGAGCGCAAGCTGAACGACAACTTCCTGAGCCACTTGCCCAATGGGAAGCGCCTCCGCAGGGACATCGCCTCCTCCTCGCCCGCCTCCATGCACGGCAAGCACGCGAGCAGCGCCTTCTTAAGATTTCGCCCACTCATTTGTGTTACTACTTGCAGCGGATCCATTGATTGAGTTCTTCAATCCGAATCATCGCAAGGCGCTTGACGAGCAGGACACCGAGATACGCAAGCGCACAGGACTCAAGGGCGCTGCGCCCGGCGGCGACGAATGGATCTATCTGAACACCTACTGCCGGGTGCCCGAGAAGATCATCACCGGCTTCTGCAAGGGCACCCAGGACTATTGCCCCCCGGCGCCGCAGGGACCGACGGGTGCCGTCGGACCGAAGGGACCCACCGGCAATCCCGGCCTGCCCGGCATTCCCGGCCCCAAGGGCAACCGCGGCGATGTGGGACTGCCGGGAGCACCCGGCGTCGACGGCGTCGGTCAATTGGGCTCCGCCGGACCACGCGGACCCAAGGGAGATGCGGGCACCACGGGCAGAGCCGGCCTGGACGGCCGAGACGGAGTGCCGGGCGAGCCGGGCTTGGACGGTGTGCCGGGACGAGCGGGGGCCGATGGCAAGAATGGGTTGCCGGGACGCGATGGCAAGGACGGCATGCATGGCAAGGATGGCAAGGATGGCATGTCCATCACAGGGCCCAAGGGGGCTCAAGGTCCGCCCGGCGAGCGTGGACTCAAGGGTGAGCGATCGAAGTAGCGGAACGGACGGACGGACGGAAGTGAGAACTAATCGTTGCTTGTGTGCAGGTATCGCGGGTCCGCGCGGACGTCCTGGCAAGCCAGGCACCAATGGCACTCCCGGCATACCCGGCGTCAACACCTGGAAGATGCAGTATCCCAACGGCAGCGCCTCCAACGATCTGCTCATACCGCCCTCCATAACAGGTGAGTTGCCAAGGCATTCGTGTGGCTGCTGCCCATGTCAGCTATGTTTTCATCGCCCCCCTAGACCTGATGTCGCCCAACTTCCGGCGCAGCGTCATCGTCGAGGAGGGCAAGACGCTCAACATGAGCTGCTCGGCCACGGGCAATCCGCAGCCGCAGATCGAATGGCGACGCGACGACGGACGCACCATCAACGTGAATGGCATTGAAAGTGAGTCCAAGAATACTAAACTATCTTCTAGCTAAAATCGATTAAAGTATATATTAAAGTGAATTACAAAATAAATAAACTGCTACATCAAGGTTCATTTACAAAAAAGTGATATTTCTGCTAAATATAATATTATTTGTATACATTATATTTCCAATTGATATTAGTTTCAAAATAATGTTGTATTTATTGTTGGTATTATGGGGAATGTAAAAAACAGGAAGTCATTTAAATTTAAATGTTGAAATTAAAGTAAACAATATTAGTCAATTTAAAACAAACGTTAAAACATATTTGTGGCAACGCACTTTATTTTGTTATTTGTTACAATTCAAATTGTTTAAATTATGAGATAGTTAATTTATAACAAAGTAAAGTTATGTGAGTATTGAATTGTACAATTTAAAAAAATATATAAGCGACATTTGATTGAATTACAAAATAGCTAATTTAGAAATAAATTGATAACTCAATGATATTTAATCCATTGTCCACCCTGCAGTGAGCTCTATCAGCGGTCAGTTCATCAAGTTCACGAACATTACGCGCCACCAGATGGCCGCCTACACGTGCCACGCCAACAATGGCATTGCCCCCGTGGCCAACGCCACCTTCCTCGTCGAGGTGCACTGTAAGTGAGCGTGTTGCAAGAGTGAACAGTAATAATGCGATGATCTCTGTCTCGGCAGTTGCGCCCATGATCTCGGTGTACCGGCAAATGATCTACGCCGAGTACCAGAGCAGCGCCACCTTGGAGTGCCAGGTGGAGGCCTTCCCGGAAGCCATTCGCTACTGGGAGCGCGCCTACGACGGCAAGATACTCGATCCCAGCGACAAGTATCGCATCGAGTCCTATCCAGAGGGGTGAGTCAACAGTGGAATTAATTGTCTTCTCCTATTTTTGGATCATACGAAGTCTTTTGCTGTTCTTGGCAGTTTCAAGACCTCGATGCGTTTGACCATCACCAATTTGCGCAAGGACGACTTCGGCTACTATCACTGTGTGGCTCGCAACGAACTCAATGCCACCATGGTTAACTTCGAGATTGCACGTAAGTTGCAAAGATGACACCAGGGGAAGATTATGTTATTTAAAGTTACTTCAATCGTTATTTGAATACTCTTTGCGTTTCTTACAGCCCAGGATCCGAACAGCGAGACACCCTATGTGGGCAACAATGTCAAGGTCTACGGCCAGCGGCCACCCGAGAGCGAATGTCCTGTCTGTGATCAGTGTCCCGATCCCAGGTAGGCCGGCAGCCCAATTAACACTGGCACACAAATAACCAAAGTATTTTTGCCCCACAGCTTGTATCAGTGCAAGGATTCCATCTTGAACAACTTCGAGATACAACCGACGGGCAATCGCAGCTATCCCGGCCTGCCGAAGCGTGCAAAGAGTAAGTGAACAAACGATAAGTAAACACTCTGTTAACGTTAACATTATCGCTCTGCAGCTTGTTATTTGTATGCTGTGGGCAAGCCAGTGTTCCACAAGGTGGTCAACGAGAAGTTTGGCTCGTGGCTGCGCGATGCTGCCCCGCGGGATGTTGATCGCGAGAAGACCTTTGTCACCAACGAGAACGATGCCTACAATCTCTTTGAGTTCTCCACTCGCATACAGTATCGCATGAACAGTGTGCCCAGGCACAAGTACGAAATATCCGAGGGATTCCAGGTGAGAGAAACCACTGACCACATTTCTGCAAACAGAATGTTAGCTGCCTTCGATCTTGCAGGGCAATGCGCATGTCGTCTACAACGGATCGTTCTACTACCATCAGAAGAACACTGATTTGGTTGTCAAACTGGATTTGACGACCTCCAAAAAGACAAGTAAGCTCAGCATTTACTAAAATACCTATTGAAAGTTGATCAATATTGGTAGATAAACGAACTATAACCATATTTTTTAAAACTCTTTCTTCAGCTTAGACACAAACCTTAGCATGTACTTCAAGCAGTTGCATTTTCAAACATTTTTTAGCATTATCTAAAATGTTTCTTATGCTTTTTAACAGCTGTTCAACTGCCCTACGCTGGAGTCGCTGCTGGCAATCGACTCTATGCCACGGATCACAATTACATGGACTTCAATATAGACGAGGTGGGTCTCTGGGTCATCTACAGCACACACGACTCCAACAACACTCTGGTGGCCAAGGTAAATTGTTTTGGATGCACATCTCAAGGCAAATACTTCATTTGAGTCTTTCCGCAGTTGGATGCGGAGACGCTGCGCATGCAGTACAATTTCAACATCACACTGGATCACAAGCAGTTTGGTGAAATGTTTATTGTGTGTGGCAATCTGTATGCCATCGATTCGGGCACCGATAAAAATACCCAGATACGCTACGTGGTCGATCTGTACAAGGGCAAGCTGCTCAATGCCAATCTACCCTTCTCCAATCCCTTCAGCTACACAACAACAGTTGGCTACAATCCCCTCACAGTGGTAAGCATGCGTGATCCTTTGATGGCCGACAGATCGCTTCAATCGAATCATTTTGCAGGAACTTTACTCTTGGGACAAGGGCAATGCACTCACATATCCTATACGCTACAATGAGCATCGTTTGGCTACAGATAGTATCTAAAAACTAAAGTGTTTTTGTCGTATATTATATACATATAAATATAAATATAAACTGTTCTTTTTTTTTACCACAAAAACAAAAGCGTGTTGTTATTTATTACAGCAATAATACTATATTTATTATTATCTTGGCGTAGAGCATCTGGCATTCGAACGGCAACTTTGGTCGGCGCACATGCTCAAATATTAGCAGAAAATTGTGTCTCTCGATTGTGTTTCTATTGTGCACATCATAATTGTTAGTGCAAAGAACTGGAATGTCTGTCAATCTGATAAATTCCTAGGTGCGAACCATTAATTTGTGACAACAAACAGAAGGCAGACTGAACAACGAACGAAACACAAATAACAAATGTCACAACTTAAGAAGGGCTCATAATTGCCAGTGCAAACAACAAACGTAGCAATTATTTTTTCTTAGCAGTGCTCTAAAATTACATGAAAATAATAAAATCAACTCATCAGCATTCAAACGAACAAGTTTACTAAAAATAAATTGCCTGATGCGAACATAACTCAACTAATTAATGGCCATAAAAATCCGTAATAATTCTAAAGATTAAATGGTTGTTAAAAATCTAATTAAAATGCTTAAAAACTCTTAAATTCTTGGCTAATTGTTTCGCCTATATTCAGAGCAAAAATAAAGTTAATTGTTGTCAAACTTGATGGAATGCTGCAGTGCCAAAAAAATCAAGTAATAAAAAGGAAAGGCAAAACTTTCCAGCATTTTCCGTTAGCAACGAAAGTTGACCCTAATGAGCTGAAGCGAAATGTATTCCTTGGCGATGCTGTCTGCAATTAGCTGCGATAATGTTGACATTATCCCCGTCCGCTTCATCAATTATGTGTATACGGCTGCGGCTGCGGCTGCCGCTGCTGTTGGGAGCGGAAAGTGGCAGCAACAAGTCCGGTTGCAGCAGCGCGAAGCAGCAGCATTTGGACGCAACCAGCGGAAACAGATAGACACAGAGCCAGAAAGGAAGACAGAGAGAGAGATGAAGGGAGTCCGGTTTGCATACAACTGCAACTAGGCTAAAAGCTTTTTGGGCTAACCCGACTAACTGACTCACTAATTGAATGACTGACTGACCGACTGACTGATCGACAGGCTGCCAATACCAGCTCAGCATCAAAAGCATTTCGTTGTCTGACAGCTGCCGTGGGCAACCAGCGAAATGTCCTCCTGACTTTCACTCCTTTGAATCCCGCCTTGCGTAGCTCATTTCCATTCCCTTGCCCCCACTCTAGTTGGACCAATTTGATTGCTTTGGTTGTCGGTTGTCACATTTCAGTTGCATTCGACATTTTGCTGCATGTGCGTGCTACTTTCATGTCGAGGATTCAGTCCTCGATAGCGTAGCGTATTTGACAATTTGCATTTTTCGCCTTGCCCCATTCCCTTCGCACCTGCCACCAGGCCACTTGTTTGCCTTTGTAATTGCCAGTGGAATTTTGGAACTGTTATCCTCGTTTGCCTGCCAAAATGTTGTCTTTTGGCAATTCCCTTCGGCTTTTGATAATCAATGCTGCACGCGGCTCGAATTACGAATTCGCATTCACCAATCCAAAATGCAACAGTCAAACGCCCAAGGCGTGAACAAATGCTCTTCAAAAATTGCAATCAATTGCTACTACGAATGTAGATGCATTTGGCTTTAATTTCACGCAACATCAACTCCTTGATTTCAACCTGGGACTGAATCGATTATCATTCTTAATATAAACATTTCAAAAGAGAGGAGAATTTTTTTTTTGCGAAGAGAAACTATTGTTATAGGATTTCAATAAAAACTTGTCAAATATTTATTGTACTTTAGTTTTAATTATATGAGTTAGACCGCAAATATATTTTAACTTTACCAATTACTTTTTGTAGTTGTAATTTAATTATTAAAAAATACAATTTAATTGCTTATTTTTTTCTTAGTACATATTTTTGTAATATTCATAGAACGTACAAATATTTTTATTTCAAAGTTAGATTATAGCTCTTTCGTTTTACTTTTTTAAATCACAATAACATTTTAAAGATAAAATCAATTCATTTTTTTACTAGTATACTATTTTTTATATATTTTGTTTATAAAAGTAAATGCAAATTTTTATTTTAATTTAGATTAACTCTAATATTTCGATTATATAAAAATAATAGTGAAAAGTTAGACCACAATTGAATGTAACATTCAAAATGAAGAGTTAATTATTTATTTAAAGGTGGTTATTTTGGAATAATACAAATTGAAAACAAAAATTCGCATTACCTAATTTGCTTTCGTGCGACAAAAAGCATTTGCCTCAAAAAGAAGCAGCTGCTTCCGTCCATCTCGTCGATTATCTGGGCCCCAAGCAGGACGTTAGGAAACCCTTCGAAAATCTCATCAATCTCTGCATAATTATAATATCGATTTGCGAGAATGCAAAAACAGAAAAACCGATTAAAGTTTTGTTGTCACCTGACAGTTTCAATTCTTCACAGTTCACCACCCCAGTCATGCACTCAATCAGCGTTCAATCACATTCTAATTAAGCGCCATCTGGCGTCCATTTTGGGCGCAATTAATTTGGCATTTAGCGTGCGAGGCGAAAGTGTTCATGTGTTGGTGTTGTTTTGATTTATGCCGTTTTAAATATTACACGAAAATTTGGCAAAATGCCAAACAAAAGCAGCTTGACACGAACCCCTTGAACCGACTGCCTTTTGGGCCCCGTTCAAGTTCGTTTCATATCATTTTTCATCTTTCTTTTTTTTAGAGCTGTTGCTGCTGTTGTTGTTGGAGCTGGCACAGCTGCTGTTGGACAGCCATTTGTAAGGATAATGCGCCGTTGTCAAATTGCCAAAAGTCTGCCAAAGAGAGAGAGAGTATATAAAGGCGAGACGAGTGGTTGAGTGGTTGAGTGACTGAGTGACTGAGCAGGATGGGGGAGGAGGTCTGGTGTTACGGGATCAGAAACAGCTGTTTAGCACTAAGCATATTTGGCAGTTACTTTCACTTTGCTGCTTCCACTTTGGCCCCAGTCCCTGCAACAACAACAACAACAATAATCGTTATGCTTCAGCTGCGTCCAGCTGACCACAGCTCCACAACTCGTTTTCCCCTTTTAGCTTTTGCTCAATTATCGGTTTCAATTGCACAAAGGGCTGGACACTTGAAGCACTTGACTTCAAAAACGAAAACAAATAAGAAAGCCAGTGTCAAGTTGTGACTTCAAAAGACCCTTCGCTTTGTGTGGGTCTACTTAACGTCTTGGTCGCTCGAGGTCGTTTCCTATTAATGAACTTAAATTACTTTGTGGCTTACAGCTGGGGAAGATAATTTACACTGAAAGAAAAATTAACTTGACTCAAGAACTTGCGGTGTCAAAAGTCCAGCGATGATGAAAACTCGAAATCTATCAAATATAATGCATTTTGTAATATTCACAAATTAAACAAAAATATATGTAATATTAAACGCTGTCAGTTAAATTATAGGGCGAAGAGTAAACCGATCGATGTGAGATTTACAGGATCAATACAAAATGACACACTTTATCCGACTGCTGTGTTATAAATATGCATATCGCGAAATATACTAATTCATTGACATATGCTAATTGATCGACGTCACTATGTTTTATGGTAGGATCTAGATCTGTCAAGTTGAACAATAAACTTTGCTCTCAAAGTGAAGAGTGTAAAAAACAAATGCCGAATGCCGTTTGAATTTTAAACAACAACAAACATGTTTGTTTGCTGGGCCATGAAACCCAATACAATTTCATGGGCATGGTCTTGACTCGACTCGACTCCACTCGACTTGTAGTAATAGAAGTATGTTAAATGGCATGCAAGCAACGACAGCAATCACAGCCATAAGGACAACCCCCTGCACCCTGCCAAACTATCGATGCGTTAAATTATTTCTCATGATGGACTCGAAGGCGGAAGGGCTTAACAGATGGGCGTGTCAGCATGATTAACTCAGCCTAACTCCATCTGTCCCTCTGATGTATTGATTTACATAACGCAGCGTTTTTGCATTGAACAAGAGTTTGCCAGCAACAATTACAGCAAGGCATATTTAAATGACACCAAAAGTGGCAACTGGGAAACGCTTTTGCCCTTTTAGCCACGTTAAGACAATTGGTTTTATTATGCAAATTGCGGCAGCCAGACTGCAAGTCTCTCAGCAGTGTTGCGACTGAGTTCCTCGTGTTTTTTAGGCACCTCCGAACCTCATGAAGAACCCTGGAGCGAAGCTTCTCAATTATTAATGCTGCGAAACTGCGAAACAAGCAAAACTGTTTACATTGAACCATCGAACCAAAGCGCAGCACTTTTGTCAGCCATTACAAATTCTCTTTTAGTTTTGCGATTGCGACAGAAAACCCGCCAACTGTGCCCAACTGTCTGCCAGTCCGCTTAAAGTGGCAGAGCAAACAAAAAAACAATCACAATCAAGTCAGATCCAAAGTAAAGTATTTGCTTAAATCCGTTAGTTCTGGTGTCAAACAATTTCAAAATTATTATCGCAACCGTTGCAGCTGCTCTCAAAAATTAGGTCAAGAGAAAAACCAGTTCTAAGATAGAGAACGATATCAAGAAATAAACCCAAACCATTTCTAATTTGTACCCTTAACTCCAGAGCTAAATTCTAAAATAATTAAGTTTGGTGATTCATGAAATTAAACTACTTTTACCTCATGAAGCAATAAAAGCAAGAACAAATTCCTAATTCGAGAACCAAAATAAATTGTTTTATCATATAACTTAGGGAGAACAAAAAAGTTGAACGAAGAAAAAGTTTTATTTTTTTTGTTTTTTGAACACATAGAATTATACATCAATGTCGTTTGAAGGGAATGGTATATTGATAATACATTTTCGATATATGTTTTTTTTTTGTAGATTTTGACGTTTAAACATTGTTAGTCGGAAAAGCGGTTTGTACTTTGGAGAATGGGTATTCCAGTGTATAGCACTGTGCCCTTCACTTAAGTAATCATAAAAGGTTACAAAAAAAAAACACAAAATTTCTTGTTTCAAGAATCGATTTTGAGATTAAATTTTTCAATGAACAATTTTCGTAAGATTGAAATATTGTTTTAAGTATTTTTTTTAAACCGACAAATTTACTATGGCACTTGTGTAGACAAAGCTGCTAATTTTTAGTGTGCCCATTTTTGAGGGTGTCCGCAGCTGAATGATTGATTGATCATGATGCTCTGAACTTGTGCTGTTGCTGCCACTTGCAGAATTTATGCACACATGCTGCCCCATTTGACGTAGCAACTTTGCAGTGTAGTTGCCGTCGTATTCGCAGTTGTAGTTGTGGCTGTCGTCATTCACATGCTGCTGCATTGTTTGGCGCACAATGGTGCAGGTTGATGCTGCTGCTGCTGATGATGCCAGGCGTTTGCTGCGTGCCACAAACAAAAGCTGCAGGCGCACAATGCCAGCCAACAAAAGCAGCAGCAACGATTGTCATGCCTCAAAATAAACACACAAGCAGTCAGAGCAAGAACTTGGTCCAACAGTTTGGATCTCAGCACTCGGCCAAGTGCAGCCTACACAATGGCCAAGGTGGCAGTCGTAGCGAGGCTGTGGCAGGGGCGGAGGCGGAGATGGAGGCGGAGGGAGGGGCAGTGGCAGTGGCTGGTAGCAGCTGCTGCCTTTCATTGTACTTTTAAATGCGTTAATTGAGTGCTGCCAATTTTTTCTTTTTTTTCATCTTCACATTTTTTTCTTAACGCTTCTTTTGTGGGTGTGGGGCGAGTGTGTGTGCAAGTGTGTGTGCGAGTGTGTGTGGGTGTGTGTTTTATAGGTTTTTGGTTGTGGCCTCATCCACTTTGCTTGGTTACCCCCTCGAAATCAAAGTGAAATGTTCAGCTGCTGCTCTTCTGGTTCTAGTTCTCGTCTCGTCTCGTCTCGACTCGTTTTACTTTTTGTTTCTGTTGATTTTTTTATGACTGCGCCAATTGAAATGTTAGCCAAGTTCATTCTTTTTTGGCTTTTGTTGCTTTTGTTTTGCTTTTTGGCGACATTCTGAATCGCTTCGCATTGACACTTTACGTTTTATGACCGCCATTAAAATGCCAAATGACCAACAGACACACACACACACACACACACACACACACACACACACACGAACACACACAAAGGGATATATATAGCAGCCCTTACTCCGCTGCAGTCCGGTACCTCCGCCCTCCGCCCTCCGCCCTCCTTGCACTCCCCTCGGCGGTTCGCTTTAGTGCACTTCAGTGGACGCCCCTCGACGTCGACGCGTGTTATGGCCATTGAGGCGCTTATGCGCTCATTAATTTCGCTTGAGCGAAGTTCAATGGAACACCCGCAATGACGACCCCCCAACACCGCCCACCTCCCACCTCCCACCTCCCATGCCCGCCCCTGTCTAGCCCTGCTAGCTGCGGCTATCTGCCGCAGACAAAGTGTTGCGAATTTCAACAGGCGAATGAAAAATGATTTGCCACGATACGAAACGTTGCTAACTCGCCAAAAACGTAACGTTGCCTCCTGCCTCCTGCCACCTGCCTCTTCCAACCCGGCACACTAGCATCGATAAGTATAGCCGGAAAAACAGCAGAGGCGGAGTCGGAGGGGGAGTTGGAGTTGGACCCCCTAACAAATGACCGGCAATTAGACAAGTGAAATACTTAACAACAGCAACTGAATGTAAATGGCATTGGCCAGGCACGAATCGCTTGCCATATCTTTTAGCAAAGCCAGTCCCCCCAAGGTCCTAGTTATCCTCCCCCGAAGTCCCCATCCACCGTATGCCAGTCACTGAGGTGCCTCTCACTCGAGTGTAATCGGAATCAGGGCAACGTTTGCAGAGGTGTTGCAACAATGAAATGTTAACTGCCTGCCGGTGACTGCACAGTTCTCAGAGTGTTGCAAGTTTAATTCATGGCTTTAACGACTCGCAACGCGACGCGCCCGCCTTTAATTGCTGCAAAAGGGCTTCCGTCGTTATCTGAAGCATAATGGGCCTTCAAAGAATTATCAATTCAATTCTTCTAGACATTAAATGGCAATTAATCTGCTTGGCATTCGCATTACTGTTCGCATTATTATTTTATAAGCATTCGTATTAGTATATGCATCAGCATTTGCAGAATTTACATCACTAATTTTATCAGCATTTGCATTACAAAATGCATTATATTTTTGATTAGTATAAGCAACAGCATTGGGATTAACTTTAACATTGGCATTCAAATTAGCAATGTCAGTGTCTATTACATTAGCTTTCCCATTAGACTCAGCGCAAGCATTCGAGTGGACATTAATATAATCGTAAAAATGTATATTAATATTGGCATTAACATTATAAGTACATGTAGGTGAGAACATCAAGATTAGCAAGGAATATATAATTTATTGGCAATATTATTATTCATTAAGGTACTTGCATCTATATTAAGAATCAGGTACCTTGAATAATGATTAATTGCCATTTCATTACTATTTCAATCTCTGACTTGGAATTTAGCTAAGAAATCAATAAGGGCGACGGAATAAAAGGATTACTTTTCGGACAATCCTTGTGAAAATAATGAGTTTACTATTCTTTATTAACTAATAAAGTGATCTCATTAACATAATTTCATTAAAATATATTTCGAAAATAATGATTATTTGTAAGTTTTAATTCCTATTTTCCCCAATTGAAGCCCACTTCCCAATTGGAGTAATTGTATTAAACTGCAACTTTTATTATCGATATTCAAATAGGTAAAAACATGAATATTACAACTATATTCAGTGCTTGTTTTGCTCCTCTCAACTTGATGAACGCTGTTCCACGAGTCAATGAGTATTCATACATGTAGTTGCAACAATAGCAACAATGGGGCAACAAATGCTTTCAAGGCACACTCGACTAACAGATGCCACGCAATCGAAGCTGAAAGTTATTCGGGATGCATTTTAAGCGGAGATTGACAGACTAAAATGACACAAATCACATCGCTGAACACGTTTCAGGCGACCTTCTTGGCGTGTCCTGTGCAGGGTATTCACAAAACAACAACATTGTATGCAAATTGTGAAGTCAGACCGCCAGTTAGACAGCCAGTGAGCCAGTAAAATGCCCTTCGCACCCTTTGCTACAACCAATGCGCAATGATTGGGCACAAAAAGCTGCGGACATTTCAATTTCAATGCAAAATAGTTGACTGAGTGTTGCTGTTGCATGTGTGTGTGTGCGAGTGTGTGTGAGTGTGTGTGAGTGTGTTGTTGTATATCTGTGGCATTCATGTCCAAAGTATTTCGTAGCGTTGGCGTTAAATATTACGACCACGTCAAGTTCTTGTGCTGCTGCTGCTGCTGCTGCCGCTTGTGTCTGCCACATCCACTGGGCGACCCTTTGCATAAATAACAACAACGCACACACACACACACACACACACACTTGTGTATATGAGAGGCTTATAAAATATTCATATGCACATGGCAGTCTCGTGCCTTTGAAGCTATCAACACAGAGAACAGAACAGAGCTCAGCACAAGGCGCTGGCAATGGCAACACGCCCAAGCAAATGGAAAAAGTTTCGTGCGCATTTCTATAAATTCAAAGTTTACCTACACTACACTACACAACTACACTCACATGCGCGGCGCAGGAATGTAGCAAAATTTATGCAAATTTCAAAATGTTCAACTGTTGCACACTACATTCACACTCACTCACACACGCACACACGCACAACAAGTAACTTGGAAATTTTGTGTTGCCTACAACATTTCTATTGGGCAGCTTGGCTCTGAGCAAGATCTCTGAGCAGCTGAAACTCGAGCAAAGCCCAACGAAAGCCCCCGAAAAGGGGACCCCAAACCACTGTGCAATGTTTTGAGTGGTCGCACCACAACCTCTCCCCTCTTCTGCCCCTCCTGCGCTGGGCCCTTGCCCAACCCTTTATGTCAGCCTCTCTCTGACCTTCGTTGTGCTTATGCATAAAATGTGCCCAATGCTATTGTTGCTGTTGCTGTTGCTGTTGTTGCTAGAGATGCTGTTTCTGTTGCTGTTGCCTTTTAAACACATTTTCCAGGGCCTGCAAAAAGTATGTAGAAGACAAATTACGACCAAATGATAAATGCAAGCAACTTTTTTTGTTTGTTTCTTGCCCGCTGCAGATTTAACGATTCAATTTCAAAGTAAGATTGTAAATATTCTACCAAAAACTATATAACTCTTTTTTAACTTTTTTTAAATCTCCAAGATATCTGTTTCATTGGTTCTGTAGTTCGAAATGCAAGCCACATTTATTTTATTTATTTCTTGGGTTTCAGATTTGGCAACTCAATTTCACAGGAAGGTCTTGCATTTTGTAACAACAAAATGTAGAAAATCTGCCAAATAATTGTTGAACCAACAATTAAAGAAACATTTTCTCATTCAGATTTAACTCAATTTTACAGTAAATGTAGAAAATCTGACAAATAAAAAGTGAAAGCAATTTTTTCTCATTTAGATTAACTTATTTTCATAGTGAGGTTACAAATTTTTTAGCAAAAAATAAATTTGTTTTAAATTTGTTTTCGAAAAGTTAAAGTTAAAATAAACTTTACCTTCATCTCAGACTAAAACGTCTTCATTTGCTGCTGAACATTTCCAATTTCGATACTATATCAATACGAAGTATGAAATGTATTCAGAGCACGCGCAAATATATATTACAATTTTATATTTAAGATCGGAGTTAAGATTCGTAATTTTCGTCTGTTATTCATGTGAAATGCATTTGCTTTGTATTTGCCACAAAATGTGCAACATTTTGCACTCCTAAATTGTTAAATTGGTCAAGTGCATTGTGGTTTCGCATTAAGGCGGTTAAGCTTAATCCATTTCCAGGGACTCATATAATTTAAATAAATGCAACACAAGAGCAGCTTCAGCTTCAGCTTCAGCTCCAGCACTTATTTGTGCAACTCGGGCTGGTTGCTCGTTGTTCACTGATTGTCACTCGTATAAGTTAGTGGTACCCCAACGGGAGTACTCGAGTGAACTGCGAGTGTTCACAACAATTTCCTCAATCCCACTTCAAGCGAAACCACGAGGATGCTTCCACAGCACTTCAGCTCAAAGAATATGCATATGCTGCACAAAACGAAAGAAATTATTATTATTTTTCATTCTCTTTCGAGCGCTTTTCATTATAATTCGAATGGCCTGCACAGACGCCAATAACGTGAGGTATATTCGCAAACAGTTGCGACAACAATTTAACAGAAAATTGCTATATTTTATTATATTACTATTACTGTAGAAGACTTACTGCAATCTAGTATTATTCAGCTCCAAAGTGCCTTTATTATATTTTCGTTATTTAAGAAAATGTATTGTTTGTTGTGAAATACACAATAATAATATTATGGTTATATAGAACAGAAAGTAAACAAAAACCTCAACCTTTTGTTTGCTTTTAGCTATTCATGGAAAATTATTTTTATTGTGTGAAATACAAAAAATAATTATATAAAAGTTTTTCATCGAAATTGAATTTTCCTTAAAGTACATAATAATATTATGATAATATAAAACAATGGAGAGTAAACGAATTACTGTAACTTTTTTTTCAAAATACATAATAATATTGTAAAAATATAGAACAATGGGGTAAAACAAATACCTCTTTCTATTTGTTCGTAGAAATTGAATTTTTTCTGAAATACATATTAATTTTGGAGTGAAACAAATACCTGCAATTTTTTTGCGAAACTTTTTTTTCCGAAATACGCAATAATAATCTAGAGCAATGGAGTTGAACAAATTGCTGGAACTCTTTTTTTAGTTCAACTCGTTTTTGCGATCAGCATTTGCAAACGCTACGCGAACTTCATTTCATTGTTATTCATTCCGCTTGGCTTGTCGAGAGAATACATAAAGTAAAAACACAATTGTGCAGATAAGCAGAGTCAAGGAGACAGCTGGCTTGCCGCAGCTGAACATGCAGCTTGCCTCTCTCATTGCCCACTCGAGACTGCGAGTGGGCGCAAGCACAAGCACAAGCAACCACACATTGAAGTGCAACAACTGCTAGAACAGAGGTTACACAATTTTAATAAGCGCCATATTTGATATAAAATATTGAGCGCCATAAGCGGCTGCTAAGTGCTGCATGCCACATTCCAAGAAGCGAGTAATGAGTAGAACACCGAGTACTTCTACATATGTACCGAGCACTGTTGACTGAGTACTGCAGTTGGGCTTGTTCCATGCCTGTGTGGATGTGCCACAGCGGCACAACTTTGTTTGTTATTGCATGCAACATGGCATTGGTAATCCGAGTCCCAGTCCGATGCGAATGGGAATGCGAATGGAAATGGGAATGCGGAATGGTAATGGATTGCAGCAACAAGCTGCATGTGTGTAAATCCATTCATGCCCCAGCGCATTTATAGCCAATTTGAAGGGCCCAACTGCAAGTGCAACTGCAACAGCAACGCTTGGTCAGGTGGCAGGACAGCTGCCACTGATTTGTGTGTGCGGCATATGGAGCCAGCGAAGCGCAGTTTCAATTCAATACGCGACGCGTATATATAGTACATATGTATATAGTACTTTTTCAGCTCTAATGTGCCGGGGGTGGATGGATGGTTGTCATTTAATTGCGCAATTGCCGCATGGTTTACGAGTACTCGCTGTATTCATGGCTCTCCCCCCACAAGACACAAGCGCTGCATACTTTGCTGCGCGTGCTCGCACGTATCCTGCCCCCTCCTCGAGTTATGCAAAATGTTGCTTATCAGTGGCAAGCTAATACTGGAATGGAGACACGTGCGCACAAATCTTTCGAAAGATCAAAAATATGTATGTGGTTGGACATTAGGTTTAATCGCTACGATCTGAATGTGTTGGGTTGTTGTGTACTCACTGGTTCAAGTTGCGCTCGTTGGAGCCGCTCTGGCTCTGCACGTTGTCCGTGTGGCGACGCTCCTTGTGCACGATGCCCATCAGCTTCATCCATGGATTGTTTTGGGAGCCATGGCCTCCCATGCCGCCACTCTGCCACATGGTCATCTTGGCAGCTTGGGCGCGCCACTGGCCGCTTATCCAAAACGCACGAGTTGCTTAGCTTATCGTCGATGATCGTCCAATGATAATTGTTGTTGCATAGGGTTTGTTTTAATTCGATTTGCCTATCGTTCCACTTTTGAAGATGTTGTTGGCAAAGTGATAAAACCGATTTGAAGAGACTGAGTTTCGAAGAGTTTCGCAGAGTAGAGGCAATAGTTCAGTTCACTGTGTGCAGCAGCGGAAACGATTCACAATTGTTGCATGCTTTTAGGCTAACCATTAAAATTCCATTTCCCTTTTGGATGGAATTGAACTAAGAATTTATTCTGGTTGCTGTGTTCTGTTCTATTCTGTTCGGTTCTGTTCTCTTCTAATGTAATGTAATTCATAAAATTTCTGTTCTTCTTGGGCGGCTGGCGTTGCGTTCTATGTTCTGCTTTTTTTGTTTATTTATTTTTGTTTTTTTGTTTTTTTTGCTTTTTGTTTGTTGGCTGGGTCTTGTGTTGTTTTTAGATTTTTGTTTGATTTGAGTTGGCTTGGGTTGTGCTTGTTTTGTTGTGTTTCCTATATAATTTCGTATTTTCTTTGTTGTTTCGTCTCAACTTTTGCGGCTTTTGGTCGTTTATGGCTCGATTTGCGATTGCTGCTGCTTTCAGTTGCTCTTCTTCTATCCTCTGCTCGTCGATTTTGTTTTTGACTCTTAGTTTTCTTATTTTGTTTTGTTTTGTTTTGTTTCGTTATTTAAAGCTTTATTTTAAGATGCATTTTTTGTGGTTTGGTTTGGTTTGGTTTGGTTTAAGCCTTATTTGCGCTTTTCGCATAATTGTCTAAAATTAAGAATCACAATGGCGTAAATTGTTGGTTTGTTTAATTTGGTAATGCAAATAAATTATCAAATTTATTTATTATTATTATTCTGTTAACCGTTTAATGCTAATTATTGTTAAATGTTTATATTGAGTGTTGCTGTTCTTATAGTTATAATTATGCGTTTTTTTTTATTATATTTTTTTCAATAAAAACTAGTTTGTATTTGCAATTTTATGCATATAATTAATTGTTTATTATTAAGTAAATATTAATTAGTATTATTGAATTTATGAATTATTATTGCCTTGCTTTAGATATTTGTATATGTTGTATTCACTTATTCACTCATTCTTTTATTTATTCCTTTAATTTATTTATTTGTTCATATGTCTCTAGCTAAATTGCGGCTGGCTTTGATTTGCTTATGCTGTGTTTGTTGCTTATTATCGTTTATTTATCAAAAAATTAATTAAGTATTGTGTAGCTGCAACGCTGATAACTCGACGCATTATCCTTTCTCCTTGCTTTTGTTATTCCTTTTCCGTTTCGTGTATTAGGGGGCGATATGAATATGATATCCGGCGTGAACAGCAGCTAAAAAGAAAGCAAAACAAAATAGTTGAGTGCATTAGATATCGAGTCGACTCAAAGTGCTTAATTGACAGGCGAAAATGTGACAAATTAGATGTGCTACTTTTAAACAAATGTATTTTATTGTGCAGTTCTGTAAAGTACTCCAAACGGTAACTGAAGCTGACAGTTCCATTAAAATGTGAAGAGGGAAAAAACGTGAGACAAAGGAAGACAAGACCGCAGCACAAGTGTGACCACGGAAGCGTATAAGACGCAGCGACAGAGCTTGTGGCACATGCCACACCAAGTTTGCTGTGTGGACATTTGCAATGCTATTAACGTCGCTCCGAGCTCGTTTCGCCCCGCCCGAATTTCATTGAGCCCCGAGAGCGCCACATTCCTTTGGGCAGCTTGCTGGCCCACAGTCTCAGAATACATAATTATAAAATCGGGCCAAGAGCCAGAGCTGTGGAGCCGTCAGCTCGATGGCGGCGTCAACACATGACAACCAACACGCACACACACACACAAACTTCTATATATGAATGTACATATTCATGTAAATTGACAGTAATTAATAATCGTTACTCTTGCGCCCGTCGCATATTCCCTTGCAGACTGCCAGTGTGTATTGCTGAGTACTGCATCAACAGCCGCTGGCAAGTTGCTCGCTTAACTGGCTGGCAATTTTCCGTGCCCATGCTGAAGCAGAAGCAGAAGCTGAAGCATCTGGACAGCATGCGAGGCAGCAATTTGTCAAGGCAGCTGACAAAAAGCAAAAACAACACGCCAAATAAACGAATAAAAATAAAATAAAAGGCAAAATTACATAAAAATGAAAATGAATTGGGTTCTGGTAAATGAAACGCATGTGTGGCAAATACGAGTACTCGACGTTATCGTTGTCGTTGGCGTTGTCCTTCATTCTTTTCAAGCCCGCAAGCCAAGTCGCAAAGTTCTTTAAAACAAATTCAGAGTTTTAATTGCTTTGTGGAAAAAGTGCGAGAGAGATGGCTGTGTTTTCTATTTGGCTGTCTCTTTCGACTGTTACATAAAATTCCTTTTCTATTAAATTGCTGTCAACACAAACTGTAGATTTGACTCTCTCTCTCTCTCTCTCTCTCTCTGACAATTTCCACAGTCAGCACTATAACTATTATAATACTAAATATCACTTTCGCCTATTAACTATGTTAATTAGCTAAGAAGAGCAGCAGAACCTGTCAATCGCCATAACAAGACTTCAGTCTCTCCTTTTCTTTACTTGGCTTCGAGAACATCAAACAACAAGCAATTAAATATAAACAAGTCAGAGAGTCCTCGACCGTATGATACCCGTAACCCATTTCGAGAGAAAACAAAAAAGCTTCCCTTGTAGATTTTTTCGAAAAATTATTGTTTGTTTTTTTTATATATTCTTTATTTTTTAATGACAACTGACAGTTATTTTTAAACGTATTTGTTAGGGCTATCGACCAGCCATTGGCTATCTAAATTGTTGTTGTAGTTTCTGAGATAAACGCATCTAAATTTTTGGACTGAAATTTATCTCATCCCCAAAAGTATGCAAAAGTTTTTAATTTTTGGACTTGCAAATTTTTCGCTGCGGAGTCGAAAAAAATTGTAAGGAGTCGCAGATAGAGCATTTTTTCTCTCAGCAAAAAAACTCCTTCTAACTCTGTTGTTTAAAGGATATCTGGGCTTTTGATTTCATTATTTTACATCATGAATCCGTCCCCATATGCATGCCAAAGGACATCCTGATCGTCCTTCAAATGACGAAGTTACGGAAGATTTTCGAAATTTTTGCAAATTTTCCATGCCTTTTGGACTTGCAAATTTTTTGCTGCGGAGTCGAAAAAAAATGTAAGGAGTCGCTACAAAATTGGAAAATCATGAATATCTCGGGAACCAAAACGACGATCGGAATGTCCTTTGGCCAGCTGATAGTCCTTGTTAAGACGAGTTGATTGCCACAGGACTCATCAGGATTGGCAAGGATATGGCCAAGATAGAGCATTTTTTCTCTCAGCAAAAAACTCCTTCTAACTCTGTTGTTTAAAGGATATTTGGGCTTTTTATTTCATTATTTTACATCATGAATCCGTCCCCATATGCATGCCAAAGGACATCCTGATCGTCCTTCAAATAACGAAGTTACGGAGGATTTTCGAAATTTTTGCAATTTTTTATGTCTACCCCTTGTAGATTTTTTCGAATAATTATTGTTTGTTTTTTTTATATATTCTTTATTTTTTTAATGACAATTGACAGTTATTTTGAAACGTATTTGTTAGGGCTATCGACCAGCCAATGGTTATCTAAATTGTTGTTGTAGTTTCTGAGATAAACGCATTTAAATTTTTGGACTGAAATTTATATCTCATCCCCAAAAGTATGCAAAAGTTTTTATTTTTTGGACTTGCAAATTTTTTGCTGCGGAGTCGAAAAAAAATGTAAGGAGTCGCTACAAAATTGGAAAATCATGAATATCTCGGGAACCAAAAGGACGATCGGAATGTCCTTTAGCCAGCTGATAGTCCTTGTTAAGACGAGTTGATTGCCACAGGACTCATCAGGATTGGCAAGGATATGGCCAAGATAGAGCATTTTTTCTCTCAGCGAAAAACTCCTTCTAACTCTGTTGTTTAAAGGATATCTGGGCTTTTGATTTCATTATTTTACATCATGAATCCGTCCCCATATGCATGCCAAAGGACATCCTGATCGTCCTTCAAATGACGAAGTTACGGAGGATTCTCGAAATTTTTGCAAATTTTCCATGCCTACCCCTTGTAGATTTTTTCGAAAAATTATTGTTTGTTTTTTTTATATATTCTTTATTTTTTTAATGACAATTGACAGTTATTTTTAAACGTATTTGTTAGGGCTATCGACCAGCCAATGGTTATCTAAATTGTTGTTGTAGTTTCTGAGATAAACGCATTTAAATTTTTGGACTGAAATTTATATCTCATCCCCAAAAGTATGCAAAAGTTTTTAATTTTTGTACTTGCAAATTTTTCGCTGCGGAGTCGAAAAAAATTGTAAGGAGTCGCTACAAAATTGGAAAATCATGAATATCTCGGGAACCAAAAGGACGATCGGAATGTCCTTTAGCCAGCTGATAGTCCTTGTTAAGACGAGTTGATTGCCACAGGACTCATCAGGATTGGCAAGGATATGGCCAAGATAGAGCATTTTTTCTCTCAGCAAAAAACTCCTTCTAACTCTGTTGTTTAAAGGATATCTGGGCTTTTGATTTCATTATTTTACATCATGAATCCGTCCCCATATGCATGCCAAAGGGCATTCTGATCGTCCTTCAAATGACGAAGTTACGGAGGATTTTCGAAATTTTTGCAATTTTTTATGTCTACCCCTTGTAGATTTTTTCGAAAAATTATTGTTTGTTTTTTTTATATATTCTTTATTTTTTTAATGACAATTGACAGTTATTTTTAAACGTATTTGTTAGGGCTATCGACCAGCCAATGGTTATCTAAATTGTTGTTGTAGTTTCTGAGATAAACGCATTTAAATTTTTAGACTGAAATTTATATCTCATCCCCAAAAGTATGCAAAAGTTTTTAATTTTTGGACTTGCAAATTTTTTGCTGCGGAGTCGAAAAAAAATGTAAGGAGTCGCTACAAAATTGGAAAATCATGAATATCTCGGGAACCAAAAGGACGATCGGAATGTCCTTAAGCCAGCTGATAGTCCTTGTTAAGACGAGTTGATTGCCACAGGACTCATCAGGATTGGCAAGGATATGGCCAAGATAGAGCATTTTTTCTCTCAGCAAAAAACTCCTTCTAACTCTGTTGTTTAAAGGATATCTGGGCTTTTGATTTCATTATTTTACATCATGAATCCGTCCCCATATGCATGCCAAAAGACATCCTGATCGTCCTTCAAATGACGAAGTTACGGAGGATTTTCGAAATTTTTGCAAATTTTCCATGCCTACCCCTTGTAGATTTTTTCGAAAAATTATTGTTTGTTTTTTTTATATATTCTTTATTTTTTTAATGACAATTGACAGTTATTTTTAAACGTATTTGTTAGGGCTATCGACCAGCCAATGGTTATCTAAATTGTTGTTGTAGTTTCTGAGATAAACGCATTTAAATTTTTGGACTGAAATTTATATCTCATCCCCAAAAGTATGCAAAAGTTTTTAATTTTTGGACTTGCAAATTTTTTGCTGCGGAGTCGAAAAAAAATGTAAGGAGTCGCTACAAAATTGGAAAATCATGAATATCTCGGGAACCAAAAGGACGCTCGGAATGTCCTTTGGCCAGCTGATAGTCCTTGTTAAGACGAGTTGATTGCCACAGGACTCATCAGGATTGGCAAGGATATGGCCAAGATAGAGCATGTTTTCTCTCAGCAAAAAGTTCCTTCTAACTCTGTTGTTTAAAGGATATCTGGGCTTTTGATTTCATTATTTTACATCATGAATCCGTCCCCATATGCATGCCAAAGGACATCCTGATCGTCCTTCAAATGACGAAGTTACGGAGGATTTTCGAAATTTTTGCAAATTTTCCATGCCTACCCCTTGTAGATTTTTTCGAAAAATTATTGTTTGTTTTTTTTATATATTCTTTATTTTTTTAATGACAATTGACAGTTATTTTTAAACGTATTTGTTAGGGCTATCGACCAGCCAATGGTTATCTAAATTGTTGTTGTAGTTTCTGAGATAAACGCATTTAAATTTTTGGACTGAAATTTATATCTCATCCCCAAAAGTATGCAAAAGTTTTTAATTTTTGGACTTGCAAATTTTTTGCTGCGGAGTCGAAAAAAAATGTAAGGAGTCGCTACAAAATTGGAAAATCATGAATATCTCGGGAACCAAAAGGACGATCGGAATGTCCTTTGGCCAGCTGATAGTCCTTGTTAAGACGAGTTGATTGCCACAGGACTCATCAGGATTGGCAAGGATATGGCCAAGATAGAGCATTTTTTCTCTCAGCAAAAAACTCCTTCTAACTCTGTTGTTTAAAGGATATCTGGGCTTTTGATTTCATTATTTTACATCATGAATCCGTCCCCATATGCATGTCAAAGGACATCCTGATCGTCCTTCAAATGACGAAGTTACGGAGGATTTTCGAAATTTTTGCAAATTTTCCATGCCTACCCCTTGTAGATTTTTTCGAAAAATTATTGTTTGTTTTTTTTATATATTCTTTATTTTTTTAATGACAATTGACAGTTATTTTTAAACGTATTTGTTAGGGCTATCGACCAGCCAATGGTTATCTAAATTGTTGTTGTAGTTTCTGAGATAAACGCATATAAATTTTTGGACTGAAATTTATATCTAATCCCCAAAAGTATGCAAAAGTTTTTAATTTTTGGACTTGCAAATTTTTCGCTGCGGAGTCGAAAAAAATTGTAAGGAGTTGCTACAAAATTAGAAAATCATGAATATCTCGGGAACCAAAAGGACGATCGGAATGTCCTTTAGCCAGCTGATAGTCCTTGTTAAGACGAGTTGATTGCCACAGGACTCATCAGGATTGGCAAGGATATGGCCAAGATAGAGCATTTTTTCTCTCAGCAAAAAACTCCTTCTAACTCTGTTGTTTAAAGGATATCTGGGCTTTTGATTTCATTATTTTACATCATGAATCCGTCCCCATATGCATGCCAAAGGACATCCTGATCGTCCTTCAAATGACGAAGTTACGGAGGATTTTCGAAATTTTTGCAAATTTTCCATGTCTACCCCTTGTAGATTTTTTCGAAAAATTATTGTTTGTTTTTTTTATATATTCTTTATTTTTTTAATGACAATTGACAGTTATTTTTAAACGTATTTGTTAGGGCTATCGACCAGCCAATGGTTATCTAAATTGTTGTTGTAGTTTCTGAGATAAACGCATTTAAATTTTTGGACTGAAATTTATATCTCATCCCCAAAAGTATGCAAAAGTTTTTAATTTTTGGACTTGCAAATTTTTTGCTGCGGAGTCGAAAAAAAATGTAAGGAGTCGCTACAAAATTGGAAAATCATGAATATCTCGGGAACCAAAACGACAATCGGAATGTCCTTTGGCCAGCTGATAGTCCTTGTTAAGACGAGTTGATTGCCACAGGACTCATCAGGATTGGCAAGGATATGGCCAAGATAGAGCATTTTTTCTCTCAGCAAAAAAACTCCTTCTAACTCTGTTGTTTAAAGGATATCTGGGCTTTTGATTTCATTATTTTACATCATGAATCCGTCCCCATATGCATGCCAAAGGACATCCTGATCGTCCTTCAAATGACGAAGTTACGGAGGATTTTCGAAATTTTTGCAAATTTTCCATGCCTACCCCTTGTAGATTTTTTCGAAAAATTATTGTTTGTTTTTTTTTATATATTCTTTATTTTTTTAATGACAATTGACAGTTATTTTTAAACGTATTTGTTAGGGCTATCGACCAGCCAATGGTTATCTAAATTGTTGTTGTAGTTTCTGAGATAAACGCATATAAATTTTTGGACTGAAATTTATATCTCATCCCCAAAAGTATGCAAAAGTTTTTAATTTTTGGACTTGCAAATTTTTTGCTGCGGAGTCGAAAAAAAATGTAAGGAGTCGCTACAAAATTGGAAAATCATGAATATCTCGGGAACCAAAACGACGATCGGAATGTCTTTTGGCCAGCTGATAGTCCTTGTTAAGACGAGTTGATTGCCACAGGACTCATCAGGATTGGCAAGGATATGGCCAAGATAGAGCATTTTTTCTCTCAGCAAAAAACTCCTTCTAACTCTGTTGTTTAAAGGATATCTGGGCTTTTGATTTCATTATTTTACATCATGAATCCGTCCCCATATGCATGCCAAAGGACATCCTGATCGTCCTTCAAATGACGAAGTTACGGAGGATTTTCGAAATTTTTGCAAATTTTCCATGCCTACCCCTTGTAGATTTTTTCGAAAAATTATTGTTTGTTTTTTTTATATATTCTTTATTTTTTTAATGACAATTGACAGTTATTTTTAAACGTATTTGTTAGGGCTATCGACCAGCCAATGGTTATCTAAATTGTTGTTGTAGTTTCTGAGATAAACGCATTTAAATTTTTGGACTGAAATTTATATCTAATCCCCAAAAGTATGCAAAAGTTTTTAATTTTTGGACTTTCAAATTGTTCGCTGCGGAGGCGAAAAAAATTGTAAGAAGTTGCTACAAAATTAGGAAATCATGAATATCTCGGGAACCAAAAGGACGATCGGAATGTCCTTTGGCCAGCTGATAGTCCTTGTTAAGACGAGTTGTTTGCCACAGGACTCATCAGGATTGGCAAGGATATGGCCATAATAGAGCATGTTTTCTCTCAGCAAAAAACTCCTTCTAACTCTGTTGTTTAAAGGATATTTGGGCTTTTGATTTCATTATTTTACATCATGAATCCGTCCCCATATGCATGCCAAAGGACATCCTGATCGTCCTTCAAATGACGAAGTTACGGAGGATTTTCGAAATTTTTGCAAATTTTCCATGCCTACCCCTTGTAGATTTTTTCGAAAAATTATTGTTTGTTTTTTTTATATATTCTTTATTTTTTTAATGACAATTGACAGTTATTTTTAAACGTATTTGTTAGGGCTATCGACCAGCCAATGGTTATCTAAATTGTTGTTGTAGTTTCTGAGATAAACACATTTAAATTTTTGGACTGAAATTTATATCTCATCCCCAAAAGTATGCAAAAGTTTTTAAATTTTGGACTTGCAAATTTTTTGCTGCGGAGTCGAAAAAAAATGTAAGGAGTCGCTACAAAATTGGAAAATCATGAATATCTCGGGAACCAAAAGGACGATCGGAATGTCCTTTGGTCAGCTGATAGTCCTTGCTAAGACGAGTTGTTTGCCACAGGACTCATCAGGATTGGCAAGGATATGGCCATAATAGAGCATGTTTTCTCTCAGCAAAAAACTCCTTCTAACTCTGTTGTTTAAAGGATATTTGGGCTTTTGATTTCATTATGTTACATCATGAATCCGTCCCCATATGCATGCCAAAGGACATCCTGATCGTCCTTCAAATGACGAAGTTACGGAGGAATTTCGAAATTTTTGCAAATTTTCCATGCCTACCCCTTGTAGATTTTTTCGAAAAATTATTGTTTGTTTTTTTTATATATTCTTTATTTTTTTAATGACAATTGACAGTTATTTTTAAACGTATTTGTTAGGGCTATCGACCAGCCAATGGTTATCTAAATTGTTGTTGTAGTTTCTGAGATAAACGCATTTAAATTTTTGGACTGAAATTTATATCTCATCCCCAAAAGTATGCAAAAGTTTTTAATTTTTGGACTTGCAAATTTTTTGCTGCGGAGTCGAAAAAAAATGTAAGGAGTCGCTACAAAATTGGAAAATCATGAATATCTCGGGAACCAAAAAGACGATCGGAATGTCCTTTAGCCAGCTGATAGTCCTTGTTAAGACGAGTTGATTGCCACAGGACTCATCAGGATTGGCAAGGATATGGCCAAGATAGAGCATTTTTTCTCTCAGCAAAAAACTCCTTCTAACTCTGTTGTTTAAAGGATATTTGGGCTTTTGATTTCCTTATGTTACATCATGAATCCGTCCCCATATGCATGCCATAGGACATCCTGATCGTCCTTCAAATGACGAAGTTACGGAGGATTTTCGAAATTTTTGCAAATTTTCCATGCCTACCCCTTGTAGATTTTTTCGAAAAATTATTGTTTGTTTTTTTTATATATTCTTTATTTTTTTAATGACAATTGACAGTTATTTTTAAACGTATTTGTTAGGGCTATCGACCAGCCAATGGTTATCTAAATTGTTGTTGTAGTTTCTGAGATAAATTAAAAATCGCTACAAAATTGGAAAATCATGAATATCTCGGGAACCAAAAGGACGATCGGAATGTCCTTTGGCCAGCTGATAGTCCTTGTTAAGACGAGTTGATTGCCACAGGACTCATCAGGATTGGCAAGGATATGGCCAAGATAGAGCATTTTTTCTCTCAGCAAAAAACTCCTTCTAACTCTGTTGTTTAAAGGATATCTGGGCTTTTGATTTCATTATTTTACATCATGAATCCGTCCCCATATGCATGCCATAGGACATCCTGATCGTCCTTCAAATGACGAAGTTACGGAGGATTTTCGAAATTTTTGCAAATTTTCCATGCCTACCCCTTGTAGATTTTTTCGAAAAATTATTGTTTGTTTTTTTTATATATTCTTTATTTTTTTAATGACAATTGACAGTTATTTTTAAACGTATTTGTTAAGGCTATCGACCAGCCAATGGTTATCTAAATTGTTGTTGTAGTTTCTGAGATAAACGCATTTAAATTTTTGGACTGAAATTTATATCTCATCCCCAAAAGTATGCAAAAGTTTTTAATTTTTGGACTTGCAAATTTTTTGCTGCGGAGTCGAAAAAAAATGTAAGGAGTCGCTACAAAATTGGAAAATCATGAATATCTCGGGAACCAAAAGGACGATCGGAATGTCCTTTGGCCAGCTGATAGTCCTTGTTAAGACGTGTTGTTTGCCACAGGACTCATCAGGATTGGCAAGGATATGGCCATAATAGAGCATGTTTTCTCTCAGCAAAAAACTCCTTCTAACTCTGTTGTTTAAAGGATATCTGGGCTTTTGATTTCATTATTTTACATCATGAATCCGTCCCCATATGCATGCCAAAGGACATCCTGATCGTCCTTCAAATGACGAAGTTACGGAGGATTTTCGAAATTTTTGCAAATTTTCCATGTCTACCCCTTGTAGATTTTTTCGAAAAATTATTGTTTGTTTTTTTTATATATTCTTTATTTTTTTAATGACAATTGACAGTTATTTTTAAACGTATTTGTTAGGGCTATCGACCAGCCAATGGTTATCTAAATTGTTGTTGTAGTTTCTGAGATAAACGCATTTAAATTTTTGGACTGAAATTTATATCTCATCCCCAAAAGTATGCAAAAGTTTTTAATTTTTGGACTTGCAAATTTTTTGCTGCGGAGTCGAAAAAAAATGTAAGGAGTCGCTACAAAATTGGAAAATCATGAATATCTCGGGAACCAAAAAGACGATCGGAATGTCCTTTAGCCAGCTGATAGTCCTTGTTAAGACGAGTTGATTGCCACAGGACTCATCAGGATTGGCAAGGATATGGCCAAGATAGAGCATTTTTTCTCTCAGCAAAAAACTCCTTCTAACTCTGTTGTTTAAAGGATATTTGGGCTTTTGATTTCCTTATGTTACATCATGAATCCGTCCCCATATGCATGCCATAGGACATCCTGATCGTCCTTCAAATGACGAAGTTACGGAGGATTTTCGAAATTTTTGCAAATTTTCCATGCCTACCCCTTGTAGATTTTTTCGAAAAATTATTGTTTGTTTTTTTTATATATTCTTTATTTTTTTAATGACAATTGACAGTTATTTTTAAACGTATTTGTTAGGGCTATCGACCAGCCAATGGTTATCTAAATTGTTGTTGTAGTTTCTGAGATAAATTAAAAATCGCTACAAAATTGGAAAATCATGAATATCTCGGGAACCAAAAGGACGATCGGAATGTCCTTTGGCCAGCTGATAGTCCTTGTTAAGACGAGTTGATTGCCACAGGACTCATCAGGATTGGCAAGGATATGGCCAAGATAGAGCATTTTTTCTCTCAGCAAAAAACTCCTTCTAACTCTGTTGTTTAAAGGATATCTGGGCTTTTGATTTCATTATTTTACATCATGAATCCGTCCCCATATGCATGCCATAGGACATCCTGATCGTCCTTCAAATGACGAAGTTACGGAGGATTTTCGAAATTTTTGCAAATTTTCCATGCCTACCCCTTGTAGATTTTTTCGAAAAATTATTGTTTGTTTTTTTTATATATTCTTTATTTTTTTAATGACAATTGACAGTTATTTTTAAACGTATTTGTTAAGGCTATCGACCAGCCAATGGTTATCTAAATTGTTGTTGTAGTTTCTGAGATAAACGCATTTAAATTTTTGGACTGAAATTTATATCTCATCCCCAAAAGTATGCAAAAGTTTTTAATTTTTGGACTTGCAAATTTTTTGCTGCGGAGTCGAAAAAAAATGTAAGGAGTCGCTACAAAATTGGAAAATCATGAATATCTCGGGAACCAAAAGGACGATCGGAATGTCCTTTGGCCAGCTGATAGTCCTTGTTAAGACGTGTTGTTTGCCACAGGACTCATCAGGATTGGCAAGGATATGGCCATAATAGAGCATGTTTTCTCTCAGCAAAAAAACTCCTTCTAACTCTGTTGTTTAAAGGATATTTGGGCTTTTGATTTCATTATTTTACATCATGAATCCGTCCCCATATGCACGCCAAAGGACATCCTGATCGTCCTTCAAATGACGAAGTTACGGAGGATTTTCGAAATTTTTGCAAATTTTCCATGCCTACCCCTTGTAGATTTTTTCGAAAAATTATTGTTTGTTTTTTTTTATATATTCTTTATTTTTTTAATGACAATTGACAGTTATTTTTAAACGTATTTGTTAGGGCTATCGACCAGCCAATGGTTATCTAAATTGTTGTTGTAGTTTCTGAGATAAACGCATATAAATTTTTGGACTGAAATTTATATCTCATCCCCAAAAGTATGCAAAAGTTTTTAATTTTTGGACTTGCAAATTTTTTGCTGCGGAGTCGAAAAAAAATGTAAGGAGTCGCTACAAAATTGGAAAATCATGAATATCTCGGGAACCAAAACGACGATCGGAATGTCTTTTGGCCAGCTGATAGTCCTTGTTAAGGCGAGTTGATTGCCACAGGACTCATCAGGATTGGCAAGGATATGGCCAAGATAGAGCATTTTTTCTCTCAGCAAAAAACTCCTTCTAACTCTGTTGTTTAAAGGATATCTGGGCTTTTGATTTCATTATTTTACATCATGAATCCGTCCCCATATGCATGCCAAAGGACATCCTGATCGTCCTTCAAATGACGAAGTTACGGAGGATTTTCGAAATTTTTGCAAATTTTCCATGCCTACCCCTTGTAGATTTTTTCGAAAAATTATTGTTTGTTTTTTTTATATATTCTTTATTTTTTTAATGACAATTGACAGTTATTTTTAAACGTATTTGTTAGGGCTATCGACCAGCCAATGGTTATCTAAATTGTTGTTGTAGTTTCTGAGATAAACGCATTTAAATTTTTGGACTGAAATTTATATCTCATCCCCAAAAGTATGCAAAAGTTTTTAAATTTTGGACTTGCAAATTTTTTGCTGCGGAGTCGAAAAAAAATGTAAGGAGTCGCTACAAAATTGGAAAATCATGAATATCTCGGGAACCAAAAGGACGATCGGAATGTCCTTTGGTCAGCTGATAGTCCTTGCTAAGACGAGTTGTTTGCCACAGGACTCATCAGGATTGGCAAGGATATGGCCATAATAGAGCATGTTTTCTCTCAGCAAAAAACTCCTTCTAACTCTGTTGTTTAAAGGATATTTGGGCTTTTGATTTCATTATGTTACATCATGAATCCGTCCCCATATGCATGCCAAAGGACATCCTGATCGTCCTTCAAATGACGAAGTTACGGAGGAATTTCGAAATTTTTGCAAATTTTCCATGCCTACCCCTTGTAGATTTTTTCGAAAAATTATTGTTTGTTTTTTTTATATATTCTTTATTTTTTTAATGACAATTGACAGTTATTTTTAAACGTATTTGTTAGGGCTATCGACCAGCCAATGGTTATCTAAATTGTTGTTGTAGTTTCTGAGATAAACGCATTTAAATTTTTGGACTGAAATTTATATCTCATCCCCAAAAGTATGCAAAAGTTTTTAATTTTTGGACTTGCAAATTTTTTGCTGCGGAGTCGAAAAAAAATGTAAGGAGTCGCTACAAAATTGGAAAATCATGAATATCTCGGGAACCAAAAGGACGATCGGAATGTCCTTTAGCCAGCTGATAGTCCTTGTTAAGACGAGTTGATTGCCACAGGACTCATCAGGATTGGCAAGGATATGGCCAAGATAGAGCATTTTTTCTCTCAGCAAAAAACTCCTTCTAACTCTGTTGTTTAAAGGATATTTGGGCTTTTGATTTCCTTATGTTACATCATGAATCCGTCCCCATATGCATGCCATAGGACATCCTGATCGTCCTTCAAATGACGAAGTTACGGAGGATTTTCGAAATTTTTGCAAATTTTCCATGCCTACCCCTTGTAGATTTTTTCGAAAAATTATTGTTTGTTTTTTTTATATATTCTTTATTTTTTTAATGACAATTGACAGTTATTTTTAAACGTATTTGTTAGGGCTATCGACCAGCCAATGGTTATCTAAATTGTTGTTGTAGTTTCTGAGATAAACGCATTTAAATTTTTGGACTGAAATTTATATCTCATCCCCAAAAGTATGCAAAAGTTTTTAATTTTTGGACTTGCAAATTTTTCGCTGCGGAGTCGAAAAAAATTGTAAGGAGTTGCTACAAAATTAGAAAATCATGAATATCTCGGGAACCAAAAGGACGATCGGAATGTCCTTTGGCCGGCTGATGGTCCTTGTTAAGACGAGTTGTTTGCCACAGGACTCATCAGGATTGGCAAGGATATGGCCATAATAGAGCATGTTTTCTCTCAGCAAAAAACTCCTTCTAACTCTGTTGTTTAAAGGATATTTGGGCTTTTGATTTCATTATTTTACATCATGAATCCGTCCCCATATGCATGCCAAAGGACATCCTGATCGTCCTTCAAATGACGAAGTTACGGAGGATTTTCGAAATTTTTGCAAATTTTCCATGCCTACCCCTTGTAGATTTTTTCGAAAAATTATTGTTTGTTTTTTTTATATATTCTTTATTTTTTTAATGACAATTGACAGTTATTTTTAAACGTATTTGTTAGGGCTATCGACCAGCCAATGGTTATCTAAATTGTTGTTGTAGTTTCTGAGATAAACGCATTTAAATTTTTGGACTGAAATTTATATCTAATCCCCAAAAGTATGCAAAAGATTTTAATTTTTGGACTTTCAAATTGTTCGCTGCGGAGTCGAAAAAAATTGTAAGAAGTTGCTACAAAATTAGGAAATCATGAATATCTCGGGAACCAAAAGGACGATCGGAATGTCCTTTGGCCAGCTGATAGTCCTTGTTAAGACGAGTTGTTTGCCACAGGACTCATCAGGATTGGCAAGGATATGGCCAAGATAGAGCATTTTTTCTCTCAGCAAAAAAACTCCTTCTAACTCTGTTGTTTAAAGGATATTTGGGCTTTTGATTTCCTTATGTTACATCATGAATCCGTCCCCATATGCATGCCATAGGACATCCTGATCGTCCTTCAAATGACGAAGTTACGGAGGATTTTCGAAATTTTTGCAAATTTTCCATGCCTACCCCTTGTAGATTTTTTCGAAAAATTATTGTTTGTTTTTTTTATATATTCTTTATTTTTTTAATGACAATTGACAGTTATTTTTAAACGTATTTGTTAGGGCTATCGACCAGCCAATGGTTATCTAAATTGTTGTTGTAGTTTCTGAGATAAACGCATTTAAATTTTTGGACTGAAATTTATATCTCATCCCCAAAAGTATGCAAAAGTTTTTAATTTTTGGACTTGCAAATTTTTTGCTGCGGAGTCGAAAAAAAATGTAAGGAGTTGCTACAAAATTAGAAAATCATGAATACCTCGGGAACCAAAAGGACGATCGGAATGTCCTTTGGCCAGCTGATAGTCCTTGTTAAGACGAGTTGATTGCCACAGGACTCATCAGGATTGGCAAGGATATGGCCATAATAGAGCATGTTTTCTCTCAGCAAAAAACTCCTTCTAACTCTGTTGTTTAAAGGATGTTTGGCAGTCGAAGCCGAGCTTTTGCAAGAGTTAGACGTGTTTCTTGTGCATCCATCAAGTAATTACTTAAAACCCTAGAGGTATCGAAAAAAATCCATCATTGTGGGACAACCTCTACAGTTGTCTTGCTTATACTCACGCAAGTACCATCAAGTGAATCTGCAACAGCTTATATTCACAAGTGCTGGGCCCCAGCATTCAGCTGGTGGTCCACTGATCTCCACGAGGAGATCAGCTGTTAAAGCTTTAAGCTTTAATACGGTTTGTGTCTGAGCTATCAGCAATAGCGCCATCTATCGGTGTGAAACCAAAACTAGCTAGGCGGTTGTAAGACCTGCTTAGCAAATATATCCACTTTTAGTCAATTACTCAACTTTACACAGTAAAGTTCAGCAAATTGATAAATATGGATAAATCACTAGAGCAAAAATCCATCGACTTTGAATCGATGAGAAAAACTGCTGGTGCATCTGCTTCTGAACTTCGCACTAGTTTGCGAGCGAGTTTGCTAGACGGCTGCACAACCGCTGGCAGTACAACCAGATGGGCCCTAACAAGCTGCATCACAACTTGTACAGTGACGTCTTCCATTTCATCACCGTTGACCTTCACAACGAGTTTAAATGGCAGCGTGTGCACCGCTGCATCCAGTACGAGGCATGATCCTGTATCAATCAGCGCATCTTCGAATCCCTCTACTCCAGGGTGGCAGGAAGTATCAACAAAGCCAAGAAAAGGAGCGGCGAAGAAGAGAGCAGGTGCCACTCTCTCTCCAAAGGTGATTCATAAGAAGACAAATTCAGCAGAATGTACCGCTAACCGCTTCATAACCCTAAGTGACGAAGACGAAATGGATAACGAATCTGGACCCTCCACATCAAAAGCCGCGATGAATCGCGACGCGAAGAAGCGTGAAGCTACTTTGCATCCGGCAACAGCAAACAAGCAAGACAAAGACCAGTTAGCTGCTTCACAAACAACTCGATCTCATAAAGTTCCAAGGATAATGGTTCCTGGTGTGATCAGCTACTCTGCTTTCTGCGCTGAATTGGATGGTATCATTGGAGACTCATACTCCATTAAAGCGCTGAACTCAGGTGACTGTGCCATTCAGTGCAACTCATCGGACGCGTACAGGCTCGTGGCCAGGCACTTCCGCGAAAAGGGAACAATTTTTCATCACCATCAGCTGCCAGAAGATCGTCCTTACCGCATGGTTATGAGAAACATCCACCATGATGTCCCTTCAGAGGACATTATTGAATGCTTGCAGGGTGAGGGTCACTGCGTTATGCGAATATATACCCCACGAAACAAGGCAACTCAACTCCCACTCAACATGAGATTTGTTGACCTTAAGAAGGCTGAAAATAACAAACTTCTTAAAAACATCTCTGCCGTCTGCAGACACAAAGTCACCTGGGAGAAGCCACGAAAGCAATCCGGTCCTGTGCAATGCCACAGGTGTCAGGAATATGGCCACACAAAAGCATACTGCACACGGCATCATATTTGTAGAGAATGTGGAGAAAATCACCCAACTCTGGAATGCAAACTCGGAAAGGACGACCCTAGGTGCTGCTTCCACTGCGGCAACTCTCATGCGGCTAATTTCAAAGGCTGCAGAAAATACCTGCAAGTTGCATTCAAGCAGAACCACCACTTGAAGGACACCGAGCCCACAGTATCCACCACGAATCCTCTATCAAAACATGCAGCATATAATCCTGGTAAGGAAACTTTCGCAAGCGTTGCTAAAAGGAGCCAATTCAGCGATCAACGTAGCCTGCCTCGCAAAGGAACTGAAAATCATTCAATCCCAACACATTCAAACGTTAATGCTTCGCTTGATGCTAAGCTGGAACAGCTTTTTACGAGGCTCGACAGGATGATGTCGCTTGTAGAAACATTAATGCAAGCTATTCTGCAAACGCGCTCTTCCTCTACTGTTCTTCACAATGGGTGCTCTTAAAATTGCAAGTTGGAATCCAAATGGGGTAAGCTCGAAAACAAACGAGATCACTGCTTTCATTGAGCTGCACGACATTGACATCCTCCTGTTGTCAGAAGCACACCTCTGTTCCCGATCCAACTTCAAGATCCCCGGCTTCACCCTACATAAAGCCATCCACCCAGACGACCAGCGGCATGGGGGCGCGGCGATCCTCGTTAAAGCAGTCATTGCTCATCAACTCGCCTTTGTTATCTCTGAAGACCACATTCAAGCCGTATCCATAGAACTTTCTACAAGCAGAGGAAGATTCAATGTTGCTTCAGTCTACTGCCCTCCAGCCTTCAGGTGGACAGAAGCACTCATCACACCATTCTTCTCCCAGCTCGGCGTTAAATTCCTTGCAGCAGGTGATTGGAATGCCAAACATAGATGGTGGGGCAACTACAGAATGTGTGCAAGAGGCCGGATTCTGAGCTCCGTCCTGGCCGATGAAAACATCGATGTTGTAGCATCTGGAGAGGCCACCTGCTATCCTTATCGTGCGAACACCACTCCCAGCGCAATCGACTTCGGAATTTCAAAGGGCTTCAGACAGCAACAGATCACAGTGAGAGTGTTGACTGAGCTGTCATCGGACCACCTGCCGTTGCTCTTTATGCTGGAAGAAGAAGCTCAATTCTTCAAAGGAGTCCCAAAAATGCTGCCACCAAATGCAAACATAGAGACTTTTAAGTCGTACATCGAAACGCAGACAATGCTCAACTTTCCGATCATTTCGTGCAGCGATCTGGATGCGTACGTCGACTGTCTCACAGCAACTATTGCAGAAGCTGCGCAGCAAGCTACGCCACCTCAGCGTCCATCTGGTCTCCCAGCTAACAGAAGGGCGCCCATACTATCTTCGGAGGCAAGGACACTGCTGGACCAAAAAAGGCGTCTTAGAAGGCAATACATTGTGACGGGTGATCCTGCAACTAAGCAGCTTCTATCAAGCGTCACAAACAGACTGCACAGGTTGCTAGCAAAGACACGCCAGAAGAACATTGATTCCCTGTTGGAAGGAGCTGGCCCTGATAGCTGCAGCGATTTCTGTATATGGAAGCTCACGAGAGGAATAAAGAGACAGCCGATTTTCCAATCTCCTATTCAGAGTCACAGTGGCCACTGGCTCAAGTCAGATTGTGAGAAAGCAAATGCTTTTGCTGAGCACTTGGCCTCCACCTTTACGCCATTTCAACGTCCAGACGCTTTCCAGCGTCAAGAGGTTGCCAACTTTCTAAGCGCTCCTATACAACCTGGCCGCCCCATTAGACCCATCACGCCGCAAGAAGTCATGTTGCATCTTAAAGCGCTGAAACTTAAGAAGACTCCTGGACACGACGGCATCGACAATAGAGCGGCAAAGTCTCTTCCACGCAAAGGAGTCCTAGCACTGGTGAAGACTTTCAATGCCATGCTAAGCTTGGGTCACTTTCCAAGGCAGTGGAAACGTGCGCGGATTGTCATGATCCCCAAAGCAGGCAAGACTCCAACGCAGGTCGACTCTTACCGCCCTATTAGTCTGCTGACCACCTTCTCCAAGATCTTCGAGCGGATTCTGCTTAGCCGACTGATGGAACTGCCCCAAGTAGCACGTCTCATTCCGAAGCATCAATTTGGATTCAGGAAATCTCATGGCTGCCCAGAACAAGTCCATCGCCTGGTCAACCTCATCACGCAGGGACTCGAGCATAAGCTCCACACCGTTGGCGTCTTCCTTGACGTAAAACAAGCCTTCGATAAAGTGTGGCACGATGGCTTGCTGTACAAAATGAAGAATCTTCTCCCAGCACCCTACTTCGCCATACTGAGCTCCTTTATCGCTGATCGGACGTTTGAAGTAGCAGTCAGAGACTCACGCTCCAGCTTGGCAGAGATTCACGCAGGAGTGCCTCAAGGAAGTGTACTTGGTCCATTCCTCTACACTCTTTTCACAAGTGACATGCCAGCGCCGTTGCCCGTCATATTTCCCGAAGGTATGTCACCTGCCTATCTGCTGCTGGCCACTTACGCAGATGACACGGCCATGCTTGCGTCCCACTCATGTCAACAGACAGCAGCCGTGGCAGTTCAAGACTGGCTGTCTGCGATGGAGCGATGGACCAAGCAATGGAACATTGCCATTAATACGAGTAAGTCGGCATGCGTGACATTTTCGCTCAGGCGTTTGATCGGCATAGATCTGACCTTCGATGGTGGCAACATCGAAAACGTCACTTCGCATTGCTACCTGGGTGTTCACTTGGACCGCCGGCTGACATGGAATACCCACATCACGGCCATCAAAGCGAAATGCCTTCGCAAGCTGCAGAAAATGGATTGGCTCTTAAAGTCCAGAAGTCTCCAGCTGTCGACGAAGGCTCTATTGATCAAAGCGATACTTACGCCAACTTGGACTTATGGTATCCAAGTTTGGGGCACAGCATCAAGGCACCAGCTTAACAGGCTTAGCGTGGTGCAGGCTCGTGCTGCTCGGCGGGCAACCGGACTTCCCTGGTATGTCACCAATCGGGCAATCGAAGCTGATCTTCGCCTTATTCCGGTGGGCGATCAGATTAACCAGCATAGCAGCCGATACAACGACAGGCTCATGGCGCACCCGAACCCACTGGCTAGCAGGCTTGTCAACCCGCAATCTCTTCGAAGATTGAAGAGACTACACCCCAGTGACCTCGCTTCCCGGGTCATCCAATAAACCCACTATTTGTAAACTTTGTAAATTTTGTAAATAATTGTAAATAATTGTATTTAGTTAAATAGTAACATCTACTATATGTATATATGTCCTCGTCTACATCCGTCCGGTTATGTTCAAATGGCATTGAACGATTCCGGCGAAAATAAAATTATTAAAAAAAAAAAAAAAAAAAGGATGTTTGGGCTTTTGATTTCATTATTTTACATCATGTTTGTTTTTTTTATGTATTCTTTATTTTTTTAATGACAATTGACAGTTATTTTTAAACGTATTTGTTAGGGCTATCGACCAGCCAATGGTTATCTAAATTGTTTTTGTAGTTTCTGAGATAAACGCATTTAAATTTTTGGACTGAAATTTATATCTCATCCCCAAAAGTATGCAAAAGTTTTTAATTTTTGGACTTGCAAATTTTTTGCTGCGGAGTCGAAAAAAAATGTAAGGAGTTGCTACAAAATTAGAAAATCATGAATACCTCGGGAACCAAAAGGACGATCGGAATGTCCTTTGGCCAGCTGATAGTCCTTGTTAAGACGAGTTGATTGCCACAGGACTCATCAGGATTGGCAAGGATATGGCCATAATAGAGCATGTTTTCTCTCCGCAAAAAACTCCTTCTAACTCTGTTGTTTAAAGGATATTTGGGCTTTTGATTTCATTATTTTACATCAAGAATCCGTTCCCATATGCATGCCAAAGGACATCCTGATCGTCCTTCAAATGACGAAGTTACGGAGGATTTTCGAAATTTTTGCAAATTTTCCATGCCTACCCCTTGTAGATTTTTTCGAAAAATTATTGTTTGTTTTTTTTATATATTCTTTATTTCCATGTAGATTTTTTCGAAAAATTATTGTTTGTTTTTTTTATATATTCTTTATTTGTTTAATGACAATTGACAGTTATTTTTAAACGTATTTGTTAGGGCTATCGACCAGCCAATGGTTATCTAAATTGTTGTTGTAGTTTCTGAGATAAACGCATTTAAATTTTTGGACTGAAATTTATATCTCATCCCCAAAAGTATGCAAAAGTTTTTAATTTTTGGACTTGCAAATTTTTTGCTGCGGAGTCGAAAAAAAATGTAAGGAGTTGCTACAAAATTAGAAAATCATGAATATCTCGGGAACCAAAAGGACGATCGGAATGTCCTTTGGCCAGCTGATAGTCCTTGTTAAGACGAGTTGATTGCCACAGGACTCATCAGGATTGGCAAGGATATGGCCATAATAGAGCATGTTTTCTCTCAGCAAAAAACTCCTTCTAACTCTGTTGTTTAAAGGATATTTGGGCTTTTGATTTCATTATTTTACATCATGAATCCGTCCCCATATGCATGCCAAAGGACATCCTGATCGTCCGCCTTCAAATGACGAAGTTACGGAGGATTTTCGAAATTTTTGCAAATTTTCCAGGCCTACCCCTTGTAGATTTTTTCGAAAAATTATTGTTTGTTTTTTTTATATATTCTTTATTTTTTTAATGACAATTGACAGTTATTTTTAAACGTATTTGTTAGGGCTATCGACCAGCCAATGGTTATCTAAATTGTTGTTGTAGTTTCTGAGATAAACGCATTTAAATTTTTGGACTGAAATTTATATCTCATCCCCAAAAGTATGCAAAAGTTTTTAATTTTTGGACTTGCAAATTTTTCGCTGCGGAGTCGAAAAAAATTGTAAGGAGTTGCTACAAAATTAGAAAATCATGAATACCTCGGGAACCAAAAGGACGATCAGAATGTCCTTTGGCCAGCTGATAGTCCTTGTTAAGACGAGTTAATTGCCACAGGACTCATCAGGATTGGCAAGGATATGGCCAAGATAGAGCATTTTTTCTCTCAGCAAAAAACTCCTTCTAACTCTGTTGTTTAAAGGATATCTGGGCTTTTGATTTCATTATTTTACATCATGAATCCGTCCCCATATGCATGCCAAAGGACATCCTGATCGTCCTTCAAATGACGAAGTTACGGAGGATTTTCGAAATTTTTGCAAATTTTCCATGCCTACCCCTTGTAGATTTTTTCGAAAAATTATTGTTTGTTTTTTTTATATATTCTTTATTTTTTTAATGACAATTGACAGTTATTTTTAAACGTATTTGTTAGGGCTATCGACGAGCCAATGGTTATCTAAATTGTTGTTGTAGTTTCTGAGATAAACGCATTTAAATTTTTGGACTGAAATTTATATCTCATCCCCAAAAGTATGCAAAAGTTTTTAATTTTTGGACTTGCAAATTTTTCGCTGCGGAGTCGAAAAAAAAATGCAGAGTCGCTACAAAATTAGAAAATCATGAATATCTCGGGAACCACAAGGACGATCGGAATGCCCTTTGGCCAGCTGCTAGTCCTTGTTAAGACGAGTTGATTGCCACAGGACTCATCAGGATCAGCAAGGATACGGCCAAGATAGAGCATGTTTTCTCCCAGCAAAAAAGTCATTCTAACTCTGTTGTTTAAAGGATATTTGGGCTTTTGATTTCGTAGTCGTACATCATGAATCCGTCCCCATATGCGTGCCAAAGGACATCCCGATCGTCCTTCAAATGACGAAGTTACGGAGGAATTTCGAAATTTTTGCAAATTTTCCATGCCTACCCCTTGTAGATTTTTTCGAAAAATTATTGTTTGTTTTTTTTATATATTCTTTATTTTTTTAATGACAATTGACAGTTATTTTTAAACGTATTTGTTAGGGCTATCGACGAGCCAATGGTTATCTAAATTGTTGTTGTAGTTTCTGAGATAAACGCATTTAAATTTTTGGACTGAAATTTATATCTCATCCCCAAAAGTATGCAAAAGTTTTTAATTTTTGGACTTGCAAATTTTTCGCTGCGGAGTCGAAAAAAATTGTAAGGAGTTGCTACAAAATTAGAAAATCATGAATATCTCGGGAACCAAAAGGACGATCGGAATGTCCTTTGGCCGGCTGATGGTCCTTGTTAAGACGAGTTGTTTGCCACAGGACTCATCAGGATTGGCAAGGATATGGCCAAGATAGAGCATTTTTTCTCTCAGCAAAAAACTCCTTCTAACTCTGTTGTTTAAAGGATATTTGGGCTTTTGATTTCATTATTTTACATCATGAATCCGTCCCCATATGCATGCCAAAGGACATCCTGATCGTCCTTCAAATGACGAAGTTACGGAGGATTTTCGAAATTTTTGCAAATTTTCCATGCCTACCCCTTGTAGATTTTTTCGAAAAATTATTGTTTGTTTTTTTTATATATTCTTTATTTTTTTAATGACAATTGACAGTTATTTTTAAACGTATTTGTTAGGGCTATCGACCAGCCAATGGTTATCTAAATTGTTGTTGTAGTTTCTGAGATAAACGCATTTAAATTTTTGGACTGAAATTTATATCTCATCCCCAAAAGTATGCAAAAGTTTTTAATTTTTGGACTTGCAAATTTTTTGCTGCGGAGTCGAAAAAAAATGTAAGGAGTTGCTACAAAATTAGAAAATCATGAATACCTCGGGAACCAAAAGGACGATCGGAATGTCCCTTGGCCAGCTGATAGTCCTTGTTAAGACGAGTTGATTGCCACAGGACTCATCAGGATTGGCAAGGATATGGCCATAATAGAGCATGTTTTCTCTCAGCAAAAAACTCCTTCTAACTCTGTTGTTTAAAGGATGTTTGGGCTTTTGATTTCATTATTTTACATCATGTTTGTTTTTTTTATGTATTCTTTATTTTTTTAATGACAATTGACAGTTATTTTTAAACGTATTTGTTAGGGCTATCGACCAGCCAATGGTTATCTAAATTGTTTTTGTAGTTTCTGAGATAAACGCATTTAAATTTTTGGACTGAAATTTATATCTCATCCCCAAAAGTATGCAAAAGTTTTTAATTTTTGGACTTGCAAATTTTTTGCTGCGGAGTCGAAAAAAAATGTAAGGAGTTGCTACAAAATTAGAAAATCATGAATACCTCGGGAACCAAAAGGACGATCGGAATGTCCTTTGGCCAGCTGATAGTCCTTGTTAAGACGAGTTGATTGCCACAGGACTCATCAGGATTGGCAAGGATATGGCCATAATAGAGCATGTTTTCTCTCCGCAAAAAACTCCTTCTAACTCTGTTGTTTAAAGGATATTTGGGCTTTTGATTTCATTATTTTACATCAAGAATCCGTTCCCATATGCATGCCAAAGGACATCCTGATCGTCCTTCAAATGACGAAGTTACGGAGGATTTTCGAAATTTTTGCAAATTTTCCATGCCTACCCCTTGTAGATTTTTTCGAAAAATTATTGTTTGTTTTTTTTATATATTCTTTATTTCCATGTAGATTTTTTCGAAAAATTATTGTTTGTTTTTTTTATATATTCTTTATTTTTTTAATGACAATTGACAGTTATTTTTAAACGTATTTGTTAGGGCTATCGACCAGCCAATGGTTATCTAAATTGTTTTTGTAGTTTCTGAGATAAACGCATTTAAATTTTTGGACTGAAATTTATATCTCATCCCCAAAAGTATGCAAAAGTTTTTAATTTTTGGACTTGCAAATTTTTTGCTGCGGAGTCGAAAAAAAATGTAAGGAGTTGCTACAAAATTAGAAAATCATGAATACCTCGGGAACCAAAAGGACGATCGGAATGTCCTTTGGCCAGCTGATAGTCCTTGTTAAGACGAGTTAATTGCCACAGGACTCATCAGGATTGGCAAGGATATGGCCAAGATAGAGCATTTTTTCTCTCAGCAAAAAACTTCTTCTAACTCTGTTGTTTAAAGGATATTTGGGCTTTTGATTTCATTATGTTACATCATGAATCCCTCCCCATATGCATGCCAAAGGACATCCTGATCGTCCTTTAAATGACGAAGTTACGGAGGATTTTCGAAATTTTTGCAAATTTTCCATGCCTACCCCTTGTAGATTTTTTCGAAAAATTATTGTTTGTTTTTTTTATATATTCTTTATTTTTTTAATGACAATTGACAGTTATTTTTAAACGTATTTGTTAGGGCTATCGACCAGCCAATGGTTATCTAAATTGTTGTTGTAGTTTCTGAGATAAACGCATTTAAATTTTTGGACTGAAATTTATATCTCATCCCCAAAAGTATGCAAAAGTTTTTAATTTTTGGACTTGCAAATTTTTCGCTGCGGAGTCGAAAAAAATTGTAAGGAGTTGCTACAAAATTAGAAAATCATGAATATCTCGGGAACCAAAAGGACGATCGGAATGTCCTTTGACCAGCTGATAGTCCTTGTTAAGACGAGTTGATTGCCACAGGACTCATCAGGATTGGCAAGGATATGGCCAAGATAGAGCATGTTTTCTCTCAGCAAAAAACTCCTTCTAACTCTGTTGTTTAAAGGATATCTGGGCTTTTGATTTCATTATTTTACATCATGAATCCGTCCCCATATGCATGCCAAAGGACATCCTGATCGTCCTTCAAATGACGAAGTTACGGAGGATTTTCGAAATTTTTGCAAATTTTCCATGCCTACCTTGTAGATTTTTTCGAAAAATTATTGTTTGTTTTTTTTATATAATCTTTATTTTTTTAATGACAATTGACAGTTATTTTTAAACGTATTTGTTAGGGCTATCGACCAGCCAATGGTTATCTAAATTGTTGTTGTAGTTTCTGAGATAAACGCATTTAAATTTTTGGACTGAAATTTATATCTCATCCCCAAAAGTATGCAAAAGTTTTTAATTTTTGGATTTGCAAATTTTTTGCTGCGGAGTCGAAAAAAAATGTAAGGAGTCGCTACAAAATTGGAAAATCATGAATATCTCGGGAACCAAAAGGACGATCGGAATGTCCTTTGGCCGGCTGATAGTCCTTGTTAAGACGAGTTGTTTGCCACAGGACTCATCAGGATTGGCAAGGATATGGCCAAGATAGAGCATGTTTTCTCTCAGCAAAAAACTCCTTCTAACTCTGTTGTTTAAAGGATATTTGGGCTTTTGATTTCATTATTTTACATCATGAATCCGTCCCCATATGCATGCCAAAGGACATCCTGATCGTCCTTCAAATGACGAAGTTACGGAGGATTTTCGAAATTTTTGCAAATTTTCCATGCCTACCCCTTGTAGATTTTTTCGAAAAATTATTGTTTGTTTTTTTTATATATTCTTTATTTTTTTAATGACAATTGACAGTTATTTTTAAACGTATTTGTTAGGGCTATCGACCAGCCAATGGTTATCTAAATTGTTGTTGTAGTTTCTGAGATAAACGCATTTAAATTTTTGGACTGAAATTTATATCTCATCCCCAAAAGTATGCAAAAGTTTTTATTTTTTGGACTTGCAAATTTTTCGCTGCGGAGTCGAAAAAAATTGTAAGGAGTTGCTACAAAATTAGAAAATCATGAATATCTCGGGAACCAAAAGGACGATCAGAATGTCCTTTGTCCAGCTGATAGTCCTTGTTAAGACGAGTTGATTGCCACAGGACTCATCAGGATTGGCAAGGATATGGCCAAGATAGAGCATTTTTTCTCTCAGCAAAAAACTCCTTCTAACTCTGTTGTTTAAAGGATATTTGGGCTTTTGATTTCATTATGTTACATCATGAATCCGTCCCCATATGCATGCCAAAGGACATCCTGATCGTCCTTCAAATGACGAAGTTACGGAGGATTTTCGAAATTTTTGCAAATTTTCCATGCCTACCCCTTGTAGATTTTTTCGAAAAATTATTGTTTGTTTTTTTATATATTCTTTATTTTTTTAATGACAATTGACAGTTATTTTTAAACGTATTTGTTAGGGCTATCGACCAGCCAATGGTTATCTAAATTGTTGTTGTAGTTTCTGAGATAAACGCATTTTAATTTTTGGACTGAAATTTATATCTCATCCCCAAAAGTATGCAAAAGTTTTTAATTTTTGGACTTGCAAATTTTTTGCTGTGGAGTCGAAAAAAAATGTAAGGAGTCGCTACAAAATTGGAAAATCATGAATATCTCGGGAACCAAAAGGACGATCGGAATGTCCTTTGGCCAGCTGATAGTCCTTGTTAAGACGAGTTGATTGCCACAGGACTCATCAGGATTGGCAAGGATATGGCCAAGATAGAGCATGTTTTCTCTCAGCAAAAAACTCCTTCTAACTCTGTTGTTTAAAGGATATTTGGGCTTTTGATTTCATTATCGTACATCATGAATCCGTCCCCATATGCATGCCAAAGGACATCCTGATCGTCCTTCAAATGACGAAGTTACGGAGGATTTTCGAAATTTTTGCAAATTTTCCATGCCTACCCCTTGTAGATTTTTTCGAAAAATTATTGTTTGTTTTTTTTATATATTCTTTATTTTTTTAATGACAATTGACAGTTATTTTTAAACGTATTTGTTAGGGCTATCGACCAGCCAATGGTTATCTAAATTGTTGTTGTAGTTTCTGAGATAAACGCATTTTAATTTTTGGACTGAAATTTATATCTCATCCCCAAAAGTATGCAAAAGTTTTTAATTTTTGGACTTGCAAATTTTTTGCTGTGGAGTCGAAAAAAAATGTAAGGAGTCGCTACAAAATTGGAAAATCATGAATATCTCGGGAACCAAAAGGACGATCGGAATGTCCTTTGGCCAGCTGATAGTCCTTGTTAAGACGAGTTGATTGCCACAGGACTCATCAGGATTGGCAAGGATATGGCCAAGATAGAGCATGTTTTCTCTCAGCAAAAAACTCCTTCTAACTCTGTTGTTTAAAGGATATTTGGGCTTTTGATTTCATTATCGTACATCATGAATCCGTCCCCATATGCATGCCAAAGGACATCCTGATCGTCCTTCAAATGACGAAGTTACGGAGGATTTTCGAAATTTTTGCAAATTTTCCATGCCTACCCCTTGTAGATTTTTTCGAAAAATTATTGTTTGTTTTTTTTATATATTCTTTATTTTTTTAATGACAATTGACAGTTATTTTTAAACGTATTTGTTAGGGCTATCGACCAGCCAATGGTTATCTAAATTGTTGTTGTAGTTTCTGAGATAAACGCATTTAAATTTTTGGACTGAAATTTATATCTCATCCCCAAAAGTATGCAAAAGTTTTTATTTTTTGGACTTGCAAATTTTTCGCTGCGGAGTCGAAAAAAATTGTAAGGAGTTGCTACAAAATTAGAAAATCATGAATATCTCGGGAACCAAAAGGACGATCAGAATGTCCTTTGTCCAGCTGATAGTCCTTGTTAAGACGAGTTGATTGCCACAGGACTCATCAGGATTGGCAAGGATATGGCCAAGATAGAGCATTTTTTCTCTCAGCAAAAAACTCTTTCTAACTCTGTTGTTTAAAGGATATTTGGGCTTTTGATTTCATTATCGTACATCATGAATCCGTCCCCATATGCATGCCAAAGGACATCCTGATCGTCCTTCAAATGACGAAGTTACGGTGGATTTTCGAAATTTTTGCAAATTTTCCATGCCTACCCCTTGTAGATTTTTTCGAAAAATTATTGTTTGTTTTTTTTATATATTCTTTATTTTTTTAATGACAATTGACAGTTATTTTTAAACGTATTTGTTAGGGCTATCGACCGGCCAATGGCTATCTAAATTGTTGTTGTAGTTTCTGAGATAAACGCATTTAAATTTTTGGACTGAAATTTATATCTCATCCCCAAAAATATGCAAAAGTTTTTAATTTTTGGACTTGCAAATTTTTCGCTGCGGAGTCGAAAAAAATTGTAAGGAGTTGCTACAAAATTAGAAAATCATGAATATCTCGGGAACCAAAAGGACGATCAGAATGTCCTTTGTCCAGCTGATAGTCCTTGTTAAGACGAGTTGATTGCCACAGGACTCATCAGGATTGGCAAGGATATGGCCAAGATAGAGCATTTTTTCTCTCAGCAAAAAACTCCTTCTAACTCTGTTGTTTAAAGGATATTTGGGCTTTTGATTTCATTATGTTACATCATGAATCCGTCCCCATATGCATGCCAAAGGACATCCTGATCGTCCTTCAAATGACGAAGTTACGGAGGATTTTCGAAATTTTTGCAAATTTTCCATGCCTACCCCTTGTAGATTTTTTCGAAAAATTATTGTTTGTTTTTTTATATATTCTTTATTTTTTTAATGACAATTGACAGTTATTTTTAAACGTATTTGTTAGGGCTATCGACCAGCCAATGGTTATCTAAATTGTTGTTGTAGTTTCTGAGATAAACGCATTTTAATTTTTGGACTGAAATTTATATCTCATCCCCAAAAGTATGCAAAAGTTTTTAATTTTTGGACTTGCAAATTTTTTGCTGCGGAGTCGAAAATAAATGTAAGGAGTCGCTACAAAATTGGAAAATCATGAATATCTCGGGAACCAAAAGGACGATCGGAATGTCCTTTGGCCAGCTGATAGTCCTTGTTAAGACGAGTTGTTTACCACAGGACTCATCAGGATTGGCAAGGATATGGCCAAGATAGAGCATGTTTTCTCTCAGCAAAAAACTCCTTCTAACTCTGTTGTTTAAAGGATATTTGCGCTTTTGATTTCATTGTCTTACATCATGAATCCGTCCCCATATGCATGCCAAAGGACATCCTGATCGTCCTTCAAATGACGAAGTTACGGTGGATTTTCGAAATTTTTGCAAATTTTCCATGCCTACCCCTTGTAGATTTTTTCAAAAAATTATTGTTTGTTTTTTTTATATAGTCTTTATTTTTTTAATGACAATTGACAGTTATTTTTAAACGTATTTATTAAAGCTATCGACCGGCCAATGGTTATCTAAATTGTTGTTGTAGTTTATGAGATAAACGCATTTTAATTTTTGGGCTGAAATTTATATCTCATCCCCAAAAATATGCAAAAGTTTTTAATTTTTGGACTTGCAAATTTTTTGCTGTGGAGTCGAAAAAAAATGTAAGGAGTCGCTACAAAATTGGAAAATCATGAATATCTCGGGAACCAAAAGGACGATCGGAATGTCCTTTGGCCAGCTGATAGTCCTTGTTAAGACGAGTTGATTGCCACAGGACTCATCAGGATTGGCAAGGATATGGCCAAGATAGAGCATTTTTTCTCTCAGCAAAAAACTCTTTCTAACTCTGTTGTTTAAAGGATATTTGGGCTTTTGATTTCATTATCGTACATCATGAATCCGTCCCCATATGCATGCCAAAGGACATCCTGATCGTCCTTCAAATGACGAAGTTACGGTGGATTTTCGAAATTTTTGCAAATTTTCCATGCCTACCCCTTGTAGATTTTTTCGAAAAATTATTGTTTGTTTTTTTTATATATTCTTTATTTTTTTAATGACAATTGACAGTTATTTTTAAACGTATTTGTTAGGGCTATCGACCGGCCAATGGCTATCTAAATTGTTGTTGTAGTTTCTGAGATAAACGCATTTAAATTTTTGGACTGAAATTTATATCTCATCCCCAAAAGTATGCAAAAGTTTTTAATTTTTGGACTTGCACATTTTTCGCTGCGGAGTCGAAAAAAATTGTAAGGAGTCGCTACAAAATTGGAAAATCATGAATATCTCGGGAACCAAAAGGACGATCGGAATGTCTTTTGGCCAGCTGATATTCCTTGTTAAGACGAGTTGATTGCCACAGGACTCATCAGGATTGGCAAGGATATGGCCAAGATAGAGCATGTTTTCTCTCAGCAAAAAACTCCTTCTAACTCTGTTGTTTAAAGGATATTTGGGCTTTTGATTTCATTATGTTACATCATGAATCCGTCCCCATATGCATGCCAAAGGACATCCTGATCGTCCTTCAAATGACGAAGTTACGGTGGATTTTCGAAATTTTTGCAAATTTTCCATGCCTACCCCTTGTAGATTTTTTCAAAAAATTATTGTTTGTTTTTTTTATATAGTCTTTATTTTTTTAATGACAATTGACAGTTATTTTTAAACGTATTTATTAAAGCTATCGACCGGCCAATGGTTATCTAAATTGTTGTTGTAGTTTATGAGATAAACGCATTTAAATTTTTGGACTGAAATTTATATCTCATCCCCAAAAGTATGCAAAAGTTTTTAATTTTTGGACTTGCAAATTTTCCGCTGCGGAGTCGAAAAAAATTGTAAGGAGTCGCTACAAAATTAGAAAATCATGAATATCTCGGGAACCAAGAGGACGATCGGAATGTCCTTTGGCCAGCTGATAGTCCTTGTTAAGACGAGTTGATTGCCACAGGACTCATCAGGATTGGCAAGGATATGGCCAAGATAGAGCATGTTTTCTCTCAGCAAAAAACTCCTTCTAACTCTGTTGTTTAAAGGATATTTGGGCTTTTGATTTCATTATGTTACATCATGAATCCGTCCCCATATGCATGCCAAAGGACATCCTGATCGTCCTTCAAATGACGAAGTTACGGAGGATTTTCGAAATTTTTGCAAATTTTCCATGCCTACCCCTTGTAGATTTTTTCGAATAATTATTGTTTGTTTTTTTCATATATTCTTTATTTTTTTAATGACAATTGACAGTTATTTTTAAACGTATTTATTAAAGCTATCGACCGGCCAATGGTTATCTAAATTGTTGTTGTAGTTTATGAGATAAACGCATTTTAATTTTTGGACTGAAATTTATATCTCATCCCCAAAAATATGCAAAAGTTTTTAATTTTTGGACTTGCAAATTTTTTGCTGTGGAGTCGAAAAAAAATGTAAGGAGTCGCTACAAAATTGGAAAATCATGAATATCTCGGGAACCAAAACGACGATCGGAATGTCCTTTGGCCAGCTGATAGTCCTTGTTAAGACGAGTTGATTGCCACAGGACTCATCAGGATTGGCAAGGATATGGCCAAGATAGAGCATGTTTTCTCTCAGCACAAAACTCCTTCTAACTCTGTTGTTTAAAGGATATTTGCGCTTTTGATTTCATTGTCTTACATCATGAATCCGTCCCCATATGCATGCCAAAGGACATCCTGATCGTCCTTCAAATGACGAAGTTACGGTGGATTTTCGAAATTTTTGCAAATTTTCCATGCCTACCCCTTGTAGATTTTTTCAAAAAATTATTGTTTGTTTTTTTTATATAGTCTTTATTTTTTTAATGACAATTGACAGTTATTTTTAAACGTATTTATTAAAGCTATCGACCGGCCAATGGTTATCTAAATTGTTGTTGTAGTTTATGAGATAAACGCATTTTAATTTTTGGACTGAAATTTATATCTCATCCCCAAAAATATGCAAAAGTTTTTAATTTTTGGACTTGCAAATTTTTTGCTGTGGAGTCGAAAAAAAATGTAAGGAGTCGCTACAAAATTGGAAAATCATGAATATCTCGGGAACCAAAACGACGATCGGAATGTCCTTTGGCCAGCTGATAGTCCTTGTTAAGACGAGTTGATTGCCACAGGACTCATCAGGATTGGCAAGGATATGGCCAAGATAGAGCATTTTTTCTCTCAGCAAAAAACTCTTTCTAACTCTGTTGTTTAAAGGATATTTGGGCTTTTGATTTCATTGTCTTACATCATGAATCCGTCCCCATATGCATGCCAAAGGACATCCTGATCGTCCTTCAAATGACGAAGTTACGGTGGATTTTCGAAATTTTTGCAAATTTTCCATGCCTACCCCTTGTAGATTTTTTCGAAAAATTATTGTTTGTTTTTTTTATATATTCTTTATTTTTTTAAGGACAATTGACAGTTATTTTTAAACGTATTTGTTAGGGCTATCGACCGGCCAATGGTTATCTAAATTGTTGTTGTAGTTTATGAGATAAACGCATTTAAATTTTTGGACTGAAATTTACATCTCATCCCCAAAAGTATGCAAAAGTTTTTAATTTTTGGACTTGCAAATTTTCCGCTGCGGAGTCGAAAAAAATTGTAAGGAGTCGCTACAAAATTAGAAAATCATGAATATCTCGGGAACCAAGAGGACGATCGGAATGTCCAGCTGATAGTCCTTGTTAAGACGAGTTGATTGCCACAGGACTCATCAGGATTGGCAAGGATATGGCCAAGATAGAGCATGTTTTCTCTCAGCAAAAAACTCCTTCTAACTCTGTTGTTTAAAGGATATTTGGGCTTTTGATTTCATTATCGTACATCATGAATCCGTCCCCATATGCATGCCAAAGGACATCCTGATCGTCCTTCAAATGACGAAGTTACGAAGGATTTTCGAAATTTTTGCAAATTTCCCATGCCTACCCCTTGTAGATTTTTTCGAAAAATTATTGTTTGTTTTTTTTATATATTCTTTATTTTTTTAATGACAATTGACAGTTATTTTTAAACGTATTTGTTAAGGCTATCGACCAGCCAACGGTTATCTAAATTGTTGTTGTAGTTTCTGAGATAAACGCATTTAAATTTTTGGACTGAAATTTATATCTCATCCCCAAAAGTATGCAAAAGTTTTTAATATTTGGACTTGCAAATTTTCCGCTGCGGAGTCGAAAAAAATTTTAAGGAGTCGCTACAAAATTAGAAAATCATGAATATCTCGGGAACCAAAAGGACGATCGGAATGTCCTTTGGCCAGCTGATAGTCCTTGTTAAGACGAGTTGATTACCACAGGATTGTCCTTCAGTCCTTCAAATGACGAAGTTACGGTGTAGATTTTTTCGAAAAATTCTTGTTTGTTTTTTTTATATATTCGTTATTATACCCGTTACCCATAGGGTAGAAGGGTATTATGACTTAGTGCCAACAGAAAATGTATGTAACAGGCAGAAAGAGGCATCTCCGACCACATAAACTATATATATTCTTGATCAGCGTCAACATCCCAGACGATATAGCCATGTCCGTTTTGGGGACAGTACTCCTATAGGTCCTACGCAGATCAAATTTATTTCAAAAGTTGGATGTTACGCCCCTTTCCGCCCCCAAAAGCCTGTAAAAGCCGTAATAATACACCTAGAGCATTTTGGTATGCATAATAACAATTATATTCTCAATGATTCCTGTGAATTTGGTTGAGATTGAATGAAAAACAAGGAAGTTATTAAAGAATCAATTTTATATGCAAAATTCACTTGCAGCTGCCGGCGCTTTGTTTGTTTAGTTGACAGACAGACCATAACGGTGTTGTGGATTTTTACCCGCTTTTTTCAAATATGTACAAAAAAACAAGCTTTAGTATATTTGGTATATTTTTTGTTAAAATATCATTTATGTTTTTTGTTTTCTCTCGAAATGTGTTGCGGGTATCATACGGTCGAGCACTCTCGACTGTAGCTTTCTTACTTGTTTTTTTAATGACAACAATTTTCTACTTTTTAAACGAAAAGTTTTTGGCTGTAAAGAAGCCTAACTACGAACAGAAGGCTGCTGAGGCAGCCAACGCCAAACCCTGGTCATAACCACATAAATCTGGCTAACAATGGATTGCTGGATCAACTTGTAGAGCCTGTGTCTTATGACGGAGCATCCAATGCCACTGATTGTGAATCTTCTGACTCCAGTGACGTGGACTCTTCTGACGGCTCTTCCTCGAATGATTCCGATGAGGAAACCGACTAGCACCAAAAAAAAAACGGGCTAAACTCTCCTCAGAGTAAGAGCCAATCCAGAGACGAAGGATATGAATCTCACTAACAGCAAACAACATTCGTATAGTCTCTAACAACTAATTAACTGGTAAATAATACAATTTTAAAACTTCACACTTTTCTTATTTCATTGAATTCGTTCCTAATTCCAATTTATAATAATAGCCATCCACTCTGTAAATAATATACATTTATTTACATATAGTCGATTTAAAGACTCAATAGAGTAATACATTTCAACAAATTGTAATTAAAAGTCGACAAAAAAATCGCAATGATGTTTACTGTTTGCAATCTTGTTTAGTTTCCTCCATTTCATAATTCCAATTTCTGGAAGAAGCACTAACTGCAGTGTTAATAAAGTTTTGTTCTTATATAATATTTGCAACAGAAAGAAGGGGCAAGTCGAGTCGATAAAATATATAATATGTATTCAATATATTTATTATGCAATAAAATAGTATTAAAAACGAAAGCCAAACCCTTAAGAAGTATAGGTAATAACCGAGAACTTTCGTATTTGAATGTCAATAGAAAATATTTCAGAAATTTCATTCACTTCTAGGTGTAAAAATGAGCTGCGAATTGAATTTATACAGCATTTTTTCTACTTACCATATTTTGAATAACATTTTCAAATTGCTTTCAACAACAACTCATAAAGATAAAGCACAACTTTTAAGGAGTTCTATTAAATTCATAAAGCATTGATGCATTGATGACCAGCGAGGAGAACTAACAAGATTTCATTGATCCAGCTCAAGTGTATTTGCAAAATGCCATACTTGCAGTATAATTGAGGGATAATTGTTGAGATGATGCTGAAGCAACTTATTATCAATAAGCTGGCTGCAGCTTTAAAAGCAGCACTTGCAACACAATGGGTTAAAGCCCCGGCGCTAAGACTGCGACTGCGACTGCGACTGAGACTGGAACAGTGCTCATCTCAGTTGAGTTGCGTTGAGCTGAGTTGAGCTGAGCTCTGTTCAGTTGCAAGGACCCATTCAGCAGGACAGCATTCACATTCACGAATTTTTGTCATATTGCAAAGTGCGCTGAAGCGTGCCGCATTCAGAGAATGCTCTGCCATCAGGCAGCAGCAAGCTGTGGATGGGAGCAGTATAAGTGGCATGTAGCAAGTAGAAGAAACACACATTCAGAGCTAAGGAGCGCAGTTGTCCTCGTGGTTATAACTGCTCTCGTTTGTCCTTTGGTCCTTTGTCGTTTCTCGTTTGTCGCTTGTCGTTTGTCGGTTGTCGTTTGTCGGTTGTCGCCTGTCGCCGTTGCCTCAACTCAACGATCTGTCAACGTCAACGGTGCGTATGATAAATTTTTATTGTGCAGCGCTCGCTGCCCTTTGCCGTAGCTCAAGCAGCTTACGCTTCAGCAGCTCTCGTCATTCACCACACGCGCCAACAACAAGGAATAAATAAATAAAATGGGGGGAGCAAATAATATTTAATGAAAATGCTAGAGAGCACAAAACGCTCTCCAAACGTAGCTAATTACGCATGCGGCTTTATCATTTATTGTCATAACAACAATCTGTACTTACAGCAGCTGCAAAAAGCAGGGAAAAAGCTGAAGCTTTTCGCTTACAGCTTACAGTGGGGATTATGCGCACTCTGCAGCGCCTTTGCCCCTCTGCCCGACCTCCTCTGACTTACACTTATTTATCACATAACCAGCAAGAACAACTCGACAAGAGCAGCTCAGCAGCCCAGTTCAGCGCTGACTGCAATAAATAAAATTTTCCCTGCAATTTTCCTGCTCAAATTAATAGCACAATGCACACAATGCGCAACTTTTTAACATGCGCCAACATTTTTTACAATTTTCCATTCCACTTTCGCAACGCGCGGTGCAAATAAATTTCAGCAGAAAAATATTACCTCGACTTACACTGCTTATAAGCATAAACATTTAAAACTCAGTTTGCCAACCAACAAATGTTCATGAAAATAACATTATTTTAAAGCGAAACAATCTAACAAATCTGCTGCTCTACTTTGCTAATGCTGAACTATTAAAATTATAACCCAAAATAAACACACAACATCTGTTTTAACTACACCTACTTTAATATTTTGCTAGCAGAGCTGCTCTTAAATATTGAAATGCAAATTATAATTCCGTTGCGATACCATAATGCCATGCTCGAGTTGCAGCTGCAATCGGTCGCAAGGGTTGCACATTAAATTGATAAGCCTCGGCTCTGCCACTGTTCGAGAGTCTGCGGCAATTAGCCCAGCAACTGGCAACAAGGGCACAGTGGAAAACAGAGCCAGAGACATAGAGAGATAACGAGAAAGAGGGATAGCGAAGAGGAGTGCTCTGGAAGCTGGCAACGGCGAATCTGAGCTGCTGTTTAAATTGCCAGGTAATTAACCGTCGTTGTCACCTTGCTCGCTGCCAAGGTAACAGAAATCCGCTCCTCGTCGTTTACCTGCTGCGAAAATAAATTCATGCCTGTATCGCATTAAAGCTGAAATGGCAGCAGCAACAAACTGGGCTAAAAGTGTGTGTGTGTGCGTGTGCGAGTATGTGTGTGAGTGTGGGGCAACATGCTGCCAAACAAAAAGTTTAAATTAGGCGTAAAATAGCAAAACTCTCCCATGCTTACACTTCTCCTCTGCCACTCTCAGCAGCTACTCCGTTTTGGGTCCAGAGCGATGGGCAAAGTTTTTGCGTGGAAATCGCGTAAAAAAAACATTAAAAATGTATTTTGCGATTGCAAATTCCGTAAGTGACAAACAATTTATTAGTTAAACAAAATGATTAATGACGAAATTCATTTGTTTGCATGCTCCTGTCAAATCCAACAGACTCTTCAACAGGCACTTTACCAATACAACATCCGTACTCCCCAAGCGTATCCAAATTTAGCAGACATTTCATTGACATGGTGAATATTTGATATGCAGTCGACAGCTGGGCAGAGTTGCGACTTGCTAAAAGTCCTCTGAGGCTCTGACAACTCGTAGCGTCAGTGCTGCCAACTTAATTTACTGGCAGTTTGAATAAATTCGAGATTGTAATTATTATAATCACTAACCAAAGAACACATACATAGATGATGATTTCACTTGAAACCGCATTATTGGCACCCCAAGCGAATAAAACATCCGCTGCGTGCAAGTTATCACCCAGCTCGCCAAGTCTCTCTTATTCAAAATATAAACAATAAACAAATTGCTAATTGACTCGCTTGGCGATATTAGATTTAAAGCCAGCTCAGCTAAAATCTCTAAGTGGCGCAGCTGCAGCACTTAACGTAAACAACACTTAAAGAATACGATTGCGCATTTTCCAAATAACGTAAACACAGCCTTTGCTGCGCAACTCCTTCTATAAACATAAACATAATCGAATTTCACAATAGAGCTTTCGATCGCGTCAGCCGCCCTTTGCGAGCTTTCTAGAAAGAAGCTTTTTCATAATGTAGCTGCCTTGCAGCATAAGATACAATTGTACTTCTAATTCTAATCTCGGCTTCATAATAAACGGATGTGTTGAGCTCCGCTAAATAAAAATTATTTTTTTCAATACTGTACAACAGCATTGATTAATTGGCGCCCAACGTGGGGCACGCGTGTAAAAACACTAACAAGAATTATTATTGTAAAAATCCTAACAACAAATAGGATAGTGAACCAATATAATTCTAAATAAAGTGATCGCGAAAAAGCATACGTAGTGATACCGAGACGTAACACAGTTACGCGAATTGTAGTGATACTGAGACGTAACACAGTTACGCAAATTTAAAAACAAATTACAAACGCAACACATATAATAAAAAGTTGCAAGTGTACAAAGTTATTGTGAGTGAACTAAACAAAGCACATGACAAAGTAAATAAACATCAACAAACACAAAGTGCTTGAGATACTACTGTGCTCAAAGATCAAATTGAAGTGGTATAAACCAGAATCATCTATAAACCAAATATTTTAAAATCCAAAAAAATCAAGAAGGAAGACATTCGGTCAAACCAAAGAAGGAAGACAAAAGTCCAAAAAACCCAAGAAGGAAGACAACGCAAAGCGACCAGAAGGAAGACGTGAGCCATCAATAAACTATTAATATTTTCTATATTTGTATATACCTATATTTACTAATAATATTAAATTGTTAAAACTGGATGCATTAATCGAAAAATTTGAAAGGCTCAAAATGGCACAAAACAATAATAATAACTTAACAGCAGACCTTGTAGCTCAGTTGATAGCAACACAGACAAGGGCACTTCAAGACCAAATTACACAATTAAAGGATCAATTAACATCCAGTACTAGTACAGTTACAGAGTTTAAACCAACCGAAATTAATGAATTAATTAGTTGTAGCGAGACTTTTGATGTAATTAAATCAGTTCCAGAATTCACTGGAAACTTCAATCATTATGTTAGCTGGCGTGAAGCAGCATGCGGCGCTATGCGAATGTACAAAGATGGAAGTAGGAAGTACGTAGGCGCGTTAACTATACTCCGGAACAAAGTAACAGGAAAGGCAAACGATACCCTTACCAACCATGGTACGGTATTAAACCTCGAAGCTATACTAGCAAGATTAGACTTTGCATATAGCGATAGACGACCCATTTACATTATTGAACAAGAACTTAGTGTCTTGCGACAAGGCAAAATGTCCGTTCTTGAATATTACAATCTCGTTAACAAAAAACTAACACTATTAATAAACAAAACAATAATGACATATGGTGATGAAGTAAAAGTAATTTCGGAAATGAACAAAAAGAATAGAGATAACGCATTGCGAATCTTTATAACAGGCTTAAACGGTTCATTAGCAGACATATTATTCTCAATAAAACCAGAAAACTTACCTCATGCTTTGGCTAAAGCCCAGGAGCTTGAAGCCAATTACCAAAGAGCAAATTTTGCCTATCATCACTTCTCTAATAACATGCAAAATACTAATACTACACAGAACACTAATAGTAACTTCAAGAATCAGCAAAAGAAAGCTGAAGTTCCAAATAATAACAATAAATATGACAATACTAATAATTTGCGATTTAATCAAGTTCCGGTTAATCCCAATCAACATTTTAATCGTAATAATCAAACAGTACCAGAGCCAATGGAAATAGATCCATCAATTCAAATTCAAAACAGGCCACCTTATCAAGGTAACGCTCAGGCAAACAAACGAGATCATTCTGTTTCTATGCAACAACCAAATAAAGTAATGCGCGTTAACAATATCCAAGAAGATCATTTTTTAGATCAAGAGGGGGACATCTCCCATACGTCTACAGAATAGACAAAAAGTTAAATAAAAAATTTAAAGTATTAATAGACACAGGCGCTACTGCGTGTTACATTAAGAAAGGTACTTATAATGATGCACAAGAATTAGTAATTAAGAAAAGAGTTAAAACTATACATGGTTACAGTATAATTACACATTTTAGTAATGTAAGTATTTTTGATAAGAACTATAGATTCTATGAAATTGAGAATCTAGGAGCAGACTTGCTAGTCGGATATAATCTGCTAAAAAGTATCAAAGCAGTAATCGACCTTGCAAATGGAACTCTGCAATATAACAATAAAATTGAAAAGCTAATTTGCGAACAATCCAATGAAGTTACAGCAGAAAACATACAAAGCTCTGATGAGTCTTCTGCTGTGGTTTCCTATTTGAAACAACAAAAAGAAATAAGTACAAATCTGTCCTTATTCCAAGTTTCCGAAAATGAATCATCGTCAAGTGAAGCTACTAGCCAACCCAAGGTAAAACGAAAGAAAAAAGTTAAAAAGAGCAGGCGCCTTAAAACGTCAGTATCCTCTGAAACAAATTCTACGTATTCTTCGTTGTGCAAATTGAATCATATAATTGACGAGACAGAAAATTTAAATGTTCTTGAAAAACAAGTTGTTCAAGAAATACAATCAAAGCATTCACAGATCCAAACATGTCTTCCCTTTAGAACAGATGTCAAAGGAGAAATTAGAACGTTGGATGATAATGCAATTTATAGTAAACAATACCCTTATCCGCATTCGGTTAACAATTTTGTTAACCAGGAAATAAAAAGGTTATTGAATGAAAACATTATAAGGCCTAGCAGAAGTCCTTTCAATTCTCCCGTATGGGTAGTAGGCAAAAAAGGCTTTAACGAAGATGGTACTCAAAAACATCGGTTAGTTATTGATTTTAAAAAACTAAACGATAACACAATTCCGGATAGGTATCCGATGCCAGACCCAACAGTAATTTTATCAAATTTAGGAAAAGCACGATTCTTCTCAACAATAGATTTAGAATCAGGCTTTCATCAAATTCTAATGAAAGATGAGGACATTGAGAAAACAGCTTTCTCTATTAACAATGGAAAATATGAATTTCTTCGCTTACCATTTGGATTAGCGAACGCCCCAAGAATTTTCCAAAGAGCCATGGACAATATACTGCGGGAAAAAATTGGTAAAACTTGTCATATCTACGTGGATGACATAATAGTTTTCTCAGAAACCGCAGAACAACACTTCGATGATTTAAAGGAAATTATTGAAATATTATTTAATGCAAACATGAAAATATCTCTTGAAAAATCAAAATTCTTCAGGAAGGAAACTGAATTTCTAGGATATATGGTATCCCACAATATTATAAAAACTGACCCACAAAAGATAAAAGCCATTGTGGATTACCCTCTTCCTATTAATTTAAGAGAATTACGAGGATTCCTTGGCCTAACCGGATATTACAGAAAGTTTGTAAACAACTATGCTAAAATAGCTAAGCCATTGACAAAATACTTACAAGGACATAACGGTATGGTTTCAAAACATATGTCGAAAAAAACAGAAATAATATTTGATGAAGAGGCAACCTTAGCTTTTGAAAATTTGAAATCACAATTAGCTGCAAAAATAGAACTTACACAACCAGATTATTCTAAGAAGTTTGTTCTAACAACAGATGCATCCGATGTAGCAATAGGAGCTGTACTTTCACAAGACAACAAACCAATTACATTTGTTTCCAAAACATTAAATAAAACAGAAAGAAATTATGCCACTAATGAAAGGGAGCTTTATGCCATAGTTTGGGCATTAAAAAATCTCAGAAATTATTTATATGGAGTCACAAATTTAGAAATTCATACAGATCATCAACCACTTTCATTCGCAGTTTCTGCACGAAACCCAAACTCAAAAATGAAAAGATGGCATGCTTTTATAGAAGAATTTTCTCCAAAAATTTTTTACAAACCGGGCTCAACTAATGTTGTTGCAGATGCTCTATCAAGAGTAATAATCAATAATATTACTAACACAGATAATGAAGAAGAAATCTCATCCGATAACGAAACAATACATTCTGCTGAAAGTAGCTATGAAACAGTAATCCATGAAACTAACAAACCATTAAATCAATTCAAACAACAACTTCTTATTTCAAAAAATAAATTCACAATTCACGAAAAATATGATGTATTTAACAAAACAAGACATATTATAGAATATGACACAGTTGAAAATTTAATAATAATTTTAAAAGAATTTCTTCAACCCAATCTCACTACAGGTATTCATTGTTCTCCTGAAGATTTATATGAAATCCAAAGCCCAATAAAAAATACTTTTACAAATAAGTTTCTTTATACCAAAAAATTTTCTCAAGACATTGTTAATAAGGAAGATCAAGAAATTATTATAGAGGAAACACATGCTCGTGCTCATAGAGGGTTTGACGAGAATCTTAAACAAATTCTTAGATACTATTATTGGCCAACTTTATACAAGAAACTCAAACAACATATACGCTATTGCGAGATTTGTAATAAAAATAAATATAACAGACATCCAAAATTAATACCCATATCTAAAGCACCTATTCCAGAAAAAGAAGGCGAACAATTACACATAGATATTTTTTACGCTGAAAAACTTATTTTCATTACCTGTATTGACGCATACTCAAAGTTTTTAGTTATAAAACAGATTGATAATAAATTAAATATGGAAAATAAAGTTTTAGAAATTATTCAAACATTCCCATTTGCAAAATCCATTATGATGGACAATGAACCAAGTTTTTCGTCAGCACAATTTAAATCTTCAATGAATCGCGCAGGCTTAACTATTTACTTTGCAGATCCTAGACACAGTGTAACAAATGGACAAGTTGAAAGAGTTCACTCGACTTTAATTGAAATTTCTCGTTGCATTCAAGAAGAGTATAAAATAATGGACTATTCAGAAGTCATATATCGAGCAGCTAAAGAATATAACAATACAATTCAATCAACTACACAACAAAAACCTTGCGATGTATTATTTAATAGAATAGAACATGAACATTTACCAGACCAGCTAAAAACTGCACAAGCCAAAATGTTAGAGTATCATAATGAAAAGAGATCACCTAAAGATTATCATGTTGGTGAAGTCATTTATGAGAAAAACTACGGTGAAAGAAATAAACTGCGACCCAGATATAAAAAGCAGGTAGTTAAGGAAGACTTGGGAAACAAAGTAAAAATTAATAACAGAGATCGGATAATTCATAAGGACAACATTAAATTCTAAAAAAAACAAAAAAATATTTTTATATACATTTTTTTATATATTTTTTTATATAATTTTTTATATATATTTACTTTAACATTTTTTATATATATTTTTTTATATACTTTTTATTCAGCATGTACGTGCTATTCAATTTATTCATTTTACTTCCAATTTGTGGTTCTGAAATTGTCAATTATTCAAATGACGACTACGTCTTACTCGAGGATACAGACAATCTTTTATTATATGAAACCTACGGCGAAGTTTTTCACGTTACTAATTTAAGTTTTTATAACGATATTTTTGAAAAAGAGCTGACATTTTTTAATAACAAAAACAATAGTATTGATTGGGAAATAACCATGGAACTCAATTTAATCAAAACACTACTTTCTCAACTAACACCGCACAAAATTATTAAACGAGGTATCAATGAGCTAGGCACAATTTTTAAATGGATCACAGGCACACCAGATCATGATGACATGATAACCATACAAACTAAAATTAACGATCTAGTAGAAAACAATAATAAACAAAATAAAATTAACTCTGCACTTTTTAATGAAATAACTAAAGTAACAGAAATTCTAAAAGATATTAAATTCAACAAGGAATTATTATTAAAAAAGTATCGACTTAAACTACTGTCAGTTGACCTACAAGATCTGCTCGACACTATTACATTCTCAAAAGCCAAAATATTAAATCCTAAAATTTTAAATAAAGAAGACATGACAAAAATATTCAATCACGAAAAATTAAATATCACATTAATTGACCTTTTAGATGTTTCATCTTTTTCAATTGTATCATTTAAAGGATTAATTATAGTTTTTATAAAATACCCATATATTAATTATAGCTGTAAGTTATACCATGCTAAAGCCATATCACAAAAAGACGGAAAATTAATTGCAAACAATAAAGTTGCTAAATGTAATAACACGTTTTATCCCATTGAAAATTTTAAAAGAGAAATTTATAATAGCTTTGCACAAATTATTTTTGATTCAAATTGCTTCATAAATCTCTTAAACAAAAAATTTACAAGTTGTACTAAAATAACTGAAAAAAATAGACCAATCGATATAATAACAGATGGCGCTATTCTAGTGTCAGGCACAAACTGTATTAATGATACATGGTTTACAGGAACTTATCTTGTTACCTTCAAAAACACTGTAATCATAAACAACATAACCTATACTAACGAAAGAGAAAAAATTCTAGATTATGTAAAACACAATAAATTCACGAATTACTTAATTACTGATTATCAGCCAACAAATATTACAGAGCTTCAAATGGAAAATACAAATATTTTGTCTAAAATTATTATTAACCTAGAGAATAATCATTCAAAATTTACATTTTTATTATTCTTAATAATTTTAATTTTCATTATGATAAAGCTTCTAAAATATTATCCCGCATATTTAAATCCATTGAATTTAATAACATCATCAATTCCAAACACGCGAAATCAAGAAATAGATACCGATATGCTAAACAGATTAAATCAACAAATTGAACTTTTGCTACGAAACCATTAAGTATCGGGACGATCCTTCTTAAGAAAGGGGGGAGTTATCACCCAGCTCGCCAAGTCTCTCTTATTCAAAATATAAACAATAAACAAATTGCTAATTGACTCGCTTGGCGATATTAGATTTAAAGCCAGCTCAGCTAAAATCTCTAAGTGGCGCAGCTGCAGCACTTAACGTAAACAACACTTAAAGAATACGATTGCGCATTTTCCAAATAACGTAAACACAGCCTTTGCTGCGCAACTCCTTCTATAAACATAAACATAATCGAATTTCACAATAGAGCTTTCGATCGCGTCAGCCGCCCTTTGCGAGCTTTCTAGAAAGAAGCTTTTTCATAATGTAGCTGCCTTGCAGCATAAGATACAATTGTACTTCTAATTCTAATCTCGGCTTCATAATAAACGGATGTGTTGAGCTCCGCTAAATAAAAATTATTTTTTTCAATACTGTACAACAGCATTGATTAATTTGCACAGCTGATTTCGAATTTCGAACATCGGAAGCAGTGCACAGCGAACAGCATCGAATTTTCTTCAGTCGCGGATCGACTGCGGAACGATGAGCACGGGTGCATTTCGTTGCGCTGTGCTATCGTTTCTATGTATGCGTGCGTGTAGGTACACGTTGGCGCATATGAGTATGCGTATGCGTGTGAAGTTTTGCAACTGCGCGACAAGCGGCTAGCGCAAACCGTTTTTGTTCTTTCGAGACGAAAGTCTTGAGAACGAAGATGACTTTTGTTGCTCGTGTAATACTAGGTTGCAACTTAGCGAACTATTTACAAGGGTTGATGGTTGGCCTGATTTGCATTTGATTGGGGGTACGATCCCCGAAGATTGTCATTATTATAATTACTATTCATTTAATTTTTTATATACTGTTTTATAAATTTTGTTAAATCTTAACCAATTTTAATTATAATGTGATAAAAAGTTTAGATTTTGAAATATCTAATAGTTAATTATGTTTCAAATAATATTTTTTTAATTCAATTTAATTTGATAGTGCCTTAACTGTTATTTTGCAACTAAATATAAGCATACATTTTAATTAATGTTTATTAAGAATACTTTTTAAGAACTTTAAAAGAAATGTTTTAATAACTTAATAAAAACACATATGTACATACATATATGTAATTATTTCATAAAATGGAAATAACACAATAATAATTATTGTTATTCGAATTTATGTATCAAAGAAATGCAAAATAACGTATTAAAAAATACATACTAAATACTAATATACCGATAAATACCTATACATTGTAATAACAAATATTATATTATTATTTCATTAATGGTGTTATTAACGAATTTGTCTAATTTTCTTCAAAAAGTATTGATTTTTAATTTAACTCGATACGTGAGTTACTTTTGAGTTACTAATAAACATAATTTAAAATTTAAGGTAAAATTATCATAATTAAAATTTGTTAAAATATAAATTCAAAGAGGCTACTGTTCAAATAATATTCAAAAATATAAACAAAATAATAATTAATGACAATTTTCCCGGGGATCGTACCCCCAATCAAATGCAATTCAGACCAACACTCTACTATCAGAGCCAACGCAATCCTTGTAAAAAGTTCGCTAAGTTGCAAGCTAGTATGTCACGAGCAACAAAAGTCATCTTCGTTCTCAAGACTTTCGTCTCGGAAGAACAAAAACGGTTTGCGCTAGCCGCTTGTCGCGCAGTTGCAAAACTTCACACGCATACGCATACGCGCCAATGTGTACATACACGCACGCATACATAGAAACGATAGCACAGCGCAACGAAATGCACCCGTGCTCATCGTTCCGCAGTCGATCCGCGACTGAAGAAAATTCGATGCTGTTCGCTGTGCACTGCTTCCGATGTTCGAAATTCGAAATCAGCTGTGCACGCAGCGGATGTTTTATTCGCTTGGGGTGCCAATAATGCGGTTTCAAGTGAAATCACTTTTTTAATGGCAACTAAAAGAAGTCCATAATATACAATTATTTAAAAAGAAAAAGTAAAAATTACAATAGTAATTCACAATAAAAAAAGTGTTGATTATCACCGATAAATTTAACAGTATTTAAATGCCAATAGGATATAATCCTGAAATTTCCCCCACCTCTAGTCGATGCCTCAAAACTAAGCTGCGACCATCTCTAACCACAATTATAGATTTTCACAACGACGTGACACACATTTTTGCTTGAGCTGTTCAATATTTATCTTTTAAGTAAAAATATGGACAATGATAACTTGGAAAATGAGCCGCTGCTCAGCGAAGAAGAGCGTGACAACTTGGTGGTCACTTCCGAAGCGATGCGACAAATCGCTCAAGAAATAGATGACATGCCAGCGCCAAGTGGCTACGAAGAGCACTGCCGCCGCATAGCCGAGGAGAAAGCAGTCCGCAAGGAGATCCGTGAAATGACCGAGCGCGTGAACGCTCTGAAGGAGAGAACAATGGATATGGAATCGTTGAATCGGACCGTTGTGCAGGTGTGCGAGGCAAATGATGGAGAGGCGACAATGGCCGAAGTGATGGAGAATCGGCCAACAACCGACATGTCTCAATATCTGTTCGCCTCGCTGAAGTTGGGTAGCGAGAAGAAAGTTGAGCTCGTCGGACAGAGGGGACAATTACTTGAAGCCCACGAGCTGACCGTGAAGCTGAATTCACAGTCGGAAGAAAACTGAGAAGAGCAATATTTTTTTTTTATTGAATTTATTCACAACAACACATTTGCTAGTCACATTTTTAATAAAATGTTAAACGTTAAATGTTTGTACCAAAAATTTCAGCATGTTCTGTCCAACGACATGATTAATGACGAAATTTATTTGTTTTCATGTTCCTGTCAAATTAAACAGACATTTCAACAGCCACTTTATTTAGCCGGCATGTCATTGAATATTAAATATTTATATGCACGAGACAGCGCGGCAGAGTTGCGACTTCACAGAAGCCTTCAGACGCTCTGACAACTCGTTGCGCCAGTACTGCCAACTTAATTAAACTTTGCCATACTGTTAGCTTATTATATATTCGCAGAATTAATAGCAGCGTCATTGTAGTAGAATTGCCACATTTTTGGCTTTCTTGGTTTGCTTGACAATACAACCGTGTTTGGCACACGCACTCTGTATTTTATAGAATGTTTTGGTAAATCTCATAATTGTTTCGTATTGTCTCAAAATGGGAAGCGGGTTTGTTACAGTCAAGGACTTTCGCCTGCAGGTTTCCCATTTGAATTTTATTGTCACAAAAAATGATTATCTCTCTTATAGACTCTAAGATCTAGACATTCATACGGCCAAAATCGACTTGCTAAATAAGAATGTATATTCATATTTCTTTTTTGTTGACAGCGAATGAGTCGAGTATAAAGAACAATATTTCTTTGGCTGGTAGGTACTCGAATAAATCAGTGGTTTTATATCTAAGATATATTCGTAGATTTAATGTGCACATTGCACTAGGAAAAAAAGTTAAGTCATCACCAATCATAGAATAGTTGGCACCAACCCACGTACTGTTGAAGGGGCATTATCCGCAATTTTCACGCCCACCAAAATCCAGTCAGCAACGCCTTAATCTCTAAGCCGACCATGCTGAGAAATAACAGGCAGACAGAACGAATCAGCAGCCAGAGCAAGTACTAGATGTGTTCTCTCCTAGGCCAGACCAGATTTATACACTAGAATTGATATTAAATTTAATTTTTCGCAATTTTTGCAAACTTTCGTTAAGCTAGCAAAATGTCCATATGCCAACATTACGCTAACAATAATTTGGCCATGTTAGAATTCAGCATCAAAGTATTAGGCGAACTGATATCATTGTACCGTTGTAGCACTCTCCCATGTTTTCAATCTCGACATAGTCATAAGTCTAGACTCTACATTACAGAGTGTAGTATTGTCAGTCGGGAGGTCAGAATTAAAATTTTAAAATTACATTTATATAGTATGTTTAATATTTGTTTTTAAAATTAAGTTCGAAGCAGCAAAGGCGTTATTTATCAAATTTGTATTGGACAAAGTTTCGTGTTCAAAATGGTGGCTTTAAGTAAGATGGATGGACCGATGTTCAAAGTGTTATATGTGTATTTCATTATTTTGCAAATATTGAAATTCAAACGAAGCGATATACATATTCTTCGCTCCGGGAAAGTCTTACAAAATGTTCCATGTATGCAACGGAAGGTTGCCATCATTGAAAATATTATTTTGTATATTTTGAATTGTTATTTTGCTTTAAGAACTTATCGAGGTCATAAAAGCCAACATCATCAATTAAAGGAGGCGAGTTGTTGTATTAATTCTTCTCAGGTGTTGTCCCATTCTCTACTGACAAAATGTGGTTGGCTTGTTTAAACATGTTTACAACACAGAATGTCGCTGTCTTTGACAAGTCGGCGTTGCCACTTTATGGACTCGACAACGGCAACAGCGAATGGCCATGACAACCGTTGGCCAAGTGTCCTTGTTTTTGGCAACGCGGCGTTGCCACCATGTCGAGTTTACTAAAATGTCGCACAGCCTTAACATTCAGCTACGCTGTTCAACATTTCAAATCCTAAGCAGGGCGTACACGTGAGCGTGAGATGGAGCGTGGGCGTGGCAATGAGCGCTGTGCTATGACACCTTCGGGGTGTCGCAATGGGACAACGTAAAAAAAAGAAGAAAGGAAAAAACTATGAAAGCTTTCACGTTGATCCCCGAAGCAGCATTGGCCGCAAGGGCACAAGGTGCAAATACAACGACGCCTCGTGACCAGACTAACCACAAGTTATTGCTGTCTTCCTGCCCCATGCTGCCTGCCACAACCGCCGGCTCACCCTCGGGAGTTGAAAGCGAGTGCAACATTTTTGGTGGGCGCTAAGCTTCCATGGAATATTTAATTAAGGGACGCCACTGGAGGAGTTGCCGTCTGCCGTCTACCGTCTGCCGTCTGCTACGGTGAGGCCGAAGCTGCGCCCGTCGAGTCGAGGCTGTAGCTGAAACTGATGTTTTGTGGTGCCCAGGAGACCGTTGGCAAAGGGATTAAAGTTGGAGGCAGGCGACTGTCCAGAGCTTAGCAACACCAACAACACACGTTGTAGCCATAGCTGCCAGTTGGCGTTGGATCAATAAATGCCAGGTGGCCTGGTGGCCAGCTAGCGAGGATGGCAACAGGAAAGTGCAGACACAGTTGCAGCCAAACGGCAATTGGAAATTGGCAGCAGTGGAAACGGAAACGGAAGCGGAAGCGGAAACAGAAACGGAAGTACAGTCGCGACCAGCATGGTTAGCATTTGCAAAGCGCGTCATTAAATCTATTTAAATAAGTAATGCAATTCACTTGCAGCCGCCCAAGAAGAAGCTCTCCAAGAAGGAGAAGGCACGCCTCGAGGCCGAGCAGGCCGAGCTGCTGCGCATCGAAATGGAGAAGGAGAAGTAAGTGACGGACTTATGCATGTATATTTATATAGTCCATATATATATATTCTCGCTTCACCCCCACGCCAGGCTGAAGAAGCTGGAGGAGGCGCGGCAGCGCAAAAAGCTGGAAATGGAGCAGGCCAAGCATCGCCAGCAGCAGGAGGTGGCCGAGAATCGCTTGCGACGTGGCCAGCTCAAGGATAGCACGCGTTTCTTTGATGCCGTCCACACCACCATCGAAGCCATCAAGGCGGGCGAGCGACACGAGCGCGACTGGGACAAGTTTATGCGCTGCAACGGGCTGCCAAATGCGGCGAGTGCCAGCGACTTGCGCAAATACATCCATCAGTGGCACGCGGACATCGCGCGGCGTCAGAGCGAGGCACGCAATTGGCTGCTGCGCACCGACGAGCGGACGCTGCTCACCCAGGACGCCCATGTCTCGGATCTGACGCGAGCTTCGCTGCGTCAGCAGCAGGGCAACCTGGGCGACGTCTATGCGCAGCGCATCAAGGAAGTGCTCGGCGTGAGTTCAGGCATATTTCGCTTAGTCGCCACTTGTATTTAGTAGTAAAATGAACTTGGCATTGTGAAAAGCACTCACTAAAAATGTTAAGCCCCGCAAAATGAGTTCACCCCATTGAACGTATTGTAGCCTAACGGCCACACTGTACTTAGTTGCAAAATTCACTTAGCAGCATAAGTAACACACTAAAAATGAGAGAAAAAAAAAAACATTATGTACGTAATATTATATCATAGGCATCACCAAAACGTTTTTTATCTAAATAGCCACACATAGCAGCATAATAATCACACACACTAAACAAGGAATATTTTTAAAATAATTTTAATTTCACAATATAATATTATGTTGCTTCACGGTCACCCTATATTAAGTAGCAAAATTCACTTGGCATCATCAAAATTACACACACTACAAAGTAAATAATTAAAAAATACAAAATTGATGAAAAAATAGTAAGCACAAGCACCATAAGAAACAAAAACACTAAAAAACAAATGCAAAAGTAAATTTTGAAAAAAATTTGGTAGTCACATGCGTCAAAAGAAATATTAGAACGAATTCACTGCAAAATGACGATACTTCGCTTAACGGCAAACTTTGTCGCTCGCAGTTGTGGCCGATAAGCGAGATTTAGACACACAGAGAGTCTACAACTTGTAACAACACACAGATACTCAACGAGCTGGACGAATCGCTGCTGTACACAAAGGAGCGCTCGGCACACATGGCCATTGATTTGGCTAAACTGAAGACTGAGATGCGTGTGTTTCTCAAGCAGCATCTCGACGAGTTCACCCACAAGACAATGTCGCACATTGAACGTGACATGGAGTAAGTTCGTCATGCAGAGTTCTCACTCTATCGCTCTCTCTCTCTCTATTCCCTTTCTCGTTCTACTGCAGAATCGATAGACCTGGCGTCTCGAAGCACATATACAGCTCCGATGTGTTTCAGAGTTTCATCTGGACCTTCTCCAAGGATGCCCAAATGTGCGCAACGAAACCCAATTAATCGCCTAATCGCCTTTAACTAATTTTCCCTTCTTTATGCCGCACACACACGCACACACTCGAACTCGAACTCGAATACAGCGCCGTTAATCCCAAGGCGCGCATTGGCGAACAATCGGCCCACAACGAGATCGATTTTCCCACCATCGAGATGCTCATCTCACTGCCACCCACTGTGCGCCTGCAGAGCTCAGCGCTGCGTGGTCTTTGGCTCAATTACGACCACTTCAGTGACTACTGCAGCAGTTTCCAGCTGCGCCATGCACGCTCCGAAAATGCGAGTAAGTTTTTAAGCACCCAAAAATGTGCGATAAATGTGTGTTGAACCAGCTGCTGAAGCGGTTCATCTGTCTTATTTATGCCTTAAATAACGTCAACTTCTATCATTGCAAATTAAATTTATTTAAACCAATTTCGAACATTTGATGTTGAAATAAACTTTGTGTATCGATTCGTTATAAAAAGTGCCTCTGAAATATACATACATATATGTTTAAAGGCATCCAACTAAATGGAGCAGTTTCAATGTCTTGCATACTTAGAATTATTGATAGTTAAAGCGATTCATTTTGAACTTGTTTATTAATTGAAATATGTTACACAGTAATCCATGAACTTAGGTTAAATGTTCTTTAAAATGTTTTTAGTTAAATAGTGGTCTTTAAATCAACTCCAAGTAATTTGGCTTGTTTTAATTAGAAAACCATTTTTAACGCAAATTTACAATATATATTTAGTCATAAATCAACCCAAAATAAATACATTGATTTAATTATTGAACCACTATTTTGCGGATGCATACTAAATTGTGTTCTAATAATCAATACATTAAATGAAAACATGTTGAATAGTGTTGAACAAATCAGTCCTAATCGCCTCGTTAATTATTCTTTTGTTTTGCAGCGATTCTGCGACAAACGAAACGCGAGTGGCGCAAGCGCAAGGAGATCCTGCAATCGATGCTGGACGAGTGCGCCAGAGAGATTCCATTGTCGGAGCTGGAGCAACTCACCCAGGAGCAGCACTCGGCGAGCTCGCAGCCCCCAAAGGAGCGCAGCTACGACGTGGACAAACTCTATGCTCAATACGAGGATGAGCTGAACAAGGCACGTCGAAGGGCAATCGGACCTGAGGCTTATGGCATGCTGGAGACTGACGTGAATCTGCGCAAATATCGCATCATTGGCGGTGTCTATTGCATCGATTTTCTGGAGACGCCTCAGCAGGATAAACAGCTCAATGCGCGCTCCTTCATACGCACCAGTGTGTGGCAAGCAAATGTGGCAAGATCAGACACACTGTACAACTTGTCTTCATTGCAGTTGCGGCTGCAAACAGTCTGATGCACAAGGAGTACTACCAGACCTATCATCCGCCGCCTCCAGTGCTGCCCGGCGTGCGGCGGCTGCCCGAGGAGATTGAGGCCGAGATGCGCATGATTGAGGCGGCGCTGGACAAGCTGGCGTTGGTCACGCTGCAGTAAGTACAGTGAACACAAACAACTGGGATGGCAACTAAACCCAAGCGAAAGTTGTTCGCTGCGAAATAAGTGTATTTTCCCAGCTGATATATAATATTTGGGAATTTGAATAAGTTGTTAGAAATTTGAATAAGACAATATTTAAAGTGAATTTAATAATTTATAATTTAATGGGATTCATCACCTGATATCAATAGGATACATGTGCTACTTTTATTTTGTATATTAACTTTAAGAAATTTTCCAAAATTCGAATTTCGAGCGATTATTTAAATTTATTTTTGATGAAACTATGAGATTGTGATCAAATCACAAAATATTAAAGACTAGCAATCTTCCCTCAGTGTTACATTTACAAATCAATATTTATATTTCGTTGAAATTAGTTAGAAAGTGCCAAGGTATAAGGAAACAGTGCAAAAAATGTGCTCATAAATCCTTAAATGCAGCAATTCTATTTTAAGCACAGTAGCAACAACCACATAATTTACTTTGCACAAAATCTGACATAAATGGTGGTATGCCAAAGGATCAACTAAAGCAGAAGAAATTGCTGTTGGTTAAGAAGACAAAGATGCCAATTAACGCGTAGAGTAAAGCAGAAGACGTTGCTCAAAAGCAATGCGATGCAAATGTTAAGTAGAAGACGATGCTACTATGGAGAATATAAATGCCAAAGTAAACCCAAACAAGTTGCTAGCGATCACTTCGAGTAAACCAGAAGACGTTGCAAAGTAAAGCAGAAGCAGTTGCTAGTTCACTCTAAGAGTAAAGCAGAAGACGTTGCTCAAATGCAAGGAGACGAAAATGTTAAACAGAAGAGGATGCTACTTTGGAGAATATAAATACCAAAGTATAGCAGAAGCAGTTGCTAGTTCACGCTGAGAGTAAAGCAGAAGACGTTGCTCAAACAGAAGACGCTGCTACTTTTGAGAAGTACGAATGCCACAGTAAAACAGAAGAAAAAGATTGCACGTGAGCGCAAGCGAGTGCGCGCTAGTTGATGGTCAAAGTAAGCGTTCGCTGATCGTCTCTCTCACACACACATGTTGGAGTAGATGTTTGGCTGTTTCGGGGTGGTTTTTTGCTCAGCCTACTCGCTGATGCTGTTGTTGTTGCTGCTGCCAAATGGATCACGACAACAAGAGAGTGAGAGTGAGATGGAGCGAAGAGCTAGAGACGCTGACAACTCCCACGTATGTACATCAGTCGGGTATTTTTGTATGTATTGGTGAAAGTTCATTAATAAACTTAATTCATTAACGCATTAATTCAATAAATAATTTTAAATAAATGCACTTGCATGTGAAAACATAAAATATCCTTTCTTAGTGGGCCAATGTAGCTTACTTAAAATCATTGTGAAGGAATGGTCCTTCCAGGAGAAACAACTTTATTTTAATTTTATAGCCACCGCAAATAAGAAGAACTTTATTATTACTGAACTACAAAAAAATCATTTATAAGGAAGCAAGACAGATTTTTCTGCTATAATGTTAACTTATGGAATTTCAGAAAATAATTATTAATGGTTGAGTTTAAATTTATTTTAGTTTTTCATATCTGATATAGTTTCTATTGGGGCTTGGCGAAGATTTATTATTATTATCATATTATTATTTTGATGCGTTACAATAAAACACAAATAATAATCAATACTCTATGAATTTGATACAAAAATAATATCTTGGCCAATAATTAATTAATTACAACTTATTTTCAATTTCGATCAATTTAAAAATAAATATTTTTTTTTTCGTTTTTACTTTGAAATTCGCCCCTCAAGTTTATCTCTCTCTCGATTGCCTAACTCATTCGTTTCCGTGCAGATTACCCGACTCTGTCATCTGGTTCGAGCCGCCAATCGCCTGTCGCTGGGAGACGCACACCGAGACACTGGAGTCGCAGTTGGCGGATGGCGTGAAGCCAGTCGGAGCAGCAGCAACAGGCGAAGCTGCAGCTGACGCTGCCGCTGTGGCAGAAACGACAGCCACGCCCACAGAGGCAACACCGCTCTCCACAAATGCGCAGCCGAGCCCGCTGAAGAGTTCGCCACGCGGTCCCGCCAAGCTGCGCTCCCAGAAGTCCGATTTGGCCGGCAACCAGGGCCAAAGGCTGTATGAGATTGGCGACTTTGATCTGCGAGCCATTCCCAGCAATGTGGATCTCTATGGACTGGTCAAGGACTTTGTGGTGCCGCGACTGCCCCAAGGCTTCTGTGTGCGCCTCGAGCAGACGACGCCCCAAGCGAGCAGTGGCCAAGCGCAGCGTCACGTCATGTTCCTGGCCCGCCAGACGCACGTGCAACTTGGCAAAGCCGGTCAGGGGGCAGCAGCAACAGCGTCGCTGGCAGCTGCAGCGACGAGTGCAGCACAAAGCAGCACAAGCAATCGCGGCATTGGCGCCGAGTTTCTGGACACCGCTGAGCCGGCGGAGCTTTTTCCGCCGCTCTGCTTCGACAAGCTGCTCAAGTTCCGCAGCCAGGCGCGTCCGCCGCCCGTGACGTGCAGCGCGTGCTATCTGTTCTCGCAGCTGATCGAGGACATGGATCGTCTGTGGCAGCTGCAGTTGCCGCGCGAGCAGCAGGAGGAGATGCTGCAGCAAATCTCGGAGCAACTGTCGCCCAGCGGGTCGCAGCACGACGACGACGCCGAGGAGCTGCCCGAGGACATGCGTCCGCTCAGCCAGGAGCTGGTCGAGGTGCTGCAGCCAGCCTCAGCGGCTGCTGCTTTCGCCTACTACACTGGCATCTCCTTTGTGCGTGACTCACAGCTGCCCGGACAGTCGGAGCAGGAGACAACGCCCAAGACAGCTGGCAGCCAGGAGAGCAGCGATGAGGACGACGACGATGATGCCGACGATGACAGCATTCTGGAGCTGCTTGGCAACGATTCGTCGGCTGGCGCCACGCTGCAGCAGCAGCTGAGTCACAACAGCAACAGCAACAACGACAGCTGTGACAGTGAAGCGTAAGCACTCGATATATGTACATGCATTCATGGTCACCCTAATCTCGCCACTCTTCGCTTCAGGCGCAGACAGAAGATGAGCAGCACGGCGGCGATCACGCAGGGCAAGTGGAGCACTCGCGATGTCCACGACACCAAGTTCAATGAGGACAAGCTGTCGATTCAGTTTCGCACCGGACGATTGGGTGGGTGCATCCTAAAGACCTATTCTGCTTAGACTATTTCATTATTATTATTTTGATTTGTTAGTACATTATTGAGATTGTTATTCGTGCTTTAAACTTATTCCGAAATTGCTAAGATTAATCTCTAAACTAATTCGAAAAGTTCTTAGATTCCTAATTCAAACAATTCGAATTAGATTAATCCTTATGCGAGCGTCTAAACTATTTCTTAAATGCATATGTTTATTAAATTATTTTTGAAATTTATTTTTTCCCATAAAATATCAAAATTAAATGTATAATTTCATGAAGAGCGTGCTTATAGAACATAAATCCATTTGTATACATTCATTTATTTGTAATTTAATTTATTATTTCCATCGAAACAATTACAAATTAGTTAGGAAACACATATTCAATAAACGTATAATTTCTAACTAAAATTAATTTCTTTAACATACAATTTTGTTTCCTTTCAACGTAAGTTCATTTAGTATATGGATGACAACAATTTTGTTCAAAGATCTCTTCCCTTAATGCCTTATTTAAATTAAAGTCTTAGCTTTTTTTTAAATGTGTTTCCTTTTACTCTTAGGCATCTTTGGCTTCGCCCTAAACAAATACAGCAACATGCCCTATCAAACCTGGGATCTGCGACCGGATATGAAGAAGTATTTCGCACTTCTGCACTTTTGACGTCTTACTGCTTGCTGACTTAAGCTTTCTGCTTTCAGCCTTGGGACGATACTCTTTAGCTTCACGGCATCGCTGATCAGCCTGGACATGACGATCACTGAGGCGGGCTATACGCTCAACAATTTTCAAGGAGGCAGCACTCAGGGCATAACCGAAATGCTCGGCAAGACTTTGTCCTTGTCCGAGCTGAAGGCAATGCTCATCCTGTCCGCCGTGGACATATTCCCCGACGAGGATGCCTTCTGCTACACAGAAGGATCCTGCGAGAAGAACTATGTGATGGAGATGCATACTTATGCCTGCATCTCCACACTCGCTCTCTCCCACAATTTCAGCTGGTCACGCTGGAATCTACTGGCCGGTTCGCGCACAGCCGTCCTTCTAATCCGAGAACTACTCGAAGGCAAGAAGGTGCCCTACTATTCCACACTATTGGTGACCCCACTGAAGACATCTATCATCGACTGCACCGAGGTATCGGCCAGCTTCAATGCCGTGGGCATCCCAGGCATGGAATACTATGCAGATCTCTATCAGCTCTCGCAGGCTCATGCTCAACCAGTTAGTCTGGAGAAGCAGCGTACGATGAGTCCCTTACTCAGGGACAATGTGGCCAGTATTCTGAAGGGTATCAGACCACTTAGCTTGTGTTAGAGGGGTTAAGTAATTATTTAAAGTGCAGAAAATGATATCAATATAAACATTCATTTAAAATGTTATCAGTTAATATCTCACCATAAATATCGTAAAAAAAGAATCGCATACATTACAATTTTTATTTGAATCGCCCTATCATACATTTAATATTGTGGATTTTTTTTTAATTTTAATTTAAATATTCAAACAAAAAGAGAATCACAAGAAGAATAACAGAATTTAGATTTTTACTGTGATCCATAATTCATCATTTCATTTTTTTAATGCGTCTGTGAATTTATAAACTTCTTAAATCTCAAATCTTAAAACACTCTTGAAACGACATTAAGATGTAATTAATTTTAAAATGTAATAAATACATTATTATTATTTTAAATTGTATCAGTTTATATATCAGCATAAATGTTGTATGAAACATTTAATATTTTAAATTTGTTTAAATTTAAATTTTAATTTAAATAGATGTATTCAAAGAATAAAGTAATCACATGAAAAAGAACAGAACTTCGATTTTTAATGTCATATCATTGGAATTAAAAAAAATGTTAAAATCTCAATTCTTAAAACATTCTTGAAACGACCTTATGATGTTATACCATTTTTTGTAGCGGGCAATCAATGCTTCCATCACTCAATCAACCAGTCAAACACTTCTGCTTACGCAAGTAAATGATGTTCTTCTAATTTTCATAAAACAAATCAGATTGACAGACAATCAAGATGTAAAAAATAGCCCTCCGTATCTCACGCCTAATAAAATTGTTTAATTTCAGAGACCAATAGATTTGCCAAGGTCGCAAAATCTTTTAATGAACATTACCGCATGCCAATCAGAATAATTGAGACATCATCCTGCAGTGCAGGGCACGTTCGTCTATCTCGACAGATATCTCTCGAGACTATAAATACTGCAATTTTAATAAAGATTGATTGGCTTGGCACTGCACACATCTGCATGCATCCGGTCTTTATTTTACAGCTTTCGATTATAGCTATTACCACAACTTACGATGTAGCACAGTATTTGCAGAGCTCGGCCTGCCCTTTGACCCCAAGGGGAACTGTATGGTCAGCAGTTAAAATTATTCATTCGAAAGTACTCAAATCTCTGAACAAGTTTATAACAGTTGCTCTGCTCTCGGCCACGTTGGTTGGTCAGTGAGTTTATTGCAACGTTGAGTGTCAATTGGCACACACACACACACGCACACACACACACACACACACACACACACACACACACACACACACATCACACACACACACACACATCACACCCTCGCTGAGCTTTTTCAATTAAAGCATAAAAATAAATATGGCAACATGGCAAAAATGTTGGCCAAGTGCTCGTATTTTAGCCCTCTCGACAATTTATGCAAAATGAAATGAAAGCCAAGCAAATGTTAGACAGAGCTCAGCACAGGCAAGTCCACACACACACACACACACACACTCAGTCTTATGGTATGTGTGTGTGTGTGGGTGAAAGTTTTTTTTTATATTTTGCGATTTTGCTTTTTTGCTGGCGAGCTGCTAACAAAATTTATGCTCTGACAGCTAAGCGGCTTCAACTCTCAGCAAAGGTCACAAACTGACCAACTGTCCAACTGCTCAAAATGGGGCAAACACTGTGTGTGTGTGTGTGCAAATCTGTGAATGTGTGTGTAGGTCAACTGAATAACTATTTAATGGGCGTGGCAACCGCCTTTCATAGTGCGCGAGGGGAAAACTGAATTAGCTGCGCAATTCAACTTCATCTGTCAAAGAGCAAAAATAATATTCCATCTGAAAATTAAAACCAAGCGCACACACACACACACACACACAAACATAAGCTCATTATGTTTGAATGAGCCGGAAAATTGAAACGCAGCGATTGTCAATTGCACAGCTGGAAGAGCTGGGCAACTTTTTTGTTGTTTTCTGGTTTTGCATTCACCAAAAATGAATCAATTTGCGACACGAGCATAATTTGTTAGTAATATTTGCAAATATTGGCAAATTAAGCACTTTACGCGACAGCTTGAATAGTTGCAGATTGATTCACATTTATTCAATAGACTGTCATATTCAGCTTTTGTTATTTGTTGTTGCTGCTGTTGCAATTTTGTTGTGGCCGGACTGCAGGGTGTAGAAAATGTTGGCTCATTTTGTTTGCGGCTGCGGGTTGCAAGTGTCAAAAGCGGAAACGGAAACGTAGCTTGCACTTGCCAACAAAAACGTATGTGCCGCAAATCAACCGCAGCCCTGCGCACCTCATTTTCTCATCTCTGCGTGCTTCACACCCCAGTTGCCACCTGACGGGGCTCTCAACAGGCAACCACAGAACTGTGTTATGCGGTTCGCGGCATCATCAACAACAACAGCAGCATCGAGAGCGAGACCAAGCCCAAGATAAAACCACACAGGGAGAGCGACAGAGGACGAGGGCGGCAGAAAAGAAGAAAAATATTTCAAAATTAAGTGCTAAATGTGTCAGCGTCGAGCGAAACGTGCAAACATGCTAAATCTTGTTGTGTTGTTGTTTCATTTGGCCGTGTTACGTTACGTTTTCGTTTTCGTTTTTGGTCTCGGTTTCTGTTTCGGTTTCGTTCCGTTTCCATTCGTTTTGCATTGAATTGAATTTGGGGATTTGCCGAGAGGCCGCTGCGGCTGCTTAGCTCAACCAGAAGAACAAACACTTTTTAATTATTTATTCATACATACACAGACGTACATACATTCACATGTACATACAGCGAGTGGGCAAGGAGGAGCACAGATGAAGAGCAGGATGAGGCCGCTGCCAGTCGCTCATTAACAAAACAAACGACAGCCCAAGCGGCAGACAAACAGGCGCCGCGGGCAAATCGCAGAAGCGGGCAGCGTGGCAGCCGGAGCAGGCTTGTCGAGCCACAGACAGCTGGGCGCCAACGTTGACGTTCCCGGTGACCTTCACACACACACCCACACACACACACAACACGCGCACACATTAGGTTGCGTATACGCAGCGTGTGGCAGCAGCGGCAGCATCGGCTGAGTGAAAGAAATTGAAAGTAGGGACGCCGCATTAAGGGATAACTCGCCTCTGAATATGTTAATTTAGCAGTCAGAGCATTTAACATGTACATACGATTGCGTGGGTGTTTGTTACACACACTCGCACACTCGCACACACACACATACCCTTGTAGAGCCTGTCAATAGAGTTGTAAGCGAAATGTGCCTCATCTGCATATAAAGCGATAAATTTATCGCAGCACAAAGTGATCAGACCTTTGAACTATATGCTTGACAGATGTTATTATAATAAAGAAATCACCACTGACAACATAGCTGTGGATGATTGAAAATTAGATATACTATAGTATTTATGTATTTATTTGCATATGTTTGCCTCATTTGCGTTTACGCTGCTCCGAATGGTTCAGCGACATAGCAATTAAAAAGCAGCGGCTTAAAAAAAACGCATTAAATATTATGATGTTACAAGTATTATATGGTATGGAAAAACATGTTTCTATGAGTCAAATAAAATAGTGAATAACAATGTTGGAGACTTCAGTCATAGCTAATTTTAATTGTTAAATTGATTCCAATGTGAATTTTTTGAAAGTATGCAATGGAAAATACACATATGTTGCTGTCAGGAAAAAGTCTTACACATTACACAACAATAAAATGTTATCGAAGGTGGAAAACAAAAGTGAATAAACTTTTGAGTGCGAGCTTTAAGCATTTGTCAATGGCTTAGTTAAAAACCAACATGCAGTCACTTCCTTAAAAAACGTTATCAAAAATTCTGTTACACTTGCATCACTAGTTCCAAATCATTGTTTTTAACAACTTTTTGGATAAAATTATAAGCGCATTAATCGTTGTATTCTTTACTTTAATTTTGAGCTGTTTTTATTTAATTTCTTGTATTATTTTATCTAAACATTTTCTTTATTATTATTGGTTTTTTGATTAATTTCTTAAATCGATTTATTTTTAACTACCTTCATTTCTATCCTATTTATCAATTTGTCGAATGTACTTATTCTGATATCTATCTATATAATAATATAATCTTTATTTTACCTAATTTGTACTGTGATGTTTTCTTATTAATTGAAAACAAGTTGTAACTAGTAACAGTATAATTTAAAGACACATTATCTAAGCTCTCAACAAAAATACAATTAATTATAAAACTGTTTGCATCTCACTTTATCTGTGTTTTAACTGCTGCTCATCTAACTGCAGAAGTCCCCATCATCTATTAATCATTCGCCGTCACTCTCGCTCTTTTACAATCTGTCAGCCTTAATCTTCTTAAGCACATGCTTTTCCGTTTACTAATTGCAATTAGCATATTCCAATTGGCCACACCAAAAAAAAAGAGCGAAGAAGAAAAGAATTATCGGCTCATAACTTCTGGCGAGAGTCTCTCGACTATCTCAGCTGTCAGATCGCTTGTCAGCTGTCGGTTATTTATAGTCTAGGAGGCGGAAGACACGTGTGTGTCTATGGCCGTGTCTCTATGTATGTGTTTATAAGTGTGTTTCACAGTTGTACGTACAATGGCCAAAGACATTAGGAGGCATGGCATGTGAGCTGTGAGCTGTGAGCTGTGGCGTTTTGGCATTAGCATACGAGGAGAGTGCCATAAAAGTAACGGTACATCCACTTAAACGCCGAGCTCGAGCGGCATCCAAGACTTGCATAATACCGTCGTGCCACACATGCAGCAAGCATCTTGTTGTGCCACACAGCTGCTGCTGTTCTTGGCATTAAACATTCGCGCGTTTTCACAGCAGGCGACCAACAACAAAAGCCATTGCCGAGCATTACATGTGTTAAATGACAAACATAACTATGCATATACTCTAGCTATTGTGTCTGTGTGTGTGTGCGAGTGAATTTTTACTTTAATCAAGGCAAAGGCAGCTGCCGCACTAAAAATGTTGCCTGGCGCAAACAATAAATTTTTGCCACTGCTGCTGCTGTTTCCCTCCTTTTCCTCCTCCTCCTCCTCCTCCTCCTCTCTTCTCCTCCCTCTGTCTATGTGTGCGTGTGTGTATGTGTGTGTGTGTGTGTGGGGTAAAGCAGGTGAATTTAATGCGCGGCTTTTGTAACATTCGCTGTCGCCGTTGGCATAAAATTCGCATGCGGAGCGCACAAAAGTATGCAACGTAATTTAAGTTAATAGCAGGCGACTTTTGAGGCTGCTTTCCCTCTGTCAAGTCTATTCAAATTACAATTCATTATGCCCAGCGCTAAGTGTGCGTGTATAGCTGTCTCTCTCTCTCTCTCTCTCTCTCGCTCTCGCTCTCTCTGTCTCAGTCGACTTGGCAGCTGCAGCTTGAGAACTTCCGCCTCGCAAGCGACACTTGAATTGCATTGTTGTTGTTGCGTCGCTGAGCGACAGCATCATATGTATTTGTGTGTTTGTTTCTGCTTCTGTGTGCGTGTGTGCGTGTTCTGTGTATGTGATTGTTGTCTGCATTGTTGTTGCTTTTGCAATTTGCGTCAAATTTCGAGTTTAAGTGTCAATTACAACAAGCAAAACAAGGCGAACACTTTCGACTGCTGCTGCTGCTTTTGCTTCTGTTGTTGCAGCGCCTTAACACCTGTCTGACACTCACACACACACACACACACACACACACACACACACACACATACACACACACAAACACATCCTTACGCCCACACATGAAACACATGTGTATTACTTTGCCCTGCTCTTTCTTGCCCTGCCTTCAAAGCTGTCAGCGTTCGTCAAGCTGTCAGCTTTGGCTTTTCATTTTATTTCATTCCGTTTCGCTTTATATAATACCCCATAACTAACAGCGACTACTCAGTAGGGTAGCTTAGCTTATAACACGTATTAAATCTCAGCGATATCAAAACGTTATGGTGATTATAGTTTCATGATACTTCACTGAGTATCGTTATTTTTGTATAGAAACTTAATTTGAAATTTTAATTTATAATTTTAATGAATACATTTTTCGATTTATTAACGTCAACAAAAGAGTTAAATTCCAAATTAAATTTTCAAAAAAATAGAGTAAAAATAATATTTAATATTTTTGAATTTAAAAGAAATGTAATTCAATTTATATTAAAATTAATTTCTAGCCCAAATTTCAATTTTTCTTCTGAATGAGAGCAGAAATATTATTTAAGATAAGCTTGTAAATTCAACATTTACTATATTTGCATTAATTTATATGGACAAGTTTCACTTTGCTAAAAACGTATAATTTAAAAATCATTACAGGGTCACTGCCAATCGTGTAGACTCGTGTGGGTCGCATTTATTTTAGCTTTGCCTTCGTTTCGCTTTTCCTTTAGTTTTTCTTCGTAGCTTTCGCCTTGTTTTTAACCTCCACTTTTGCGCCTAGGATGCTGCCTTCAAAATTGTGTCGTCTAAGCCAGTGCGTGTGTGTGTGTGCAAGCGTGTATGTGTGTGCTCAAATTTGACTTGCCTTCAAAGCTGTTGTTGCTGCTGTCGCAGTTGCCTCTTGACGACGATGACGCCGACGACTTTTGACTTTCTGCGCTGGCATTTTGACACAGTTGATTACAGCGCCACCTAGCGACCGCACGCAGCTAAGCGGGGCCAAGAGGGCCGAAGGGGTCGAGGGGGTCGGAAGGGGAGGGGCAGATTGTGCGACGACTCTGCCCTCTGCTGATGGCAATATTTATGCAAATGGAGCACAGAGAGGAAGCCACCACGCCCAGCTCAAGCGGCTGCAAAAAGTTTGTCATTCAGTTTGGGATGCACCAGCGACCGCACAACAAACACACACACACACACACACACACACCCACACATGTGCTGCACACAACAGTGCAGAAAATATACGTATGCGTGTGTGTGTGTTTATTAATTGCATTCCACAATTTATGCGTTGCATTTGAATTATTTGTTCGGCGATTGTAAATTTTGTTGCACGGTTGGAGGAGCAGCTGCACATCAGCTCAGCAACGAGAGCAGAAGCTGCCATGAGTACAACACTATATAGTTCATATACTACAAATATGCAGCGATATAACATATATGTACAACAATTCGCTGACTGATTGGCGATTTCCCACAGGAAGGAAACGATGGAAACAATCGTGTTTCTTGTTTTTCGAGCGATTTGCTGCCGATTTAAGTGATATAAATTCACACCTGACGTCGACACATTCGTAAGTAATTAATATAAAAGCAAGGTGATGAATAACAACAACAAAATAAATTATTCATATACGCAAATATATAGTTTAACAAAATTAAATTTCTAAAGTTCAAATCGTATTGAACTATGAATCTAAAAACGGTTGCAGGGTTAAAAATTGCATTTTCATTTTATTGGTTAAAAACATATTTTTTAGATGACTCTCAAATTCCTTTAAAAAAAAAACTGAAAACAATTTGTTTAATGAATTTACCGTCTAAATTGTGCGCTCAACAATTCTCTTAGTTATGCACAACATCATTGCAATTTATTGCATTTATTTATTTATTGTTTGATATTCAATTATTGAACTTCCAAATAGCATTTTAATAAACGGCAAAAAACTATCAATCAATGTTGGCTGGAAATACAAATGAACTGCTTTCACTATTACAAACTTAAGATGCCAGACTTTGTTGGATAGTTCATTGATACTCTGCTCAGCACTTGAGTTATTTGCCTAATACTTTCGTGGAGTGGAAACTATTGAACTATGGCTCAAAGTTTGCCAAACTAATTGAAATGAAAGTTGTGGCCGCGCTTTAAACACTTTGACAGCAAGATTGCCGAGAACGCACTTTAACTGGCGAACACTTGGCGTATACTTAATGCCGGGCTGATTTTGTTTTAAATGCCTGGCACCTGCGGCTGCTGCTGTGAAATGTGGGGCAATAGGGCGTGGCTTGACCTCAGACTCAGACCCAGAGCAGAACAGCAAAAGGAACAGCCAGCAGTGCCAGCTGCGGCTGCTTACCCAAAAAATATTTGTACAAAGCAGCTTCTTAAAACCGAGCTGCGCAAAAAAAAAATTTATGCCTGCCTGACTGGAGGCTGTGTGTGAGTGTGTGTGTGTGTTTGTGTGTGATGCTGCTGTAATCTAAACATTCCAGGGCACATGAATGTAGTACACATATGTGAGTGTGTGTGTGTGTCTGTAATTTGAGCATCTGCACGTACGCAGCTCGAGTTGCAGGAGCAAGAGCAATAAAACAGAAAAATTTCACAAGCTGATGAAAAGGAAATGACCACAAATTGACGTCGCTATGTGCACACACACACACACACACACACACACACACCAACACATGCACAGGGACACGTACACGCACACGGGGAGACAGATACTCGCTGAGCGATTTAACGTATTTAATTTCTGGCACACACACACTCCTCGAACAAGCGGCTCGATTCTCAACTCATGGCGTGCCTGGAAAAGTTCAGCAAACCCTAACAACAACAACAACAACACACTGTCTCGTTCTCTCTGCCTCTCTCTCTCTCTCACACACTTGCACTCTCTCTTTCGCTCAGACTTTGCGTGTGTTTGCCTGTTAGAAAATAATTAAAACTTTTCGTGATTTCGTGCCAGTAGCTGCGATTTTTCTCAATTTAAAATGAATTCTGGCAACAACAACAACAGCAATAACAACAACTGTTGCAGCTGCCAGCAAGGACCCTTCCCTTGACCATCCCCCACACACCCTGCCCCCCCCCTTGATCCCACCCACAATGCTCACTTTTGATTAGTTATAGTTGCTGCTAATGTTGCTGTTGCTGCTGCTGCTTTTGGCCCTGTTTACAACATTCGTGCAGCTTTTGATTAGCAGCAATTTTGTCGTTGTTGCTGTTGCTGTTGCTGTTGCTCGAATAATCGACGCGCTTTCAAAACGCTTCCGCAACGTTTTCTCCTCTTTTTTTGCCGAACATTTTTCGTTTTCTTGTGTGCCAATTTCAATTGATTTATTGATTGTGCGTGTCTGTGTGTCTGACCTTAAAACTCCCCCAATTAAAACATTGCAAACAGTAAAAAAAAAAAACAAAAACTGAAAACTGAACACAACAGCAACCAAATGCGATTTTTCGCAATTTGCACTCAATTCTCGTTGTTGTTGATGTTGCTGTGCGTTTTTTACTTAAACTAAAACGACGCCAACATTTCTCGTTCTACCGCCGCCTCAGTCGACGCCTCAGTCGACGCCTCAGTCGACGACGACGTCGACGTCGACGTTGCCATTGCCGCCCACCTCGTCCCATTCGAACTCTATAAATAAAAAGATATAATACGAACTAGATGCGGACCAAAATCAAAGCTACAGCTACGCAATATATTATCAACATTTATTTAATTTATTTCATAGGCGTGGCGACAAAAATATGATTAAACCGATTAGACTTTTGAGCATTTTATAGAGGGATTTTTTTGGCTTATTCTTCTTGTCATAGGTGAATAGTTTGTAATTTACATGCTGTCTAAAATGTACGAGGAGACTAACAAATCTTCTTTTTGGTATCTTGGAATTCAAAAGTGGCAAGTGCTTTGAAATAACTTTACGAGACTATTCTTACAATGTCGAAAAGATAGCTTCAATAGCGTGATTTTGAAGAATCTTTTGAAAAGCGGATTTATAGACTGAAGAAATGCATCCTAATCAAAATATACAGAAAAGGTAAAAGCTATAATTAAGAATAAATATCAAAAAGCTTTTTCCACTTTTTCTTCCGTTTTTTAGCTTATCTTCTTTATCGCAGTTACAATGATTTTAGCGCCTCCTCATTTATTTTTATAAATTGTCTCTTTTTATAGCGACTTCTACATTTTGTAATTCTTTCTCACACAACTTTGCTGCATTTGATTTGCAAAATATTTCATGCAATTGTCCTTTCAATTCTTTCTCGCCTTCGTAATCGTTGTACTGGCTTCAAGTAAATATGTTAAATTATTGCTTTTCCCTTTGATTAATGATTGTGCTTACTTGTACATTATTCTTAGCTCTTAATTGGATTTGTCAGGCATTAGAATTAAATCCGTAGCTTTAAAATCATCTAAATGTAAGTGGATCAATTTGAAAAGGGCAAAGAAATATTTTTGCCACTTTATGCAAAATTCTTTCCACTGATGAAAATAGATTTTGGGCTTAGTTGAGTTGAGTACTTTGGGTCCGAGTTCTGCAACTGAAACTGGAACTGGGTTTCTGTCATTCGCTTAGCTGGTAAAGTTGTCAACAATTATTTTGGTCGCTTCGCGATTTGTTAGCGATTTATTGCGACAGTTTTATGACGTTTTCAATGGGCCATCGGAGAGGAGTGAGATGGAGAGGCAGCGACTGAGGCAGAGGGAGAGGTCAGCGTTTGAGCTGCTGTTTATCAATTGACACGCGCGTACTATAAAATGTATCTCGCAAAATGTTCGATGGTCGTTTGTTGTTTGTTTGCAGTGCTTGTTGTTGTTTATTTTGTTGCTGCTGCTGCTGCTGCTGCTGTTGGTTGAGTTGAGTTGAGTTGGGGGCCCTCGAGGCCCTTTTGAGCGTATGTCCTTCGCATTTTGGGCGCGACGACGACTAAACTCCTATAAATATCGTTGACGATTTATCAACATGTCTCTTGTGCGCTGTGTGTGAGTGAGTGTGCGGGTGTATCTAATGCGCGTGGGCCTATAAAATAGTATCTATAAGATACGATTCACAAGAGTCAGCCGCTTGATCGTCGCGTCGACCCATTTTCAATTTGTTTGATTTCGTTTGCCAATTTTCGGCTTGTTCTTATTCTCGTTCGAATTCATTATTATGCCGTGTCACCTAGCTAATATACCCGCTCGCTCGCCTCTCTCTCTCTTCCCACTCCACACCGCATTTATGCTGGTCGTGGGCATATTTATTAATGAGCCCTCGAATATCATCGACGCGTCAAGCAACTAAACTCGTGAATCTCACTGATCCGTTGCGTCTAATAGGCAATCGGACATGCTCGCAAACATGTGTTGGATTTCTCTCAGTGCTAACTGTGTCAGCGAGCAGCATTTCGTGGTCGTTGTATCTGCATCTCTCCATCTGTTTCTTTGTATAGCCAACACTGTTTAAGGTGAAGTTTACATAATTCCCTTAGGACTAAACTGCGTGTCTGTTGATGCAGCATCTGACATTTGTTTATATGCTTACTAATCGATTGTATACAACATTTACAATCTTGCTTTATTTATCTGCCAAATAATTTGCTAAATTTCCACATCTCTTTTAAATTAACATATAGATTTTAATTAAACATATGTATCTATTATTGCAAGCAAACTCGCACAATTTTGCTCAACTAATTTGCAACAATTTGCTAAATTTTTGTTCAGATTTTTTTTATATTTTTGACTACAATATTGCTTATTTAATTCTAATTTCAGCCTAATCGCTATTTATAAATATATCCATTGACTCCTACGTATTTCAATTATTTGACAACATTCAATTGACAAAGCTATTCAATAAAATAAACCGACTTTATTATCATCGATATGACCATTCAATGGAAAATAATAATATTATTTTTGAATAGGTCGATTTAATTATTTAACAATGTGATTTGTAACAACAATAAATGTCGAGCTTTATTTAATTGATTTTAAACAATTATAAGTTTTATATTTTAGTAATCAATACATTTTATACCAAAAATGATTATTTTTTACGATGTTTATTTTGTTTCTCTCAAAACAAATCTGTTCCCAATAAATATAAAATGGAACCAAAACCTTTGAAAAAAATAAAAGCGCAATACTCGTAAATTGCATTTTGTCCTTGGCCGTTGGCCAGCAAGCTTTTTAATGGGATTAATCAAATAATATGATGGTAAAACTGATACTTAATGATTATATTCTCTCATTTTTAAAATTACTCCTCCCCTCAGCTGACACTTTCCCCCTGACCTGATCGACGTTCGTATTCATTTGATTCGCTTGGCAAATACTCTTACTCGAATGCTAAAAGCAGAATGCAATATTTTCATTTCATCTGCGCACACACGGTGTGTGAGTGTGTGTGTCAGTGTGTGTGTCAGTGTGTGGGTGAGTGTGTGTGTGAGTGTGTGGGTGCGTGTGTGAGAGTGTGTGTGTGCAGGGCCTAGTTGACATTTTATGCATCCCCGCATTGTCGTAGCGTTGACCGATTAAATATGCAGAGTTGCCACAGTTTAAAAGCCACAATGTAAATCGAACAATCCAGCATAAAGTGGGCGAACTGCTGTGCCGTGTGGGCGTGGCATTGATGATTTACCAAAGACAACAATTGTGGTCATACGCCTTAAATGCAAATAAAATGGTAAATAGTTCATAAAGCCAATCGACTATCGAGAAGTGCAAACAACACTGTGTGAGGATTGCATTGTCAATTTCTTATTATTATTGAATAAATAAGTAATTGAGGTTTAGAGTGCTCTCGAAGAGTGTGAGAAACGAGAGAGAACGATTTTAATTGGAAATCTTCATCAATTTGTGTCGAGTACGAGAAAAATCCAACTTAGTGAAGCAAATAATTCTCCAACATAATTTAGTCGAATATTGTGGCAAGGTCATGTCTGTAAATGTGCTATAAATGTATTCACAGCAGCAATGCCTATCGAATAGTAATTTAATTTTAATTAAGAAACTTTATGGTAAGTTATTTAGAATACAATTTATACAATAATTTGTATAAATTTAGACACAATATACTATTTGTATTTATTGGTGAGGTTATCTCGAGTCTGACCTTTTTAACTTCGTCGTATATCTGAGTGCTCCTTATTAATGCCAAATGCATTTTATATAACGTGCTGAACGTCAATCTGTTATTTTAATTGAATGTGAATGCAATATGTTTACGTTTAAATATAAAATTCAAAGCAAATCATTGCTTAACATGCCCTAGACATGTACTAGACTCACCTAGCCAACCTTTTTTTATGTATCTTTTGCCCCTTTGATGTTATTTACCCTACTCTCTCACAGTCTCTCTCTGTCTCTCTCTCTCTCTCTCTCTTTTGCTTTTTCATGCTCTGTCTATATATCTTCCCCCTTTTTTTCTGTGTTTTATGTTAAATAAATTAGCTGTTTTAACCGAAATGCACAAAAGCAAGTAAAAGTGCACAACTGAGAGCAGACAACCCGACTGCCGAATGCCCTTTGCTTCGATAGCTTGCATTACGTATACGCCGTGTGCGGCTGTTGATTTATTTGGTGAGCTTGCAGATTGATTGCGATGGGTTCGGCAGAGCCACTTGGCCATTTATTGCGGCCAGGGTATGCAGAAGAAAATTGAAAGCATGCGAAAAAAGCGACGCTCGCACATAAAAAACTCGACTGCAAATAAAAATAGAAAATAGTGTAAAATGCAGGCAGTGAAATGAATGCAGCTGGCGGTGTGACAACAACAACACGACCATAAAATTAAAAATAAAACTTACATAAATTTAGAAGCGGCGGCGACGGCGACAACAGCAGCAGCAACGGCAACATCAGCATTGGCTGTCACTTTGTCGTATTGCTCCCAAAATGCTTTTATTTTTGGACAATCATGACAACGACAACAATAACACAACTGAATACTGCACTTTGACAACCCTTGCAACTTCGAAACTTTTGCATCGAAATTGAAATTGAAATTGAATTTCACTCTGTGGCAACGTGGCTCAAATGTTGCACTGTTAACCTGGTTAACTATTTAACCACGAATACGTTAACGAAGAATACGGAGAGCACAGCCAATTGGCCAGCCGGGTTCAGTTCATATATTTTTGCTGTAAGCAACTCCAGCCACAAACAGTCAAACAACTTGCCGTTGTCTTTGCCATTGACATAGCTAAAGACAACGACAACAACAACAGCAACAGCAGCTGAAGCAATAACAACAACAACCGCGAATGCTATTAGCAAAAGAAACAGTCGCCACTTGTCGACATGACTCGAACAGGATGAGTTTAAGCAATGTGAAGCAGCTTCCATGCATCTCTGCTGTGTGTGTGAGTGTGTGTGTGTGTGTGTGTGGTGGGGGTGTACGGAGTGTTTTAGAGTGGGAACATGAACTGTACTACTGACAGTCGCAGCCATCGGGATGCTTACTCTAAAATTCCAGGCACATACACACAATAAGCAGTTGGCAGCCAGCGACGATGCCAACGAAACCCTGAAACACTGAAAGACCGAAAGACAGCGAGACTCCAGCGAGTCATAAAACTGTGCGAGCGGGGCTTGTTATACCCATCAGAAAGACAGGATGCCAAGAGCGGGTATGCCAGCCCACGACCAGACTTTGAAGTAATAATATGCACAATTGTGCAATAAATAAATGCAGTTGAGCTGCAGAAGTTACGATAGTAAATAAACGAAGCAATAATTTAAATAGTTTAGAACTTTTAGGATTAGCCGCAGATAAACATGTATTGTTAATGCCCACATAACCACTATTATATTCGAAAAGATCATAAAAGATCATTTAATTTTCATTTTTTTATAGTCAGTTTCATTTACAATCTAACCGAAGATAATAAATAAATGGTATGGAAAATTAGCATTCATTTTTTCATTGAAAATACAATTTTTGGTCTAATATGTGTTAAATTACTCAAATATAATCATTTGCTTTGAAGAAAATAAAAATATATCAATATAACTTCTTATAATTGCGATCTCTTTTACAAATAATTGTTGAAATCGAATAATATGACAAACTCAATTCACTCTTCTTCACATTATTTATTCCGACAAGGGTTTAAAAATGTTGAAGCATTTTATTTATCAACCATATTTTAAGTATATTTCGTATTATTATTGGTTCGTCAGCTTTGCCTTACAGCGTATCGCCGAGTCGAGTTGCCCGCTTGAATACACTTTAGTAACTTATTATTGTTGCTCTTTGTCGCTGGATGGGGAAAGAGAAGCAGCAGCAGCAGCAGGAACAGAAACTGTAAAAGGAGAAGGAGTAGGAATCAACAGCAGCTTCAGCCTCAGCAGTCGAGCCTGAGATAGCAATGGAATGGGAATTCGGAGTCGTATTTTGGATTCGCCTGGCTGCTGGCTGTTGATGCTGGTTGCTCGTTGCTCGTTGCTTGTGGAGCTGAAGCTGGAGCTAGAGATGGAGATGGAGATGGAGATGGAGCTGGAGCTGGCTGATGGTGCTGGCTCCAGCTGCGAGTAGCGTACAGCTCGACGAGCGCTGGGGCAAATTAAATACAGGAAGTTTGCGAAGGCGCATAAAGGCGAAGACAGCAACAACAACAACAACAACAACAACCAGAACGACAACGAGAAAAACAACAGCCAAATAACGTATAATAATAGAAAAGAAATGCGCAAAGGACGCAACTGTTCAGAGAATTCGCACAATTTGAAACGAGCCCAAAACAAAAACAGCCAAAAACAAAATACAGAAAGGGAAACATTTTCCAAATGTTGTTGCAGTTTTCTGCCTTTTTTTTGTCCTCTTTCAATGTTTGTAGCCCCAACAAATTTGCACACAAAGAGACTTTCATAAAACATAAGCAAAGCCACTGTTCACATGTGAATTCCTGAATATCTGACAGAGGCAGAGGCAGAAACGGGAGCGAGTGTGTGCTGGGTATGTGTGTGAACTGGACACACGAAATGTTTATGAGCACTTTAGCTGGCCACTGTCCGTTGTTGTGCGGTCCCCGTCCGCCCATCATCAACATCATTCACATTTACGGCGGCAGCGAAGAGAGCTCGAGGCCAGGCGCTGAAGCCGTCGCTGGAGTTGGGGTTGAAACAGAAGCTGAGCAGAGCACTGAGGACTGAGGGCTGAGGGCTGAGGGCTGAGGGCTGGAGTCAGCGGCTGTTGCTTCCACAATGTGCCCGTTAAGGCACGCCCCCAAGCAGCAACCCCTGCCCCAGCCCCTCTGCCTCCTTTTAGCTGGCAAGCAGCTACCGCCAACAGATCCAATCCGCCTCTCGTTGGCCATGGGCCAAGCGACATTGCCTCCGGGGCTTTCGCTTCTTTATTATTGTCAATGATTTGCTTTTGGGCTCATAAAATGCAAGCAAATTGAATTTTTCGTCATTGTTGTTGTTGTTGCTGGTGTCTCTTCTTTGCCGGGGGTTTTTCGCTCGAGCACGTGACGTATGCTTAATTATGTTATACACATTGCGCATACAACAAGGTGGACCGCAGCCCAAATTTAAACTACCTAAAGCTGCTCTCGAATTTATTTGACGGTTGGCATTTTTCAAAGAACACTCTAAACGAATTTATACAACTATCATAACACCCACAATTGACGCTTTATTTAATATTCTTAAGAAATTGGAGCAATCTTATTTTGAGTTCTGAGTAGGAATTTGACACATTGCAGCTTATTAAATGAATATATTCAGAATACATTTGCTCAAAAGACACTTGATTGATTCTTTAAAGTGTTAAAATAAACTTGAATGTTTAAATTTTAAATTTAGTTTAGAAAGAAAATATTAGAATTACAAAATTGAAACAAAATAATTATTTTGTATTATTTAAATAAAATGTAATGATTTAAAAGAATTTCTCGTAAAAAGAAATATAGTATATTTGGCTTTTTCCTACTCGCTATAGAATTTTTCATGGTTTATTTAATTCGCACTTACGATTTAATTTACTTGAGAAATCATTTCCTTATACAAAATGATAAATATATAGACATTTAAAACAAATTTCATATATGAATATGGTATGTATAGCTTCCACTCACCTTAGTGCATTGTTGTGTCGTAGTTTAAGTTCGTAGTTTGTTGCGTTTTATGATTATATATTACTAGTATATAGATTGCTATTTGTGTTAGGTAAGTATTACCAGCTGTTATCATTTATAGTAAGTTTCGATTCGATAGCATAAAGAACGAAAACGGAAATTGTATAGAGAGTTACGATTGCGAATCTATATGGATGCATACAGCTCAATATTATATGGATGCTCGAATTATTGCGCACTCTCTTTTCTATTTCGATTTTGGGGGGACTTTTGTTGATTTTAGTTAGTTTTCACTTTGACTTTGGCTTGTTGTTGTGTGGGCGACATTAGCATCTTCATTATCATTTTCATTGGCATTATTATTTGCATTAAGATTATGACAATTATTTTTTGGCTGCACGTCACAAATAACAACAAAAAAAAATTTTGAAAAAAATATGACGAGAACACTCAAAATATGTACATGTGTATTGGTGCTCACTCACACACTCACACACTCACTCACACACATTCAGGCACACATACACAAAGCACCAATACATAGACATGCACGAGCGCGTTCGCGTTCACGATATTTGATTTGAAATTGTTGCGATAGATAATTAGATTTGGAGCGTAATCGAATTGCATTCAAAGCGCGGTGATTACGGGAATATTTTCGCAGTTATCCCGACGCTGATGCTGCTGTTGTTGTCGTGGTTGTCGTGGTTGTTGTTGTTGTTGTTGTTGTTGTTAATCATCATTGCATTTATTTATTTGAAAATAACATTTCATTTGCTAATCGCGATTGTCCTGCCCCGAATGTCCTCGTCCGCATCTCAGACACTTCCAGCTCATTTACCCCAAAAACTGTGAAACTGCGATTGCTGTTACTTTGACTTCGACTCTGGCTTCGACTTGGGCTTCGGTTTCGGGTTCAGCTCTTTGTCTCTGCCGGTTTGGGCCGCGTTTGTGGTTTTCGGAATGCTGCAATGGCAAACGGAAAGTAAAAAGAGGAAAACGGAAATTTTTTATCGGGTTTTCAATAAATTTGCAACAAAATGAGGCAAATTGTGCACGCGGCTATAATTTCTTGCTCTCTCACACTCACACTCACTCGCAATCTCTCTCTCTCTCTCTGTTGCTGTCCCTCTCTGAAGGTTTGTGGGCGTTGTGTCCTGTATATTTTTTTTAAATAGATATTCTAAGCAAGCAATTGCCCATTTAGCTAGAGCTCCTCCTCGTTCTTTTGCGCCCGCCTCAGGTACAGTTTTAATTGAATTTAAGTATCTTTTTTAATTAGAACTTTTCTAGCATCTGCCAGCTCCTTTTCGTTTGGTTTCGTTTCGTTTCGTTTCTTTGTTGCTGTTTTGTGTTCCACTCAAGTTGGCAATTTTCAATTTTGTATTCCTTTTAACTGAATACGAAATTGCTTTGAATTGGCTTAGAAATGTAACCCCTTTTGCGTGTTGTCGTGCCCATTGTAAGAGCTTTCAAATTCCTTTTCAATATTTTTCCCATTTTTCTTGACTGCTTTATTATGTATTCCTCCGCACTCCTTGAACCCACTTCTCATCTCACATCCTTCACTCTCTTCTTCCCATTTAATATCTGGTCTCTTCTTGACATACATTTTTCCCTCAATTATTGTTTCTGCTTTCTACCACATCCGCAAACGTTTTCGCTTGTCCTCTTTAAGTCTTTGTTCTGCAACTTTCTCTATAATCTGCAACACTCTCAATTGCGTTACTTTTGTTCTTCTATATGTAATTTCATTCACCTCGTTTTTGCTTCTTTCATTTAAATCTTAAACTTTCGTTTCCGTTTCCTGATTCTATCTTCCAACTGTTTACTGTTCTAATATTTCCTGCATTCCCCTCCATTCCCTTCGTCCCCTCGAGTTTCCTTCCTTTGTGTCTTTACAATTAGCAAACTAATTTGCATTAGCTAAGATTGACTTTGATTTGACTGAATATTTTCATTGCTTTCTCTTTGGCATTCCGTTTTGGCCCGTTTCTTGTGCAGCATTAAATGCATAAGCATGTTCTGAATCACCACTCTAGATCCTTGAACATCCCTTTGCCATTCTCTAGACGGTTTTTGCTCTACTATTTTCCTTTCAAGTTTTATTTTTTTTAAGCCAATTTACTTACTCGCCCTTTGCCTAAGTAACAGTCGTAGTTGTATTTTCCATTTGCTAAGCATCTCTCGCTCTCGCTCCCCTGAAGCTCAATTCTTTTGCTTAATGTTCTTCACAAGGCTTTTAAACTTGTCATGCATATTGATATAAGTAAGTTGAATTCGCCCTGCGGGCTTCACACTGTCAGCACATTCTAGCCAGAGCAACCCCCGCTTTCCACAGTCTCCACGCACTTTCCCTATAGCAATACAAGTTATCAGTACTGTGCCGAATTTGCACACTCAACGAATTCTCTCTCTGCATATCTCTTTCTCTAGTATCTCGAGCTGAGAATTCGTATCGTAATTTAAGTGAAATTTCAGCCGGAGCCCCGCGGTGGCGGAGGCGCCTTTGACTTCAGCTTGACTTTTGTCTTTCTCGCTTCTCCCACTTGCAACAACTTTTGACTTTCTGCTGCCTAATGGCTGTTGTGGCAAGCAGCCTCAACTCTATCCAAAAAAAAAATATATATACATATGTGTGTGTATATAATTTAAAATTGAAGCTGCGCCTAGCTTTTGTCTCATAATTGCCTCTCTGCAACAAAATGGCGAACTTGACTGATGCTTGCCACACTCCAACACACACTCACACACACACACACACACACACACACACGCACATGTAAGTATAAGCAAATTTCAAGGACATTTGAAATGGCTTTGCGCAAAACGACAACAATTTCTTCATAGAGCTCCCAAAAAACCGAAATCAAGAACCAAAAATTTACGCAAAAAAAATAAAAAGAAGAACATTATTTCACATCTGATTGCCATAAAATTTAAACGCACATAAACATCGCGAACTATGCCTATGGTTTAATAATGTCTATAATCTAAATTGAGATTGTTGTTAGCCGTTGCTGTTCCTGAATATGACAAACATTTGCGTTTTTCATTTTTGGGGGAATTTTAACGATGCGACGACGACGACGACGGCGACACCTTCGAGCATCATTGAACGTCTCGAAAATTTTTGGATTTTTGGATTTACGTCACGAAAGTTTTATCGCTCTTTAAATACTAATTAAAGGCAAATCGAAATACACAACAGTTTTCGGTGATTCCAATGTGCGACCGCCAAAAAAAAAAAAAACAAAAAATAAAATAACAAACACATATGCATATATGATATTGGGGGTCGAGATTATATCAAATTTATTGCTCTTGGGCCACCTACCTCATGCAGCACAGCGACCAAAGGATTCTCAAACAACCCAAAAAAAAAAACCATCAACTTTTTGACGTGGAAAAATTGTTTAAGGATGCGCGCGACAGAAATTTGTGACTCCAGGAGAGTGAGCGAGACAGAAGGCGAGAATCTTGGTAGAAACACCGTAAAAAAAATGAGTACAAAAAAATTGAAGAAATTGAGAAAACAAAACAGTTTCTGTTTGGTATTTGTTCGTTTTCTTTTGCTTTCTTCGCTTCTACATATATAGTGATAGTTAGTTGCTTTTTTGAACCGTTAGGCGCTATGCAAATGAGCTTTTCCTTCTCATGCGTTGCAAGCTCTGTTGCACGGCGACAACGACGACGACGACGACGACAACGGTGAGGACGACGGCGACGGCGACGACGGCGCTAGGCGGCAAAGAGCGACGCGCGGCGACGGGCAGCGCCAGCGTTTGGCGGCGTTTGGCTGCTGCGGACTAACCAACAAACCAACAAAAAAAAAAAACACACACACACACACGAGGCTCAAGCTCGACGGCTCTGCGGCTCTGCGGCTCAACGAGCAACTGCTGCTTTGCTCCTCCGACTGCTGCTGCTGCTGCTGTGTTTTGCGTTGCGTTTGCGTTGCGTTCCGTTGCGTTGCGTTGGCGTTGGCGTTACGTTGGCGTTGCGTTGCGCGTTCGCGGCTCTGAACATCGCGGCGTTTACCCAACGACTATTTGGCCACTGACGCAGCGGACGCGCTGGAGACCGCGCTGCAGGTTCGGCTAACGCACGACGGACGCTGAGCGAATCCGAAACCGACGGAATTGGCATCCGAATCGGAATCCGAATGCAGTCGCGACAGCAGCCGACGTCGACGCCGATGCCGATGTCGCTGTTGCTGTTGCTTTCACCTTGAGCTTTTTGCTTTTATCCAATGCGAATTTACAGCTTCATCATTAGCAGCAGCAACAGCAGCATCAACGCCATCGACATCGACATCATTAACAACATCATCATCATCTTCAGCACCATCTTCACTAAGTTTTCGACATCGAAAAAGCTCTGGCGCCGCAGCGGACCACATTAATGTGAGAACGAAGCACAGCGCAGATTGAAGGTCAACTGAGAGCTTTCGAGCTAGAAAAGCGCAACAATCTCTTGTGTCGCCGCTGCAAGTGAAGCGGACGCCAGCCAAGTGTGCCAAAACGCCGGCAGAGCTTTCAGGACGGGAAGTAAATGGGGCAGCGCAACGCGGCAACGAAGCGACCGACTGCAGCGCAGTTTCGAAATTCCAATTCCATTCACAATTCACAGCAAATGTGATGTGAAAAGCTTGCAGCGAAAGCTCAGCGCACGTGAAAGCTCTGCGCAGCGACTCAAAGAGAGTTGAATGGAGAACTTCAACATGAATACAATCAAAACAGGAAATTATAACACAACAATTACTTTTGCTTAATGCTATTTTCATTTTCAAAAAACATGCAGACAAAATTATGAAACACATTTGTTATTATTACAGAAATTATTCTTTTTATATTTTTACTTTCCGTTTTTAATATACACATGTTGAGATAAAAAACTGAATAATAAAACAAATTATGGCAAAATAATGATAGATGCCATTACTTATGTCATTATAACAGAAAATCACTTTTTCTATTTGCATTTTCACTTTCTGCTAAAATAAATATTTGTTTTTAAATGTAATATATTATAACACAATGTAGAATAAATTATAATAGTAATTATGAAACAATTGTACAAGACGAAATCCATCTTTTCACTTTAACAGAAATTATTGTTTTCTTTTGTATTTTATTTTCTGATGTCAAATACAAAAAATTATTCCAAAATAAATATAATTTTGTATCACAAAAATTAATAATAAAAAATAATTATGCAAAACCAAGTTACTTTTCTACACTATTTCAGACCTTTTTTATTTAACTATATAATCGATCAATATTTGTTGTTACTTTTTCCCTTTAATAGATTCAAAATTAGTTTCTTGGCATAACGATATAAAACTTTCTTATAAAATATTGTTAAGCAAACATTGTTCATAAACCATCTGCTTTATCAAATAGAAGTCTTTGGTCAATTACAGTAGGTATATATAAAAATTATAAGTGCAAAGCAAAATAGATAAAAGTAATTTGAAATACATATATGCATGAAGAAAATACCAAAATTGCTGTAATTGAAATTAAGGCATAATATACATATACATTTTTTGTTATTTAATGGAAATTCCTAATAGCTTCTACTAGTTGGTTATAATTTGAATTGTAGCTTTATTCACCCGCCCAACAGAAAGCATTACTAAATGCCGAGGAAATGAGTTGTCGCCGGCTGCTATGACAGCAGCTGGTTGGCTTGTAACGGCTACTGGGGAAATCGAGCAAATAAAACGAACAGTTGCCAGGCAAAGTCCATCAGAATTGTTTCACCCAGCACCCAGATATTTGTAGTAAATAAACAGCCGCCTGTTACGCCCAGATATCGAGAGAGAAGCTGTATGTGCAGCCGGACAGCTCAAGACTGAGAGGATGCGGACCAGCCGGCAGAGTGGCGCCGAGACCGCCGACGGAGAGGCTGCCAGTGTGGGTGCAACAATGCCGCAATCGGTATCGGCTCGTGGCAGCGGCAGCAACAGTCCCGCTCATCACGGAAGTTTGGCAAAGAGTGCGGCGCGAAAGAGCACGAAGAAGAGTGTGCGGGCAGGATTCAAGGATCGACCCGCTAAGCTCATCGACAATTCGCTGAAGATCAAGACGGGGGCTTCGCTGATACCCGATCTGAACCTGATCATCAATCGCATGCGCAGCATGAAGGACGACAGCTATGTGTATCTGGACTACATGCTGCCCAAGGACAGCGAATTCTTCACTCCCTACAGTCTGCGTGAAGTGGATTTCGCGAACCTCAACATCCATAAGCCGTACTACACGGTGACGCGACATGGCGTCACCTATTGGCGCGTCTCCGAGAACTTCTTTACGCCCCTCAATCAGTGGCAGCAGGAGTTCCAGCAGTTCCTGAGCATCATCCAGATTCGCACGTTCTCCATCTTTCGACTGTGGAAGGGCTTCAAGGTCTGGGAGATGACCATCAAGTGGAGGAAACTGAATGCGGCTCGCACTCATCTGCAGAACAATCTGTTCATTGCGATACCCCAATTGGCCAAGGCCATTCTGCGGATGCGCTCCGATATCGTGGTGTTGGAGCGTCTCAGCTTCGTGAACATCGAGAACATCGAGGAATGGCATCCCTTCTACTTCCTTGAGTTGCACATGCGCATCTACGAGCAGCTCAACTATCTGTTTCACGAATTCCGCTCCTACGTGGGCCGAGCTCTCTGTCAGTTTTTCCTATTCGCCAAAAAATACCTTCATTTTATTATATTTTGCTATTGCATTCCTTGCAGATCGCTCCTGCACGGAGGCCATTATGGCGCGTGGCTTTTATCCCGACGACGAGATCAACTATTATCCGTCAGTCAAGAAAATGCGTGAGGCACACAGCTTTATGGATCGCGCCCGCAAACGTGCCTTCTGCAAAACTCTCACCAAGTGAGTTATTTCCATGCGATTTCCTCGATGAATTTCTCACTATTTTTGTCGGCTTCCACAGTTTTTTGAGCTACTGCGACATGATGCTCTACCAGGCGCTATATCGCGTCACCATCCAGAGCTACGAGGATCTGAATCATGCCTTCAACGAGCACCACATCGTTGGACCAACAGAGGCAGAAATTTTGCGCCACGATCGTTTGGATGCGCGTGTCGAGAAGACACGTCCGCCCAATGCCCCACAGATGCCTTTCTTCCTTGCCTCGCTGCGCCTGCTGCCGGATCGCATCGAGGTGGAGCCGCTGGAGGATGTGCTCAAGCTGGTCTTCCAGCGCATCACTGGCTTGATTCTGGAATCCGTGCTGGACATTCCTGCCTTCACCACCGACTCCGAATACACACAGTACACGCAGTAGGTTAACCAAACTCTTTAATGTTATCAGATGTTATCAGCTTTTGAGTTATCTTTAGGCCTTCGATCATGGGACGTCAGGAGGAGTGTTTGTATCAAAGTGCACCGGACTTGACATTTCTGCTGAAGCAAGACGCCACCTTCAACTTTAACAGGTATTGTTTGAGCGGCGTTGTTTGAAAAGATTTGACGTGCAATTCCACTTGCAGAAAAAACATCTTTGTCTTGCTCCACACGGCCTACGAGATGGCGCATTTGTACACGGCACGCTTTGGCACCATACGGGAGAACTATGAGATTGATGCCACCACAGATCCCGAAGATCTTAGCACCGAAAGGGGTAAGTTTCAAAATTGGTTTAGACGTAATTTTAATGTTCATTTAAGTAAGCAATCTGTTCTGACTATAATTCAACTTAGTGACAAATCAGGATGCAAAAATTAAAAATAAATAATTTAAAACTAAAAGGTATAATAATTGTTTTACTATTTTTTAAATAAAAGTAAAAAATAGCTTTTAAATACAAATTCAAATTTAATAGTTATTTTATTTTTTTTTAATTTAATCATTAGAGTCCCCGATACAAAAACTATTAATGTCAATCATTTATGGTCACTAGAAAGCTTACTTAAATTTGATTTAAAAATATATGTCAATAGAATCAAATTCGTTCCTATTGATTGTTTAACATTCTTTCAATCTTCTCTACTCCTAATTCATTCTTTATTTATGGTCTTTTCCATTTAGACCTCACCGCCCTGCGCAACTACTGCGATCGGTACTGCAATAACTTGCGCGCCTTGGACGGCATTCTGGATCATGTTTTCCTCGGGCTCTTGAAGCTGGGTCAGAGCGGTTTTAAGGATGCAGTGACTCCGGTGTGTCAGCGCCTTCAGAATGTGCTGGCCATCTATCTGCCACAGCTGGCAGAGGAGGAGACGACCAAATTGTACGAGGATGCCCAGGATTTCTATGGACGCATCGGTTACGAGCCGTCGACGACACTGGCTCTAGTTGCCCACATTCGATTCCTGGACAACTGTGACGAGGAGCTGGATGAGCTGTTCAAGGTGGTTGACTATGTGCACGATCTGTTGTTGATCATTAAGGACTTTAACATACCCATCGACGATGAGCGCAAAGAGGACTACATGGACACCGAAGACTATCTAAATCGCACCAAAGAGAGTCTGGCGGAGATACTGGAGAAGCGACAGGACTTTATCAATCTGCTGGACGAGGCCATGCAGGAGGATATCCAAGCGCTCAAGGAGGACATCCATGAAGTGGCCGTCGAAGCCCTCGAGAATTGGCTGCTGATGGTGAGTACACCATGCCTCCTTCAATGCAGCTTATTTCACCCTTCCACTCTCCCACTCTTCCTACAGGCCAAGTCCGATCGCAGTGCCGTCCACGACAAGCTGGATGAGCTCCTGAGCCGCATGAATGGGTGTCGTGAAAAGGCCGATGAGCTGATCGGCTATCAGAAGGAGTTCAGAATCGATCTGACCATGTACGATGAAATGTCCTCGGGCTTCTATGACATACGCATGCGACAGAATCTCTATAAGACACTCAACGACTGGGAGGACGCATTGTCCAGCTGGTTGGCCTCGGATTTCAACAGTCTGGTGGTGGCCGATATGATAGAGCTGAATGCCAAGACCCTCAAGAATTGCTTGCAGTTCCAGAAGTATTTGCCCGACAATGATATTGTGCCAGTGCTGAACAAATCCGCCGAAGATTTCAAGGAGAAGCTGCCAGTTATTGGATATCTGCGTAATCCCAACCTGCGTGCGGTAAGCCAAAGAATTCATCCCAATCTATCCAATTACATCCGGCTAGAAATCTTACATAAAATTTACATTATACAAAGAACTTTTTATAGAAATGATTCTTGAGCCTTGGAAATATGAAATTCATATATTTTTGTAATTGCTTGATTATTGTTTCTCGTGTTTTCCATTGAATTTGAACTCGCGCGTTGTCGTTTAGACAAAAGAACAACGTTCAACGTTTAAAAATTTATGTAGTTTTTATGTATAATGCCAATTTATTTATACACACTTTGGCTGAAATCAATCGTTTTCGTATTCGCCGATTTCTGACTTTTAAATAATATCAATTGCCGTTTGCTTCCCAGCGCCATTGGACCGAGATCGAGGAGCTGCTGGCCAGAAAGTTCTTCCAGGAGAAGGACATCAGGATCAACACGTACGAGGAGTCGCACGCCTTCGATGATGAGAACAACGCAGACGCCTTGATGCAAATCTCGTCGCAGGCAACGGGCGAAACGCAGCTGGAGAATATGCTCAAGGGCATCGAGACCATGTGGAAGGAGACCGAACTGTCCATTGCCATGCACCACGATCAAAAGGATGTCTTCATTCTGGCGGGCACCGAAGAGTTGCAGGCGGTGCTGGACGATGCCAATGTCAACATCAATACCATAGCTGCCTCCAAATTTGTGGGTCCCATCAAGACGCGTGTGGAGGAATGGATTGCGGCCTTGGATCAATTTGGCAAGACATTTGGTAAGTTTTGCTGCAGAATAACCAAACCTTGCGAATATCCTGTTAACGCCCTGTTCGTTAATGCAGAGGCGTGGATGGACTGCCAGGGCGCTTGGATCTATCTGGAGGCGATCTTTGCCTCGGCGGACATTCAGCGCCAGCTGCCGCACGAGGCCAAGATGTTCAATCAGGTGGACAAGAACTTCAAGGAGATTGTGCGACAGGCCAAGAAGGTCGCTCTCGCTCTGCCCACCATGTCCAGCGTGGAGGTCTACGACATGCTCAGGGAGGACAATCGATTGCTCGATCTAATCTCACGCGGCCTCGAGGCCTATTTGGAAGTGAAGCGTGTGGTTTTCCCCAGGTGAATAATTTATGATCTTCCCTATACTCATTACTCATTACTCAACTGCAACTTATATTGCAGATTCTACTTTCTGTCCAATGATGAGTTGCTGGAGATTTTGGCACAGACCCGTGTGCCGCAGGCTGTTCAGCCGCATCTGCGAAAATGCTTCGACGCCATTTATCGTCTGGAGTTCGGTCAGAAGGAGGGCGGCGATGGCAAGATGATTCCCACTAATGATATAATTGCCTTCCTCTCGCCCGAGGGTGAGAAATTGCAGTTTGGCAAGGGGCTCAAGGCACGCGGTGCTGTCGAGGAATGGCTCAGCAAAGTGGAGGATGCCATGTTTGTCTCGGTGAAGCGTTACATGCGCTTTGGCTATCAATGCTATGCGGCTAAGGAGCGCGATGAATGGTTCCAGGATCACCCCAATCAGGTGGTAATTACCGTCTCCCAGGTGTATTGGGCAACCGACATTCATCGCATCTTCGATGCCAAGGAGAAAACCCAAATGGGTGTCATTGAGAAGATGACCAAGTTCGAGTCGAAATGCCTGCAGGATTTGGGCGCACTTGCGACTCTGACCAGAAAAAATATTTCCTCGCTACTGAGAAGAATACTGTGTGCTCTGATTACCATCGATGTGCATGCCAAGGACTCGGTGCGCATGCTCATCGAGAGGGGCGTCTTCAATTCGTAAGTTGCCAAAGGGACACTTTTAATACATTGTTAAGGCTTAGACAAATATTTGTCCCGGCTAAGGAGAATTTCCAAATGGCTCTTGTCTCAGCCAATGGTAACTTCTAACTTCCGTCTCGGCTAAGGGGAATAGTTGCTCAACTTAGGCGAAGATCTGCCTCAGTTGCAATATTGTGTAATTGTGTATCAAATTGGGTTGACAAAAGAGCTACTATAAGCTCAGACGGGGGTACAATACAAATAACAGGCAAAGATCTATCTCGGTTAAGGAAAATGCACGCCTTTGATTCTGTTTCGACAAAGAGGAATTTCAGACGCATTTTATCCGAGCTTTTATCTTCTTACCTCTGCCTTGGTTTATATCTTCGATAAGGGTAATTTCTACCTCAAGATCTACCGAAGATCTGTTTTGGTTGCTACCTCGGCTTAGAGGAAATTCTGTTTCAGCTTAATAAAACCTCTGTCTCAACCCGGGCGAAATTCTTTCTGCCACTAGGTGGACTCGTCCTAGACCAACTTATAGATTCATTAAACACAAATCCGACATAATATCCTCTTTACTTTGCAGCACCGACTTCAACTGGCTGAAGATGCTGCGTTTCTATTGGGCCATCGAAACGGAGACGGTCTTTGCCCGCATGGCAGCGGCCAACATTCCCTACTACTATGAGTATCTAGGAGCAGGAGGTGTGCTGGTGCTGACGCCACTGACTGATCGCTGTTACCTCTGTCTGATGGGCGCCTTCCAGATGGACTTGGGCGGAGCTCCCGCAGGACCGGCGGGAACGGGCAAGACGGAGACCACCAAGGATTTGGCGAAGGCCTTGGCCAAACAGTGTGTGGTGTTCAATTGCTCGGATGGTCTCGACTACAAGATGATGGGCCGCTTCTTCTCGGGCTTGGCGCAATGCGGTGCCTGGTGCTGCTTCGACGAGTTCAATCGCATTGACATCGAGGTGCTGTCTGTGATTGCCCAACAGCTGATCACCATACGCACGGCCAAGGTGATGCGGTTGAAGAGGTGAGCGCTACTGCATTCCAATCCGATTTGATCCGATCCGATTACATTCGCCTCTCAGGTTTGTCTTTGAGGGGCGCGAGATAAAGATCAATCATTCGTGCTGCGTGTTCATCACGATGAATCCAGGCTATGCCGGCCGTACTGAGCTGCCCGACAATCTGAAGGCGCTGTTCCGTCCCATCTCGATGATGGTGCCCGACTATGCGCTCATTTCCGAGGTCATTCTCTACTCGGAGGGCTTCGAGGATCCCAAGATCCTGGCGCGCAAAATGGTGCAAATGTATCAGCTGTGCAGTCAGCAGCTCAGCCAACAGAATCACTACGATTTCGGTATGCGAGCCGTCAAATCGGTGCTCGTCATGGCCGGCGCTCTGAAGCGAGCCGCGCCCAATCAGCGCGAGGACATCACCTTGATTGCCGCACTCCGCGACTCGAACATACCCAAGTTCTTGGCCGACGACGCCGTCCTCTTTCGTGGCATACTCAGCGATCTGTTCCCCGGCGTCGATCTGCCCGACTCGCAGCATCCCCACCTGGAGGCCAGTCTGCGCTTGGGCCTGCGCCAGAAGAGTCTCCAGCCGGTGCCGACCACGATTCGCAAATGCCTGCAGCTCTATGAGACGATGTGTGTGCGTTGGGGCGTCATGACCGTGGGACCCACGGGCGGTGGCAAGTCGGTTGTGTTGCACGCCCTGGAATTCGCGTTGGCCCATTTGTTTGAGACCGAGGTGCAGGATCCCAACTTTCGGCCCGTTGTCATACAGACCATGAACCCCAAGGCCGTGAACATGAACGAGCTGTACGGCTACGTGGATAGCAAGACGCTGGAGTGGCAGGATGGACTCCTGGGTCTGGCTGTGCGCACAGCGGTCCTTGTGGAAGGTGAGTGGAGAAGGCAACTCGAAAATGCAATGTGACATTGACATTTGTGCTCCACAGACGAGATTCATCAGTGGATCATGTGCGACGGGCCCGTGGATGCCGTGTGGATCGAGAACTTGAACACGGTGCTCGACGACAACAAGATGCTCTGCCTGGCCAACTCGGAGCGCATCAAGCTCACCGCCTGGATACACATGCTCTTCGAGGTGCAGGATCTGCTGCAGGCCTCTCCCGCCACCGTCTCCCGCTGTGGCATGGTCTACGTGGATCCCGGCGACCTCGGCTGGATACCACTTGTGGACACGTGGCGCGAGCTGGACATGTCACGCAAGCTGCCGCCACCGCTGGCCGAGTTCCTCTACCAGCTGTTCATCGGCTACTTCGAGAAGGCGCTGAAAATCGAACGGAAACGTGCCGCTTACACCATACACCAGGTGCTGGGCTCCAAGGTCCGTTTGTGCTGCTCCCTCATCTCGTCGCAGCTGGAGGTGCCGCGCTGGTCGACTCTGACGGACGAGCAGTCCAAGAGTTTGCTCACTAAAATCTTTACGTGGTGTGTGCTCTGGGCAATCGCCTCCAACCTGCGGGATGCCGAAAAGACGTCCTTCGAAGACTTTTGGGGCCGAGCCATGGCCGTGCATCCAAACATGGAGTAAGTATCTGGCTATTCCGATCCCAACACTAGCTTTATGTCCACACCTTCACCCAGCATGCCAGAGCGTTCCATGTGGAACTATCGCGTGAATCTGGAGACCAACAGTTGGGGCAACTGGAACGAGATTATGCCCAAGTTTACCTTCAGGTCTGAGGTGTCCTACTACGACATGCAGGTGCCCACGGTGGACACCACCAAATATGGGTAAGTTGCGACCCATGTGCTCTGGGTTTAATTAATCAATGCAATGTTTTCCACACAAAAAGAAAACACGTTACAAAAGTAAGATTTAAGATTTTATTCTTGCTTTTAAAATGAGTTTACTCTTGAGCATAAATTCCACTTCAAGATCTAAGAGTTTGGCCATTACTAAAATGTTCATATTTTTCGCCCAAAATATTATCAATTCAAGAAGATATTATTCATTCTAGACCAAGTTCTTGAAATACATTGTTTATATGTAGTATTACTTATTTTTGGGTAGCAATTACTATTTTCAAATTTTATTTATTTTCTAATTGATCACTTTAAAAAGAATTCCGTTCATGATAAAATTTTAAAATTTGTTTTCAACACACAAATTTAAGAACGTCAACGTCCATAATTCCAACTAAATTGTGTAATTTCTAAAATTAACTTCAATACTTCAAACAAGTTTGAACCTAATAATGCCCTTTTAACATTTGAAAATGATCTCATAATAAACTTGGAAGATATTTAAGAAACAATTTAATTTCAGTTCCAGCTGAATGGGAGTAAAATCACGATGATTTTAGACGCTATTATTTTTACATTCGACTGTTAACATTGCTAGTAATGGTCACAACAGTTGCTATAAAGTTGCACTTCTAAATACTTAAAATTAAATTACTAAAATGATCTAAAAAGGATTCGAGTCTGAGCTTCTTACTTGATTGAAACTGTTCTGCCTTTGCAGCTATGTTGCAGATTTGCTCTTCAAGCGCGATTTCCCGGTCATGTTCACCGGAGAAACAGGCGTGGGCAAAACCGTGCTCGCTGTCAGCTGCATGAAGCGCCTGGCCGAAGGCAAAGTGATCCCGGTTGTGCTCAACTTTTCGGCCCAGACGAGCAGCTTGCGCACTCAGGAGATGATTGAGGGGCCGCTGGAGAAGCGCAAGCGGACGCAACTCGGTGCTCCTGTGGGCAAAACCGTCATCATCTTCATTGACGACGTCAACATGCCCAAACTGGACACCTACGGCAGCCAGCCGGCCATCGAGCTGCTCAGGTTAGTGCATAATAATACCAATTACAGCTATTGACTACTGATTACAAGATTATCACAACATTTTTGAAAGAAAAAATGTTCACTTGATGCTTTTTTTTTGTAATGTAAACATTGTTTAATTAGCTACCAACAGATAAAATTATACATTTCCAGGATGAGGCGAACTCTTCACATTAAACTAGAAAATAATTATAGCCAAAATTAAAATAAAAATAAAAAAACTTGGGCGTGACAACCAAAGGAAAAATATTTTTGCGGTAGTCTACGAATTATGTTAAAAATAATTTGTGAGAAATAATGAGATACTTTAGTTTTTAAATTTTTTGATTTATATAAATATTTTTTTTTACATAACAAGATTTATACAAATGTTGTAACGTGCCATCGTGAATGTGAGAAGATTACCAATCAGTTTCAAACTCGAACTTTAATATTTTTTTTTGCTATTTTGGTATAGTAACAGTTTGTAAGACAAAACACATATGAGAAACAATATACTACAAAAAGTCTAACAACTAGATAAAGTGCCCTGCCGTGTTCTTACAAGAATAGTTTTATTTTTTTTTTGTAATACATGATAAAATAGAACTAAATTAATTGTGGTACAAATATTTTTGGAAATGCGCATTTGCTTGTGTTTGTGTTTTTCATATTTATTTAAATTATGATATTGAATTGGTTCAATTAAATAGTTAAATAAAGAAAGAATAGGTGATGTCACTTGTTGACTAATTCTTGGAGCTGTTCGGCTTAATTTTACGACTGAATTTTGAATCGTAATTCCACAACTTAATGAGTAGTTCTATTTGGCAACTGATTTTCAATTACGACTCAAATGACAAACTTTACATATCGATCTAACCCACAGACAATTCCTGGACTTCAAGGGCTTCTACGACCGCGAGAAACTCTTCTGGAAGGACATCCTCGACGTGGTGCTGGGCTGCGCCTGTGCTCCACCGGGTGGAGGTCGCAATCCGCTCACGCCTCGCTTTGTGCGCCACTTTGCTCTGTTCTCGCTGCCCAAGCCCAACGAGGAGACGCTGACGCAGATCTTCAATGGCATCCTCTTGGGCTTTCTGCAGACATTCTCGTCGGCCATTCGCGCCCTCTCGGAGCCCATGGTGCACGCCTGCGTCGACGTCTATATGCGTGTGGCCAAGGTGATGCTGCCGACGCCAGATCGATCCCATTACATATTCAATCTGCGCGATCTGTCCAAGTGCATCCAGGGCATTCTGCAGGCCAACAACATGTACTACAACATGGAGAATCAAATACTGCGTTTGTTCTACCACGAGACGACACGCGTCTTCCACGATCGTCTGATCAACGCCGAGGACAAGACGCTCTTCAAGACGCTGATGAACGACGTGTGTCGCGATCACTTCAATCGTGACGTCGTGCAGCCGGACGAGCCCGAAGTGCTCTTCGGTGACTTTATGGTCTTCGGCAAGCCGAAGAACGAGCGAGTCTACGACGAGATCAGGGATCACAGCAAGCTGGAGAGTGTCCTCAACGATTACATTGCCGACTACAATTCGATGGCGGTGGGCAAGCAAATGAAGCTGATTCTCTTCCAGGACGCCATGGAGCACACCGTCCGCCTGGCGCGTCTGCTGCGCAGCGATCGAGGCAACGGTCTGCTCGTGGGCGTGGCCGGCATGGGCAAACAGTCGCTGACCCGCCTGGCGTCCCATGTCAACGAGTACAATTGCTGGCAGATCGAAATGCGACGCAACTACGATCTGAATGCCTTCCACGAGGATCTACGAGTGCTCTATCGCATCGCTGGAGTGAGTTAACAGTCTGCTCCGACTATCGTTTTATTATTACTATGTTGCTGCTATGTTGATAGATCGAGAATCAGCCGGTGACATTTCTGCTCATCGACAGCCAGATTGTCGAGGAGGAGTTCCTGGAGGATATCAACAACATTTTGAACTCGGGCGAGGTGCCCAATCTCTTCGAGGGTGACGAGTACGAAAAGGTGATTCTGGATGCTCGCGATGCCTGCAATGCCAGCAATAAGGATGGAGTAAGCATTGTTTTGCGAGTTGATCTGCCTTATGTTTTATGTTCTACTTGTCGCAGAGCTGTCCTCGCGATGAGATCTACAAGTTCTTCATCAATCGCGTGCGCAACAATCTGCATGTGGTCATGTCCATGAGTCCTGTGGGCGACGCCTTCCGTCGCCGCTGCCGCATGTTCCCCTCGCTGGTCAACTGCACCACCATCGACTGGTTCACCAGCTGGCCCACGGAGGCCTTGTACTCCGTTGCCCTTGGCCTGCTCACGAAGATTGCGCCCAAGATGGACGAACGCGTCTCGCTGGCCAGCACCACAGTGTTCATGCACAAGGTTGCGACTCCCAATCTCCCATTGAGTCACTCAATACTTTAACCAAACTGCAATCTTGTTCTAGACTGTCGAGGATGCCTCTGTGCGTTTTTACAAGGAGATGAAGCGACATTACTATACCACGCCCAGCAGTTATCTGGAGCTGCTGAAACTCTACCAGAGCCTGTTGAAGCTCAAGACGCAGGAGATCATTGCCAAGCGGAAGCGCATTGCCAGCGGTCTCAACAAACTGCTGGAGACCAACGAAGTCGTGAGTATCCTTGGGAGATTTCTCCAGATAATTTACTTTGTTTATATCATTTAGGTAATTTAAAATTTCATACTTCTCGTTGAAATTTAATTATTTGCCACAATTTATTTATTATTTATATGATCTGTAATATGTATTATTTGCAATCATTTTATGTAAAGAAGTTTAGCCTTTATGACTCGGAACTAAATTATTTTTCTTGTTTGTTTCAGTTATTTATTACATCTTTTATACTTTAAGTTGAAAGCAACTTAAAACTCAATTTATTTATTATTTGGATGATCTCTAATTTACATTGTTTATTATTATTTGGATGCATTTTTTATTGGTTTTAGCCCTAATTTTTTTTTTTCCCAATTCTAAATTATATTATCTATTATTTGTATTATGAATTGCTTTTAATCTTTTTCAACATTTTTTTTACTATAAGTTTGTAGAATTTAGAATTCGTTTTCTATGTATTAATTGTGAATTCAGTTTACCCCCAATTTATATTGTTGTTTTTATAAACTTATCAAAACTAAAAATATACTTAACTTTAATATTGACGCAAAATTATGTTTTTGAAAACTGTTACTCTGGTAGATTGCAGTGATGCAAAAGGAATTGGAGGTGATGGTGCCACAGCTGGATGAAAAGTCGGCCTTGATGAAGGCGCTCGTGGATAACCTGACAAAGGAAACGAAACAGGCAGATGCTGTCAAGCAAGGCGTGATGGAGGACGAGGCGAATGCCAAGGAGAAGGCAGCGATTGCCCAGGCCATCTCCGAAGATGCCAGCAAGGATCTGGAGATCGCAATGCCAGCACTGCGTGAATCCGAGGAAGCCCTCAAGGGTCTAACCAAGGCGGACATCAATGAATTGAAGTCCTTTACCACGCCGCCAGCTCTGGTGCAGTTCTGCATGGAAGCCGTTTGCATCCTGCTGGGCGCCAAGTAAGTTACTTAGACCTCCGATTTCATAACATCGTCATGATGCAATTTTGTAATCACCAGACCCACATGGGCGTCGGCCAAAGCCATTATGGCTGACATCAATTTCATCAAGCGACTCTTCGAATACGATAAGGAGCACATGAAAGACGACGTCCTAAAGAAGGTCAAAAAGTACATTGATCACAAGGACTTCGTACCAGCTGTAAGTAAAAATAAAAATTTGAAAAAATTGCGATCCAAAACAATCGCTTCAACTAAAATGAATAAGGTAGTGATTATGCATTAATTATGTAAAAATGTTGCTGCTCGTTTACATCCTAAAACAATATTGGAAATATTGCTACCCAAATCAACACTTAAATTAAAAGTCAGTAACATGTTTAAAATGCAATTATACGAGTATATTTTTCAAAATTTTAAAAATTAAGTTTTCACGAACGATCTAATATTCATATTGATTAATTGCAGCCAAATAAATATGCCCCATAATTTAAATATTCTCCAAAAATAATTTTCAAATATTTAGACAAGCATTTTTATATTAAGTTTTCACGAATGACATTTGTAAACATTGATTAATTGCAAATAAATCGATATGCCTTGTATCTAAAATATTTTCGAACACTTTTCAAATATAATGTTAAATTAATTGCAATAATTACTGTTTGTTAATATCCAAAATCAAAATTAGCATTCACTTGAATTTGAAGTTTGCAATAATTTTTTATTGCAGAAATTCTCGATTTTTTTAAATTACTAGATATGAAAATTGTTAAAATTAAACTTTCACGAACGACCTAAAACCATTATATGAATACGTTTGAATATTTTTAATGGGTTAACAGACAACGAATTGTTAAGCGCTTACATTCGATATTAATTTATAACACAAGTCTTGAGAAATTAATTAAATTAAAAATTAAATTTAATTAATTTATGATGAATTTTTGTATATATTCATTTTCCATCTTCTTTTGTTAATACATATGTACGTTAAACTTGCACTTGCGTTTACCCAACTTCAAATATGTTTAACTTAATTTGCAGAAATTCGAGAAAGTCTCCAAGGTGGCCAAGTCAGTCAGCATGTGGGTGATTGCGATGGACAAGTTCTCGAAGGTGTACAAAGTGGTTGAGCCCAAGATCAAGCGCAAGGAAGCCGCCGAAGCGGAGCTGAAGGATGTGATGAAGGTGCTGCGACAAAAGCAAAAGGAGCTCGCCGCGGTCGAAGCAAAGATTCAATCGCTACGCGACAGCCTGGAGGAGAAGCAGCAGGAATTCCAGGTGATACAGGACAACGTTGATCTCACCTACGGACGCATCAATCGCGCTGGTCGCCTCACCTCCGCTCTGGCCGATGAACAGATTCGTTGGCGGGACACTGTGAAGTCGTTGACCGCCGACCTGGCCTGTGTGCCCGGCGATGTCCTGGTGGCGGCTGCCTGTGTCGCCTACCTGGGCGCCTTCTCCAATGAGTATCGTCGCGAGATGAGTCAACTGTGGGTGGACAAGTGTCGCGAATATAACATAGCATCGAGCAAGGAGTTCAACCTGCTCAAAGTGCTGGGCGATGCCTATGAGATGCGCCAGTGGAATGTCGATGGCCTGCCCAAGGATAACATATCCATTGAGAACGGCATCTATGCCACACGCGCCTTGCGCTGGGCCCTGATGATCGATCCGCAGGAGCAGGCGAATCGCTGGATTCGCAACATGGAGAAGGGCAACAATCTGCAAGTGATCAAGATGACGGATGCATCCATGATGCGTGTGCTCGAGAATAGTGTGCGTCAGGGTAATCCTGTGCTGCTGGAGGAGCTCGACGAGACCATTGATCCCTCGCTCCGCCCCATACTTCAGCGTGAGACGTACAAAGCGGAGGGGCGAATCTATTTGAAGCTGGGCGACCAGGTCATCGACTACGACAGTAACTTTAAGCTCTACATGACCACCAAGTTGCCCAATCCGCATTATCTGCCCGAGGTCTGCATCAATGTGACGCTGGTCAATTTTCTGGTCACCGAGAGTGGCCTTGAGGATCAGCTGCTGGCGTAAGATTCATCTCAACAACTATACTTTCTAGCAACTGTGAATCTAATTTCCAAATTGACAGCGATATTGTGGCCATTGAGCTGCCCGCCATGGAGGCGCAACGCAACGATCTGGTGGTAAAGATCAATTCGGACAAGCAGCAGCTGCTGTCGCTGGAGGATAAGGTGCTGAAGTTGCTCTTCAATTCCGAGGGCAATATACTGGACGACGAGGAGCTCGTCGAGACGCTAAACGATGCCAAGGTAAATTCAATTGAAGGCGTGTTCAATTATTCATAATTTAAATTCCCTGCTTCGCCGGACTAGGAAACTTCGCTGATCATCGCCGCTCGGCTGATTGACACCGAGGAGACGGAGAAGATTATTACAGCGTCGCGAGAACGTTATCGCATCCTGTCGTCCCGCGGTGCAATTCTGTACTTTGTGGTCGCCGGCCTGGCCGAGATCGATCCCATGTATCAGTACAGTCTCAAGTATTTCACCCAGGTCTTTTGCAATGTGCTGCGACTCGATCATCCTGCCATGGCCGTGGAGCAGCGCATCTCCACGCTGATGGTGGACGAACTGAGGGCCATCTACGATAATATTTCGCGAGGTCTCTTCGAGAATCACAAGCTCATCTTTAGCTTTCTGCTCACGCTGGCCGTGGAGCGACAAGAGGGTCGCGTCTCTGCTGAAGAATTCAGTTTTCTGACCCGCGGCTCTGTGGGCTCGGTGCGTCGCAAGACGATGCCGGCTAATCTGAAGCTCAGCCAAATGGAATGGGAAGCTGCGATCTGTTTGGAGGACAATTTCAAGGATGCCTTTGCGGGCTTCACCGATGAAATTGACAAGCCCTTCTTCATCAAGTTGCACGACAACAAGGAGATCTTTGACTTTGCCAAAGCGAAAACAGAACCCACCGACAAATGGGATAAGCGTCTGCGCATCTTCCACAAACTCATGTTTGTCGCCACCTTCCGCAAGCCGCGTTTCCTCTTCAATGTGGTCAGCTATCTGCACGCCACCGTCGGCAAGTACTTCACCGAGGCATCCGCCAGCGGCACACAGCTGGGCACAGTGTAAGTAGAGCTACAGATTGCTCCAATTTCCAATATATAGCAATTATATGCACAGCTATCTGGACACTTCGGCTGTAACGCCTCTGATCTTTGTGCTATCCACGGGCTCGGATCCCATGTCTGGCTTCCTCAAATTCACCACTGAAATGAAGTTCACGGACAAGTATTACTCGATATCGTTGGGTCAGGGCCAGGGACCGCTGGCTGAGAGTTTGATCGACAAGAGTCTGCGCTTGGGTCACTGGGTCTTTCTGCAGAACTGCCACTTGGCCACCTCCTGGATGCGAATTCTCGAAACAATTGTGCGCAATCTAACCCTCGGCATAACCAAAGCCAATCCCGACTTCCGACTGTATCTGTCGTCGATGCCGACGCAATCGTTTCCCATCAGTGTGCTGCAGAATTCGGTGAAGATCACAAATGAACCGCCCAAGGGCATCAAGGCGAATGTGATTGGCGCCCTCAGCGATCTCAAAGTGGAGTTTTTCGAGCAGCATATCCAAGCAAGCAAATGGCGTGCGATTGTCTTTGGCCTCTGCATGTTCCATGCCGTGTTGTTGGAGCGTCGTAAGTTCGGTCCTCTGGGCTGGAACATCACCTACGAGTTCAGCGAGAGCGATCGCGAGTGCGGCCTAAAGACTCTTGATTTCTTCATTAATCGCGAGACCATGGACGCAATTCCCTGGGAGGCAATACTGTACATAAATGGTGAGATCACTTGGGGCGGACGTGTCACCGACTATTGGGATCTACGCTGTCTGCGCACAATTCTGACCATCTTCTCGTCGGAGCGCATCATTCAACCCGATTACAAGTATTGTCGAGGTGATGCCTACTATCGTGACCCGCAGGGCGCCACTCTTAAGGAGTATGCGACATTCGTACAAGGTTTTCCGGTGCTGGAGGATCCTGAAATCTTTGGCATGAATCAGAACGCAAACATTGTGTTCCAGACTAAGGAAACCGAATTCTTCCTTAGCACTCTGCTGCTGGGACAGCCGCGCTCCTCTGCGGACGAGGGTCAGGCCATGGAGAACGAGTTGTGCCAACAAGTGATCTCACGCATCCAATCGGTGCTCACCAACAAGATCCAGCGGGAGCCCATCCACGACACCCTCACGGTGGTAAGTAATATATGTTACATATAAATTGTCCTAGTCAGTTTTTTGTCTTCGAAAAGCATTTAATACATTTTTAATGCGCTAAATTCATTGTTAATAAGCGCCACCTGTTGCCACTTATTTTATTGCTAATAAGCGCCATGTGCAAATCCAACCGGTTCGTGTCCGTGCTGAATACTGGTTGAAATACATTATTTAGAAGATTATAACTATGTTGTTCAAAAATTCAGTCAGTAAAGGGAATAAAGATTTATATACATAGAATATACATTTAATAACTGATGGCACATTTCGTCTCATCAGCTGGATAACAAGGGACAGATGCCATCGTTGACTACCGTGCTGGTGCAGGAGATCGATCGCTTCAATATTGCATTGGGCATTATTCATGACAGTCTCGCCAATCTGGCCAAAGCCATCAAGGGTCTCGTCGTGATGTCCGATGATCTGGAGATGGTATTTCGCGCCCTCTTGGCCAATCTGGTGCCCGCCATGTGGGCGAAACGCAGTTTTCTCTCCATCAAACCGTTGCCCAACTACATCGTGGACTTTCAGCGACGCATTGACTTCATTCAGCACTGGGCCGAGAATGGAGCACCACGTTCGTATTGGATTAGCGGCTTCTTCTTTCCGCAATCCTTTCTAACCGGCGTGCTCCAAACATATGCACGTCGTCGTGTTCTGCCCATCGATTCGTTGAAAATCGATTTCCAGATCATCGAAATGGAGCTGACGCAACAGGATTTCTTTGAGCTGCACAACGCCGACGTCAGCGTGAGTAGTAAACATCGCTGTAATTGATTCACTTTACTCACAACTTGCTCGCAGGATCAACGTCTCTATGGCAACTTGGAGGAGTGCACCGATGCCATTATCAATGTGCATGGTATTTTTGTGGAGGCAGCTCGCTGGGATCTCTCCAAGGGCGGCTTGTGCGATGCCAAGTTCGGTGAGCTCTACACACGCATGCCTGTCGTACGCTTCATGCCCTGCCTGGAGATCAGTCCCATTTTGCGCTACGAGGCGCCGCTCTACAAGACACAGCAACGTTCGGGCGTCCTCTCCACCACGGGACATTCTACTAACTTTGTGCTCTCGATTCTGTTGCGCAGCAAGAATGATCCCGAGTTTTGGATCATGCGTGGCACGGCGCTCGTCTGCGCCGTGCTCGAGAATATCTCATAGACAAATCAGGATCGTAAATGCATTTTTGCTAGTTAATCTTTATTTCGTACAATTCGTTTCAATTCTGTGTGGGGGCTACGCCGCTAATACAATTTAATCGTAATATATGTATATGTATGGTATATAGGTGTGTATATTTTATATAGTTAATCATATCGATCGGTTCTTCTGTTCATAAAGCATATATAATTTATATTTATATATGTACATATGTGTATATAGAGTTGTTCCTAGACAGTCCTTGCTTCAGTTCTGTTCGATTACAAGTATAGATATATGTATGTATATATCGCATATATTTGTATATGGGCATTGTATAAACCGTATATGTACAACATTTAGTAACAAAAAATATTAAGGGAGTTGGGTGGGGGACAAGACAAGGCCGCTTTCTACACTTTATATTCATTACACTTTAAACTTTCTACTTTATACTTTATACTTGGTACATTGCTAACGTTAGACGTTCAAAGTCTGTTCGATTACATTCAAATTGCTCAAAAACCAAACAAAAAATAGTCCCATGTGCTGTCAATTTTCTATGATATCTGAGAATCAGGCACACACATATAAATAAATTGAACTAAACAGCACAACTCTATAATATACTAAGTACAATGTTCTTTTACAAAAATGCAAAATTATATAAAAAAAAAAACAAAAAAGCCAAATTCACCTAATTAACTACTGCTTAATTAAGGTTTCATTATGTTTAGCTATAAAAGGAATGTTTTTTTTTTTGTAGCTTTAGGATATTGCCAATGTTTCGATCTCTTTACAAGTCTCTATCTATGGGGTGGGGTTTTGGTTTTGCCTTTCTAAGTAATACTGCCGCACTAAGAATTGTCTGACGCGGGAAGGAAAGGGAAGCGTTGTTTTGGTCCTTTTTCGTTTCCTCGTTTGTTAGATGCGTTAATGGAATGCTAATTTAGTATGTATTTCAACTTAAGATATAATTATTGCTGGAATTGGGGGCTGGCGTTTTAAATTTGCTTTTAAGTACTTAAGTAACTAGTTGTAAACAATAACTAAAAAACAAAAAAAAAACCCTACACTTATTATTGACAGTGGTGAAGTGCCAAGAAAAAATTAAGATTTAGACGCGTTCGAAAAAAAATCAAATCCGTTTGCTGGGAAGCTCGCTAAGAGAAGAAATGGGGAATGGAATTGGGATTTCAGGTTTCGGGTTTCGGGTTTCGGGTTTTGGGTTTTAGTGTTTGTTGGAGTCTTAAAGCTTTTTGCTGCCATCAATATCAATGCTCAGATCTTGCAGGGATCCACGCGTTTGCAGCAGGCTGCGCTTCTCAGGGTCCTTGACCTTCTTTGGCTTTGGACGATTTGTTTTCGTATAACGATTGATCACACCATCCGTTTCATCCATCATGCGAAGTATCAACGTCTGATCCGATGAGTCCAGCGGCGCTATAGAAATATCGCGCACGGCTCGGAACTTACCGCAATTGTTGAGATGCTCGTTCTCCAGCCGAAAGAAGTTCCAAACGAAGCGACTAAAAGCAATCACAATTAATCATCAATGCAAAAAAAAGAATTTGATAGCTTTTACCGAAAGACTTCCAAGATGCCAGTGATGGATGTCATAATGTCGCCGCTGACAATCTTCATTTCAGTCAGATAGAAGGACAAGGCCCAAATAAAACGCAATGCCAAATCCTCCAATATGGCAAAGTAGTAGAAGCCCTGCTCAACGAATAAAATGCTGATTATAAATTATAATTAGTTGAATTGTGATGGCAACGCACCGTGGAGGAGTAGACAACCTCCTCGCGAAGGAATGTGTTCTCGCCCGCATTCTTGTCGAAGAGACCCCAATCCATCTTGATGTCCCAGGTGTAGGAGTAGCAGGACGACACAATCGATGCAATTATCCACAACCAGGTGTACGGATTGTCAAAGGTGCTCGCATAGTTGGCTGTCATAAATCAGAAAGAGATATCAGACTGTCTGCTGAGGCGATAGAGAGGGCAACAACTTACGACTATTGAAATTCTTGAGCGTAGCAAAGATGACCACCATAAAGGTTGTGGAGTATTTGCCCGCATTGACGAGATGGGGAAAAGCTTCACGCGAGTCGCGATAACGTCGCAAACACTGCGCGAAACGAAACCAGGCGGGCAGACAATTCACAATTGGACGCACTATGAAATCCTTTTCCATGCAGATCGATGCATCCGTTGCCTGCGACCAATTGCCATTGGTGAAATAGAAGCAGATGAGATACTCGAAGTCCAGAATGGCGGTGGCCAGCGAATTCAATTGATCGCCCAGCCAGAAATCAGCGAAGCCCACATGAAAGAATGGCGCTGCCAGGCAGCGACCCGTGATGCGCAACAGCCAAAACCGTGCATCATGATGCAGCACATGAAACGGATTGACCAGGAACAAAACCATAATCAGTGTGAGTGTTAAGGGGTTGATGAATGGCGGTATGCTTAAGCTGGTGCTGTAGAGAAAGCTGAGCATGCTCAGCGTCCAAACGACACCGAATATTGCCGCCAGCTCCATCAAATGCTGTTCAGAGAGATGATTACGCGGATCCAGCTCGAAGATTAGCACATGATTAACGCCCGACGAACGCCAGCCATAGATGTTCACGCCAATCAAAAAGATGAACTCAATTATCAGCAATGGTCCGCGATATAGACGAAAGGTGACCTTTAGATTTTCGCCACTTATATCATGGAATATGGCCGAGAGCACCACAACGATGCCCAGCACAATGAAGCCGCCGGAGAAGAGGCCCACTTTGAATGTGGTCCATGGACTCTGCTGTTCACCCAACGGTGGCACTCGCAGTCGCTTCATGGCACGCTGTCGATCACCGCCCTCCAGTTCGCCGGTGACGGTCGTTTCGGTTTCATTGATAATGTTGTCGATATCTTTATTGATAAAGAAATGCGATGCCTCCACATACTCTTGCCTCCACTTGGCACCGCTGTCCACTCGCAGCAGCTAAATATAAAACAAATCGAGATTTATTGATAATGATTGGTATTAATTAATTTTCATTTACAAATTGTACAATTATTGTTTTGTTTACCTTATCGTGCTTCTTGAGTATTTTGCGAAAACCCGTATGATTCAGATTTTGATAGTTCTGCAAGAGTATAAGACTCAAATAGAACTCACTGAAGGCCAATTTCAATTCGCGTGCCTTGCGATCGGGCAACGCAGCATGTCGCTTCTGTCCCTTGGACTTTTTTGCTGTCCTCTCTGATTCCTCAATGCTCGACTTAAGCTCTGCATTCAGTGTGGCAAATTTACGTGTTGCCTCTGCCAACTTCTCAGAGTAGAAGGTATTGATCTTCTTCAGTTCCTTGTCGCAGTAGTGAAAAAAGTTCTCATCGAAGTTGGCGAAGTGTCGCTTCAGCACCTCATCCTCCACACTGTCCACCGACGGCGCCTCCTCCACGGCCAAATAGAGCATCGCTTTCATTTCCTACATGAACCGAAGAAATACTTGGCATTAAGTTAAGATTCTAGATGCTGTCGAGAGGACACTTGTATGGGAAGTTTTAAAACTATGAGAAATAATGTGGTATGGATAATTCCAAATTCACGAGCTCTCACGACATTTTCTACTTTCGTGACTAGGTTTATGTGTGGTTCTCATATCTAGCGTTGATTATGTCAGCTCAAAAGTACAAATACCCTATTAAAATACTGAGCCAACATTTTCAAATGTCGGGATTAGAAACGTGACAAGTTTTCGTTTTCTCTGCACTACTACGACAATAATTAATTATTCTCATCTCAAATATATATTCTTCAAATATTGTCAAATATTAATATATTGAAGAATTATAGTTAATCTCGTGACCACCGGTCTGCTCTAGTTTATTTATTTACCATTTATTATTATTGTGAATTTTTAATTAAGAATGTCGTGCTTAGCTCCCATCTATCCATATATTTTTTTAGATACCGGTACACAATAAAAAATATTGATCAAATAAACTTGAAAATAGTAAGGTTAAATCAAGTTTATGACATTGTTTGTCCTGACTGACTGACAATGTTACTGAGATTTTCGTAATTTACTCGTGCAATACGAATTCCAAAACTCTTACTTTATGTTAAATTGGGCATTGACAACAGAATGAAAATCCTTGGTTATTGGAATAGAGTAAACTGATTATAATTTTAAAGGGAAGAGCATTACATTGTCAACAGGGAGATCTGGGATTCATTTATGTCTTTTAAACGGGAGCTTTCAAACATTGCAAACTTTCAGTTTTTAATTGACACTATTAAAATGATATGGTAGACTAAGTAATAGTTTTAGAAGTTTATTTTGGCAAATTAAATTTATTTGATATCTCTCAGTTAGTAAAAAATTGATTGAATATTTTATTATTATTGTCAATTGATCAGAGGATCGATTTTTTAGGACTACTGGATTAGAAACCTAGTTTGAAGATTTAGTAATGCAAAGATCTACTGTGGACGCCTTTGTCATGAGATGAGTTGGAATATAAATACTGGTATGTACATATATGGTATGGTTGGGGAAAAGTACATTACATTACATCTGCTGTGTAGCCAGACAGATTATTCAGGTTGCTTTTAATTTGTATTCCAACATTTTCAATGAGATGAGTTTCAAAAATGGAAATTTGCTGGTGTTGTATTAATTGCACGAATATTGTAACATTGTAAAATTCGAAATATTCAAAATTTATGAACAATGTCGTGACTTACGCTCATCGCTATACATATTAGCGAAGTGGTCATTAAATAAAATCAGAAAAGTCGTGCCCAACGAGTTAAAGTCAAATCTCCCATCGCTATCGCCTCTAACAATTGTAGACGTATCTCTTTCGATGGTGTGGAAACAGATATGATCCGATGGGAGCTTCGGTTTTGGGGATTACAGTTGTGACAGCGGCTGTCTTACCTCATAGTTGATATACTGCTTGCGCCACTCGGGCGTTATGTGCGCCGACAGATGTTCGGCGAACTTCATGGTGATGTCGGTGCTATCGTTGCAATGGTCGTCGTCGTTGTGCCCTTGACTTGCTTCTTAGGTGTTTTGGCTGGAATTATCATAAATCGGAAATGCGCAAATGAGTGTTGAAAAAATAAAAACAAATTGAGTTGGCCAATTTAATGCATGGCTGGCCGGCACTTCCCCCAAATGAAAAGCAAATAGGAAAACCAGTTGTGGGTGCTGTATCTAATCGAGAGGGCAGTTACAAGAATTGTAGGCATGTCTCTGATAAGCAGGCCACGAATTGGGTTTTATTTATTTCTTTTTTTCTTGGCTTACTACAATTTGTTTATTTTCATTAGCGCGTTTCGCATAATAAGCTAAGCAAATTGGAAAATTTTGTCGTCGTTTTCGTTGTCGGTCGTCGTCGCTGAGTAAACAAAGCCACTGGCATTTTAATCAATTAATTGCATAAATATTTGCCAAGACGCACGACGGAAGAAACACGGCAACAGCAGCAGCTACAACTACAGAGGCTCACAAATTGAAATTCTCAATTGGAGTGAATCTTTATGTTTTGCTCCATATACATTTTAGTTATTCTTTTTTTTTGTTTTTTTATTGAAGTTATATGCACAAAGTTATATGAGGTGTTATATTATATGTAAGTTCAAACAATACTTTAAAAGTTTTCATTTCAATAACTCTCGTAGTTTGTACAGTATAAAATATTCGTTTGGTGTTGTGATCCACTGTGCTCAAAAATTACAAGTTGCGTGTTTAGCACCAGATTGTTCAGTTTATTTTACATATTTCTATGAAACAAAGAAATCTATTATTTAGATTCGTTTACCTTTTCTATCAAATAAAAAAGAGTAAAACAAGTAAAACTTATTTCGCAAAAATAATATAATTTAAAAAAAGAAATCCATTGTTTAGTTGCTTTTAATTAATTTCATTTTTTCTAAGTTACTTTTTTCAAATTTGTTTAACGTTGAATTTATCTTGAAAATCGTGTAAATGTGGTAAACTCTATTGGTTAAGGTAGTTTAAGAAATTTTAATTTATGAAGTGGTAAATATTAAATTTTTTTTTATATATTGCCGAAGAATTTCAAATTGTTTCAAATGCAAATAAAACTAAATGATTTTTAATTTGGTTACCAAACGTAAAAAAAATTAAAACGGGTTCAAATCAAAGTGGTTCTAAATTGCGAGCGTCTACCGTACTAACTTGGCCAATAACTCTTGAGGTATTTTTCTTACCCGACTTCCGTTCTCAGGACATAAATACAAGACACAAGCACCTTGAAACACACACACACATAGACACACAGGCACACGCAGGTGTTAATTGATTGAGCGTCAATATGTCAAAGGGAAGCGTTCATTCAATTAACGTCAACATTAAGTACTAAATATAGACTTTCAAACTGCCCGCCAATAAGTCGTCTGTCTCTCAGTCCGTCTGTCAGTCTGTTTGTCTGTTTGTCTGTCCGTCTGTCTGTCATCAGTCATTCCGCCCGGCTGCTTTTGATGGATTGCAGACCACTCAAACTGAACATACATAAATAATTGATCGACTGTTTTGCTGCTGTTGTTGCTACTGTAAAACACTTGTTGCCTGTGTTGCTGCTCTTATCAGTGAGTTGCTCTGCGCTGTTCAGCGTGTGTCTTGATTTTGTCTGCTAGTTTAAATAAATGCGCTGATAACGCAACTGACAACAATAATAACAAACTAAACTCTTCCCCCCAGAACGGACTAGCGACATCACTAGTATGTTTGTGTATAACTTTAGTTTCATGTCAATTCAACAGTCATCCTTAGAAATGTCTATGTTACTTGGTCGTTACATAGCGATGAACATCCCGGGACTAGTACGGCACCAGTCACTTAGTGTAGAGTACGGAGCCATTCACCATATTTATAGTCTACAGCTGACAATGGAGACTAGTGCCGATAACCGAGATGAAGCGAATACACACACAGGCACTCACACACACTCACATTAAATATTTGATCAATAAAGCTGTCAAGGCAAAAGAAATGCAAAGCGCGCCTTTCTTGTGCTCTGTTTTGTTGCTCTGACTCAGAGCCAGAATTCTGGCGAAATGAAAGGAAAGCGAAACTGCGCTGCTTTGCCTCTGCTCTGTTCTGCTCTGGAGGGAAGAAGAAGGCTCCAGATAAGTTCTTCTTGTTGTTGTTAAGCTCTTCTTACTGCTGTCAATCAATTGAGATTGTGATTGCGATTGCGACTGCGTCTTGTGATTGGATAGCCCAATTAATTGAAGGCATCACGAGATTAAGTTTAACTGCGCTACTGCTTGATTTCAAATTGCTTTTCAATTACATAAAATTACACACATCTCTCTCTCCCTCTCTATATATACATTTATATATTTGTCGACATACAAACGCTGGCTGGCGGCTGCAGCGCTGCTCGCTAGAGATGCTATTCTCTCCTCCGTGTGTTGTGTTCTTCTATTGTTGTTGTTGTTGTTGCAGTTGTTATGATTTTTGGTGTGTTTGTCGCTGGATTGGTAATAGCGAATATATTGCTACGCGCATACGGCAGCAGGTATGCGGTTAGGCCAGCACCCGAGCATTACTAAATTGATAACATTAACTAATTGGTTAAGTACACTTTATCACAGACAGAATCGCGAGCGCCGCGCACGGAACAACAAAGAACACAAAATGCAAACGAAACAAAAAACCAGGGCTAAGGCAATGCACTGCGCTGCGCTTATCGCAGCGAGACAGTGTTGGTAAATGCGCGCGCTTCAACATTGATCGCTATGCAGCTTATCGATAATTTCAATAAATTTAAATGATGTGTCAGTGTGATTTAAATAATTTTACGCAGGCTAAATACATTTTTAAGCATTGCGGCACGCGCTGTCAAATTAATTGGAGAGAGAAATTAATTTAATCGCTGCCCTGAGGCAGCCATCGACAGCAACTATCGATGGCGCGCAACGATGAGGGCCCACCTCTAACTTGCGGTCTCACTGAAATCTTTTGGTATCGCAAGCGACGCTCGCTCAATTTTCTTGGAACTCTATTTGTGTATTTATTTAATTGAACACAAGAAAACGCGTAACTGCGCAGTTGCTGCGATGGGTACAAATCTTAAAAATGTCAAAATGAATCACTTCGGTGGTGCTGCTGGCTTTGGCATCTCGGCTGGCAAACTGCTGACAAACAACACAAATGGCAGCAGCAGCAACACCAACAACATTGGCAGCGCTGCCAGCAGCAGCAACAATAACAGCAACAACAGCAGCAGCAGCAACAAATCGACGGCGTCCTATGCCACAGGGGACAACGAGGTTCTGACGATGCCAAGTGGCGCCATTATACCTTTAATACGCAGTCGCGATGTCGCCAAACAGCTGCCCACCTTGGCAGCGGCGCTGCAACGCTCTGCTGACGATTATTTGGCTGCCGAAGACTTGGACGCGGTACAACTGGAGCTGGAGCTGATGCTCTCGAATGTGGCCTTGCGAGCGCGTGTGTTAAAGGCGGAGTACGACAATCTGGACAAGGACGAGAAGCGTCAGGATCGCCGCAAGCTGGAACGATTGCCGCCCGGCTCGCCGCCCGTCAATCATGGCCTGCTCAACGGCATACTCGCGTCTGGTGGTGCGGGAGGCGGCGTTAGCTTGGCTGGCGGTGCAGGCAATGCCGGCGCTGCTGGCAACCACACAAGTGGCGTTGGCAGTCCAGCGAATGCGGCGAGCAACTCCTCGAAGCGCAAGTTGCGCGAAGAGCCGACGGGCGTGCGCAAGAAGCATTCCTCCATGACGATATTGAAGCAACAACAGCAGCAGCAGCAGCTGGGCGCCATTGCCAAGCAGCTGAACAAGAACAGCCCGATGTCCGGGCACACGGACGACAGCATGGACTACACTGCACTGCCCAGCACAGCAGCCACGCTGCAACCGCAGCAAGCACAACAGCCACATCCACAGCAACACGCTCAGCAACTGCCGAAGGTCAGCATGCCCAAGAACGATATGCCGAACAAGTTTTGGTTATCGATCGAGCCATACTGCATGCCATTGACCAACGAGGATCTGCGTCTCATTGACGATCTGCTCGAGCAGTATCGCGGTCCTCTTGTGCCGCCCGTGCCCAGCCTCGGCCCGCACTACGCCAGCGTGTGGGCGCAGGAGGACATGAAGTCGTTGCAGCCGGGCGGCGCACGTCAAAAGTCACAGAACGCCGCGGGCATGCTGAAGAAGGCCGACGGCATGCTACAGGAGAGCCTAACGGGACCGCTGACACAGCGTCTGGTGTCCGCGCTGATGGACGAATCGCTGCCCAGCGAGCAGGCGGCCGTCGGGGAGCACAGCAGTCACAGCAGCAGCAACGAGAACACACATTCCTCCAGCAATTTCCGTTCGCTGTCGCTGCTCAAGCATGGCGTGGGCATTGAGCAGCGCCTGAAGAAGGAGCTGCTGGAGAGCGGACTGCTGGATGCCAATGAATTGGCTGCTCACGAGGATGTAGACGAGGTGCTGCTGGAGATTAAGCGGGTCACAGCCGAGATCAGCACTGTGGCGCAATTCAATAGCGAGGAACTGAAACGTTTGCGTGCCGCGGCCAGCGAGGAGATCAAACGCATTGAACTGAAGCGCAAGCTGGACAGCATTGATCAGGAGATCCTCGAGTGCTACAAGCGCACGCTCCAGTATCGTGCCAAGCGCAAGGGGCACAGCAGCGAGGAGAAGCAGGAGATATTGCGGCTGACAAATGAGCAGCGTGTGCTCGCCGAGCAGCTGGAGCGCATGCAACTGTTGGGCGGCGGAGGTGCCGATGGCCCCAAACTATTGTAGGACAGGAGCTTGGCCTGGAGCTGGCGTCAGTTAATGGCGCTGCATCGGGCGGCACTGCTGTGGCGGCAGCAGCATCAGCTTCAGCAGTGGGAGCGTCACAGCGTGTGGAGCGATATCAGTTTGCAATTGCAATGTGTATAAACAAAACAACAGAATAATTATCACAACTTAACTCGCCAGTTTGTACATTAGCAGAGGAGCAGGAAGGAGAAAGGAGAGATCGTTTTGGCAATTGTGCAAGCCACATTTGAGCATATAACTCGATATATATACATAGATACATTATAATAATAATACTATATAAATCATATACATACATACACATCTAGTTCATATATACATACAATTTTTATATAGCTTAAGTCGAAAGTGCCACTCAATAAAGTTTGTCGCTGTCACCCAGAATTCAAGAATTTCGCTATTTTTTGTTTTTGTTGAACACCACCGCACACCACAAACGGCAAGTGCGCTTTGAATGTTGTGCGCCAGTCGCCGATGAACTGCATCCAGACTTGGCCAGCGGAAACGCTCCAAATTATTTACCCTTCGATAAGCCTGCCAAAGTCGTTGCCAGAATGCGGCGCCTCTGGTTTGCTCTTAATTAAAACTAAACAACAGAAACACACACAAGAAACGCCAAAAGATTTCAGAGCAGCTAATCTAACGCACTGGGAATACTCTACCAAGTTGCTAACTTTTAATTTGTCTATTTTCAAAATTATTAAAGAGCAATTTAACAACTTAAAAAATTACAATTTAAAATTTCAATAAGAACCCAAATCTAGAAATAAATAAATTTTCCAAAATTGTAATACTTAATTCAAAAAATATTACTTTTTAATTTTAAGAAGAAAAACAGCAACAAACTTATTCATTCTGATCCAGTCTCGAGTTTATATAGACGGACAGTAAGACAACCGGACATGATTAAATATGTTATTAGGGCTATATGTAATAATTCATAACTTACAATTTCCAATCTACTTTAAAGTTACACTATTTTATCATTAAATGTTAACCAAATATTTTTTTTTAAGCACAGTCGACTCCCATTCATAAATAAGTGAAAACAAAATAAATAAATAATCATTTAATAATTATAAGTCCACTCCCTCTCTAAAAGCTAAATTAATTATCTCAAATACTTAGATTTTAGTGATTCTTAAAAACTTAATTAAAGTTGTACAAAACAGTAAAATATAGAGGCCTTTCGCTGAGAGTAAAAAATAAATAAGTTACAATCGACATAAAAGGTTTAATTTCAATATATTTCGTTTAATAACATATCCAGATTATTTTTACATTTCATTTTCCGCTGCAAACGAATTTACAATCCTAATGTAGCCACTCAACAAGAGGTAGGGTATTCGGTGGCTTATCAAAATGCAAATATGTATCGTATTGTATATTGTACAGAATAAACTTCGTAGCCTATAATTTAGTCTACGATTTTGCTGGTTGATCTTTATGGTAATGTAAGAATCTGTATACACATATATACAAGTAACTAACTAGATTCCAGTGTTATATATATGTACAGCTACAAGTGATGTCTTAGAATATATATATTATATTTGTTTGATCAGATGCGATTGTACTTCATATTGGCCGCGGTGCAGTGGTTTATTTTTGTATTTCTATCCCTTTCTATCTACATCCTCACTCTCTACTAGTGGTTCCATCTGAAAAAACGACTATCACAGATGCAGTCTTAATCTCCAACAATACAATATTAGCTGCTATGACTGCAGGGTGTCAAAGTCCTTGTGATAGCGACTCAATAAATCAGAACGCGAGGCAACTGTGATGGACGAAGTCTTTGCCTTGAGCCGCAAATTGGCGTCGTTGGTCAGCAGCGTCAACTTGGGCACTTGGCTGCTCAGTTGGACACAGCAATTAACAACGCTATCATCGCCACAAACGACCTCAATCAGATGCTCCGCATCCTCGAGCGCAGATTGCCCTAATTGAGATAATAAATATCATTGAATTACCATCTCTAGCTTCCCACTTACCCTGAATTTGGAGGCTCTTGTCGAACTTGTCATTGAGATAGTGAATAGCACGGATTGCAGCTGTACGCTTCTGGGCATCACTGTGTCTGTCCTTGATTCTGTCCAGCTCCTTGATGACAACGTATGGTATGAAGAGCATGCTGCCTTTGCTGTCACCCAATGCCAGACGACACAGGTCGTCCACAAACGACAGGTTGTCCATAAGTATATTGGTGTCCAGCACATAATACATATGATCTACCATTCGTTTGGGCAGCACTCGGTCCGCTTTATTGGTCACCTCATCATCCGGCTTGGGAACACATAAATCCGCGGGCTTCTAAAATACAAGAAAGCGATTAAATAAAAATTGGCAAAGTAAAGCCATAGGAAGGCTATTCACCTCATCATCGGCAGCTGCCACGTCCTCCACTTCTGCGTCAATATCCATGGACTCAATTTCCATGGGTTCATCATTTGATAAATTTGTTATTGTGTTTGTTGACAGCATATTGTTATTGTTATTGTCATTGCTATTGTCGCGGTGATCGTGCTGCGACGATGCCTGCACCAAAGCCAGGCGGGAATTGACTTTGCAACGAGAAGATATAAACAAAATGAATCATAGAAGGTAAATATTAAAAATTATATGAAACATAAACATCCTGAAGGCCTTAGTTTTTTCAGTTACGAATAATACTGAATAATTAAATATTAAATAAGTGACCAAGCTACAGTCTACATTAATTAACAAATTAAACTGTTAACACAACATTAACATAAATTCTGTTCATTAATTAGTTATTATTATACTCTAGCTCTTAAATTAAATTGGTAACATTGTAAAATAATCTTGGAATTGAACTTGGCTGCTGAAAATATGTATATGTAGGTTCATGGGGTCGGAGATACCTCCTTTTGCCTTTCATTGAATAGACTATTTACCACTTATCGCTGGACGGTTGTTGTGCAGCCTGTTGCTGGCATCGATCAGCGCCTTGGGCTTTGCCCAAGCATTTAGCACACCGCCCCTGTTGCTGCTCCCGCTTGGCTTAGCGAATGGATTGGCGAGCAACGCTCTCCGGGAGTGGAAGCTGCTTGGAGCTGTAGCGGGGGAGCAGGAAACAGCTGCAGTATTGCTGGTAAATGAGAAGCTCCTTAGAGCTGTTGATGACGTCGTCACATTGTCAAGGCGTTCCACGGAAATTCCAGTTGAGTTTCTCGTGGTTCTTTTGGGCGTATGCTTCTCTTTGGTGATGCGACCGTTTTTCAGTTTCAACTGCAGATGCTTGAGACGCTCCTGAGCTGGTGTCCGGTTTCGACGTGCTGAGAACATTGTTTATTTTATTAACGCTAGTCAGAATTGTAATGTTGTGGTTTGAACTCACATTGACGTTGTCGTATATTAAGCACAAGATTTTGAATGTTATCATCATCGTCAGCATCATTGCTTGCTTCGTTAGTTGGTCTTTTTATGTCATTGGCGTTCACTTGTTGTGCTTTTCTATTCATTTTGCCTATTTGAAGCGCGCCGATTTTTTGCGTTTTTTACGTTTCATAGAAGCTAACAACGGTATTATTTCAGATAAATAAAACTGTGGAAGGGATCAAATGACAGCTGTTTTCCTCGATGGAGTGTGACCGTGCGCCCCATTTTAAATTGTCATTCAGAAATATACTATAATGGCTTAATTACTTTATTTAGTCGAAACTTGGACTGTTGAATGTTAAATTTATTTAAAGAAAAAAAAAACAAAAATAACAAAATAACAATTGCAGTTAAAACGATCGTTATGCATAGCGAAAACCCGGCACACAACATTTTTTTTTTTGTATTTTTCAGTTATGAGCAGTTAAGACAACTGACGTTCATATTTCGATTGGTAGAAGCTAGAGTTTGTCTATCGATTGGCGTATCAAATGAATTTTATTTTGTTTACAAAAAAAAAGATCCCCATTTAGGATAGAATTGCAAAAATACATTATATTTAAATTATATTTATTATATTAATTATTTATTTTTCTTCAACAATAATAATTAGATGCAAGTAATTTAATAAATTTGAGATCATAATAAAGATTTACATAGTTTTTCTTTTAATTAATTTTTGACCGTAATCAATATTATTATGCAAACTACTCATATATAATAATATATGATTTTTTCGTTCAAATGGAAAGATTTTATTATCTAATAACCAAAATATTATCATTAATGATTTTTAACTGTGCAAATAACGTAACGTAACGGACGACAGTTATGCTGCAGCCCTAGTTGCCAGCAGTGTGACCAAACCTGCGGGAGTTACAAATTGTAAGCGGTCACTCTAGCGGCAAACAGCAACCGGTGTTTCTCGACCAGTCTGCAGATTTCTTCATTTGCCGTTGTGCCAACAGTTCGCTTTTGTTTAATTTAACCCACCAATCAGCATAATGATCAAGGTGAGCATAGTACACATGTTAATAAGCTGACAGTTTGTTTGTTTTGCGCTGTATGCTGATAATAATTGAGCACAAATCACTGGGGGTGCAAAGTCCAATTGGAAAGTCTGCTAAGAATAACTGTTTGTGTCTCTGTCTCGCTCTTTGCACCTTGTACCGTACATGCACAATTATTGTTGTTACACAATAATCAGCTCTTCCCCTTATCCCCCTCTCTCTATCGCTCTAGAACGTTGTCTCTTTGGTGACTGGCGGTGCCTCGGGCTTGGGACGCGCCACAGCCGAGCGTCTGGCGAAGCAGGGAGCCAGCGTTGTGCTCGCCGATCTGCCGTCGTCGAAGGGCAACGAGGTGGCCAAGGAGCTGGGCGATAAAGTGATATTTGTGCCCGTCGATGTCACCTCCGAGCAGGACGTGAGCGCGGCACTGCAGACGGCCAAGGATAAGTTTGGACGCCTCGATTTGACAGTGAACTGCGCCGGCACCGCAGTCGCTGTGAAGACCTTCAACTTCAACAAGGGCGTGGCGCACAAGCTGGAGGATTTCCAGCGTGTGCTCAACATCAATACGGCTGGCACCTTCAATGTGATTCGCCTCTCTGCTGGTTTGATGGGCGCCAATACTCCCAATGCGGATGGTCAACGTGGCGTCATCGTCAACACCGCCTCCGTGGCCGCCTTCGATGGCCAGATTGGCCAGGCCGCCTACTCCGCCTCCAAGGCTGCTGTTGTGGGCATGACGCTGCCCATTGCCCGCGATCTGAGCACTCAGGGAATCCGCATCTGCACGATTGCTCCCGGTTTGTTTAACACTCCCATGTTGGCCGCCTTGCCGGAGAAGGTGCGCACGTTCCTGGCCAAGTCTATACCGTTTCCCCAGCGGCTGGGCGAGCCCAGCGAGTACGCTCAGTTGGTGCAGGCCATCTACGAAAATCCGCTGCTCAACGGCGAGGTGATTCGTTTGGACGGCGCCCTGCGCATGATGCCCTAAAGAGGATCGTTGAGATTCGCTCAGATCAGGATTGCATTTAAAGTGGAGTTTTATTTTTTTATAGCAACTAAGTTGAATGTATTTGCCTTAAAACATATGCAATGTGCAGAATAAAGTTTTTCAAATTACACTTTTGAATATTTCAAACGTTACTTTCAATTTATCGACAGTGGGCATCGCGGGTGTATCTATAGATTTTGGCAAGCGTTAATGTATTTTTTTTTAATTAATTTAATTAATTTTCACTTGCAATTTTAATCGTTTAATCATGAATCAATTGTTTTTAAATATCTAGTTTTTATTAAGACAATCGATACAATTTAACATATGTGTATATATATAAGAAGAAGTACAATTAAGGTATATCGATACGACGAGCTTGAATCGCCCTTGAAAGTTGTCACTCGTAGCAAAAGACAAATAATTGCGAGCAAATTAAATAAACAACACTGTACGCTTTACATTTTATATAAAAAAACAAAAAAACATTGCATGCAGAACTGTTCAAAAACTGGTGGCTTGTTTTACTAAAAAAGTATAACCAGCTGCATAATTGTGGTAGCAGTATTTTTGGTATATTTTGCTTGATTAAATAGTAATTTTGGGATTTGTAGTTTGCGGTCACCCTGCTGGGAAACGACGCTGAAACGACGTCGGAGTTTTTTGGACGAATAAAAAATAATGCTGAAATTGAAAGCAGCAACCGAAAAACAATTGCAATGTGTGCAAAATGCAAATGCAATCAATCAATCAATATGTGTGTTTATTAACAAAGTGCGTGTGTTAAGCAAAAAGTGTGATCTGTAGGCGTTGCGAGAGAGAGAAATTACACACACAGCCAGCCAGCCAAAGGCTGCTAAGAGAGCAGCAGAGAAGCAAGCAGAGAGAAGAGCACACAAGGCAAGTGCAATGAAAATTGTATGCGCCGTGGAATTGTAATGAATGCGAATGCATTGTGTGTGTGTGTGTGTAAAATGTAAAAATCTGCATATATGTGTGTTAGTGTGTATTAGTGTCTGGCAGTGAGTACGCGAGAGCAAGAGGAGAGCAATAATTAAATTAAGCAAAGGTGTTACGTGCATGTGAGCTGCTGCTGCGTCGCTCCCCATACACACACACACACACACACACACATGATATTGTGTATGGGTATGGGTGCCCAGTTGTGTATATACAAAGTGACAAAAATTCTAATAAGAATTATTTGTTATCACCAACTAGCAACCTTTCGCTCGCACTCGAAATCAAATTGCGGCGGCGGCTAAAAAAATTACTATAGGCGCACGACTTACTACGAAAACGACGACGACGAGGCGACGTCGACAGCGGCAGCGTAGGAGCATCGCATTTCCCGGCTACTCCTTTTGGGGGGCGCAGCCTCTGCCTACACAAGTGTGTGTGTGCCTGTGTATGTGTGAGCTAGCGTAGTACAAACAGCGCAGAGCATTTTTTACGCACTCAAATGTTTTGCTCTTGTGTTGGTATACGCAGCTCAGTGTGTGTGTGTGTGTGAGTGTGTGGGTGTATGCAAGTGTGTGAGTGCATTTTTAAATTAGCAGCGACTGAGTTTTTTTTGTGAAAGGTAGCAAAAAATCGACGCCCAAAATGCACTAGTAAAAATGTGGCCAACAAAAATGCTGCGCACAAGCAAAATGCTTCGGTTCGGTTTTTGGGTTCGTATTTAGAGGGTAAGGGGGGCGGGGGAGGCGCACGCAACTGTCATTGACCTTCAATTCGTTGCAAGCGTTGCAGTGGCAACTTCGCCGCACCCAAAGGTCATCATGTGATGTGTGCCGCACGTTGAAATGCATTGCGAAGCGATGTGTGTCATCAATTAGTCAATCAATCAATCAAATTAAGCAACTTAGCATTGCGCACTTTTGAACCGGTTCGTGCTCGAAACCGGTTTTGCGTGCATGCATGTGTGTGTGTGTGTGTGCGTGTGTGTGTGTGTGATCCATCAATTAATTTGGTATCTTGCCACCTCTTTGCAGCACACACATCGATATACAGAACATGGAATCGTCCATTAAGCTTAAGGAGAGCAGCAGCAACTCGAGTCAGTTGCAGCTCTGCAACGGCTCGGCTGCAACTGCAACTGCAGCTGGAGTGACCGTTAGCATTTGCAGTAGCGACAGCTTCAGCAGCATGATGCCACCAGCCGTGGCAGCCGCGGCTCGCGACCACGAACTCGTCAGCGCCAACAGCATCGAGCTGAACGCGGCCGCATCGCTGAGCGACGACAGCGGCGTTCCGCTTACCACCAACAGCTCCATCTCCAGCGGCGACTCCTATCGCCTGGGCATGTGCAAGTTCGAGATCGAGGTGAGTTTGTCCCCATTTCATCGCTGCTTGCACCGCTTAACAGTCACTTTTATTCCCTGCGCAGATGGTGGAAAGTGATGGCGAGGTGTCGCAGTTCGATTCGCTGGACAATTGCTCGGAGGGCGGCATGAGTGCCGAGAACTTTAACACGCTCAAAAAGGGTCCTTTGGCACCCATCGATCCGCCGCCAGAGTTTCAGGACTCGCCGCAAACCACGCTAGTGCGCTCCATCTCCAAGAACATTGTGAACAGCCTGCGACGCTGGACCTCGTCGCAATCGTCATTCGAACACCTGAAGGATGATGTGACCATGGTCAGTGCGCAATCCGGCAACAGCCAAGAGCTAGTGCTGCTGCTGGGCAAACCGAGTTGTCAGGAGAGCAGCCAGGATGTGGTGGCAGGCAGCACACAGCCAGCACTTGGAAACAGCAGCACACAACTGTTGTGCGGCGCTGAGCGCACGCTCAAGGAAGCGTATGCCGTGAATAAGCATCTCTACTCCAGTGACTCCATACTCAACAGCCATACGGACAACATCTACGATGAACCGAACAACATCATCAGCAGTTCGCTGGGCAACAGCATTGATCTGCTGGACGAAGATGAGGACGAAGAGGATGAGGCTGAGCACTCGGAGCAGAGCAGTTGTTCACCCTCGTTGCCATCGCCGCCGCCGCCTGTGTCCATCATCAAGATCAAGCAGACGCTATGCCCCTATTATCAGGATCATACGCGCTACTTTAAGGCCATACCCACGGAACAGGACAACATTGCCAGCGCCAAGGCGGCGGCTGCTCAGCAGCGCTTCAACAGCGCCGGTCTCTCCGAGATCCACGACTACGATTTGTACTACGGCGCACGCAGTCGACAGCAATCGCAGCAGCAGCCACAACACCAACAGCTACAGCAACAGCAGCCGCAGCAAACGGACAACAGCAGCTTGCAGCGCAGACAGCTGCTGTACAGTCCGTTGGGCCACACGAGTCACTGTCACTATCACCACCATCATCAGCACTACGGGCACCATCATCATCATCACCATCAGCGTCCCAACTCGCGCAACTCGCTCAACAGTCGCCTGAGCAGTTCGCACAATTCGCTGAACGTGTCGTCGGCCAACAAACCGGATGATTCCATTTTTATAACGCAAGCAATGTCTCACGATGCGCTGTTCACGCGCGAAATCTCTGACTTTTACAATGTGCCCATCGATTCGGATATATATGCCTTTCCCGTCGACATGATTGAGCAGCAGCAGCAGCTGCTGGAGAAGCAACAGCAGCTGGAGAAACAGAAACTCGAATTGGAGTTGGCTGCCGTTGGCAAGCAGCCGGCTTACCACAAGGCCGCAAGCAGACGCAACAAGCGCAATAAGCGCAAGCAACGCTATGCGGCGGCCACGACGGCGACGGAAACCAGCGATGATGGCGACAAGGCGGGAGGCGGTGGTGGCAAGCATGGTAAATACCGCACGCCTGTGACGCAAAGTGAAACGGAGCCGCTGCACATGACGCTGGACGAGGTGAAGCAGTTCTATCACACGCTCTACTCGGACGCCGGCAAATCCTCTTGGTGCAGCGGCGTTGCAGGCGCTGGCGGGGGAGCTGCAGCTGCCACAGGGGGCAAGACAAAGGGCGGCATGGGTGTGAAATCGAGCAACGAGACGATCTGGAGCGTGTCGACGAGCGCGACGAACACAACAAACACGACCACGACGACGGCGCGCACGCGCAGCAGCATCGGCACCACACGCACCAGCGGCGGAGGCGGAGGTGGGGCAAGCAGCGGCGAGAGCAGCGCCAAGTATCTGAGCAAGCAGAACAAACACAACATTGACAATGACAAGCTCAACAATAACAACAACAACAACATCAATAACATCAACAACGCCAGCAGCAACAACTATGCTCAGCAACAACAGCAACAGACGCCCGCTGCCTCATCGGACAAGCTGCATGCCACAAGCGAGCAGCAACAGCCTAACAACAAGCATGTGCTGCATACGGAGAAAAAGTCACAGTTCTCGTTGAACCTAAAGCAAAAGTTCTGCAGCATTTTTCGCTTTCGTCGCAGCAATCACAATCGTTGTCGCGCCAATGCTACAAGTGCAACGGCTGCCACAGCCACAGCAACAGCAGTGGCTGCCTCTGCATCATCGACAGCTGCGTCGTCGTCGTTATCGTCATCAGCAACGCCCGCCACTTGCGCGGCCAATGCCACAGATGCCGAGGAGCAGCGCAACGAAACCAATGCGGACTTGCGCAAAAAGTTTCAATCGCGCGCATTGCCGCCATTGCCAAAAAAGGGTGAGAGAGTACTATGCAACCAATGTGGCATGCATTTGAACTAATCCAAACATTACGTTTGCTTCCAGCCTATGCCATTGATGCCGCCGAAACGGAGACTCAGGATCCAAAGAAAAGCAACGTCGCCCAAGAGCCACGTGCACTGCAATTTACCTCAAGCATTGAGAAGGTCAAAGACGTAAGTTGATCTTTTCCTAAGCGTTACTTGTCACACGTTGCTAGCTAAATTATTTTATTTTTACAGTATGGCTGGTACTGGGGACCACTGTCCAGTGAGGCAGCCGAGAAGGTGCTCTCCAATGAGCCGGACGGCTCGTTCATAGTGCGCGACAGCTCCGATGATCATTATATATTTTCGTTGAGCTTCAAGCTGAACAACTGCGTGCGCCATGTGCGCATCGAACAGGACCAGGGTAAGTGGCATCTGATGTTTCACAATGTATTTGTTAATCGCATTTTATTAAGGGACAATCTATTTATTTATCTTTAAACATGATATAATATGAGTGACTCGTTGTTGTATTATTTAACGTTATTCGCTCTTTTACTCTTCTGGATTAGTATCAATGGATTAAACTCGATATTTATTCATTTAAACGGGAAACGTTAATTGTTTTTTATTTGGTAAACAATTAATATCAAAATTATCACCGTCTGTCTGTCCGTTTTTGTTAACAACTAGATCTCAGAGACTAGAAAAGCTAGAACTACCAAAGGCAGTTAGGCCACTCCCTTTTCCGCCCCTCAAATCGAAGAAAACGAATAACGAACGTAAGCTAACCAGTATGTGAATACATGATCAATCAATCAAACCAATCTTTTGTAATTATTATATTTACTCTAATTTGGAATTACAACAAAGTTGATCAAAGTGCCACGCTAAAAACATTGCTGCCGAATGTATTAGCTCTGGTTCTAATAGTATTTAGGATCTAGATCGAATAAATTCAACTGCTAACCCTGCAGTACGTGGATATTGCCAACTTATTGACTTCCTCCATCTCTTTTGTTGCAGGCACATTCTCGTTTGGTTCGTATGCCAAGTTCAAATCCCAAACTATAACAGAGTTCATTGAGAAGGCCGTCGAACATTCGCGGAGCGGCAGGTAAGCGAATCAAAAGCTAAACTTTGCGACTCGAATTGACAATAAACTTGAACCTTTATAGATATTTATTCTTTCTGCATCGTCGGCCGGAGCATGGACCAATGCGAGTGCAATTAACCAATCCCGTGTCTAGATTTAAGCATGTACAAAGCTTGCAGCATATGTGCAGGTGAGTTGAATCAAGGGAATTACAGACGCGTTTGATATTACTTACTGATATATTTATTGCTCTTTACAGATTTGTTATACTAAAGGCGGTTATACGAAAGGATCTAATACAGACATTGCCATTACCAAGAAGACTTCTAGACTATCTTAACTATAAGCATTGCTACTCCGAGCAGGTGGAGAGCGATAGTTCACATTCGCAGGTGAGTGTCGCTACTAGTTTGTAGTTTGTAGATTGTCGAAACAAAAAAAAAGGAAAACGGTATTTTAAAAGTACGCGATTTCGTGACGTTTCTGTGCGTAGTGCTTCTGTGCGTAGAATAAATAAAAATAGGCAGGAGAGATCAAACTGATTCCACTTAAAAGCCTGGCTCTTAAATAGAAAAAAACTAGTAATCCACCAGGAACAAGCTTCTGCTATACAAAGCAATTAATTAGCCGTCCTGGCCATATGTTATGGAACTTTGGGGCACATCCATCCTCACATATAAATGCAAATATGATTCTGAGATAATGTGAAATGAAAAGAGACCTTAAGATGCCATCCGTGTGTGATACAATTTTAAACGTCTGCAGGAGGAATTTAGACAACAATGAACAATAAAATTGGACACGAGGACGCAACGCAGAAGGCTGAAGCGATTTCACACGCGATCTACTGAACAAAAATGAAGATATGATATTATTATTGTTTGTTTCTTGTAAGAAGAAGCTTTTAAAATTAATTTTCTTGAGAGAGGTTCGAAAAGCGAACCCTACAGCGACCTAAGTAGTTTTTATAATGTAGCGTTAAACTAAGATAAAATTAGTCCGACAATTATGTGTTAAGAGAAAGTGAAATAAATTCTAAGATCTTAAACTTTTCGTAAAATCTAGACTTTAGATTCTACAGATTGGAAAGCAGGATTAGGCTTAGTGAGCTTACCTCTGCCTGGCTAACACAACTTAACGTTAACTGCGACCTCTGAAATTGGTTCCCTAATTAATTGGTTTCTATTTTATTAAATCATCATTATATTTGATAGATTTCCGGCGATGGATCCATGTAAAATTCAAAGATTGGGACACGAACAGGAACAGTATGCGACGACGAAAGCGAAAGCAAACAGAAATTATTACATTATATAAGTAGTAGAATTTAAAAAACAAAAACAAAAACAGATAAACAAATGATACAGCAAACAAGAGCAAAAGCATTTAAACCCGTTCAAAGGAAGAACAACAACATGCTGCAAAAATGTTGTTTAGAAAAACAAAAAACAAAACGACAAAGAAAAACAAAATTCAAACTCTGTTTATTGATCATTTTTTGTACTCGGTGCTATACTATAAATATTAACTAATTAATGAAAAGTAAACGCAAAAACATAAAAACGTAAACGAAAAACAAAACAAAAAATATTATATAAATTGATATGCGTAGTCAAGTAAACAACGACAAAAACAAAATTAACAACATGAACCACAAGAACAACAAACAATAGCAACACACACACACATACACCAACAAAAAATAGATGTATATAATTATGCATAACTATAATGAAATTTAATAGATAACAAATGACAGCAAACAAACGCATAAAACACATAGCCAGCTCTACACTTTGTGCACGACATTTCGAGCGAGATGAAATTCTAGAATTGTATAACTTTAATGCTTGCCTTTTAGCTGTGATTTCCCCCCAAAAAATATAACATGCAGACATAAAAAAGAGAGAGATAGAGAGAGAGACAAGGAGACAATGAGATGGAAAGAGATGGATGAATTATTATAAGATAAGTTTAAGATTGTAGAGTGTTTTTCTGAATTTGCAAATGCTTCAAGTTTGAATGTTAAGCCGATTGTTACAAGTTTTAAATTTGCTCAAGGAATAATCAACGATACAACGAAGCAACATAACATGAAACATAATTAATTGTCTATCTACATACATATAATGTTAGTTTATGTAACTTATGAATCTTTTGCAAATTATGGTCTGATGCTGCGAAATACTCAACAACAAAAATTGCTCAACAAATATTTCTCACTCCTTGATCACAAATTGATATTGAATTTTTGTGTTGTCATTGCAATCTTCATCGCTACCGCGCTCTCTATAAATCGTGCTCAGAGTGGAAAGTTTTGGCAAAACCCATAAAAAAGTTAAGTTAAAGAAATCGACACGAAACGAAAGGTTTACGGAATATGCATTGAGAAAGATCAGATTGAAAATGCATAAATGTTGATGCTTAATATTAATTATGTATTAAATATGATTATTATGTATTTAATTAGTTGAGGAGCGGGGACGGGGGGCTGTAGCAAACGAGAATTCGCTTGCCAAACGCAATATGTACATTGATTTTTATGAATTAATTAATTAACTGATTGATTGTTAAACCATATTTGTTTTGTACTTATTTGTTATTTATGTTTTAGGCTCATTTCGATTCTTTATTTTTCTCCCACTTTTTTTTTTTATTTGTTTATTTAATTTTATTGTATTAAACTACCGTGTTGTATATATTTATTTTGACAAATTTATAAATAATATATATTTCTGTACACCATATATGTATGTGTATGTGTATGTGAACAAACAAAAGCAAATGTCAATGAATTATGTTTCCTTTCTGAACCAAAACAGCGAAGTACAGATAACTCATAACAATTTCAAAAATACACTATGCAACAAATTCGACGAACCATTTTTATTTTGTTACACTCTACGACGCTCTTTGCTCGATTTGGAATATTGCTGCATAGTGTGTTCTCTGTCTACGGAAATGAATTAAGCAATAGAACAAAATACAAAATTAATTATAAAAGAAAACAAACAAAATACAATAAAAACAATAACAAAACGACCAGCAATGAACAGAAAAATACAAATACAGAAAAGAAGAATGGTCACAGCAAATGAGCAATGAAAAGGCAATATAACAAATTTTTAATAATAAAAATTAAACAAAATTGTTGCTACGCTTCTGTTTTATTTGTCTTCTACCCTGAAAGCCGTATACTCTCAGTGGCGTAGTATAAGAGTTGGTCCTTATACGTTAATCTGGCAACGCGAACGACAATTGCAACAGATGGCGCTATAAACTAAATCATTTTTTGGCGAGTTATTACAACTTCAATAATAAGCGCCATCTATGAGTGATGTGGAAATGAATTGAGTAACTTGCTTGACAATTATTGGAATTTCTATATAAGTATGTCCTCGACGTTAAAATATATATTTTTTGTGTTAAATATTTTAAAATAATAAATTTAGATAATTAAACTGCTAAAACCCATACAAAATTTTTAAATACATTTAAAAATCAGCGATGTTTCTACAAGACTTTTAAAGTATTTTATTTATTAAAAAAAATACAACAACATTTTTGGGACTAATTGTGTTAATCTGCATGATTGCTAAAATATAATAAACAACAAATGCATTTACCGCAAAATACACTAACAACATACAAAAAATAGTGGCCAAATAGTGAAAAAATATTTATTTTTATTCGAATGGCGATAAAAACTACCATAGAATAAATAATGAACCTGGGATATTGCGAGTTTATATTTTGGATAAATATTTTCATATGAAAAATCTGCACGTTGCAGAAACTGTGTCACAAAACCTCTTTAAGAGACTTGTGTCGGCCATTAGCAGATATGTAAAGTCACATTGCTAATCATGGAAGATTTGAGCCCATCTAAATCGGATCTCTCCACCATTTCCCCCACCATACAGATGCTATTGACGTGCCACCTCCCAACACTCCCTATCGTCAGCTTGCGACGTCTCGCTGCCCGAGCTGAGTGTACAGAGAAATATCAGGCAAATATAATAGAGCAGCAGTAAGGAATCAGGTATGAATCAAACTAGATCAATACAGAGCGCGACTGCCCTTGTCAATTTGAATTTTGCGACGACTTTTTTAAATTTACTAAAGTACCAATTTAATGGAGTCGCAGTTTTGTCAGCAATAATTGATGCTTGACAGCAAACTGTGGCTGTGTTAGACTGAAGTATTGGGCAAACAGAAATTGTTGACAAGTCGACAAATCACTGTGATATACAAAATAAGTACGAAAGCTACGGTCGAGTACAACATACTATATATAACATAAAATCCAAGAAACCGATCGCGGTCACATTGTCAACCAAATCAAGATGTTTTAAATATATTTTCTAATCTTTTCATCGGATCGTAACCAAATCCTTTTTACTACAGTTATTATTGTGGATACCAAATTCAAGATTTTATTTTTTAAATAACATTCTTGGTTTTATTTTCGATTCATCTGCGTGCAAATTTAGCAAAGATTCCACAAAACTGCATCTCTAGCTATTACAGTCTCTGAGATCGGAGTGTTCATAGTCATAATCGAAAATATAGGAAGAGGGCTAGGTATCCAGATCCTAAATACATTCCCCTCTGAGAAACTAACTAGTCAATGTAATTACCATAACATTTAAAGGGTAATAAAACACACAAAATGCAATATATACATACATAGTTATAGGATCGGATATGTGTCCTTCTGTTGGCATAAAGTTATAATACTACCCTATGGGCAGTGAAGCTTCAACGTTTCCTTCTACTAGATTCGATCAAATATGGTCTGATTTAAAATAAATAATCATGATATTGACAACAATCTTAGGAAAACTTTATTGATTTGTACAAATGATGATTGCTAAATCCATGTAATAAATGGTAATCAATGCTAAGAAGAGACTTATACAACCTATTCGCATTATCTTGAATATGAAATGATAAGACTTTTTAAATAAAAAAAATAAACTACTCAAATGCACAAATGAAACAACCACTCCACAAATAGGAAAGAACAACAGAATTTGCATAATAATAAGTGAGGAATGCATGAGGATTGCACTTTCAACTAAAGAGAAAAGGAAAAACAACTGCAGTGCATAATAGATATGGATATTTGGGGAGTATCATTATCGGGCTTTAACAAATGGAATAATCGAATCAGATGCAGTCATAAGTACGCATTTAATTGCCTTTGTTCGCTGTTGTGAATTATGTTATTATTTTTGATTATTATGGATTCGAACGAACGATATTATCATATCTTGGGTTTTCTTCTATGGGCTCTAACGGTGTCTTGCCCAAGAGGAGGGGCAATAAAGAGGGGGGGCGCCTTTTCAATGGTGTGGCTGGCGTTACTTTTGTCTTGTCGCTTTTGTTGCTCTTGCGGCTTTTCATTTTGTTCCCAACAACGAGACAAGACGCGGCGAATAACAACAACAACAACAACAACAACAACTGCAGCAGCAGCAGCAACAGCAACTGCAGCAGCTACAACAACCGACTGGTGATTAATTACATTTTCTTTTGCCAGTTTTCTCTTTAGCCTTTTCAATTTTTTCGGCTGCTTCAAGTGCAGTCGCTGCCGCTGCCGCTGCCGCCGTCGACGTCGACGCTGCTTTTTGAAATTAAATTTTGATTAATTGCAGCCGACGGTCGGCACCTTTTGGCTGCAGCGACGACGACGGCGGCGCTACGTGAAAAGTGTTTCCAGGCCGCATGAAATTCGCTGCACTTGCCACTCGCTCTCCTCCCCTCCCCTGCACACCTCCCGCTCTCCGCGCCCTGCTGTGGCGAGCGCGTCTGTCTGTCAAAAAAAAAAACATCTTGAAACGAAACAATTTTCAGGTGTGAAAAATTTTGAAATGCGCTTTCAATTTGCGCTGCCTGCGTCGACGTCGCGACGTCAACCGACGCTGAGGCTGAGGCTGAGGCAGCGCCCCATTGACGCAGCAACCAAATAAAGTCATTACCAACTGGCAAAGCAAAAGTCTTGGACTGCGACTGCGACTGGGCGGCGTTGCCTTCGCTTCTAATGCGCCCCAGCAATTTGCTACGTAGGCCGGCCACACCTACCTGCTGCCAAACATGCAACGCGCGGCATTGCAACATCCTCCTGCAACCAGCTGAACCCCAACCCAGCCTAACCTAAGTTAGAGTCTCGTTTGCAGGGCCCCCATTTAGAGGCTGCTCTCTAGCTGCCACATGTGTGTGTGTGTGTGTGTGTGTGTTGCCATGTTTCGTGTCTGTCTTGTGGCTAGCAGGGATCAGATAACTCAATTATTCGCGGCGTAAACAAATGCTGCCTTTCAGGGCTTTTGAGCTGCAACAACTCGAGTTTGGCTAGCTGGCTAGCTGGATAGCTGGCCAAATGTATATGGGCAGCTTTTTGGTCCGTTGGCAGCTTCTTCCTTGCGCCGCAGTTCAAAAGAGATGGGTTATTATCCCAGGCATAAATGGATTGTAAACGTGATTTTTATAGTCATTTAGCATAATAATGCATTTTATGGTTTGCCAGTCGAAGCAACCAGCGAAGCCAAGCCAGCCAATCTGCCAGCTCTCGAGCTCTCGAGCTTCGACTCTCAGTCTCGCAGTCTCGCAGTCTCCCATCTTCCATCTCCCATCTTCGACTCGACTCCTTTGCCGTTTCCGTCTCACAATCCTCAACAGTAAATTAAGCGTTGCTACGTTTCCCTCTTTGGCTCTTTGGATCTGTGGATCTGTGGATCTGTGGATCTTCTTTGCGCTTTGACTGCCTGCTTAGTGCAAAGATTTGTTTTGTGCTTAACCAAGAAGAGAGCAAACGCGAGCGCAACTCAGAAGGAGAGAGAGAGGGGAAAACAAGTGTGAGCGAGAGAGGCGAATAAAAGCTGTGAGAGTTTGTTCAATAAAAAGGTTTATGCGGACATTCTTATAACAATCAATTGATGGACAGAGAAGAATTTGGAGAGGCGATCACGATGGAGGAATTGGAAAAAAAATAAATAATGTTGAAGGACTTTTCAATAAAACAAAATTATAAATGGGAAAAAGAGAACGAGAAATAATAAACGAACGAAAATAATTAAATAATACAAACTATGTTTGACGTAAAAAAAAAAAAAGATACAAAATAGAAGAAAAATAATGCTAGTTAGTTTAAATAATACAGAAAATGAAAGCCTAAATAAAATAGAGAGAAAATTGTTGCTCGCAGATCAAGAAAAAGATGGAAAAATAAATAATAAGTTTGAAACAAATGAAAAATGAAAATGGGAAAGATCGATAGGCAGTTAAAATAAAATAAAGATGGAAATGGAAAGATTATGTTTCTCAGTTAACATTTTTATTTTATTTTTAAATTAAGTGACAAAAGAGGAAGTTGAAATAAAATAATGCGAACAGAACGGCAGACGAGGAAAATAAAGCCGAATAAGAATAAATTTAAAAAATAAAATAAAATAGTCGAATATTAGAAATACAACGACCATTAATTATTTAAAACCTGTGTCTAAGAAATAATCGGCGAAAAAGGCTGCTGAAATGATCGAGAAGAAAAGTGAAAATTGTCAACGAAAAATAAAAAAGGAAGTGGTAGTCCAAAATATGATGATAACAGCAGAAACAGTAATAGAGAACTTATAAAAAAAAAATAGTTCAGTTTTCACGGACTTGGATTAAACCTAATAAGCTGGTACGCATAAACGGACGCATCGAATTTGTTGCTGGGAGACTGGAACAACACTGGATGAGACGTGTCTCCTGACTGACTGACTTCTTTTTAGCCAATTTGCGCGTTTGCGGCCCGTTCACGTTTGTTATTCACGCTTTTCAATTGGGAACGCGCCGCCAGATGTCTTCTCTTCTCTTCTCTTCGCTTCTCTGCTCGTATCCAGCTCTCCTCCTGCTCCTGCTGCTCCTGCTGCTGGTGCGGATTCGCTGCTTTGCGATGGTTAAACCTCATCTTTAGCTGGGATCCATGGCCGGGTCCTCGTTTTATTGTTTGTCTTCTTTATTACAAGTTAAAGCGTAATTACTCAACAAATATGCGGCAATTTGCGAGCTGCGAACTGCGAGCTGCGAACGGCAAACGGCGAGCGATCGAGTGAGTTTCGGCCTGATCCCCTCCAGCTTCGTGCTCCTCCTGCTGCTTCTGCTGCCAACTGCTGCCAGTTGCCATTTTCGTGCTGGAGAAATCAATCGCAAAATTGTATTTATTTATTTATTTCGCCTTTGCTGCCCGCAGAGATCCTTCCTTGGCCTCAACTCCAACTTGGCTTGATCTTAGCCGACGTTGCCGCTGTTGCGGCTGCTGTTGTTGCTGTTGCTGTTGCTGCCACGTCTCTTATCTGACCGCGTTGCAATGAAGTAATCCAATTTGCGCACAGGTTGTCATTTTGGCATGCCAAGGTGCTCATTACCTGTCCCTGTTTCAATCCCTGTTCCTGTTCCTGTTCTGTTCTGTTCTGTTCTTGCTCTTGCCAAATGCCAGCTGGCCAAGCGAGACTGAGAGAGAGAGCGAGAGAGTGAGGGAGAGAAAGGCAGCTAGTGTGTTGCTCAACTCGTCATAAATCTCAATTTAATAATGAGAAACCTGTTCTCGCTTCTCTGGTTTTTTTGTAGCCACAGCAGGGTGTTAAACGCTCCATACACTCCCATTGTTTTCGCACAGCACTCAAAATATTATCAAAATACTTATCAAACAATAAAGCAAACGCAAGTTTACTTACAGATACAAATATATATATGCATATAGCCTGGAGGGTGTCGCGTATTAGGGGTTTAGCGAATGGGGTTAGGACTGTCTCTTTATATGTAGATTTGAATGATTTATACACTTTCGGGACTTTTGAGGGCTTATCACCCAAAGCGATCTCTGCACGGAAAACCGCACGCGACCTTCATAAAAATGTTGCCCTCTTTTGGACAAAAGTAATTTCCAAATTATTTCCAGCAGCTTTGGGGTTGCCAATGGAATTTGATTTCGCATTTTGATTTCGACTTGTCCAGGGTGTCGTTTGACACGACTCAACACGACACAACACAACACAACACGAGACGACAGTCGACAGTCTCGACTTATCACAACAAGTAAATCGCATAAAAATTGAGCCATTGTCAAGGGTCCATCTTTTTGGGGAGGGGTTGTCAGCGGGGGGATGTTCGCCTCGCCTCGACTCGCCTCGCCTCGATGTGCCGCACAAATGCCAATTGATCCTAACTCCCGATTAGTTATAATAGTCGCATTTAAGCCATTATATATGTGCATTTATGTCCATCTTTTGCCATTTAGCAAGCCAAGTCCAACTTCATATTTTCTCCAGTTTATCTCTGTGCTATCGCGGCATTAGCATAGCAAACTATGCCCCAAATTTATCTTCGGCAATTTCATTTGTTCATATTTTAATAACAGCAGCTTTATCAGTTTATCTTCATCTGAGTCCCACTTAAATTCATTTAGCTTGCAATATTTGCCAATTCGCCTGCTCCGAAACATATTTCAGTTTCCATGTTTATTTAATTTTTATTTATTTATTGTTTAGTGTAGAAATCTTATAACATATTTCTCAATGCAACCTTTTAATGTTTCGATTGCCACGTTTCTTGAAATTTGCTCATCTCTTCTCACTTTTTATCAAATATTCACCGAAATTTAAGTAATTATAATAATTAATTTTTAAATTTTAAATTTCCCACTAATACTATTTTTTAATAATTACGAATATCTCTTTATTATTTTTTTTTTAATAAAAATATTCCTTTTTAATTATTTTATTTCTAATAAATAATGCTTAACAGTTATTACAATTAACTGTTATTTATTTTGAATAGAAATATTATTTTTTCATTATTTAATTTCCCATCAGTAATATTTTTCAATAATTATAAATATCTCTTTATTATTTCTTCTCGTTTAATATGAATATAAATATTTAATTATTTCATTTCTTATACATGTTTTGTAATTTTTTTAATATACTTTTTGACTTATTGATATTCATAAAAAAAGTGTTTAATACATCGTTTATTTCCTTTTAACAAAAATATTAATTTTTAATTATTTCATCTCCCATGAATATAATATTTTTCAATAATTACAAATATCTCTTCACTGTATTTTTTACACCATTCATAAATGTTGTACTCGTATGTGTTCAGTTCTCTCCCTAGTTTTCTATTAGCTACATACGAGTATATCGTTTTTTGTTTCTCTCACCAACTATTCAAAAATTCTCCCATCAATTTTGTATATTTTACGCTCTGTTAAGTCTGTTCCTTCCACCTCTGAGCTTCTCACGCTCTGTCCACCGCAACAATAACAACAACGGCAGCCAGACAACAACAACTATTAGTTGGCCACTTTGGGCAGACAAAACTGGCGCTAATCCCGAAGAAGCCGCCAACATAACACCGCACAGCAACAACAAGCTCAAAGCGCTACTCATCCGACGAGGGCGCTTTGTGGCCGCCTCCAGAGACGCAAATCCTTGTCGATTGCTCACTTTAATGCCCGACACCCTCCACGGCTTTGTTTAGCCTTAGCCTTGTCGAGTCGAGTCGAGTCGAGTCGAGTCCTCATCCACACCCACAGCCCATAACCAATCCTATTCCCAGTCGCCTTGCCTCTCCCGTTGCCACTATTTACGTCATGTTGTACATGTTAAGCCGACAAATCGGTTGCGATTGATTAAAGTGCGTTGTCCTGACGTTGGTCCTGCTGCTGCTGCTTGGTTCAACCACCTTCTGTTTTTGCCGGGCCGATTGGTCGATTGCAATCTTGACTTCATTATCGGCTTTTCGACATTTTTTGAAATGCTTGAAATCTCGCCAGCGTTCTGCTCTGACTGAGCAAGAGCAAAAGCTAAGCCGCTAGCGACGTCCACCTTAGTCCTTGGGAAGGTGCGTCAAATTTGTCATATCCTAATCTGCCCAATCTGGGTGGTTGTTTTCCCAAAATGCCTGTTCCCGTATTCCGACAGAGCAGAGCCTTCGCCAAAGGAGGCGTGAAATGTGCTGCCGTGTCGAAGCGCAAAGCCTCAACGCGCGCGCATCGCGACCTGCAGCAGCTTGTGGGCTGCTGCTGCATCCAGCTAACCAGCTAACCAGCTCCCAAGTCCCAAGTCCCTGTGGAGCACTAGACAACTGCCTGCGGTTGTCTTGGCGTGAAATCGATGCCATGCATGCGTCCAGGATTAGGCAAATTCCGAGCTGTGTCTATTTGTTTGTGGCTTACGCGCATCGCATGGCGAGTAGGCTGTGCTGTATGAGGTGGTAGGGTTGTGGGCGGTAGGGTTGCGAGGCTGTAGGGTGGTAGGGCTGTTGAGTGCCACAGACTTCAGTGAAGAGTGGCGAGTTTGTTTCGTAGGGTGAGCAACACTCATTTTAAAGTTCAGACTACATGTGTACGTGAGGTAGGGTCAATGGGGCCTCGGTAAGGTCGCAAGGCTCTCAATTGGATAATGAGGTGACTTGTGAGGATCCTGCCACCTTGAGTTTTAAGTTTAATTCACATATTAAAAATAATAGTTATGCCCAAATTTTCAATGTTTCAAAATTATTTGACAATAATAATGATAATAACTCACAAATCATAATCGCTATGAATGAGTGTCGGCGTACTTTGGGGTTCTGATAGGCAGACAGTGTTTATTTTGAATACTCAATTCTAAATCCTTGTGTTTAGTAAAGATTTAAAATGGATAAGGGCAGAGTGTAAAGTGTAAAGAGGTCGCATTTTTATTTCTACGATGTCAGGTGGTTGGAAATATTCAGCAGAAGATTATAGGAAGTGTGTTGTGGTTGTAGTCGTGGTGGGAGGTAGTTGCTGGGGAATATTTATTTAGCTTGGCCCAGAATGTAGGGTATGGAGGAGTATGGACAGAGTAAAGGGTGTTGGGCGGGGATGGGATGTGGGCGTGGTCGAAGGGTTTAGAACAAAGGCTGGAGCTGGTCGCAGAGCGAAGATTATAGAGTGCAGGCAGTGCAAAGTGTTGAGGATGTACAGGATGTGGAGGCTATAAGCTACGGCAGCAGGATATGCAGCGCAGCACCAGCACCCGAAGCAGGTGGCAGAGGGGCAGAGGGGGCAACGTTATGGGGCACTCGCTTCTGATTGCTCGAGTGGCCGCATTGAACACTTGCACTAATTACAATTGCAATTACGCGTCGTGCGAATTGCGAATTGCGGGTTCCGCGTCCGCATCCAACAGCAACAGCAACAGCAACAGCAACAGCAACTGCAACAGTAGCCACTGAGGCAGCTTGGGAGCCAAAACGCATTCGCACTTCCCATCATTAGGGCAGCCGGCGATAGAGGGACGGTGGGGGGAGGCGCTTCGCCGGCGGGTTAGCCCCACTGTGCGTTGCATATTAATCAAATTAGCTCCAATTTTTTGCAGTTGTTGCTTCGACTTTGGTTTTTGTTGCTGGCTGCCGCTGCTGTTAGGCGACTTTTTGCCGCGGCGATCGCAGAAATCATTTTAATGACGACGGCCCCAAACAATTGAGTTGTCAACTGGCGGTCAGACGGACAGACGGACGGACGGACGGACGGACGGACAGCCGGAGAGGCGGGGCGCGGCTCGGGGCGTTGATGACATTAATAAACGCAAAAAGGGCATATGCAAAATATGCAATAAAAAACGCGCGCGCGCAAAGCAACAAAAAAAAAAGCAAAAAAAAAAGCAACGACCAAGGCGGCGACGACAGCAAATGCAACGCGCAACGTGCAGCGTGCAACAATGTTAATTACCAAAGCGCAAAAGCGACAAAATTGTAACAGTGGCAACGCCTGCGGCCCCCCATTTTCAGCACGGGGGGCGTGCACAAATCTTTCGGGGCAGCTGCAGCACAAGAAGCGGTTGCAAGAAGCAGTTGCAAGTGGCACTCGTATGTGGAGCAGAGCATCGCGGAAACGGCCCAAGGCCGATCAGGTGAACTGGGCGCATTAATTGCCCTTTGCCGGCAGAGAGAAGCTGCGGCGAATTTTTCTCGCCGATGCTTTCGCATACAGCTCAGTGCTTATGAAAATGAATGAGGCCACCATTTTTTTCCTTTTTTTTTTTGCACCCCCTCCAAACATAATGAACGCCACTGATGACGTCTACGTGTCCATCAGACCGACTGACTGACTGCCAGAGTGTTTGTGGCAAGGGGCAAGGGGCAGGAAGAGGGCGGCCTCTGCGAAGGCCGCCTGCCAAAAGATTTGTGCCCCCAAAAAATCGGGCCGGCCATTTGGCAAACGCTGTGAGAATTGTGGGCGTTGCCACAAGCCAAGTTAAGAGTCGCAACTTGAGCGTTTGCCAGATTGCCCGGAATTGTATCTAGTCCAAATGTCCAAGCGCCTTCAAGCACGAGTCTTGGCGACAATATGCCACATAAATAAGTATCTATTATTTATTGTGCGAAAAAGGCGAAAAGCCTGTGTAAATTGTTCATTTTACAGTAACATGAACAACGAGTTAAATTAAAATATTTTTTGTGTTTGCGGGCTTTCATTGTTATTCCTCTATTGCAGAAACTTATTTGTTTAAACGAGATTTCCTCGCATCCCTTTGCTTTCTTAAACCATTTATTTCGATTGACGAAAATCTAAGATAAATTAATCAGAAATAAGTCAAATTATTCGCGCTTTACTCAATTTACAGAGCAAGCAAATTCAAAGTAAACTCAATGAGTTAAATGTAAATATGTTTTGTGATTGTGATTAATTTTGTGGTTCTCTCTTGAGACTAGAATATCTACATATAGTTTTTCCTGTTGCAGCAATTTTGTTGTATCAAACGAGATTAACTTCGTTAATAGGAAATCTAAGATAAATGAATCAGAAATATGTCTCACTTTTCGCTCTTTACTTAATTTACAATAGAAGAATATTCATAGTAAACTGAATGAGTTAAATTCATGTTGAGGTTTTCTCTTGACAATACAACATTTTTGTTAAGTTTTTCGTATTGCAGAAATGCATTTATTTCAAACAAGATTACCTAGCTTCGTATTGCTTTCGTTAATGGGAAATCTAAGATAGATGAATCAGAAATAAATCACACTATTCGCTGTTTACTCAATTTGATTCAACGGATTGTATTTCCAAGAGGTGTTTTCCTTTAGCGATTCCATTCAGTATTTTCTATCAATAATAAACACTAATCCATTTGCAAATCACGGATTAATATAAAAACTTTGATATGTCTTCACCAAATGATGTACATCAAACAGCCGGATTATGTATTTAATTCCATACTAATAAACCTCACAAGTTGAGATTGATCATTTTGCAATAATGCGTTTGGATTAAAGACAATCTCAAATGCACAATAAAATTCTGATGCAACTGAAATTGTAAATGCACAATCATGCCACCATAAATATTTACTGTGAGTAGCGAATTTAATTTATTTTTTTATTGTATTAATAAATATATATGTATATGTATGTGATCACAATGCAACTATCGCAAATATTTCTTACAATCAACATACATGAATTAAAATAATCATCGGTATCACCTTTTACATTTGCTATTTTAGTAAATGTTTCTGCTTTCTGTAAACCACTGAGAATTTCACTTTAAACTACATACTTCAAATTAAGTTGGCCAGAATTAGTTTCTTATGAAAATTTGTATATAAACGTATATAAAGTATAGTAATATTTTGAGTTTTGAAGAATGTAATTTTAAGTTTAATGTAACTAATTTCCTGCCGCCCTATCCAACTCATGTCACACCTGAAAGTTCTGCAATAGTATCAAAGTTAGACAACGTCGCACACTTATTTTATGAATGTACTAGAGAGTAGTTTTTAATTGCAATTTAACTGTGTGTAAATAATTGAATGAAACTACTCATAGTGTGAAAGTCACACCTCGCAAGCGGTTCAACACTCTGAAGTATGACTCGCAAATATGGGTTGAACTTAAAGATAATGCTACGCACTACGCAGTGTTTCTCAAAGGGTAGCAAAACATGACCAAGACCATGCCCCCAATGTCACGCCCTTGCCTCGAATTGGCCGCAAAGAAGACAGAGAGGGATAGAGAGAGAGAGAGAGAGAGAGACAGAGAGACGAAAAAAAGGCCGCGCCATTTGCGGCTAATTTTGTAAATCATGATATCGTAATTAATTTTTGCAGCCGCAACACAAACTCAAAACTCAAAAGGCAACCGACCGACATGTGGCAGAGACGGGCGCGGGGGCAGAGGCAGCGACGCTGGCAGAGGCGTCAGCATCTTTAGCCAGAAATCCTCCGACAAAACCAATTAATATTTGAGCAATGCTCCTGCGGCAACAATTAAAGTCAACGGCAACAACAAAACCACAGCAACGGCCACAGCAACAGCAACGGCAACAACAACATTGAAGAAGAACGAGATTTTTATTGAGATCTCAAAGATGCAAAGTGATTTGAATTTGATTGTGCCGCGCGTGCGCTGTGCTCTCTGCTGCCACAGCTGCTTGCCTCTCGCCTTTGTCGATCCTCTTGCCGCATTGTCGGCACTTTGCAACACAGCGAGCGAGAGCGAGACAGCCAGACGGACGCAGTGGGGCGCAAAAGGTGTGAAAACCCTGCTGGGTTTTAAATGCAAGCTAATAAGAACGGGAACGTGAGCGGGAAGGGGACGAGCAACAGGGAATGGTGGATGAGGCATGCAACCTGCACACAAACGAGTCCACATCTCGGGGTGTTATGCGTGATCGTTGCATGCAACCGACAACCAACAACCGACAACCAACAACCGACAATCGACGAGACAACCATGTCCAATCCATGTGCATCGTTGCATTCTTTTTCCTTTTCTTTCATTTGTTGTTTCTGTGTCTGGTTGTGTTTTTTATGGCTGGTTCCGAAATTCGGCACAAAGGCGATCGCTGAACACAATGAATATTCATATTGGCATTGTTAAATGAATACAACAACAGTTAAGTGTGACTATAAGGTGCATTTATTGATATAACCGAGCGCACCGCTTGGCGAAACACTTTCGCTTAAGCGGATTTTACTGATTATGCAAGATATAAGAATATGCCATTATACTAATTTCTGTTATCTCCACTGGGCAGAAGACTTTGTTGCTCAACCTCGCTGCTAATTAAGCGATTTTAATGAAGTTTTCAGAATACTCAGAGAGAGCTCTGCAAAATGCAAACACGCCGAACAGCGATTAATTATTTGTTTTTTTATGAATTGCATGCGATGTGGGCGCGACATAATGAATGTAAAGCAATAATTAAGCCTAAACTGCGTTTATTAAACATAATACTAAATGCTAAGCCAGCAGATGCATATCTTTTGTAATCTTGTAGATGCAGCGCTTTGAGAGGTTGTCGATGCCTCTGAATGCTTTTAATGAGTGAAACATGTAGTCAGCTAATCGCATAAATAAACAATTATGGATTAAATCGAATTTCAGTGTTTATCATATTCATTAAATGTGAGCAGCATAATATTATTATCAGCGAGTTAAACGAGTCCAGGCTGCCTATGAGACTGTAATGCGCTTAATGCACAATCACTTAACTATGTACAAGCCAAAATACGAGCCACAAATTGGGCAGCCAAGAGTCGCGATGCCAAATAAACCGCAAAGGGGCTGCACAAAGAATTGAAGAAAGCCGAAAGCGAGAAGAACGTGCCGCCAGCGCCAGAGGCGAGAAGGGAAGCGAAATCAAATCAAGCGACAAATAAATGTAACAAATACGACAACAACACGGCTAGCTGGAGACGCCTCGAGAGCTGGAAGGAGCGGCAAGGAGCGGCAAGGACATCGGGCAGGCAGCCAGCGAGTCAGCCACAAAAGGCGACCTCAAAACGGCTGCCTAAAAACTCAATTACATAACAATCTGTTCACATTTTTTCACACACCATCAACTTTAAATGAGCTCACAGCAGGGTGGTGATGGGCAAGGACTCTGGGCCAGAGGTGGAGGGGGGAGATCAAGACGAGGGCTGCTGCTGCTGCTGCTGCTGCTGCTGGGCACGTCGCCAAGCTAAAAATGAGCAATGCCAAAACGGTGGGCGGATGGGCGGATGGGCGGTGGGCGGATGTGCAAAAGCCACTCGAAATCAAATTACGAGCCCACACTAAAGCAACAACAAGAAGAGCAAGCAGCAAACAGCATCCAGCAACAGCTACAGCTACAAGGACTCGTAGTCGACGCCCCAAATTGAGGGTTGGACGCGGTCTAGCCAGGACAACAACAGCAATAATAACGACAACGACAACGAGAACGACAACGACAACGACGGGGACACACAAATTACAATGTAATTTATTTGCCGCCAGCGTCGCGAGTACGAGAAATGTAGACGCTATAGACGCAGTCAAGGATGAAGCTGAGGACGATGATGAGGTGGAGGCGGAGGACGAAGGATGCCAGAAGTTGGCGTTAGAGAAAATCAATCGCGACAGCTAAGAGAAGACAACGATGAAAATGAGACTGTGAAATGAAATTGAGAATGGAAATGGTGCTGAGAATGAGACTCGAACTGAGACTGAGACTGAGACTCGAATCCGAGTCTGAGAATGCGAACGAAGACAATGACAATGGCGCGAAAGTTTTTGCCTCACTGTCGAGGGGTGGTGGGAGGCAAAGTCGTTTGGCCTGGACCATCAAGCTGGCCAATGAATGTCAATTGTTGTCATCATCGTCTGCGCCCAAGCAGAAAAACCATCTTATGCCCTAACAACAAATCGAGCCTGACCAGCAAACTCAGCGATTTGGTCGTGTGGAAAGTTTCCTTTCTCCTAGCGCGAATTCGATAGTGTATTTGAAATACGTGTTCCGTTTTCCTTTGGACAGTTTTCAAGCTTTCTTTATGGCTGCTTTTGGTTTAGATTTTACTTTGATTCTCTGCCGAATCATTGCAATTTTATGAGCCTAATGACGAATTTCCATTCACACTCTGTGGCACCCTCAACACGTCGCTTTGATGATGAGAGCGTCTGAGCAGTTTGACATCTCGTTCATGACCGTCCCCAAAAAGTAATGTGAGACGCAATTTGTGGTCAACACTGAGGGGTATATTGGTGAAGTGAGTGCCCGATTGATTACGATTACAAATAGTAGAACTTATGCAGTAGTTAATCTATTAGAACAACCATTTCTCAGTCCGAAGAAATACTTTATGAAGTTTGTGCTTCGATTGAGCAAACTGATATTGTAATGCGAGTTTTCACTTTGGACTAATTGTGTATTTTATTTTTATATTTTGAGTAGAAATATAATTTATTAGTTTAATTGTATTTCTCGGTCCGGAGAAATAATTTCTGAAGATTTTTTATTTCTATTGCGAATTAATTTAGCCGGTATTGTAAAGGAGGTTTTAAATTCACAAATCTATACTTGAGTTTTATTCTCTCATTTTACAATTTAACATTATAAAAACATAAAAAATCGTAAATGTCACAACCGTGCACGGTATGAATAGTTCGTGCAAAAATAGTGATTTTCCAAATGTGTGTGTGTTTTTAAGTACAAAAAAAACTAAACTTGTGATTATATTGTGTATATTATTTATGTATTGATTTAATGAATCAACTACGAACTGCATTATTATAATTTGTACAAGAATCACAGTAAATTATTAGAAAGCTATTTTATTTTGGACAATTTTAAATGCAACAACAAATGGAACTGTGTGTCGTAAAACAATTCAGTCGCTAATCAATAGAGTGTAGTTTATAATGAATACCACTTTTAATTGATTTTAGATAATTTTATTTAAAACAATTTGGAAGTAGGTGAATAAATATTAGAATATTATTTTCTATTAAAATAGCTGCAAGTGTTTAGAGAAGTTGATTAAGAAGATAAATTATATGTTTGAGGAGAAAATAGTAATTGGAAAAAGCCGAAAAGTGACTTTGCACGGTATTAACTCAGCATATGCTCTGCCATGACATTGCAATGCGTTTACAGGGTATGTTAGTGTCGTGCACTTGATTAATGCTCAGCGGACATGTTCATTATGTGACAATCAAGTGTCAAATGGATTTTCGAACTTGTGTGCTAACGATATTGTTGACATGCATTGGCCTCTTCCCCTCCCTACGCTCCACTTTCCACTCGCCACACACCGCATCTCGCACCCCTCGCATACTTCCCCCGCCCCCCATTCTGCCACCTTTTTGGGACCAAAATCACAGTTTCTAGTTAGTAGAGACAACGGCAACGACAACGACAACGACAACGACAACGACAACTAACTGTGCTGTGTTGTTGGCGCATGAGGCGCAATTATTCATAATTCGTGGGCTCATAAAAATAAATGGCTGCTTAACGTAATTGCCATAATTTCGTGTGACTTGACTTTGGCTTGGCTTTGGTGGCTGCAGCAATGAGACCGCAAACAGCAGCAACAATAACAACAATAACAACGGGGCAGAGTCGCTGAGGGTTGTCCTGGCTTGCAGTCAAACGACAAACGATTTTTTACGAGTGATTGCAACGTGCCCCTTGTGCTGCGATGCTGCGGCCGCAAAGTGGGCGTGCCACCGATTCCGCTCCAAATTAGCAACACATGTGTTTTGTTTCTGATGCGGCCCAAAGAAGCCAAATACAAATAAAAATGAATAAACGACTGTAACAATAATAATCATAACAATGCGAAGATGCAGCGAAAATGTTGCGCTGCATCTGTTGATCCGTTGACGAGTGGCAAGTGGCAAGTGGCAAGCGTGGCAAGTGTGCCAAGTGGGCGTGGCAGTTGACTTTTGATAGGCTGCGGTTGCATTATAGTTATGGTTATGCCGTATCTGTTCCCTGTCCCGTTGACAAGCAATTAACACGGCGATTAGGACTAATCTTTAATTGAAAGCCCAACTGTTCCAATTGCCACTGTGAGGGTGAGAGACAGCAAACAGGAAATACGGAACAAGTTGTATATTAAATTATGTTATTTTATCACATTCCTTTAATCAACAACATTTAAAAGAACAAACTTCTTAGCTACAGATTCAATTATATTTATGTAAGATTCGTATATTTAATGGCATCTTTCAAATTTAGTTTAGTTTAGTTTGTAAATCCGAAAAATATATAATTGAAATTCAATTTTTTAATTTTTAGTTCACAAACTAAAACTAAAGACTCATTTATATTTTATGTGTACGATTCTTATATTTAATCACACCTCTTAAATTTTCGATATTCAATTTAAATAAGGAATGTTTGATTATTTGTTTATGGATTCAATTATACTTCATCTTAGTAAATCTTTAATCTTAAATCCGAAATTTAAAATCTTCAATAAAACATAAATAAATAATTTTAAGTGACGATCAAACAACAATTTCAGCGCAACTCAAATGTCCCACACTCAAGCGCTAAATTGCCCAGTATTTCAGTTGAGGCAAATATCCCACTATTATTTGAACGCCTTGAGTGCAATGTGCCGCTTTACAACATCGTTATTATTTAAAACCCGCGTAACATTGTATTCACATGAACGCTATTTAAACACTTTGTGTTTATTGTATTTGATTTATATTCTATAAATTAATTTTGCTTTGTGGCTGTGGAATTTTTCGTATAATTATTGATGAATTGGTTTTGATTTCATTTTATTCAAATAACATTTAATTGATAAAATACCATTAGAGGAATCTAAAAATATTCTGATAATTTATTTAATATGAACATTTCTTGTTTTTGTAACGCATTTTGTCTATTATTTTTTATTTTTATTTGATATATTCTTAAAAAAATTCACTTTTCTAATATACAAAGAAAACCTAACTTGGCGTCTCTTATTATTATTCAATTAAAACAACAATATTTTGATGAATCCAAACAAAAATTATTTCGCTTGACTGTATGCACTACAAAATAATCCTTGTGCAGTTTTAATTAATAATAAGCACACAAATAATTACATTTCTCCCGGAAGCAAATTACAAATATTTAAATCACATTTGTATTAAATTTAGTAATTCAATTTGTCTCTTTTTATCCTTCATTGCTATGGTCTATTTTTTATAGGTCTTCTTTTATTCGACTTATGTAAAGTAAAATAAGAAATTCTGAAACGTTTCCATAAAAAAGACACGCCTGTGTATTTGTTTTACTTATGAATGATCAAAATAGTTACCATACATAAAATTATTTAATATTTGTTATTACACAATTAATTAGAGAAATACAAGGCACTAAAATAATATTTATTTATTTAATGCTAAAACGAAAATGTAAATTCGTGTATAAAACATAATTAACTTTCCCTTTAAATCATTTAGATTATATTAAGGATTAGTATTTACAGGGCAGAATTCTAATTGACTGTCTAAAAAGAACAAATATTTAAATCTCAATTATCCATCATATACTTTAGCATTTTTTTGTTGTCTTTCCCATGGGTGATTTCGTTAAATAGAGACCAAATTCCAAAAATATGATTTTTCAATACTTATAAATTATGATTCATAAATTGCTGCTATGGTCTCACTTTAAAACCGAAAATTTAAATTGAAAAATTATTTCAAATGTTCAGAAATAAAAATAAAAAATTATTGAAAATATGTATGATATGAGAAGATAAATAACATATATATTCTGTTCCTTCAGCTATCACGATCACATTGACAGAGTTGCGATCCAATAGTGCAGGTACTATATGATATGAACGATTCCCAGTTGGTTTGTCTTCTCCGATTTGATGTTGTTGCCCTCGTCGTTGTTGTTGTTGCTTTTGGAGTTGTTTGCGCTTGTTTTTCATACTATTTCCGCTTTTGTGGCATGCAGGAAAGTCTCGCTCTCTCTCTCTCTCGGGGGCTTATGTTCCTGTTTCCGGGCTAGTCTGCAAAACTTTTCCAGCTACCTGCTCCAAAAACTTTTCGCTTTACCAAAAACTTTTCTTCATCTCTCTTGCTGCTTTGTGTGCTGCCTCCACCTCCTCCTCTACTCGATTTTTGCCTCTATCTCGCTCTCTCTCTCTCTAGTTCTATTTTAGTTATGCAGTTGGGGAATGAGGGGTGACCACAAAAATAATTAAAATTCATTCATTTGATTTGCAGAAGGCGCTTGCTGGCAAAGTTCAACGGTGTGAGGCGGGTTGACAAGGTAAAACTTCCGCTTTGCTAAGCCAAGCTTCGCTCTTCCTGCCACCAACCATCTGCACCTGACGGCTGCCATTTTTGTGGAGAAGGCGAACAAGGAAAACGGGGAAAAAAAAAGGAAAACTTTTTTGCAACAAACTGAAGCAGAATTAATTAAGTTTTCGTACGCATGAAAATTTTATTAACAACGCTCGTCAGGTGAGTCAAGAGGGGGAACCGTGGGGGGCAAGTGGGGGAGGCAGGGGGAGAATTCTGGCCACTGGCGCTGTATGTCATTAATAAAATTAACACCGAGCAGCAACGACGCACATGTGACCCCAAGGGAGAGCGGGGGGAGGCGGCAACTGCAGCGGGAGCTGGCAGAGAGCAGAGCAATTAAGTAACCTGCCAACAAACCAGTTGACACTGCAACTCGGGGGTGTGGCAAGCTGCCGTTGTAGGGGCTGCTTTGGGGGCTTTTGGGGCTAACGCAAAAATATGCTTTATATAGACGCCTTCGCAACAATGACACTGATTGCTCAGCTTTTAGCCAGCTTTGCTGCCTGGTTGACTGACCGTGGAGGGTGCGAGAGCGAGAGCGAGAAAGCGAACGAGAGAGTGTGAGGGAAGAAGTGGGAGGCTGCTGCAGAGCAAATGGGTTAAGTGGAGGCTGCTGCTGCTGCTGCTGCTGCTGCTGCTGCTGCAGTTGGCGTCGCAGCTAACAGCACTAATAAAATGAATGATTCATGCGCAGGCCACACACACACACACACACACACATGACTTGAAGCTGTTGCCGAAGTTGGAGTCGTAGCTGGAGTCGAAGCAGCCGCAGCAGCAGCAGCAGCGCAGGACGAGGCGTTTATGTTAACAAATTAAAAGCAAATTGGTCGCCGTATTGTCTGCTGCTGCTGCTGCTGCTGAGCTATGGCTATCTCGCTCGCACAGCCGGTCTCCAGGGCAGCGTCGATATTTTAATTGAAAAAAAAAACACACACACAAAATGAAAAACACACAAAGCAACGAGAAACGTTTTTCCAACTAGGAGTTGTTTGGCTGCTTGGAGGGTGAGGGTGAGGGTGGCAGGGGGGCAGGGAGGCTGCTCAATCGTTTGCTAATTAATTGTTAACGAATTTTCATTTTCTATTTGGCGCTGGCGAAATTGCCATTTATGGTTATTGGGCGCAGCGAGAATGCCGAAAGCAGCGTTGCGTTGCAGTCGACGCAGGCAGCAGCAGCAGCAGCAGCAGCAGCAGCAGGAGTGTAGCATAATAATTTGATGTGGCGCAAATTGAAAAATGCTGCATAACTCCGCCCTTGGAAAAGTTGCTCACACACACAGAGACAGACGCACACAGCGACGGGCGCAAAGAAAATTGAAAACTCTTCAAGTCGTTTTTGGCAATGGCGCCTCAGCACAAAATTCCCAGTATTCATAAAGCTGCAGACAGCCAATGAAAGTGGCCAGACGACAGCTGCTTGTCTCGCTCGCACTTGTGCGCCGCCAAAGCTAGGCGACTCCATATTGAAAATGGCCTCACAAACACACGCACACACACACACACACATACACGTAGCATTTCTTTTAAATGAATTACCCTGGGACAACGACAACGACGACGACGACGACGTCGACAGCGGCAGCAAGTTGATCAAAATTGAAACAGGCGACGCTGCGCATATAAAAATTAAGTGGTTGTTGCTTTTTGATGAATTTCCAGCTCGCTCGCACGCACACGTACACACGTACACACCAACACACACACACGCGCATAACAACATGGCAACAATCTGTGCGCTCGTTTCGCTCGCTGCTTCGCATTGGTATTGGTGCGGTGGTTGAGCCGAAGCCGACGTGCAGCCGAACTGTCTCGCTTGCTCGCTCGCACGCTCGTTCGCCGCTTCGTTTCGTTCGCTCTTCGCTCTCGCGCTCTCGCTCTCTGGTTGTGGTTGGCGCAGTCAAAAGGCAGCCAAGCGCAAGCTGGCGTCGCTGCGCTGCGCTGCGCTTGTTGTTGCTGTTGTTTTTCCTCTTGCCTTTTTGGGTTGTTTGTTGTGGGACTTTTGGTTTCCTCGCTTGGCGCGTCGTCAGCGGCGCTCAGTTCAAATTGAATTTTCATTGCGAGCGCTTGCGTTGTCTGCGTCTGCTGTTGCTGCCGTCGCACACATACACACACAAACACACACACACGCCAGTCGACAATCGACAGACACACAAACATACAAACGCAAAGTGAACTGAGTTCGCGCTCTGTGCTTTTTTGCAGTGTGTGTCTTGTGTCTTATGCAGCTTGCAGCTAGCAGTTTGCATTTCGCCGGCCGACGGCAAAGCAACAACTCTATACATTTTTTTTGAGCACGTTGAAAACTAACAAAATAACTGAGTGCAATTCGTGAGTGATCCAAAACAAGCTCCCCAAACAAAGTGTCGAAAGTGCGCGAGTGTAAAAAGTGATCTATGGTTGGCAACTCCAAGGCGTTCCATGGCCTGAGCAAGAGCAGCACAGTGGCCCACAATGGTACTGGAGCAACAACAGCAGCAGCAAACTACCACAACACTCACAACCAGCACAACAACAACAACAGCAACAACACTAACACTTAACGAGACCAAGAAGCTCGGCGGCATCAACAACAACAACCTGAGCTTCAGCTTCAAGCAGGAGGAGCGCGAGACGACGACATCAACAACCACGGACATCAAGCGGCAAAGGACAAGTCTGAGTCACAATCACGCTCAGAGTCACAGTCTCAGTCACAGCCACAATCACGGCCATTTGCATAGCCACCATTTGTCTGGAACGCCGGCGCAGCTGCAGCAGCGTTTGAGCGGCGCCAACGCGACAGTTGCCACTGCGAACAGCAGCAGCAATAACAGCAACAGCAGCAGCAACAACAGCAACAGCAACAGCAACAGTGCAACAGTTGCCATGCCGTCGGAGGGTCTGCATCCGACGGCGGCGCTGCAGCTCTATGCGGCCGCCGCCCAACTGGCGCCTGGCGGCGTGCGCGTCCCGCCCTGGGGCCCCTTCCTGCAGTTCGGCGTGCCCGGCGTCTTCGGCCCCAACGGCCCGTTCCTGGGCCGGCCGCGCTTCGAGGCATCGGCCGGCGGACATCCCACCACAGCGGCAGCCGCTGCGGCCGCCACCCAAATGGCGGCGGTCAACGCCAGCAATGCCTTCGCCAATCTCACCGGCCTCAGCGCTGCGGCGCTGCGCAACGTGAGCGCCGCCCAGACGACGGCCGTCGCCGCCGTCGCCAGCACCGTGGCCACCATTCAGCATCGCCTCATGATTGGCAACCGACAGAGCTTGCCGCCGGCGGGACCACCGAGCGAGGGATCCAACGAGGATGGCGGTAAGTACCATAGAAGAGTCTGTTCGATGAATCGGAATTTTATTTAGACAAAAATCTAGTTGGAGATCTATATCAAGCATTCTTCTTTCTACTTATGTATATGGATGGGAATTTTATATATCGACATATGTATAGTATGTACACATGCGTACATACATTGAAGTCAATTTCATTCCCAGAAACATATAGATTAATATATTTATTTGTAGATGACAATTTTATTCAGACCAAAATCTAGTTGGAGATCTGTATTAAACATACTTCTTTCTCCTTATATTGATGGGAATTTTATTTGAAAAAAATATATATCAGATATCTATATTGCCACTTTTTATTCAAGCATATAACTTAGTGGAGTCAATTTTATTCCCAGAAAAATATACATTGATTAATATTTGTATTAAATATACTTATTTGCAGGAGGCCATTTTATTCATAGAAAAATAACGTTAGAGATGCATGTACATACATACATATACATATATTATGAAAACTCCTTTTTCACTCATTTAGGAGCGTATTTTCTTTGCGTGAAGAAAGTAGGAAAAAATAGGAGAGCTACGAGTTTTTTTTATTTTTAATTAGAAGAACATTATGTTCAAAAATAAAGATCTATGACATATTCATTTTTGTGCAACCTAAAAGGGAATTTTATGAACAGACAAACATAGTGTATATAGAAAAATTCATATATAAAGGACTTTGATTTACAGTATCAATAATAAAAACTAGAAAATTGACAACATTCTGACTATTGAGCATTTTCCTGTTTACTATTTGTCAGCTGATATAATATGTTATTTCGCAGTGAAATTCTAACTGTAACATAATTGCAATTCCAACTTGGAACTTGGAATATCTAAAAAAAAAACTGTCCAAATCGAATAAGAGAATTATTCGATTGATGCTTCAGAAAGTCATACATATAAATTTTAGATAGTTATTATTCCCGATTGCCATTTGTTTAAATACTCTCCCAAGAATTTATCAATAAAAGCGTTAAATGGTTTGCCTTCAAAATAATCGCCATAGTGAAGAAAAATCCTTTTAACTATTTATGCGTTACTCTATTGTAAAACTTTGAGGAAATAAATGTATTAAAATCTCCTTAAGATACAAATTGTTTAATAATTTATCTATTCACCTCATGAAATTGTATCGTTCGCAGATGGAGAAAAAGATTCCTAAGTAGATTTGAAATGAATGCTAAACTCTTAGTTAACACCTTCATTCACTTAGCTACCATTGAATTGAATATCTTGATATATTCATGTATTCATATATTAATGCCAAACTCGTGAATCTGCTATTCGGAGCTCTTTGAAATTTGAGCCATTTTAAAGATTGGAATTCCCCAGAAATCAATTTGTTTGACCATCGACTGTGTTTTTTTTTTTTTTGGGGTGTGCAAATTGGAATGGGAATTTTATGATCAGTCACATCGTTCGCATTGATTCACATGCGCTTGTCCAATCAGCTATCATTCATCGCATTCGAGTACACGGAGGTCAATCCTGAAAGCGCCAGCTAGAGAGCGAAAATCTTATCGCCAAACCGGGAGAGACAGAGAAAGATCTCTCTGTGAATCTGTTAGCGAATATGTTAATTCATTCAATTAGCCGTGTGCTAAATGCTTTGGATTGTCAGTTTCGCCAGTCGCGTTTGACTTTTGCTACCTACAAAACATATTTATTGATTTAGCTAATCAGCGATCGTTTATTATGTAAAGTTCGATTGATTTTGCATACAAAGTATCTGTTCCCTCCTGCTCTCTCACTTTCCTTCCCTCTCTTTCTATCTCTCCACTATTCCGGGAACTGAACTGTTGCCTGCTGTGAGCCAACGAAGGTCGCATCACCGCATCACAATCGAACTTCTATTCAGAGTTGATAAGCATGTGAATGTAAATATGAATACAAATCTCAGGCTCAAGCTGAATGAATACCGACAGTAGTCGTCATAACTAAATTCATGATCATCATTAGGCCACGTCTCATTTCCATTCAAAGAATCTCGAAAATTTCTATTGTCGCATCCAAAACCCATTCGTGTGTTCGTATGTTCGTGTTTAATCCTAACTCGTCTTCTATGGATTAAGCCAACGCTTAAAGCAGCTTTGCATTATATTGTACACCATATAAATATGTTGGTGTTATTGTTGCAATTATGGCTCAACACTCACTTATATGGCGTGTGCTATTTCCTCACTGTTTATAGCTCACTACGTCGATATTATAATATCATAAACGTGTATATTTTTATTAACATTTGCTTAAACTGTGTTCAAATTATTGCACTGCCTTGACAGATCTATTTTCTAAAATATTTTCATACTCACTTATCGATAATATTTGACTTTTAAGCCGCTTACATTGAATATTCATTGGCAACTTCAGTTCAGGTTAAACTAATTTATCGATAAAAGCGCCAATCGCATATAATCTAAATCTACATTTAAATATTTTCTGAAATTACTTTGGTATGGGCTTAGATTAACTCCTATACAATAATTGCCAATAATTGCTCACCTACTCGTATGTAGTATATTTAATACAAAAACTAAAAATTGGTTGAAGTCTAGATTTGAAAAGGATCCGCATTTACATGAAATAGTCACAACGTTTTCAGATCGTTAAATATTTTTGCAGAGCCAATGTTGAAAACAAAATCTGATGCTTCGAAAATTATGTATTAATCCTAGATGTGCAAATTTTGCGACTTACTTAACATGTTATGCAATTAACTTACAATGAAGAAGCAATTTTTAGATCGATTTAATTCCTAGAATATCAATTTCTAATCAATTATAATGCCGAATATATGTACAGCGATACTATCAATAATATTTTCTCTGATATACATGAATATGAAATCCCTATTGGAATCTACAAATTGTACAAATCGAATAATAGATAGTTAATTGCCACTTTCTTTCTCTCTAGCCAGCTAAATAGTGTTATTGATCGATAAATGCAGCAACATTAGTTGGCTTTTCTATGGAAATTTGATTAAGTTATGCTAAAGTAGACATCACGTCAATCGATAACTATTATTATCGATAATTGCCGCTCTATTTGCCCAGCCCCATTTGGATCAGTTTCAGCCAAAGCCATTGCTGGAACTTTCTTAATGCGCTGCCCCATTTCGCTGTTGGCCCATGGCATTTGTTGGGATGTTGTTGCTGTTGCTGTTGCTGTTGCTGTTGCTGTTGCTGTTGGCCGCGGCAATCATTGGGCCCCAAATTGATGAGCTCATTCGAGACAATTGTGTTAGCTGCGTTTTGATTGCCGCTGCGGCTGGAGCGGGCCAATAATGCTTGGCCAAGACCCGTTCACATTCACATTCACATTCACATTCACGTTCACGTTCATGGCAACAGCAACAGCAACAGCGACGGCGACTCATTGGCCAATTAGCATTAACAAATGATGGCTAGTTGGTGTAATTATGGCCATAATGCATATATCCAATGCGCTGATGCCCGAGTGTGCAACGCAGCACCACTTCTGGGGGCGTTGGTGCGGGGCGTGGCCAAAAGGCGCGCAGAAGCCGCAGCCGCAGCCGAAGACGAAGTTGCAGTTTAATTAATTGCCAGCTCCAAGAGCGGCGAAGAGGGGAGGACGGGAGGAGGGGAGGGGCGCCCACTTCCTGCGTCGCCATTTTAAAAAGTAATTATTAATTTGATTTGATTCAATTTGATTAGCCAACGCGATGGCAGATAGTCGCCGCAAGTTGCAGTTGCAAGTCCCCCGACGCAACGTGGGCGCATTGCTGTGGGCGGGGCGTGGCCCGGGCTGCCGTCGGTGGGTGTTCAGAGTGGGCTCGTCCGAGGTGCGGCAAGCGGGCGGGGGCGGGGGCAAAGAATACGTGGCTTCTCGCTTGTGTCGTTGCCAATGCTCATTAATCATTTTGCGGCGCGTCGCAGAGACTGAAAAGAAAGAAGGTAAAAATAACAGCACAGCGTCTTGCAACCAGCCGTGTGGCAAGCCGTTTAAACGGGGTAGCGAGTGTGTGGAACGGGGGGCGTGGGGGGTGGGGGGTGCAGGGCTAACGGGGCCATCACCATCAGTCACATGGCCATGCTCCGTTTTCTTTTTCGCCCGCTTTTTGCTCATTTCACGCCGGAAATGAAGAAACTGTCATAAAACGATCGAAATCATTTATCATGCGATTTTTACTTGCCGCCCGCCATTTTGTTTCTCTTGAGTGTGTGAGTGTGAGTGTGAGTGTGAGTGTGTGAGTGTTGTTCTGTTGTTTTTCGTAATGAATTCGAAATGAGCTAAAAGGAACAAACAGCACAGCACTTCCGCCTTCCAAGCAGAGCAGGTCCATCTGACAACTGACATACGATACGTGTTCGTGTTCGTGTTCGTGTCTGTGTTCGTGGCAGTCGTGACACGGCCCGACACGAGGCCAGCATGATGAATCGCTTTGGCAAATAGATTTGATTTCAATTCTTTAAGCATTTCCGCTTCATAATGAGCTTTTTGTGTCAAGCAAAAGGGTTGCAATCGAAACACATCATTATCGAAAAATATTTTACAACCAACATCGAATTGGAACCCGAAAATCTCTGAAGAAAGCAGAGAAATAGGAGGAAGGTGAAGAGCAGTTTTCAGTTATTGCTGATTCTCTTTAAAATCTATAATTATAATCTATTAATTAGTTGATTGACAAGAGCGCAAATTAATTTCTCAAGTACATCAGCTATTGAGCATATATATTGCAGCGTTGATGTGATTAATATTGTACTGATTAATTGAATTTGTAAAGTGATTAACACATGTGAATGCCTATTAAATACTGCTGACTAAACAGGTAAATAATTCCAGAAGCTGATTAATTAATTACTTTATTCAAAATTAATACAAGATAGAAATATATACAAATATGATTGATACAAAAATGTAATACTTCGAAGTTAAAATGAATTGTTATTATTTTAATCAATTATAAAGGTTATACAGACATATGCACATAAGACTTAAACTGGTTAATTTATTAACAAATTAATTAAAACAATAGACAACAAATGTTTGACAAACAAAAATTGCTAAGAAAAATTCCCATTGAATTTGATATGTTACAAAATTACGTTTAAAATATTGTTTTAAATAAATGCGAGAAATACAGCGAAAAATCACGGTCAAATTTGTAAAATTTGTTGTCGTAAATAATAGCTTATAAAATTGAATCAAGAAACGAGCTTGATCCAAATATTTGAATCTAAACTGGATAAATATTATCTATCTAAAAATATAATGATATAAATAACGATTCAATAGAGCTAATATTAAAACAATGTGACAACAAATTGTGCTTAATTGCATCAAGCTGTCGTCATTTAATTCAATCAAGTGAGTGCAAATTGAATACAAGTGTCAAATGTGAGTCCGGTGAATATGTGGCCAAAGTGAATAAACACCGTGCACGGCTAGGAATTAACAACTCAAACATGAAATGATTTAATCTTCGCATGTGTTATTCACCCGATTTAAGTGAATGCACGTGAATACCCTAATGGCAGCCAATTCAATTGGCGTGCTTTGATTAGCATGAATCAAGGTTCGTTCTACACATTTCGCAATTGCCGGCAATTAAGTTTTGGGCCATAAAAAAATGGCAATTTGAGAGCACCCCCAACCAATTTCTGAGCCACCCCCACGACTCGCAACACACCTTCGACCAAGAGTAACGAGAACCACGAATTTCAGTCGAAAGTGGACGGACGGGTCAAAAGTTGCTTGTTTCGCCATTTCTTTGGCTCGATTTTTATGGCTTAAGTGTGGCGGGCGAAAGTCAGTTAAGGGGTTGGAGGTGTTGGTGGAGGGTGGTGGGGTAAGGGAGAATAACTATAACCGTTATATTGCTTAGCTGACGCGCGCTCTAAACGAAACATAACATGCCACGGAATGTGATTGTGGCATGCACACAACTCGTTTTCGTGCTCTTCGATTTGCCTGTGCTTTTTTGTTTGAGGTTAGGGCCGGCCAGCGTTTTGCAGTGTTGCCAAATTGCAGAGATTGGGGGGCTGCTTGCTGCACGTTGCAAGTTGCAAGTTGCACATGGCACTTGGCACACGGTGGGCGCAATAATCATAATAAATTTCAATTATCGTTTGCATTTTGTGCCACAGCAAAAATCACAAATCACAAATCCCAAAGACAGACTTGAACGTGGCAAAGGGAGGGGGAGGGAGAGGGGGAGAGTGCCAGTGCAAGCTAGTGGGAGTGGGAGGGAAAAAGAAGGCAAGCATGGCATGAATTATGTGGCTTTGCACTCGCACCGTGGACTGTTATTATTAAGTCATTTGAATGCACTTTGTGTGCATGCAAGAACGCCCCATAAAACGCACTCACACACACACACACACACACAGATATAGACGGCTCACGCATTGAAATGTGGCAACGCTGCGCTGCCCTTTTGGCTTTGCTCTCTGGCCAAAGCGTTTTGTATGTCGCTTTGCTCTTAATGTCTCTATTATTCTTGTGTATTTGACGTTGTTATTGAGTTATTAAAACACTCACACACTCATTCATTCGCCGACTCACCGACTCGCTGACCGTTGAGGCGACGCGTCGCGTCTCGTCGTTTAAAACAAACGAGTTTTTTGTCGCTTTTGGCCGCAGCGGCAACAAACAGCAACAAACAGCGCCTGCCGCATAATTAGATACACTTAACAGCAAACACAGCGCAAACCATTCATTAGGGGCGTGCTCCAGTCAGACGGGGAGGGGGGCGTGTCTTTTGGGCCAGGTTTAACTTCAGGTGCAGGTCGCACGCCGCATAGAAAAGGATATGTGTTTACAAAGTGGTAATATGTGTGCGAAGCATGTTTGAGGTGTACTCATTGCTGCATGAATAATAAATACGCGACTGCGCCACGGCCACGGCCACGGCAGCGTCAAAGTGAATATCGTAATGAATGTATTTACGGGTATTTATAATACAGTTAGAGTTCGCAAATATGCAAATGCGAATGCATGGAGGCATTCATTCACTGAGTGCACTCAATCGAATGAATAGTGCGTGCGTTTAACAGCTGCTAATCAATATTTATTACCTTGCCTCTGCCTCCATCGTCCCCCTCGGCGTGGATTTATCCCCATGCCGTACCTATTTGCATGGCCAGCACTGTGAAGGCAGCGACGCTCTCTCAAACACCTTTGTTGGCCTTTTGTCGGCGTTTCTCGGCCGGCATTCTCTTGGCCCGATCGCAGTTAATTTGATAAATTGCAATGCCTTTGCATGCGTTTCGGACAGCGCGACTGCCACGCCCCCTTTTTCGATATACTGCCTTGGTCGTGGTCTCGAGCCAACCGACAAAATCGTAGAAACGTAATTAAATTGTTTTGGTTTTTATGCTTAGCCGTCGGCCGTCGGTCGTCGGCGCAACTGCAGGCTGCAGGATATGGCCAACAGATTGGCTTTAACGGGGCAGAGGAAAGGCGACGGGGTTGGCATCGAACATTAGCCACGTCTGTGGGGGACGTTGTAATTGAAATATATGATTATGAATATTTATGCATTTTACGAATGTATTCTACACGAGTCTTTGCGAGTGTGAGCCATGAATGCTGGATATTAACTTGAATAATTCTCCAACACTTGATTATGGGAGCTATTTAGGTGCGACAACAAAGCGTTTGGCATTCCCGCAGCTTGTCTGGGAATTAAATCCCAGCCCTGATTGCTGCCCAGCCCTGTGCGAGTCCCCAACCCTGCAGTTCTCTCTTTCCTGGGGGAGTTAGTTGTGTGTGTGTTTTGTAACTGTCATTTATTTTAATAAACGAAACTATTTTCATTTTGATCTGCAGGCTTTCCCGGCGACGGCGACGACGACAGCAGCGCTGCGAAGCGACGTCGCTCTCGCACCAACTTCAACTCCTGGCAGCTGGAGGAGCTGGAACGCGCCTTCTCCGCCAGCCACTATCCGGACATCTTCATGCGCGAGGCGCTCGCCATGCGTCTCGATCTGAAGGAATCGCGAGTTGCGGTGAGTTCAGTTGCAATCATTTGCCTTCATTCGCCGTTTGGCTGTGGCACCTTTGCTGAGATTATACGCTTTGTTCCAGATAGGTATGGTTCCAGAATCGACGTGCCAAGGTGCGTAAGCGCGAGCACACCAAAAAGGGTCCCGGTCGACCGGCCCACAACGCCCAGCCACAGACGTGCAGCGGCGAACCGATTCCTCCCAACGAGCTCAAGGCCAAGGAGCGGTAAGTTGACAGTTCCACATTCAAACAAGTTGGCAGCACTATCAGCACATTCACGAATTACATACGTTAGCGTTGATAGTTAAATAAATGTAGGCAGCAAGTTGTCAGTATTGTCTCGCCTACGTTTCAACTGCAATTGCAATTATTTTATTAAATCTCATACACGTAATTATAGTTAGTTATAATATTGATATTAAAACTACTTGAGAGTGCAGAAATTATATTCAGCAAGTTGGCAGCTCAGTTTTACCAACTGACCACACTATTAGTTTTTTTCTAGTGGTTCAGTTTCGCCATTTTATAATAATTTCAATTTTTAAATTGAAATAGCAAATGCAGCAGTTAATTATTTCAATAATAATAATAACAAAAATTTAAAATAATATTTGCTTGTGTAGCTTTAAAACTTATGTACTACATCAAGTAGTACTACAAAGAGTATTTTATTTTATTTGGCAGTGCCAAAATACCTCGCAAGTGAAGAATATGTCAAAGAACGCATTTCTAAATAAATTACAGTGAAATTAAAATATGCAGTAGCTAAGGAAAAATAGGGAGCAAAAATGTTATATATTTAATTATTTGCATTCATTTGTCGACAAGTTGGCAGCATTTCCAACAGCTCGAAAAGAGTTCTGAAGAATATAAATAACTAGTGAAGGAAATGCCAAAGAACGCCTTTCTAAGTAAATTACATTGAAAGTGACATATTGAATAGCTAATTGGAAAAGAAAAAGATGTTCTATATAAGAAATATAAACTAAAAAATGTAGAAAAACAATCATCAGTAAATACCTCGAAAGTGAAAGAAATGTCAACTTTTGTTTTTGGGATCCGCTTGGAAAATATTCAGTAGCTAAGGAAAAATAAGGAGCAAAAAGCTAAAATTTTAGAAATTGAATTTAGTTCAAAGAGAGTTCTGGTGAATGGAAATTGCTGATTAGGATTGAGTGCGATTCTGAAGATTTGGCCATGCACTTTCCGACCTTGCTCACGCCACCTCCACCTCCACCTCGGATCTTTGCAGGGCGCGACGGCGCAAGAAGCTGGCCAAGGCGATCGACCGGCAGGCGCGCAAGCTGCAGGCCAAGGGCATCACCGTCGACCTGGAGGCCCTCAAGGCCGAGTACATATCACAGCACAAGGCGAACGGCACGTTCTCGGACTCCGACCTGGAGGACGACGGCATCCAGATCGACGTGGTCGGCGGCACCGACAGCGACGACGAGCTCGACAGCGACGCCGTGAGTCCCGCCCGCCTCGGCGGCGGCGGCGGGAGCGGCGGCCACCACGGCCTGCACGGCCACTGCGGCGGCGGACTCGACAACGACGGCGACAGCTCGCGGGCCGGCAGCTACATCGGCGGCGGCGGCAGCCTCGGCAGTCCCAGCTCGGCGGCGCCGCCGCTGCACACGAGCGCCAGCAACGGGGCGAGCGGTGTGGGCGGCAATGCGGGCTACATGCACGGCGAGCCCGGCGACGGCTGCGGCGGGGGCGGCGGCGAGGCGGACGAGCGGGAGGGATCGGGTGGAATGGGCGGCGAGTCGGGGTCGCCGAAGGCGCTGCTCTTCCCGGCCAAGGCGTTCCACCAACTGAACCTGCAGAGCACACAGCACCACAACGCGGTGTCGGCGGCGTCGGCAACGGCGGCGGCGGTCGCCGCTGCTGCGAACCTCGTGCACCAGACGTCGCCGATCAGCATGCGGCGCAGCAACCCGTTCAGCATCGAGTCGCTGCTGTTCAACAATACGTGAGGCATCCTCCCCCCCGTCGGCCTCCCAGCTGCCTCTCTGTCCCGAGCTGATTCCTGGTTCTGACTCCGGTTCGGGTTCGTGTTCGGGTTCGGGTTCGGGTTCCGGTTCCGGTTTGTCTCTTATTTCCTTGTCATTTGAATTATGAGTTCCTAAGTGTTTTTGCTCATTTCGTGTTTTGTTCTCGTCGGGTTCCTCAAACTGTTCTTATCTCGAAATATAATCAATCTATTGTAAGCATTTGTTTTTGCCCCTTTTCTTGGTTTTATTTTCCTTATCAGCTACGAGCTTAATTATAGTTAAGTGATTTTATTTATTCCATTTTTTTTTCTCGTTCGTTCGTTCGTTCGTTTGTCTAAGCATAATTTGTATTGTTCCAAGAGAGACTAAAATTAGCCCGTAGTTTTGCATTTTTTTTTTCTATTTTTAAGCACCTATAAACAATATAAATTTTTTTTGTTTTTTTTTTTCGATTATTTTTAAACGCAAAGCAATGCTTCTAAGAAATGGTAAAACTTACGATAAATATAATAATAAATCTAAATATGAAATAAGTTTTTTTTGTGCCGTGTGACTGAGTGTGTGTGTGTGTGTGCGTGCGTGTGTGTGTGTGAGTGTAAAAATGTAATTTAAACTAGCAAAAAAAAACGAAAACCGAAAAACGAAAAACAAAAACAAGAGCAAGAGCAAGAAAAACAGCAGAATAACAAAAATTACAAACTTAAGTGAATTTTTTTTTGTCTTGGGAGAGAAATAGTCGGCGAAGGAGACGATAAAGAAGAACATATAACATACATATAACGCATATGCGACACACGAAAAATATTACAAATAGAATGCAAAGAACATATATTGTATTTAAAAAACAAAAAACAAAAAAAAAAAAACAAATTATAAAAACAAAAACGAAGCAACATATTGTCCAACAAAAATAAAAACCAATTGTAAACAACAAAAAATACACTCAAAATGTTTGTTTTTATTTGCGTTAATAAAATCAGGGTTCAATAAACAACCGTTTAAATGACATCAACAAATAATATCACGCATAAATGAGTTAACGTGGCTCTTTGACTTCTACTTTGGGGCCTCGAGAATCGGTTGCGAACTCGTCCAAATGCAGAGTTAATGGGCTCGTTTTATTTTGTGATTTTTATGCGCGGTATTCAAAGTCGCATACGATTCGAATAGCTCATAAAAATATGGATAAACAAATCAATTGGCAGCTGCAATAAAGAAAAGTGTTCTCTTCTATGGCGCTTTTCTCTTTAACAACTCTAAAATCTGAAACTTAATTGCTGTTCATTTTTAGCACTTATACCCTGTGAAAATACTACCATAAAGTTGACTTTATGTCTCTTCGAGATGCACAACATTTCTGCAGTAAACCAGTTTGCGACAGCTCGATAAATCCAGGACGTATTCTACAGATACGAGCACTCCGCGTTTTCTGTGATTATACATATATCCAACTAAATTCTGACAATAAAAATGGAATTCACGACAAAAATTCAACTTCAATTTGTAAATATTGTCTATTGGAAAAACATTCATTTAATATTTGCTGTTAAGTGGATATTTTTAATTATTTATTATTATGGTCATGAACATTTTGAGCTATATCTCTTTTCGAAATTATACAAACATGGTAAGTTTAATAAATTTACTTATATTTTTACTCATATTAGTCGACAATGTTTCAGAAATTTGTTTCGTTGACTTTTCAACATGCCAAAAAATGTTATATATCTAATCTGTATAGTTAGAATACAACCATCGACTGGTTATTGTTTTATTCATTTTTGTAATTAGATATTGAACAAATATTATATTCGGAAGATTATTGTAAATGATAGATGATTTTGAAGTTAGGAAATTTACAAATGCCCGCAACAAGTTTCTTTATATGCAGACCTTACATTTTTGTCTACCTTCCCTCTCTCTCCCTTTTTACTCTCCCTCTCTTTCTTGCCAAATAGCGAATCGCAAGTGATCAGCGATCGGCGCAAGTGAGAGCTTAAGCCTGATGGGGCGCGTGCTGATCAACTGATCAACAGGCTGAGCCGCTTTGCGGCAAAACGTGGCACCAAATGGCTGTGGCATGCAACACGGCGTCGCACAAACGAGTGGCAATTGAATTTGCATTCGGTTTTGGGCCCAAGTTGCGCTATGGCACAATTAAGCGTTTAAACTTTAAGCCCGGTTAGTTTAACTGCTTGCCGTTGTTGTTGCCCCCGTCGCTGTTGTTCCTGTTGCTGTTGCTGTTGCTGCTACACAGCGTGACGTCGACAGCGACTGCGACGTCGACGCTAGCGTCGACGCTGGCGTTGACGTCGACTGCGGCAAGCGCTTTCATGGGAATTTGTGGAGTTCATTTCATGGCAATTTTATTGCTTATTAATTTTTCAGTGTTCGCGCTTTGCTTGTTGCCGTTGCCGTTGTTGTTGCTTTTGCTCTCATTGTTGTTGTTGTTGTTGTTGTTGGTGTTGTTATTGTTTGCGCCGCTGCTGCATGCTGTTAATGATTCCGCGTGTTTGCTGCCCCCCTTTTGTGGTTGTCGATGCTGCCCTGTTGATATGATTATTACGTTTATGTATTTTAATAATTGTGCATGATTTGAAAGATTTTCTCTGACAGCCAGAAAGAGAACGATAGACGGAGAGAGAGAGAGAGAGAGAGAGAGAGAGAGAGGCAGAGCGTGTATGTGTAGATTTCTCGAGCAGCTTTCAGCTGCCTTTTTTAGACTCAAGTTTCAGCTGCCCCTTATGGCTCCACTTCCTCTCGCTCTCCCTCTCCCGCTCCCTCTCCACTCTCTCTCTCTCTCTGTCTCACTTCATTCGCTTCTTGGTCGTGTGCCCCCGTCGCGCGTCCATAACTTTTGTGGCTCAATTACTTTTCGATGCAAATCAAATTGGTCGCTTTTAACTATTCTTCACACGTTTTTCATTAAATTATTATTATTATTTTTCTTTTTTTCTTATTTTCGATTGCCTCCTTAAGCCTCTTGACCATACAACAACAATCAAAAGAACAGACTCTGCTTTGGCTCATAATTTTACGGATTCACCTTTTCAGTCTTCGTCTTCTCCATATTGTATCTGTATCTGTATCTGTATCTGTATCTGTATCTGTATCCGTAGCTCGAACTCTGTCTGTATCTGCATCTGTCAGTCCGCATGCCTGAGTTTGGGCATTGTAAATGACTTTTTATAGAGCTCAAAATATATTTGTGTTTGCCTTATTGTTCATGAATTATTGTTTATTAGCTGTGCCCTACAATCGGCCAGCACGACACATGAGTACCCTTTACAAACTCAATAAAAGTAGTTGAGAAATGAAGAAGTGATTATGAAAATATTAAAAAAAGGGGTTTATCTATTTTGAAAACATTTGAATCATTTGTTGAAGTATTTTTCTGTTTTATTCATTTTATTATTGTTATTGTTTGTATCAATGATGACAAATCAAATTAAATGAAGAATAGAATTTTGCATTATTTGAAATGTGAATATAATACAGAAATCAGGAAATATTATATTTTGCACTGTATATAGATTGAAATCATAGATCAGCAATACACATAAATTACATGCAAAACTTCTTGGAAATCGAATAAAATTCAAGAGGCGAAAAAAAGTGATGTCACAAGCTGCTTTGGAGCATCGATATGACCGCTGTTGCACCCTACGTTATAGCGCTTAATCGAAATCAATAAAGTTATTAAAGCGACGCTTTTAAGTTTTCTGTAACAGATTCTTAAGCCAACAACTGAATAACAACGTAGCAACAATGCGGATTAACGCTTCATCATAAACATGGCAACAACAATAGCAGCAACACGGCCAGCAACAACAGCAACAACAACAATAACGATAACAACTGATTGTCATAATTATGGGCATTTTGGTGTTTGCCGCTCTCTTAACCAACTTCGACTTCGACTTTGACTTCGTCTTGGGATCGCTGCGAGTTGAGGTTCCTTTTGTTGGTGTTGTTGTTGCTGGCTCGTTTTGCTGCCGCTTCCATTTCAATTTCGCAGCGGGAGTTGCCACTCACACACACACTCACACACACAGACGCAGAACAGATTGCTAATCAAAGTGTTTATCGTGGAAGATCGTTTGTATTATGATCTTGATGCCTTAATTTATTCACACTCCGCAAGAAATTGAAGCTTCAAACTGGCCCTGGAGCTGAAGCTGAAGCTGGAGATGGAGATGGAGTGTGGAGTGTTAATCTTTGCGCCTCAGTGTTTTCGGAGTCGAGCGTTTTCTATTTACTTTCGAGCGCTTTTCAATTTTCACAGCGGGTCCGAGAACTGGGCTCCCATGATCAGCGCTGTCCCGAACAATGTTTGTAATTTATTTCATTGTACGATGATTAGCAGGCATTTCTTTCACTCCAATCTGAGCCAGCGAAGTTCGAGTTGCATTTGGAGCTGGAGCTGCTCCACTTTCTTTGTTTTGATTTTAATTTTGGTTAGTTTTTGTTCGATTTTATGGTTCTGTTAGCGTTGTCGATGCGTCGGCTTATTAGCCGCATAGTTATGGCCAAACGAGTAGTCGAGTAACATAGTTTATGGACTCACCATTTTTATGGCTCATCGGCATCGGCATCGGCTATTTTTGGTGCAGGTAGCGCGAACAAATTGAAAAACCCATAACCCAAAAGCAGCTCAGCTCGGGCCTCGAATCCCAAAATCCGAGCATATTGTTATAATTGAGTTTCAGCCCACATGCTGCCACGCCTCCTCCAAGCAGCCGCAGAGCAGGCGGAGGCGGGGAGATGGCGCTGACACCAAATATCATAATAATGAACTCAAGTGCGTGCGCAGCCAGGACGCAGGACGCAGGACGCAGGATGACAGCGATGTGGACAGCCAGGGGATGGGACACAGAGGCAAGAGGGACGGGGCACAACCCTCGACCCCTTGCGATGTCCCTGCCCCTGGCCTGCTGCTGGGTGTGAGTGACTTTTAATTTACTTCAAATCCGTACTCAACTACATGGCCCCCGGGGGAGTTGTTCCTGTGGCAAGTGTGGCACGTTCATACAAGTACGCGTACATGCAGCACCACGGCCTGCATGCCACATTGTACCTCTCTGCCACCTTCACCGCCTCGTCCTCGTCCTCGTCCTCGACTTTGCCTGACGACTTTTGACTTTCGCGCGGCCAATGCTGCAACCACCAACAAGTTCTGCAAGCCCGAGAACTACACTAGCCAACAGCATTCCGACACCTAGACAGGAATATTTTCGAATCTATTTCCATTTACCTTTTGACAACTTCAGTCATTTATAAAAGTAAGTACAATAATAATAATTGCTTTCTTTAACAAATCCGTTAGGGTTTTATTCAATGCATTTTATTACTGAAATTTATTTCGCTTAGTTTTTTGGCAACATTTGAGTAATAATATGATTCATGAAGAAAATATTCCAATTCATGCTTTCTTCAGATATTTCGTAAACGTTTTATGCTAATTTTTGCAAATATCCTAGTTTTATTAAATAAATATATATCCCAAAGTAATACAATTCGTCACTTGGATTAAAAATGAAAGTAGCATTCTGAACTGATTTTGTTTGAAATTCGAATGTGGATTTCTTATAAGTAATTATGCATTTAATTACTAAAATTTGTTTCGAAACAAATTTTGACAACATTTGAGTAATAATATGATTTATGCAGAAAACATTCCAATTCATGCTTTCTTCAGATATTCCGTAAACATTTTATGGTAATTTTTTTAAATATCCCAGTTTTAATAAATAAATATATCCTAAAGTAATACAATTCGGCACTTTGACAAACACTGAAAGCAGCATTCTCATCTGATTTTGTTTGAAATTCGAATGTGGATTCTTTATAAGTAATTATGTTAGGAACGCACAGAGGATGCTACCAACTGAATTTTGTTGGCATGTGTAATAAGCTGCTGAAGTTTTCATATTTCCCAAAACAGACTTTCTCCCACTCTAAAGCTGTCTGCATGCTACTCTCTCCTGGGCGCTGTCTCTCTCTCTCTCTCTCTTGCCCTGTCGTCCTGTCTCTCTCTCTCTCTTGGGGTCTTTTGCATTTGTCCGTTTGGTGCGCACATCATTAATTTGTTATACGGAGATTATCTATTTTTATTGTTATTAATGGCAAACAATTTATTAAGCTGCGAGGACGACTCACACATGCAGACCAAGGGAGGGACACAGAGAGAGTGAGAGAGAGAGGGAGAGATGGTGAGGGGGTGCAAAGGGATGGGAGGGAGGAATGCGATGTGTGGGCGACTGTGTCGTTGTAGTTTGAGTCATGTAAATCAACAAATTTCACTAAACTACGTGCGGGTGTTGTGCAGATGGATTGCTCATTATGCGGGGAGAGAGAGAGAGAGAGAGAAAGGGAGGGAGGGAGGTAGGTGAAGGAGAAGTTGTGGCCACAGAGACTCAGAGGAAGCAATCGAGACTTGGAGTTGGGGAGCAAGACTCTGAGAGCGATAGAGCCAGAGAGCTGTGCAAGGTGTTGACGTTCTGCACTTTGCATTGTTGTTGTTCCTCGTTGTTGTTGTCGTTATTGTTGTTGTTGCTCCTTGCGGTGCTGTGGACGTTACAGCCGCCAGTCCGGATGCTCATTAGTATGCGTAGCGCCCACAAAACTGTTTATTAGGGTCATTAGCGGCGCCTCAGAGCCTGCTGCCTTCAGCCTTCAGCTTTCAGCCACATTTTCCCATTTCACCATTCGAGCAGTTTGGCAGTTTGGCATTTTAGCATTTTAGCATTTTCCCATTCGCCATTCGCGTTGTTGGGCTGGAATAGACTCGGCAACACTTGCCGCGAATAGGAGCCGCAACTGTAACTGGAGCACAAGGAAACGCAACACTCGGGCAGGTGCTTTCTCCCCGCCCCCCTCTCCCTTATCGTTGGGGGCGTGGCTGGAGTCGGCTCTCTGTCTGTGGCAAGGGGCAATATTAGACCGTAAAAGGCAGCTTTATCATATCAAAATACGTTAATAGATCATCATCATTGGCGGGGCATGATTCAACGATTCAACGTGCCCCTTTGTGGCAGCATCGCTCCAACCGAGTTGCTGCAACAATTTAATATTGCTCTTTAAATTGTTGTTCATTTATGTGTAATTGGCTTTCATCTGCAGCCCAATGGAATTGCCACAACGTTATGCGGCATCCCACAGTTATTTGCTCAAGGTTCGCATTTGAAATTGTTAGATTTTGTTGCACAAAGTGCGATTAATAAACTTTATCAAAATATTGATGCGACTGCTCCGAAAATGGTTCATGAATGTGCTCCGATCAAATAAACTAATGGTTAAATCCTTTCTGGTTAATCAAATTCGTCAATAATCAAAATTGTTGCAATTTCAATTAGTTCATGATTATTATAGCTTTGTTCAAAAATTACAACCTATGTTAAGAATGATTATTTTTTGAGCAAATTTATAGAGCTCAATAGCAAATTAATTCATTTGCAATTTTTATTACATAGTTTAACGTGGAAAGCTCTTAATATATTGTAAAAAATATTAGATGCTTATTTGACTTATGTAAACAAAACAGTTGATTTAAAAACTTGATGAAAAACTGTCACAATATATGAAAATGGAAAGATCAAAAATAATTGGATTATTTAAAGCGTTGTTAGTCGTATTGCCATCCACGCAGTTCGACGATCACTTTAATTGTTCCGCTTTAAAAATGTTTATTAAATCGTTTATCAATCATGAATGCAACTTCAAAGCTCGAAAGAATTGTGATGAATTGCCTGCCAACTAAATACACTTTGCAGCTGCTTCTGCTTGACAATGATTAGCTAATAGTTTATAGCGACGACTCCAATAAAAACACCCCCCCCCCCCCACACACACAGACACACACAGACACACACCAGCAGCATCGCTGGCAAAGCGAATCGAATCGCAAGGCAAATGGCAAAAGGCAAATGGCTAAAGACAAAATAAACAGCGCATAAATTTAATATTAAATAAGCATAACATAATAAATTCGATTCCAATAAATCCAATTAGTCATGGCCAAATTATTATTGTCGGCCGTCGAGAGAACTGAGAATTTCTAGTGCGACTCGCTGACTCTCTGACCTTAGTCCTCCCCCCTGCCCCCCCACTGGTTCTCCCCCTCCTCCATCGTGTGTCGAATATATTTTATGCCTCGCTGGCAGTTTTGTTGATAAGACAACAACTCGATGCTGCCGCTGCCGCTGCTGCTTCTGCTTCTGCTGCTGATAGCAGCGCGAGGGAGGAGAGTTCAAGCGGCAGCTGGAAATGGAAACAAGCGTCGCTTTTTGTTGTTGCGTTGTGCTGCCTCCCATCTTCAACCTCAACGCCCCGCCCCCCCTGGGGACTGAGCTGAACTCTGACCCCGCCGCTGGCTGAGAAATTGAAATGCCAAACGCAATCAAATGAATTTGTCTGTGAGGATCGAGAGCATCGATCGTCGCATCGACTGGATTCGATTTTCCCGCCCCTTCCCCCGCTATCAGTCGCTGGCTCGCATTTCCGTTGTGCGTAGACAAATGAGATAATTGGGCACATGGATTTATGGAGCGCTGCGCCATCCGCTGGCAATGACAAGTGGCCACCATGGTAACCCATTGCCCCCGTCCCCCGTCCCCCCCGTCCCCTGCTCCTGCTCCTGCCTTTGCATATCTGCGTCCGCCTTATACTCTTACCGAGAGTATTCTAGATTACCAGACTGCTCTAAAAACAATTCAAACTCCTGCCTGTCTGCCTGTCTGTCCGCTTATTTCTGCTCCAACTATTCTCGCAGTTTTGTAGCTAGCTTCATTCAACTTTGTACAGACGGCTATTATTCTTTGTCAATTCAAACATTAAAACATTTAGTTTAGAATTGTTAAACTCCACATTGGATCCTGTCGACATTTGCACTATATCGGATACAAAATATATTGCATATTTGAATTAGGAATATTTAATTCCATATAGAGATTAATTGTGAAGGTATTTTTGTCACATAAAATAAATAATATCTCTTATAGATGCATTTGCACTATATAGGATACAAAATATATTGCATATTTGAACTAGAAATATTTAATTCCATATAGAGATTAATTGTGAAGGGATTTTTGTCACATAAAATAAATAATATATCTTATAGATGCATTTGCACTATATCGGATACAAAATATATAGTATTGCATATTTGAATTAGAAATATTTAATTCCATATAGAGATTAATTGTGAAGGTGCTTTTGTCACATAAAATAAATAATATATCTTATGGATGCCATTCCAATGATCAAATGGAGCTCATTATTTATTTAGAAGTTACTGACTTTAATAAAATCGCTTCAAATTAATCAATGTATTGTATTTATATTACAGCACATATTATTTGATAAATATATATTGTTTACAGTCCCTGATTTATTTATTTATTAATAACAACTTGAAATCTATGGAAATTCTGAAATGACTTTGCCAAACTTTCGTTGTTACGTTACTTCTCTTTGCCAGAAGATATGAAAGTAATGTTTCAACTTGACTATAGTGAGAAAGGGCATACAATGATCGGTGTGTGGCTGTTGACGTTAGCTGCTTGTTTTTTGTGTGATTTATTTAATAAGCAGGCTCTGGCCGAGCGTTCACATAAAGAATTCGACATGTCCCCCAATCCTGCCCCTCAACCCGAGGCCTATCTGCAGAAGCCCCCAACGAACATGTCCAGTGCATGAATGTACAAATTTATTGGCCATCCGTCAGAATAGTGAATGCAACGAGCGGCTGAAGGGGGCGGAGAGGGGCAGGCTGCAGAATTGTGGCAACGAATTGTGGCAATATGTTGCACACGGGCGCCGATAAGCACCGCCAAGCTGCCAACTCGCATCTAGCATTGCAGTTGCAGCCTCGCACTTTTCAAATTTGTGACGGGTTTGCGTTGAAGACGTGCCACACGGTCCGCTTTGGACACGTGGCAAGCTATCTTGCAGCATGCCCCATACTTGCCCATCAGCTGTCGGAAAACAACGAGGTGCAAAAATGCCGCAACTTAAATGGAGCTGACACATTGTCAACTTCGTCGATTGCGTCGCGATGCGCAGAATTGATTTCGAGCAACGCAATTAACATTCAAGTTGACGCTTTTTGCTTCTCTGCTTTGTTCTCGCTATTCGTAAACGTTGTGTGCTAAATTTGGGAAATTTATAATAGACAAAAAGATCAGTATGAAATTCAACAAAATTATAACATTTACATGTATAAATGGCAATTTGTGTCTATTATTATTATAATATTTTATTGTATTGGTTTTCAAGTTGATATGGGAGAATATTTCAAATTATTTGTATTTTATTTTGTAAATTTCTTTTCTTCATATCTGATTTTCCTATAACGAATTTGTTTTCATTGATAACAGCAACTCGCTGTTATAATAATTTTATATCATAAGCTTTAAAGGAATGTATCATTACAGCGATTAACAAACCAAAATTATTTTACATTTATTTTAAACAAGACTCGTGATATTTTCTTCAATTTCGAAATAATATTGTCTGATATTGTCTATAATAATTAATTGATATTGAATTAAATCTTAAAATTGTATTTATATACATACATACATATGTATATTAATAATATTATTGTTAAAGAAAATCGCATATTTTACGCTTGAAGGAATCTCGAAATTTTCCAAATGGAAAGTTTTGATTTTTGAATTTTCGAGCATGCTTAACTTACTTCACCGACTACAAATTGGCAATATCCCCGTGATGTATCGTGCGCTTGTAATATTACCGACTGAATCGCAATCTGACAGCAACCCGCTGTCCCTCCCCCTCCCCCTTCCCAGCCCCCTTTAACCTTCCCCCTCGCTCGTTGGCCATGTTTACTGAGTTGTTTTGTTGCGCCAGCAAAATGAGCATCATTTTTTTCGGCGAAACCACTGGGAATGCTCTCCGTATTGGGGACTTCAAATGGGCAGCATGAAGAGCTGAGAGGAAGAAAGAGGGGGTAGAGAGAGAGAGGGAGGGGGGGTGGTAGTGAAATAATGGAGCTCAATGATATTAATACGTTCGCTCGTTATCAAATTGCGTTTGCATGCAGAATGGACAGCTTGGACGGAATGGGTTATATTGGTCATTTCTCTCTCACCTCCTTTCACCTCTCCAGCCGCCACTCCCCATCCCTTTCTGTAGCTTGCTGTCTTTGTTGCACTCAATGTGATGTTTCTGTTCTGTTATTATTATTGCTATTTTTGTGCTTTGCCGGACACGGACATGAAACGAGCGCCATATTTAAGCGCCGTACGTGAGCTGTGATTTGTGGTGATGCCATCCTGAAAGGACCTACCACCCCCCCCCCCTAACCACCCTCAGCACCCCTCTCATGCCCCCTCACACACGTATAAAACACAGTAAAAGCGAAACAAACCGTAAAAAGCCTAAACAATAAACACACATACAAAGAGCTATGGCTTAGAACGTGAGTGGAAATTGGGAGCAGCTTTTTAGCTATCCAAGCGGGACAGGGGCAGGGGCAGGGCAGGGGAAGGGAGGGGGCGTGGTTCAAAGGTGACAAAATGCCAATGCAAATAAAACGACGGCGACAAAAACTTTATTTAATTTAAAAGCTAAAAATATAAAATAAATTTTCCACATTTGACTTTTACAACGACAATTTGCCCGTTGACTGTCGTAAACCGTCTCCCCTCAACCCTCCACCCTCCCCCCGGCCATCGCCCTCTTTGAGCACCCTCGTCAGCAAACGAACCTAACCGATTTTTGCTGCCTATTGCAACCTTTTTGCGACCCCCAACAACAACAGCCCCCCCAAAGGGGCCAAGGAAGAAAAGACGTAAAGCGTCAAGCGGAAAGCGTAAACCGTAACCAAAAACCGTACGCAAAGTTACGATAATCGTTTATTGAAATGCAAATTTTTTGCTGATTTTGCTGCTTTTAGAAGTCAATTTGAGTTGCCCTCACTCCACCACCGCCCCCTGCCCCGCCCCCTCCCTTACCCCTCTGGCTACCAATCGAGGGCGCTTTCGACTATGTGGCAACTTTTACACTTTTGTTATGATTGTCTTTTGCTTACGCCAAAACAATACAATAAAAGGTCATCTATTTAACATATGCATTTGCATATTTACAAGTTGCCTCCCTCCCTTGACTTGAGCACCTTCTGAAAGGTGAGCTGAGCTGAGCTGAGCTGAGATGGGGTTCAGTTGGGGTCTGCTTGCTCTGCTTAAGTGGATTCATTCTAGTAATTACCTCTGGGACACTGGGGGCCAACAGATGCATCATTAGACAGCGTCTTGATTTTCAGTTTCTTCATTTGCCTAACCTCAATATACATATAGACGCATATTCTATATATAAAGGGGTAGTCTGCAGATTTTCAACAGCGTCATCATCTTCTTAAGGGTTGTCTCAAGGCCTCTCTTTGGTATTCCAGACAGCCGTCTCGATTATTTGTGTTTTTTGCCCTTGTTGTTTCTGGAAATTTATTTTATTTACTATGTCATTTAATTTATTTTATTGTTGTCTTATCGGTTCCTTTCGAAGCTATAAAACTATAAAAATATTAAAACATGTCATTGAGTTTAGTTTTTTTGGTTTTCAAATTTGTTTCAACATTATTTTATATTATATTTGTTACATTTAAAACTGTATGCTCCAAGTATATTTAAGTTTTTTATTGCGAAAGTTTCTTTCATATTTATTTATATCTATTTTAATACAATTTTACAATGATTCAATTTGATGTTTTACTTTTTCACAAGTTTTCCAAAAACACAAATTTCAATTTTACTACAGTTTCTTTGTATTATAATTATTTAATTTTGGTAAATCTCAAAACTAATTAGAAAGGGGATAGAAAATTATTACTATTGCTAAATAAAATTGAATCAAATAAATCCTTAGGGCTAAGTCACGAATAAAAATAAATGACTATCCCTTTAAAGTGTTTTAATAATATTAGTCTATTTTAACTTGTCGATTTGTCGAAGTTAATGAAAGCGGATCATATTCCGCAGCTAATTAATCTATCCGAAGTTCCTCCAGTTCACATTTTTCCCATACTTGTTTCTCTGTCTCGAACTTAGCAACGTATTTCAGGGAGTCTGTCGTTCCTCTTGTGTGCTTTAATCATCGACTTAGAGCCATTTTGCGGTCGCATTTCTTATCGCAGTCGATCGATCAGAAATCAAAACTCGAAATCTCATTAATTTGACAAGCGTTGCGCTCACCGCACACTACACCGCACACCACTTGAACCCACTTTGCACTTCACAGGCCGAACGGGAGGTTGCTCAAATTTCCCAGCTGGGAAAGATAAATATTTTCATAATACAATGAGTTACAGTGCGATAGATACAAATGTATCTCGCAGATACCAAATTAGAGTCGCTGCCAGAGATGCCAAAGATACCAGCTCGAGCTGAGCTCATCCTCATGCCGCAGTTCGCTGATGCAACTGTCAACTGTCAAAAGCAGTGCAACAAGGGATTGTCAGCTCGAGGGGTGCCAGGAGGCGGGCAGGAGGCGGGGGGCAGGGCACGAGCTTAGAACGCGATCTGAACTCTGTGTGTGTGTGTGTGTGTGTGTGGACTACATGAAAATCAAAACTGTTTGATACGCTGATAAGATAAATAATTGGAATATGAGGCTGCCAGTGTCCGCAATCCTCCCCTGCCCCCTTCTTGCTTCCCTCCTCCCCTTCTTCCGCTCTCGCCTCGAGAATTGACACACGACGTGTGACACATAGAGAGAGGAGAGAGGAGGGGAGAGGAGAGGATCGGGAGAGCGCTGCAGTCGCTGCTCACTTTGTGTGTGTTTAATCACAGCAAATAATTAAATGTCCATTTCACAGGGCGACACCGCCATCGTCCTCGCCTCCCTTCCCCTTCCTCTGCCCCTGTTTCTGCCCCTGCCACTCGCTGTGGCAGGCGACACGTGTGCAACAAGAGGCATTAGGAATTAAGACTTAATTTAAGTGCTTATCGCCTAAAACAAATCAACAAATGTGCCAACCCCTCGGCTGCCTGTCCCTCCCCTCTCTCCTCCCACACACACACACTCGCACACACACACCTGAGTGCACTGCATTGATCGCTAGATGACTTTTCCCTTTGGCTTTTTTGAGGTTTGCCAAAGCAAATCTCGCCTTGCCCCCACAGACAAATGAACGCCAACCCTCCTCTTCCCTCCTCCCCCTCGGCTGCCACCCCCTCGGCGCTGTCTGGCTGCCTCTTCTCACTGTCACATTTATGAGTTGTGCTTAGCTAATAAAGTCATTATGTTCCCCAACCTCCCCCGATTTCAGACTGCCATGATAGCAAACACACGCATTATTTCATTATTTGGAAGTAGTTCATGTGCGCTACAATCGCTTTCTCACGGCATTTCAGCACTACCAATAGACGCTTCGAATACTCTTAATTTAATATATTATTATTTAATATTAATATATTAAAAATTCGTATCTTATTTACTTTATTATCAAATTACAAACTTGAAAAATTTAATTCAGCTTTTGATTTTGAGGATAATGTTAAATACGCTGCAATAATTAATTTTTTATGTTGCATTTAAACACTTGACCCAAGCAACTATTACATGTCGGGTCAAAGAAAATCCAATTATTTAGTGTTTCACAGCTGCTTGAGAATTAATTTCATGGTCTATACTGAGTTTGTTAAAGTTTAGTTAAGATTACTTCACGTTGAAAGACATTTCTCGACATAAATGTTCAGCTAAAAATCAGACACTTTCTTTAGTCATAATGGAAACACTTTCAACAGACTGCAAATAAACATAAGAAAAAAAAATTACATCAATTTTGAAATATTATTCTTACAATTTCTAGAAAAAAAAACAAACAAAACAGATAAGCAAGTTTAATCAATCGTTTCAACTGTTATCTTAGTATATATTTAATTAATATTGTATTAAATTCGTCCTTTCTACATTCAGTTTGAACTTTAAATAGAATGCAATTAAAATGTATAAAAAAAGAATTAAATTAAATAACGAATTTCGATAAAGATCCCTATGAAAGCAGATTTGTAAATTCAATCAAGCCTTTTAACATTTCTTATATTAATTTCTCTTCTTTTCTCCTCATTACTAAAGACGTCTGTCTATTTGTATTCTTCGAGAATACGCCATATATATTTTGAATTAATATTAATTTGTAATTTTGTTTTTATTGGTCTCACATATGATCATATATTTAATTAACATTGAATTCAATTTTTGTTTTTTTGTCCCTTACTTTCTATATTTTTAATATTTACAAAATATTGAATTACATTCTCACTTCTTGAAATAACTCGAAATTGTAGCGTCTTCTAGGGGTCGACAAAGTGGAGAAAATTCGCTGCATTTGCTCTAACCCATTACTGGCTACTGTTACTTCCGCCCCTTCCCTCCCCGTGGCAGCCCCACCGAGGGGTATGGGGAGGGGGAGGGGAAGGCGGGTTCGTATCAGAGTGCGCTCCAATTCGAATCGAATCAAATAATTCAGATGTGACAAATCAATCGAGGGGCGACGAGTAATGTCATTATTTGCTGGCATTATTTGTTATTTGTTATTTGTTATTGTAATTATTATTGTGGCATGTTTATCGTTTAGTTGTTTTATTTACCAGGCTTTCGTTGTCCCCCCCCCCCCCGCACTCCGTTTCCCCCCTCGTTGGCCTACGCTCGAGTCGCTTATTAATTTCATTATTTGCTCGACGTTCGTTTTATTTATTCATCAATTTTATCAGCACAAATTAAAAACAAATTAGTCGACAGTAGGTAAATAATAATAAAGTGCAATAAAAATCACAACCATAACTATTGCCTGCAGGGGTGGATGACAGGGGGCTGAGGTTGTCGCTTGATATGGGGATCCATCGTTGATAAGACCCACTCGCAACTTGATTCGCATGTAAAATGATTAAGAACTTTACTCGCCTGTTGTTGTTGTTGTTGTTGTTGTTTTTTCCACGTACACATATATAGTACTCGAATATTCATTTAGTTTTGTCCGCTTTTCGCTTTTATTTTAATGCGATTTTTATTGTTTTTAATGCGCTTTTAATAATAATTGATTCCTGATTGCAGCAATTTGATAAACCAACATGAAAATGAACTGAACCCACTGAAGGACAACAAAATGACGCCAGCTTCAATCGAAGCGCATTAACTACGAAACTATCTCTCGAACAAATCTATCTGTACTATTATATATGTACATATACATATGGAATCAAGCATTGTTCAACTTCGATTGTAATTCACTTTTTATCACTTTTGGGAAATGGTAAGTACAATACAAATTACTGCATACGCAATTCAAACTAATCGTCCGATCTGAAATTCATTAATATTGTATTAAGCCATTCGATATGATGTAATACTCCAAGGGAAACTAAAATATATATTTGTATCACTCGAAGTTCTCTTATTACTTTACACAAAAAAAAAAAAACAAGTTTTGCTGGTCCACAAATATTATAGTGAAAATCGACGAAATTAAATTTTTGCGAGTTTTACAACTTATTAAAATTGTTTTGCTCCTTTCTTACTAATATGCAATGCCAGAAATTTCAATTTATGTATTTGTTTCTTTATTCTTTAATATAACAAGTACTTATTAATATCCAACTATTAAATATTTTCATTATATTGCATTAAATATTCGTTTTGTTCAGTAATAATTTAATTTCTTACACATTTATTAATTTTCTTTCAAATTAATAAGTTTTAATTTTACCTTCCCAATGCAAAATCCACATAAAGTATGGAACTTTATTAGCTTGGAATTTTTTCATTATATTTTTGTAATTTATAATGAAGCGAAATGTTATGGAGTGAAATACGCGTGCGTATTTTTGATTTATTTTTAATTACGCTTATCATTGTCGCACACACACAAACAGTGGGAAACGAGAGCAGAGAAAATGAAAATGCAAATTTAATCATAAAAGCCAAACAAATGAATAACAATAAACAAAATAATGATTATACCTAAATATGCTTCATTATTTTAGCAAATCTAACGAGAGCGAGAGAGAGAGAAGTGTCACAAAAATTTGTGCACAAATGAGGGGGACGGGAAAAGCGGTAAATGGAAAATGGGAATTGGGGAGACAAGCGAGAAACCTAATAGAAAATCAAGCGCAAGAAAATGGCGTCCGATAAGCAGAAGCAAGGAAAGCCAAGCGCAGCAGAGAAACGCGTGGAGAAGGAGCAGAAGTGGAAGAAGCAGAGACGGAGGCAAAGAAAAACGCCCCGCAGCAAATTAAATGAAAATTTGTTTGTGTGTGGAAAAATCAAGTGAAAATTAATTGAATTGAGTTGAGTGCGGCGGCCGCTGCCCGTTTATAGATTTTTGCGTGCCGATAAAAAACAACAAGCAGTCGAAGAAGAAGCAGCACCAGCAGCAGCAGAGAAAGAGAAACACAGAGGGAGAGAGAGAGAGAGAGAGAGAGAGAGTGGGAGAGAATAAGAAGGAGTGATGTGAAGAGTGCAGCATGAAATGTGAATGGAATTTTCTTTTTTGCCAATCACAAGACTCAGCAAATGGTCAGCTGAGCAGCGAGGGCGGCAATTTTCCCCCGCCCCCGCTCACTGCCTCCCCCTCTCTCTATGTGTGTGTGTGTGTGTACATAATTCATTTAAAAGACGCAAAAGTCGCAGCTGCGCAGTGCACTGGGACCAAAAGCAGCACCAGCAGCAGCAGCAGCAGGGGGAGGGGGAGGGGATGAGAAGTGCCCCAGTCGCTGCATATTTAAGACATTATTACATTATAATCGCATAAAACAATCAATAAAATGTCAGTTGGCTGCGCAGTCAGCGCCGCTGCTGCTGCAAAATCGCTGCCATCATCAGCTGCCACGGTGAGAACGATGAATTTCCCAGTATTTTTGTCGCTTGTCGCTTTTGGCCACGCCTGCCACGCTGTCCCTTAGTGCTGTCTCGCTCTGCCATGCGTTCCCCGTGTCGCCTGCTCTGGCACACACACACACACACACACACACACACACACACACACACATACACTGAGACAACAACGCACACAAATTCACTTTAAATCAATTTTTTTAGCGTTTTTCATTTCATTTTCACGACGTCGTCGTCGACGACTGTTGCTCGCTCTAACCCGCTCGCGCGCTCTCTTTCCAGCTTATGCGCGCGCTACCTTTGCCCTCTTGCTGTGCTGCTCGCACTCACCTTGAATTGCTTTGCGCTCTCTTCAGCATGCGCGCACTGAGCCAGAAAAATACCATTATTATGTGCCCTTTGCGTGTGTGTGTGCAGACGTAAAGAGAGTGGGCTGTGTGCGTGTGCGTGTGCGTGTGTGAGAGAGCACAGCGCCTTGGCGTGTTTGTTAAGTGAAACCATTTTTCTTTTTATTGCAACGCGACGCGACGCTGACAGCGCTGTTGCTGTCGCTGTCGCTGTCGCTATCGCTGCATTCGTTTTGTTATTTCTCGCTTTGGCGCACATAAATTTGCACATTAATGATTTTGGCTGGCTTGCAACTATAATAAGAGCAAGTGTTGAAAATGCTATTGCTTATTGCTGTTGTTGTTGTTGTTGTTGTTGTTTTGCAGGTGTCGTTGTCTCACTCTCATCAAGGCAGCGAAGCTGCGACACTTTTGCGTTGCTGTTGTTTTATGTGCAATTATTAAGCAAATGCTCGCGCACACACACACACATGCAGCGTCGTCGTCGTCGTTGTCGTTGTCAACGTCGTCTGCGGTTTCGTCGTTTGCCATTTTCATTTAGACGTCAACTTTGAAGCATCGTCGCGTCGTCTCTGCTCGCTCTCTCGCTCTCGCTCTCGCACTCGTCACACACTCTCTCTCTCTCTCTCCCTCCCTCTCTCTGTAAATCAGCGCGCAGAGCTTTGAGCGTCATTTTAATTCGAATCAATTTGTTTGTCGCCGCCGCGGTCGCCGCACAGTGGGTCGCCATCCGCCCTGCTGAAGTCGCGACTCTCCCCAAGTGTCTCTCTGCCAATATCCTTCCACTGCTTCTGCATTGTGTGTGTGTGTGTGTGTGTGTGTGTGATGCGATGGATCAACTGCTCAAGCAGCTGGCGGCAGCTGCGCAGGCGCAAACACAACAGCTGGGAGAGCCTTTGATGCCAGGGCTGCAGCCAGCAGCGTTGCCAGGGCTGCAGCTCTATGCAGCCGCCGCTGCAGGCTGGACGCCATTCCTAAGCTCCTCTTCCAATTATCGCGCTGCCTCTGCCCACATGCTGCGTCACATGGCGCTGCTGCAGCGCTTCAAAGAGCAGCAGCAGCTTAAAGAGCTGCAGGAGGCGGAAGAAGAGCACATCGAAGTGGAGGTGGAAGTGGAGGCCGACGAAGGTAAGCCAACAACAACAACAACTGCAATTCACTTAAGAGAGTGACCAAAACAAAAATCGAAGCTTTTGTTCTCTTTGCTTAATCAATTAATGCGACAGCTAGTTAATAACTCACTCTGAATACCAATGAAATGCACAATCATGAACTGCAAATGCAGCCGCTAATTGAATTATCTCTCTCGCTCTCTCTCTCTCTCACGCTCGCTCGCTGTCTTTCAAAAGATTGACCGAACTGCAGCAACAACAAACCAAACGCCAGCAAGCTTTTTCGCTCGCACTCACACGCACATATAGAATATGCAGACTCATTAATTTATAGCAAACATTTTGGCAGCGCCGTTGACTGCGAAGCGTCAAAGTAAAAGCAAAGCCCAAAAACAAAACAAATAGAAAAGTCAAGAGTGCTCGACTGTTAGATACCCTCTAGCCCTCATGCAAAACACTTATGCGAGAATTTACGAAATATACCAAAAAGTATATTTGTGTTGAATATAATATTAAGATAAAAAAAAAACAATACATGGTAACACTGTCAAGCAAACAAACTGAGCACATGCTGCCTCCTTCTGCATTTCCTGTTGGCACCAATATACCCTATGAGTAGCGGGTATAAAAACAAAAACAATCAAATCACAACAGAGCTGCTCTGCCGACAGCAGCAGAGCGACAGCGGCGAATCAAGTTTTGTTGGCGCCCCGGCGCGCACTTTATTCAATTTACCAATAAAATTTCAATCGCATTGCTCTTTTTAATCAATTCGCTGCGACACGCACACAGACACACACACACACACACACACATGCATAATTTGTGCGCTGTTGTTTTTGTTCTTTCATACATTTTTAATCAACAACAACAACAAATTGCGTCGCTGCCGCTGCGACGCCTGCAGCGGCCATTTACTGTTGTTGTTTTTGTTTTTGCTATCTCATTTGGTGCGTTGTTGTTGCACTTGCACATGTGTAATTAAATTTAGCAAACTATTTTGTGCATTTTATATGAGAAGTGTGGAGAGTGGAGAGTGGGAGACAGAGAGCGAATAACTGTATTGGGGCAACTGTATTGGGGCAATAACGGAATAAGGGCAGACAATAGATGAGAGACAACAACCAAAATTGGGCAACTTTGGCAAAGAGAAACAGCCGAAGAGCGGATCTTTAATCCATTACAATGAAATTAAGATTAAGAGCGAAGTGTGGCAGCTGATAATTTTAAGATGCTCTCTTTGCATTTGCATTTAAATTAATTGCTAATCGCCTTTTGTCGGCCTTAAGTGCACATCAATTGCAAATCCTGCGTGCGAAGCGTGCCAATTTTACCAAGCAGTACACAGAGAAAAAAGACGTGCTTAAATCAAGAATAAATTCTTGAATCAAAATATAATATTTTTGTTTCAATTTTATATTTTATTTATTATTGTTATTATATTATATAAATTTAGTTGCTTTCTATGCAATTCAGTTAAAATAATTGTTACTGAGAGCAATTTTTGAAGGGCAGCTGCTACTTTTTGTGTGCTTTGCATATTGATTATTTGGGCATCAATTGTGAATCTTGCGGCTTAATTAAGAGCGAAGCGTGGCAATTTTATTAAGAGCAGCAGCAGCTGAAATGCTGGGCGACAGGTGAAAGGAACTGAAGCAGGAAGAGAGTAGCTGCAGCTATTAAGAGCAGCCCACTCGGCTCGGCTATTAGACGACGCCCCCGCAAAGTCAGCGAACTACAAATTGTCGGGTAAACGGGGCGAGCAGTGAAAAGTCTTGGCTCTTGGTTTTCCTTGGTCTTGGTTGCCTCCGCTCTGATGACGGGAAATTAGCTGCCATTAGTCATTTTTATTGTTTTCGCTTTGCGGCAACAAGGGGCAACAAGGGGCAACAAGAAGGGGCAACAACAAGTAGCCGCAGCCGCAGCAGCAGCAACAATAGATGAGGAAAAACATGGTACAACCGAAATTGGGCAACAAACAATTTGTATTAACAATTTTTGTTCCATTTGGCCGAAGGTCCGAAGTGAAATGTCTTAATTATTTTGGGAGCTAATCGCCTGCTGCCCCTCCTCCCTCCCAGCCACAACAAACCAGCAATCGACAGCAAACATACAATTTTCGTTTACGACATTTTAATTAAGTTTTTCTTTCGTTTTCCCTTTTGACTTTGGCCTTTCCCTCGCCTGCTCTCTCTCTCTCGCTTCTTCCCACCAACTCGCCTTCTCGCCATCTCGCTCGCTCTGGAAATTGAGCAAATTAATAAGAACGCCATTGGCACGCCCCGAAAACGCTTCGCTCCGAGTTCAAACTCTAGCCACAAGAGCTGCCCTTGCCCCAAACCTATTCCCAACAATTCCCATCTCTTCGCCGTCTTCATCTCTGGCTGCTCTCTGATCATCAGCAGTGATCATCAGTGATGAATGAATTGAGCTGATCTCCTACTGCTCATTAGCCTCGACCGACCGCGAGCGCGTCTCGTAATTGCCATCATTTCTATTCTATGGACGCTACCTAGACCATAGATTAATTGTGTGTAGTGATGTTGACTGAACTCAACTCGAACCCAATTGGATTGATGCGCCTAGAACGTTACAGCCGCCTGAAATGCGATACTTCGCACATCGACGTCCTCACACTCTGCCACATTGAAAAGCATATGAGTTTTATTTATTGACTTACTAGCTATTGCCGTTCAAGCGGGAATATATGTTACATATACTACAATGCTTTAATAATTAAAGTGTTTTCGCAATTTTATTTTAACTAAAGGAGTAGTGTAGTAATTGTCATGAAACAAGTGTATTTACTGGTAATAACGAACACCTCAAAATAATTTGCTCAAAGATATTTAGATTCATATTGTCCAAGTTGTTCACAGCCTTGATATGAATACGTTAACGATCGTATTTTCTATCCCAAAAAAATTCAAAATTATTTAAACTACAACTCTTGTATGTACTTTTTTAAAGAACTTAAAAAAAAAACAAAAGTTAAAGTAAGATGTTCATTAAAAAGACAGATTTCAAAGATGACTTTTTACAGGTATTAAGGTACACATAGAACACAATTTAATCATAAACAGAATACAAAATGAATCAATCCGATATTTTGTGTACTTTATTTGCAATCTCGTTTGAAGTTCTCGATTCTTTGTAAGCCTGAAGAGGCTTCTGGAATTTTGTGGAGCTATTATTTAATATTGTAACAGAATTCTTATTCTTATTTATTAACTGCCTGTTCAATTGACGTAGTTCATCTCGATGATGTTGTAGATGAACTCTCTGGCGTTAGGGTAGTCAGAGTAACCCAAAAACAAGACTGGAAGCACGCGGAGCCATCAACATCAGCGGCTAATGCGCATTGCAGGGTCTCCATCAAACATGAGATGCGATGCGATGCGATGCGAAGAGATGAGTTGAGTTGAGTTGAGTTGAGCTGAGATGTTGGTTTGGTCCGATTTCCACTGATTTTCCCCTAATTAATAAACCGCTGAGCAGCGAGTGAAACATCAGGTCGGACGTCATTCGTCTCGTTGGCTAATTGGTCGATCGTCGAGACGCTCCAAATGAGCTTTTGACGAGCGTTTTGCCTCGGGAAATGATAATTATTTAAGTGACTCTCATTTAGCTCTCAAAATAAAAAAAAAAAGCAAGACGACGAACCGATGAAAACAAGCCAAAACTGAATGAAAAACATTGAAGCAGCTGCAAAGCGGAGCTGAAAAAATCATTTTGCATAATTTACGAGGGCGACAACCCTGGCTGAGGCCCATAAATTCACTTGGACGTTAGCCAAGTCGACTGGCCAAATGCAATTTTTTGGCAGAGCAACCTACCAATTGCCTATCTCCCTCTCTCTCTCTCTCTCACTAATCCACCATTCGCTGCCTCTCTCGCTTTGTCTCCCCCAACCACCCACATTAAAGAGAAGGCTAATAAAAATCAAAAGGCGTTTTGTTCGCTAAACTTAAATTGAAAACACTTGAGCGAAACAACAGCAACAAAAAAGGATAAACACTTCAAGGGGCGGATTTAGCTTAGGTAAAATATACAGCCCCAATAAGTGCCTCCTCCTCCTCCTCCTCCGCGCTCTTACACTGCCCCGTTCTCTTAGTCAGTCGTCGCTCTCTTTTGCTATCTACATCAGTGTAGCTGTCTGTGTGAGTTTGTGTCTGTGTGTGTGTGTGCCGTTTAGCACAAAGATGGCGGCTCTAGATAATGAAATTTGCCGAAATAAAAACAACAACAACAGCAGCCAAATATTTGGCGGCCTTTCAGCACAAGCAATGAAGTGTGGCGGGGGAGATGGAAGGGGGGGGGGAGAGGAAGCGACTCTCTAGCTTTTTTTTTTTTTTGCACTTTTGTTTCTATGTCTCGCTGCGTCGCGTTGTTGTTGCCCATTTGCAGTTACACTTTTGAGGCGTAATTTTTTCTTAAACAGCCACGCCCCACGTTACACTCGACTCTTGCTAACAAATGGCCAATAAGTTGGCAGCTAAATTGGCCCGGCCATTTGAGATTAGCCGTTTAGAAGTGCCATTAAGCAGAAGGATTGCAAATGAATTTACTGAATTTTTCAGCCCATTGTTCCTGCCCCTTTTTTTCGCTTTCCTTGTTGTCAGTTTTTATTTTTACATTTTCGCGTTGGGCGGTTTTCCATAATTGTGGCTTGGCGAGTGCACAGGAGTGGAAGGGTTTGTTCGGGGCAAGAAGCGCTAATACCAAGCAAATTGTCTTTTTTGGCTAACTCTGCTTCTTCTTACTCATTAGCGTCAGCATAACCTCAAAACTTAATTAGAGAATCGGTCCTTTTGGCGTGCAAAAAATGTGTTTGCCGTATACAGAGATTTCAATCGCTTTATTTTATTCAATTTCCAAGTTTTTAAAATAATATATATAATTAACGGTAGTTTCTGGAGTTTATATTATTTAAACATTTGTCTAAAGAATCGACGCACTTTCCAATTTCACATGCAGTAGTAATTTAGTCAAAAAAATAAAATAGAAAAATCATTTAAATTATTAATAAGATTTTTAAATACATCATAAACTTCTAGCTCTGGTTAAACTTTGTACTCTCTAGTTGTGAATAAGAATGAATAAATAACTAATTTTTAAATTAAATATTTGTACACTCTTCTCGTGTTTTGAATTGATTTCTTTCTTGAAAATATAATAATACCTCTTTGAGTTTCAACAAGGCACACGTACAATAATTACAATGAAATTTCTAAAATGTATCTATTCAATTTTGTGGCAGATGGTCAAATGATAAAATTAATTAAAGAGAATTCCATTTACTGGGTTTTAAAAATTCCTCTACCATACCAATTATTTAAATATGTACATATGTAACTTAAATTTAATTTTAAGTTTTGATCTAAATGACTGTACTCTTTCAGCTTAACGTTAACTAACGAATAGTTGCAAAAATCCAATTGATCAACAAATTATAAAATCAATGAAAGTTAACATTTAGCTATTCGCATGAGTAACTTTACAAAAAGATTCTCTGTTATGGCAAACATAAAATTGATACAGAGTAACCACAATATGTTGTTGCTCGAATTCGAAATCACTCAATTTAAAAAGTATCTGCAAGATACTTTCGAAATATATCACCGCTTATGCACATAGACCGCACACATTAATCAAGAACTTATAGAGGCTGCTCGATATTGTCGATTTCTTAACACTTAAAGTGAACTTAATACAAAGTTGTGCCCTAGCCAGTGTCCTTGCTATCCTCGTAGCCTCCTTGTACGTGAAGTAGAAGCACAAAAGCCAAGCAAAAAGCCGCAGACACGTAGAGTTGAACGTTTTACCACAAAAACCAAAGCCGCCTCTCTACCCAACTCCGCCTCCCCTCGGTCCTTGGTCTGCTTCTCCTTCTCCTGCGGCTCCAATCGTTATGTCGTCCTTTTTGGTTCTGGCTGGTGGCTGGTGGCTGGTAGAACCGCACACGTTTCGATTTTATGTTATCTCCATGGGATTTACCAAGTGATACGCTCCACCTACCTTCCCATTCTACCACCCTGCAGCCTCGGAACGGGCAACGACATGAAAATTATGTAAAACTTAAGTAAAAGATGAGCTCGTCAAGAATTATGACACCCAAGGGACGAAGATGTGTGTAAAGCGCAACAGTGAATAAAACAAGCAACATCACAACAACAACAACAGCGGCAGCAATATCCTGCATACACAGGACTCACTACTTGTCGTGTTGTTGTGCAAACAACCCTGGAAAAAATGCAAAAGCCATATAAATAGCTAACAGGCGAGGCAAATCGAATAGTGAATGCTCTATGTATTATATATAGCTGATAACTTGACGTGTCAGAACTAAAGAGCCGGAAACAGAATATTACATGCAGCGAGTAACGAGTCGAGAAATTTATTAATGTGACGAAAAACAAGTGACTTGTAACGAATAACGAATAATTACTTCGCAACTAAACGGTGACGAGTGACGAGTAACAAAATAAAATTAACAATCACGTTACAGGCAAAGGGGTACTGAACAAAGTTGAACAAATAGCGACTGGAAAGTAATGAATGTAGAAAAACATATAACGAATAACAACTAATCAGTACAACAGACTCGTTACAAGTGACAATCTATTTTCAAAATAGCATCTAGTAAAACGAAAAGTAGCGAGCGCTAAAAGAAATCAGACGATTAGCAAGTGACGATTGAAATAATATTTGAAACTGCCGAAAATATTAATTTCAAGCAGAATTCCTGAAGGAAATGCAATTTTTGCTTGCAACTCGCTCATAATGGGAATACAGTCGAGTGTTTGCCACAACTAAAAGTCCCCAAACTCAGTCAACTTAACCTAAAAGAGTACGCAAACAAAAAGTGGGGCAGGCCAAGAGATACCCTGTAGCAAAAGATCTCGCAAGTGTTGCCAAAGTAACGGTGTAACGAACTGTGGCAGCTTCATCAATGTGAATACAATTAATTGCAACTGTTGCATCTTGAAGCCGCACTCGATCATGCCCGCTTGGCTGTTTTATGGGCGCAGGGTATGCGCAGCAGAAATCAAATCTAAACTAAAACTACATCATGAGGCATTTAAGTGGCAAGCGAGCAGCGAAGCATGTCCTTTGCTAGTATCCTGCCAGCCGTCCGCCCACGACAGCAGCGAGCAGAGAGCAGAGAGCAGAGAGCTTGTTTGGCGCTCGTAAATGCCTCATGTGCGTTTATATTGAAACAGATTGCTCCACCAGAGCTCTGCTCAACCCCCCATCGTCCTCTGCACCCCTCTTCACTCGCCGCTGTCGCTGTCTGCTGTGTTGTGTCCTTTGTGAAATTGTTGCGGTTTGCAATTTGCTGCAAATGACACTTGTTGTGAGTGCCCGGGTTGTCTCCTCTTCGCTCTCGCTCTCTCTCTCGCTCCCGCTCTCTCTCTCTCTCACTCGCTGGCTGTCCAAGGTGGCGGCCATGTTGGGCCTCTTGATGCGTGCGTGCGAAGGCGACGCATCGACTGCGCTGCGCAGCAACCACCAAAGCAACACCAGCAACACACACACACACACACAGCAATTGCCTATGAGTGCCTCACTGGCTGCCCCTCCTTGCTGCTTGCCACATGCCGCATGCCCCATCAAAATGCCGCACGACACTTCGGGGCTAATACAATTTATACACTTGGCTTGGCGTCGTTTCGGTTTGGCTCAGTGCCACGCCTCGCTTCGCCTCGCCTCGCCTCGCCTGCTAGCGACTCTTTTTTGTGGCAGGACGACAGGACATGTTGCAAAGTCGCAGGCGGGTGGCAAGTGAGGCAAGTGGGGGGCGGTGAAGCGGTCGCGATTGTCAGCCAGTTTTACGGTTGGATCAATGTTTATGCCTTTACACACGCACACAATCACGGCGCGGCATTTATCCTTGTTACCACACACACACACACACACACACACACACACACTCTCTCACACACACACACACACACACACACACACACACACACACACTGTAGCAAGAAGAAGAAGAACAGCAACAAAAAGTTTGCCTCGTTGGCTTTTGGCGACGTTTGTAAATTGGAAAATTTTGCTCTTGCTTGCTCACTGTGTGCGTTGTTGTTGTCGTTGTTGTTGTGGTTGCTGCTGTTGTTGTTGCTACATATTTCTTATATCAAGCGTTTGGCGTTCCGCTCGTTGCGCCTGACATCCCTCTTGCCCCACCCTCCGCCTTCATCGTCATCGTCGTCGTCGTTGTATCTAATAAACCTTAAATGAAGGCAATATTGTGGGGTTGTTTTGGGTTAATATTGAAACGATAAAATTGAATTGAGCCGTGTGCCCCAGCAACAACAACAACATCAGCAACAACAACAACGACAACTCAGACGTCCCTGAAACTTTGGTTGAGCTTTGTTTTTTTTCGGGCTGAACTTTTGTTGGAATTTTGTGAGTTGTAATGACACTTTTAGCTGACTTTGTAGCCATTTTGCTAGCTGTCTCTCTCTCTCTCTCTCTCTCTCTCGCTCTCTCTCGCGCACACTCCATTTCCGTTTCCGTTGTCATTGAACATGTTATTCTTGTTGGCATTCTTTGTGTTTTGTAAGCTGCTTGTGGTTTTTAATCAATTTTTGCAAACACATTTCTGACATTTGCTTTTCTTGCATACAAATATTTGTGTGAATAAATCTCCCCGATTTGAAGAATGCAAATGAATTGTTTTTTATACATTTATTTATTAAGTGAAGAATTCGATCAAGCATTATAAGTATCATCGACAACTTTTGCTGAACTGAACATCTCAGTTTAATTTTTCACATGCAATCATCAAAGAACGAATTAATTTTGCGAATTTCCAATCATAAAAGAAAAGCATTAATACAAAAATAAAATTTTTTTAAATTGAATCGTATCATAACATTTACGTATTACCTTGGAAACAAAACTAAACTTACTCCAATAGATTTAATTAAAACAAAAAAAACATTTATTTAATATGGTTAAGATTATAAATTTAAAAAGTCTAAAATTTGTTTACCTACTTAATTTAAAAATGATTTCATCATAACATTTATTTAGCCTGCATGGAAAATGTTGGTAAATAAAATAAAATCTATAAAAAAAAAGTTTAACTTGCTACAACTGATTAAAGTTTTATTAATTATCTTTTGAATATATCATACATTTTGAAAATAGATATTCAATAAAAATTAAATTAGTTGAACTATAATTTAAAACAATAAATTCAATCATGAAGAGCTTAAATAAATTTCGGGTTATTTGCAACCAATCGCAATAAACACAATTATTTAGGAGCGAGGTAGAATTAATGCTAAATAATGCAGTCTGTGTATTAAATACGTTAGTTTACGACTCAATTACATAACCTCAAACTTGATGTATTATAACGGCAGTTGATGAGCGCCTGATTCCCGTTAGCATATTTAGCGCCTTGTTGTCTGCAAGGCTATTGCGAGCCCCGCCCTCGCCCCCGAGCCTCCCCCATGCAATTTAGCTGCTTCCGCATAAATTGAAGGTAATTCAAATGCCGTCGGCATTTTATTGGCCAGCAACGTCATGGGCAACAACAACAACAACAACAACAACGTCAAGTAGAACAACAAGCGGCAGCTGCGTTGCGTTGTAGTTGTTGTAGTTGCTGCTGCTGCTACGTTTTTTTTATTAATTGAAAAGTTAATTAAAGGTGATAAAAATTATACATGCCACCGATTTTCGCGCTGCAGGCGTTCAACAGCGACAGCAGCCAAAACAACAACAGCAACAAAATAAAAACAAAACACGTTTCAATTAAACGCACACACATTAAGATACTCACACACATACACAGACACAGCTGCGCCGCTTTGAGCTTTGGATATATTTACATTTGTGTTTTGTAAACTCCAACATTACAAAATGCCAATCAGGAATACTTGTATGTGAATTTCATAAATTCTAACCAAGCATATCTATACTATAAATCAATTAAAAATACAGGGTATTTGGTATTACAACAAGTTTTCGTCTCTCTCTCTCTCGCTCTTTTGCTCTCTGGCAATTTCATGTGTCCAGGCTGAGGCCAAAGTAGAGTGACAGCAGCAGTCGACGTCGCAGTCAACGTCAACGTCAACGTCGCCATAGTTTGTGCAGTCATCCGAAACGAAACGAACCGCACGAAGAGAGAGAGAGAGAGAGCGACATGCGATGCACATGGGGACAATGAGCGGGAGAGAGCCAGTGGGCGGCGGTGTGTGCAAGTGTGAGCGAGACAGCGCACGCGCGCATCATGGCAAGTTAATTAAATCCTCATGTATTAATCACGGCACCTACCGCCCCCCATCCTCCCTTCCACCGCCACACAACTCCTGGGACCATCATGACGCTCTATTAATCGCCATCGCCCCAAACAACAACAATATCGCTGTCCATACACATATTCATACATACATACATATGCATGTATGTTTGTCCTGGCATCTCTCATCTGCGAGCTGAGTTCTCCACTCTCCACTCTCCACAGTCGCCGTCGCAGTCGCCGTCGACGTCGCAGCCGCCTGAGTTTCAGTTTCAGTCTCTGCGCTTGCGTGATTCTGATGGCAAATTAATTCCTTGGTAATTTGTTTTGATGTGATGTGCGACTTGAAATTGATTGAGATTGTGTTGTTGTTGTTGTTGTGGTTCTGGCTCGGGCCAATAACAACAGCAACAACAGCAACAACAAAAACAACGAAAACGACAGCGGCGACTGAGAATTCATTAAAGCAGCAGCAGAAATCAATTTTTATGCTGAGCTTTATTTTTGCGCTTTTGCTTTTTGCTTCGAATTTGTTGTCGTTGTTGTTGTTGCTGCTGCTGCTGTCGCTCAGCTTAGCTTCTCTTAGTCTTCTTGTTGTTGTTGGGGCAAAGCATAAATCATAACTTTCAATTAATAAACTATTGTTTATATTAATAGATTTTCGTTGCTGCGCTTCGAACGCTGCCCATAAATTAAATTTGTTTGTACAATTAATTTCGCACACACATACATACACGAGTGTGTATGTATATTTTGTTTGTGTGTGTGTGAGAGAGAGGAAGCTAGAAGCAATAAACGAAAAGATCTACGATTAGAGTTGAGCTTTGGGCGAGATGAGCAGAATAGTTCAGTAAACTAGTTCATTACCTAAACAAAGAGAATCAAATGCCTCGAATGAACTTGAACCTTAATAAAATTTGAAATTACAATTTGTCAATCAAATTATTTTAAATGACAAGATTTTGTGTAATCTATTCCATATAATTCATTTTTAATTAGTATTTATTTTGAATTTTGTTCTCTTTTATTTCAAATAATTCAAATATTTTTATTTATAAACTTATTGCCTAATTAGTCAAGCTATAAACGGCAAAAGTTGTTTTACATTCAAATATCAATATTAAATTTAAAAAATCGTTTCGAAATTGAAATATTTGGTTCATAGCTTATTAATGGTATTTCAAATCATGGTATCAAAAAGTACTAATGCAGAATTCATAGAATGACACTACTCGACTAATGAAATAATTTTGCTGTAAGCTCAATTAAATAAGAAAATAAAAGCTATCAAGAATTTTATATAATATACTTTAGAAAACTTGTATCCAATAATTAATTATATTTCTTTGGGGTTCGCAAATTAGAGTTAAAATGTTGAAAATTATATAAACAATAGAAACAAATTGAATTCATTCATTCTTAGCAAGCAGCAACTTCTTTTATTACCATACAATCAATTCTGCAGTTTAGTTTTTTCAAAATTAATTAGCATTTAAAATAAATATTTTTGGAAACTGAACAAGTTTGTAGCTTAAAATAATAAGAGTTCCATTGCTGAATATCGAACCCTATGAGACTTGGATCCAATCAAATTCCATCCACCCACTCAAATTGCATATTTGCCTAAGCTAAACTTCGTATTGCACCTGCAGCAGTTGGACAAACTGCGCAAAAAGCGGATTGTTTCCGGGGAAGGGGAAAGAGGTGGGGAAGAGAGCTTGGAACACGCCCTTTTGAGGAGGATCGTCGTTTGTAATCAAATTAAGTAAATTACAAGCTCTCAAATGTGCAAGACTCGTGTTTTTGCAGGCTAATAACTGCCGAAAAGCTAAACTCCCATATATCCCTCACTCCAAACGGCAACCTCGAACCTGAAATGCAGAACCGATCGTGCGATCTCTCGATCTGTTTTGTGCAGAGTGAAAGGAGCTAAAGCAAAGCAGCCGAGAGTTAAGAACTTAATTTGAAGCTTTGCAGCGAACGCCAACTCTGTCTCTGTCTCTGTCTCTGTCTCTGTCGATCTGCGGGGCAATCAGAGCTTTTTAGGCTCTCTATCTCTCTCTCTCGCTCGCTCTGTCTTCTTCGTCTCTCACCTCTCGCCATCTGTCGTGCGCTGGCTGATCTTTGCCGCGCTTCCTTTCTAAATTGATTTTCAAAAACAAAATGATCGTAAATTTTGATCGTCTTTGCATCCTCTGCAAATTACTGAGCTTTTGCTCAAGACCTCAGACTCCAGACCCGCCCAGATCATCAGTTGTTGTTCGTGTTGTTGTATACCTTGGCTTTTATGGGCCTTGATTGAGTTGTCATATTTTATTACCGAAAATTTTAGACAACGCCACAGCGAGCGCAGCGAAACGTTTCATTTGCCGCAGCGAATTGCGACGCTGACGCAGCCGCAGACGCAGGCGTTGCCTGCCGACGCTGACGCTGACGTTGACTGCACATACGCTTAACACCTGTGTTCGTTGCTGCCACGTATGTGAATGTGTGTGTGTGTGATATTCAGGTGATAATATGCCCGCCATTTTCGTAATGGAAAGTAATTATTGTTTGCGGCAACGAATTACAGTAATCGTCATAAAATGTTTCCCCATGACTGCCTACAGCCAACCAGGCAGGCAACGAGAGGCAAGGGAGCAACACCAAGACCCAAGACCCAACAATCAGCGGCAGTAAACAGCAACAACAGCAACATCAACAACAACAGAGCAGCAGCAGCAGCAGCAGCAGCAGCAGCCGCTGTCCGTTGTGCCCTGCTATAATCAAGGGAAATAACATTTTCAAGCAGCGTTAAAACTAACATTAATTATGTCCGAAACGAACAAAACGATCAGCGAAGAGAGCACCAAAGACAACGACGCAAAACACAGCACTCAAAGTGCCAAACTTTCAAGAGAGAGAGAGCGAGAGCCCAAAAGAGCCGGCTGCGTGAGAGAGCGCTGCAATTGTCGCAAGCGACTATGAGTGGGGGGTGGGGCGCCCTCTAGCGCTTGAATTGGGCGCTGCAATTGTCACAGGCGACCATGAGTGGGGGGGGCAATTTTGCACTTAGCGCCCTCTAGCGCTCAAATTGAGCACAGGCCAAAGTCAAATGGGCCGTAAAATGAAGAAATTGAAAAGTAAAGAGCCAAGATGGCAGCTCAGCTCAAAAACTTGACGTTCTTAAAGTGCGCAAAGTAAGAAACGTTGCTACAGAGTTACGCCCCAGCGACGCGCAGGCGCAACCAATTCCACAGCAGCAGCGCAGCTTCAGGCGGGAGGGAGCAACAATGTTGGAATTGGCATAGGAACTGCAACTGGCAGCAGCAACTGCAGCAGCAGCAGCAGCAGCAGCGACGTCGACGCCAAGCCGAGTGGAGCCGAACGATTGAACAAGCGAACGAACGAACGAACGACGTTAATAAGAAATTAATGTCTTGATCATTTTCGATCGTTATGTAAATCAATCAGGCAAATTATAGCTCAGGGGCTTGCCACAATAATTAGACCCTATTCGTAATGCAGCCGCAAAGCCAGCAGAGGGAGAGCAAGAGCGAGAGCGAGAGAGATAGTCATGGCGTGCAGACGACGTAGACGCTGACGCGCCCCTCGATCGCAAAACGAAACAAAGCACAGAGAGAGCAGCACAAAAAAAAGAAGGCAATGAAGGAAAAAAAAGAAGGAAGGCGAAGAGGAAACATTTTTGCTGGCATGCAACGCCTTGATGTCTTCTTCGCAGTTCGAGCTGCAGTCGGACGTCTTCATTAAAACAACAAAACATTTATGCGCCGCTTTGACTCGGAGTCAAAGTCGAAGTCGAAGTCGATTTCGATGTCGACGTCGTCGTCGATCGCAGGCTGCGATCGTTTGAGAGCTTTTCGTCATGGCCAGCGACGAGAGATGGCTCTAGCTCCTCCGGGCTGGCTCGAGCTTGTTCTGGCCGCAACGTAACAAGATGCGTAAAAATTATTGATTTTCCCTGACTTGATTGTTGTTGGCTATCAAAATTTAATCATAACATGCAGCACGAGAGCCGAGTGAGCGAGAGGGCGAGGGACGAGGGACGAGGCCGACTGCTGCCGTTGGTAACAACAGCGGCGAACAAACGGGCAACATGTTGCCAAGTTAACCACTTGAATATTTTCAATTTTGCATCGCAGCAGCGGCAACAGTAATTTGCTGCGTTGACGTGCCTGGCGTGGCAGATGAGCAATGACCCGGCACCCGATCCTCAGCAGTCCAGCAGAAGGCTGCTGCTGCTGCTCGTCGTGTCGATCAATTCATTTTAATGCAAACAACTCATATAAATTCATGTGCAAAGTTGGCAGCAGACAGCGTTCGACTCGCCACTCGCAACTCGACGCCAGATCGGCAGATTGAAGAGTGCCCTGAATGCGGTTTTATGCCCATTACCCACAGATATGTACGTTGATACTGTAATATGTTATGTTATGCATGTATGTATGTACCTATAGCAAGCAGTCTCTCTTTTGGATCTCGCATCTCGGATCTCGAGGCTCGGGTCAGTCACTCAATTCGCTCGGTCGGCCTCTCCAATTACAGTCGAGCAAAGTGCAAAGAAATTCATTAATTTAAGTGCCACACATTTGTAGCCCATTGCGGCGGCCTCTTAGACCCTTCCTCTTCCTTTGGGCCTCTTACCAGAACTTAGGCGTAACGCAAGCGCATTGCAACACCCTTCATAAGCACTCGCAATGCTTGTTAAACTTGCGAAATTACAAGTTAGTCATAGTTTAATTACAGCTTAAATTACGCTTGTGTTTCTCGTCGTATAATTTCAACAGAAACGTTTACGAATGTCGCAGAAAAGCAGAAGAAGCAAAACATCGAACTTCCTCAAAAAAACACAGGAGGGAGCGAAAACTAAAAAATCACCAGTGACAGTAAAATGGTTAAGAATAAGTTAAAAAGTATTATGTAGACTAATTCAGTTAATCAAAGTATAAGGTAAAGAATAAGCAGGTAGGGATTGCAATCAATGTGATTCAAATCCTTATTTATTTTTGAATATCCGATGAAACTTAAATTTAAACAAAATTATTTTATGGCTTACAAACAAAATTTGTTATTCTTACGGCTTATTAATTTGCGCAAAAGAGTGATGATAAAAATGATAATTATTATTTAAACATTTTTTGTCATACAACTTGTCATGATTATAGGCCCTGAAAAATACTTGTAGCTTTTTGTAGAAATATTGGTTTGTTTGCATTTTATTATTATTTTTTTTCTTGTGAGAGCAGAAAGTTTATTAACAGATCATTAGGAGCTCTAGCTGTATCTTAGATTCGATTCTATTTGCAGTTCTAGTCATATCCGTGCCAAGAAACGCCCAGAAGTTCCCACGTTTAGCCACGTTTAGATTCTCATGAGGTTCGGGAGCGTTTAGCGTGCGGTTCACTAACGATTTAACACACTCCAAAGTCACAGGACGCAATTGGACGCTCAGTCGGACAATTCATCAAACCGTCGAGACAGCAGTAACAACAGCAACACAAAAACAAGCAGCTAAACGACTTTGACAGGCAATGAAAAGTGTCGGGGGAAAGGGGTTACAATCAAAAAAAAAAAAACAGGGAAAAGGAAAAACTAACTCGGCAAAACAAAAAAAGAGCAGGAGTCGCTGCATCAGGGGCGCGTGTCAGACTTAACGCCCCGTTTTGTAGCTCTTTTTTTTCCTGTTTTTTGTTTTTTTTGGATGCACTGGGGTTGTGACCGAGAGTCACATATAATTAGCAGCCCGAAGCCCTAATAGCTAGCGTTGATTTTTTATTCCTATTTGACTTGATTTTTTTATTCGAAAATGGTTTTTTATTTTGCTGTTTGCTGACTCGGCGTGTGTTTTGGGTCAACAAAAAAACGAGGCACATCAAATCATGTGACAAGTTTCTAATGAACCTCAAAAGGTGCCTCGACCCAGCGACGAGCCCAGATCCAGAGCAACCCACCCATCATCATCATCATCGTCATCGGCATCGGCATCGTCGCTATCGTCATCGTCTGGCATTTGTGTGGCCTATAAATGCTAATGAGCTCAACGTTTATTCTCCTCATTTTCTGCTGCTCTCGTACTTTTAACCTACATTTTTTCACAATTTTTGTGTGTTGTTTTTTTTTTTTCAGTTTGCAAGCTAATTTTTTTTATAGATTTTTATGGTGATTTTTTGGGCTGTTTTGGGTGGGCCAATGTGGCACCGTTGGGATGCTACGATTCTGTGATGCTGCGATGCTGTGATGCTGTGATGCGGTGGGTCGCTGCAGATTTGATTCGCATTCAACTGCTTCGGGCGGGTAGTTTTGCTCCGCTCATCGTTATGGTCACGAGCCTTTTCCCGGCGGGCCCAGAGCAGCCCAATTCCAGGCCTTATATGTATGCTGCTACCTTTCTCCTCGCAGTCTCGCTGCATTTTGTTCCACTTGAGTTTGTTTGCTTAACGACCTTTGAAATTAGGCAAAACTAAGGGGCAATAGGCGTTAGACGTGGACGTGGACGTGAATGTGGATGAGGATGAGGATGAGGATGAGGATGTTGACCCAATGCAGCAGCCCGTAGATTAGACACTGTCCACAGGGTCTCTCGCAGAGCCTCGAGCCGAAACAGCCAACAATAATAACAATTTATACTGTTTATATGCAAATTTTGCCCAGCCAAGCAGCCAATGCCGCAACCCTCCCTCGAGCCGCAATGTCTGTGCAGCATTTGCCTGGCCTAATTAAAATTGGGCTACTGTTTTTAATTAGCCTAAACACAGGCAACGACAACTGCTTGCAGGAGGAGGGGGAAATCTCTGGGAGTCATTACACAAAAAAATAATTATATGAATAGCCAAACAAGTCCATAAATGAATGGGTGTGTAATTATTTAAATTGTTATAAATGCTTTAAAAAGTAATCGAAACTAAAAATAGAAATCCTACTTTAATGTTATATGTTACATACGTACATGCTAGTCGATAATTCATTAATAAATGCAAATAATCCTTATCAGGATACTTCAAGAGGTGGATCGGTATATACAAGTAAAATAATTTACCAACTGATTCTTGCTCATATTTGATCGATACCAATAAATATCGAAATGCGCTTGGAACGTCATAAAGACCAAAGTCAAATTGGGGATGCGGAATTGAATTCGACGAAAAATAAATTTTATATTTATCGGGGCCTTCGAATCAATTATATTTCTAAAGGAGATTTGGATATTCCAAGACCGCATTCATTCCTATAAGCTCATCCCATAGCTTTCAATTAAAATCTATAAATATTTTGTGTTCATATTTGTTAATCAATTAGATAGGTGGATAAACTATTATAATTTTTGCTAAGGGTATGGCTGAAAAATGTTTGCTGGATTCCTCAAAATATTCGCTCCCTTTCGCTCTATAATTATCTATTCCAAATCGACGAATTTATAATCATTTTTTATAATTATTTCTTCAAGATGCTCATGTGAGATTAGCGTTTTCGGTTTCTGGTTTCGTTGAATCTTTCGACGGTTTCCTCATAAGCTGTCATAATATTATATCGTTGGCCTCTCGCTCTTTATGTGCTTATCAAATGCCTGGCTATTATCTGATTTAGTGCCAGCCTCTTTTTTGTTCTCTTTGCTTTTTTGTTGTTCCTCTGCCACGCCCAGCCGCCCGCAAACACACATATATCGATTTCAGTTAAAATATGAAGGCGCTTTCGTGCGTCGCGTCGCCCTCCGCCTTGCAGCATTATTAGGGCCACAAAACCCCAGCAGCGGCAGCGGCAGCAAAACTATGCCACAACAACTTGCCACAACCCGAAGAAGAAAACAAGAAGGGCAAGAGAGAGGGCAAGAAAGGGGAAAACAAAGTCAGAAAGTCAACAAAAACCATAATTCAGATAATTTTATTTATAACACCCTTGAGGAATTATATTTTATTTACTCTTTCAAGTGTGATGATGAGGCCGCTGAGCCGAGACTCGACTCGACTCGACTCAACTCGACTCGACTCGACTCAAATGGACAAACGGACCGAGCACTGAGACCTGCCAAGGACCTGCCCCCTTTTGTTGTTGTCGTTGTTGTTGTTGTTGCTGTTGTTGCTTGAACTGTGGTATGAAGGAAGTGTCTGGCAAGGTCTGCGCCTGGTCCTTTTGTTGCTGGCAATTGAGGGTTGAAGCGGGCCTCGAGACACTCCTTCGATTTGGTAGCAGATGTGTTTATAAATTGTTGAAATCTGTGTGCATTTGAACATATGAAAATCACGTAGTTGCCACGGGGGAGGCGGACGGGGCAGAGGCATAAATACTATATATATTTTTGGGGTCTGCCGCATCATTGTCATCATTACGAGAAGCCGCGTGCAAATCAAATAAAAATCCTCACGTGATTGCTTTCGCTCTCGCTCTCTCTCTCTCGCTCTCTCTCTCCATCTCCATCGGTCGCCCAGTTTAGTGGCTGCTACTAAGGACTTGTTAAATGCTTGCCCCCCGGTCGCGCCACTTCTAATTGGTTGGTTGGCCAGCAAATTCTGCAATTAAATTTCACTTAAAACTGCAACTAAACACGGTCGTTGATCGGGAGAAGGGGATAGGGGATAGGGGATAGGGGATAGGGGACAGGGGGAAGTTGGAAGTTGGATTAGGCGAGTACAAGGAACCCGAATTGGGGCTGCGCTGCATGTAATTTACTTCCGCAGCGGCGTTTTAAACATATCCGAGGCACCAGGCACAGGCAACACCCACCACTTCCTAATTGTGAAAACCAATTTGCGCTGCTATAAATTAGAAAGACAAACGACGGCAAAGCCAGCCAGCCAGCCAGCCAGCCAAAGGCAACAACGGGCGACGTGGCTCCGACGGAGCCAATGCAAGGGACTCCGCTCCGGGCTCAGTCCTCGGAGAGCGGGGAACTGGCAACTGGCAACTGGATATGGGGCGTGGCATGGCCTGGTCTGGTCTGGCAGCGGGTTCCTGTGTTCCTGCCTCTGCCGTTTGCATATCTTGGAAATTTACATAAATAGACTTTAATTGTTTGCAATTATAATGCGAGGCGAGCGTAAACGAAACCAAAAGGCATAGACAGCAGACAGCAGACAACAGATCCCATATCACACACACACACACACACACACACACACACACACACCCAAACACACACTTGCCAGTTAATTATGCTCGCTTGTTGGCTACAGAGCACAGTGATCCCAGACTGACTTTTCGTAATTCATCATATCGACAAAAATTCAATTTATTAGGACCATTATTTATGTGGTCTACAAAACTTTTTATCAACTTGCAATTAAGTTTTGATGCTAAAATTTTGTTAAAAAATTTTAATATAATAAACATATTTTTATATATATTTTTAGTTATTATGAAACAAAATAATATTCATTTTAAATTAATACTTAGAACAGTACAAAAATTAAAATGTTCAATAACTGTTGTATGCTTGCATAAACAAACAAACTTGACAAAATATGAATATAAAGAGCTCATATCGAGAATGGAATGAAATTACGCAAATGTATGAATTTACATTATTCGAACATAGCATGCTGGGCTTTCGAAATAATATTTGACTTGATCAAAGTATTTAAAGAAAACAATGTAAGAAACAAAAAACATTTGCTGTTATTTGTTGACGCTGTCTGTCTGTCATCTCAAATTAACTAAAATAAAATTTTATTAATTGGCGACACTGTGCAATGGAGTCCCAACTAATGCCAACGACGTATCGACTTTTCGCAGAGTCCTCCCACGACGGTGATGCCACAACGGCCAGCGAGAGCGGAGCTGCCTCAACTGTCTCTGCCTCAGCTTCTGCTGCCTCAGCTTCTGCTGCCGCCGCTGCTGCGGCTGCTGCGAACGGTCGACGCAGCCGCACCAATTTCAACACCTGGCAGCTGGAGGAGCTGGAGCGAGCGTTTCTTGACAGCCACTATCCGGATGTGTCTATGCGCGAGGCGTTGGCCATGCGGCTGAACCTGAAGGAGGGGTGCATTGCGGTAAGTTCATTAGCCACAATTATTGATTTTTATCGATAGCGTGCAATTAATTGGCAAGCATCAAGAGAGAGAGTGACATGTGTGAAAAGCTGATTTGCGGTCACAGTCCGCTTAGTTATCGATTACTGCATTTATCGATACTTCATTTGCGGCTTAACCCACTTTACATATATATGTATACAGTGGAATCCGGTTATAGCGATTTTGAAGGGATCGTCGATACACGCGAAAGACGTTATGACCGCATTATACTGTATTACGCAACTGTAGTCGATTAATTCTAATTTTAATGTTGAGGATAATTTGAATGAAACCAGAACAATATCCAGTGCAAAAAGACATAATAGATTTATAAGTTACATGAAACCAATAGGTTGGTTAACTTAAGTTAATGGAAATTAGTTAATATCACTAATCAAATTGTGTAACTTATCTGTCGCAACTAACGATAATTAGCAGCTGTTGACTATCGACTACTAAGTGCTATCGATAGTTAAGATATTAAACGCATTGTTTTATCTGCAGCATGTTATTGATATGTATTTATCGATAATTGGTGCATCGATAGTCAATTACCTGCACGCTCGTGCCCCTGTAATTGGAGCACTAATCGACCCATTTAAGCAATTCAGTTATCCGTAACCGAATCTGCAGCTGTGAGCTGTTATCGTTATCGTTATTGATATCGCTGCAACAATTGCGTGCGCCGCATTGTAAAACAATTTGACGGCAACTGCAACTCAATTACTCAATAAAACCAATTACCTGACTATTTTTATTCATTATAATTCATTTTATTTCATTTCCAATTGCGTTTCGTGTCGCTTGTTGTTGTAATGATTTCAATTGCATCCAAAAGACTTGACTTAACCCCGTCGACCAACAACGACAACGACAACGACAACGACAATGGCGCTGCTATTCTGCATTCTGTATTCGGCATTCGGCATTCGACTTGCATGTCAGGCGTGTGATTATCGTCCTCGGTTTTTACTGTGCTGGGCTGCAAGTTTGGGACAATTCGTCTACGCTTCGCCTGAAATTGTTTCTTGACATGACATATCAATTTGTCAATGCAAAAACCAGACCAAGCTGAGGTGAGCTCGACTACGCCGAGACAGACGGACAGACAGACGGACAGACAGGTGAGCCAGCTGGCTGAGAGGGCGGAGGGCGGAGGGCGGAGGGAGGAAGTTTTTAAAGCGCAGACATTGGCATTGTGTGAGCATCGCATGCAGCTACTCAAAAACAATTTGCTGCACATTATAAAATGCACAATGCATGCAAATGACTTCAAATTGAAGTGACACACACACACACACAGACACACACAGACACACACACAGACACACACACAGACACACACACAGACGTTGACAGTGTTGCACAGTGTCGCAGTGACGCCCACGCGAAATGCGTTGCGCTTGAGTCGCTCAACAAACTGGGCCTCAATTAGAGACGCCATTTTGTTTACGAGCTCTAACCCCATGAATAACAACGAGTGCATATCGAATACTCCTCGCCACGAACAACAACAACAACACGTCCGTCAATCATATTTAACTGCTGATAACGATATTATAATTACGATTATTATTCAGCTCATGATGAGCTCAGCCCGCGTTGCCCAATCAACCTTGGCTTTGCACTCCACTCTTCACTCCTCACAGCTGCTCGCAAATTGAATGAGCGGAGAAATCTATGTTACATAGAAGATACTCGACAGATTGCCCTCACAGTGATCATATCGGGACAATAGTTAAATAATTCAAACAAAACTATCGTTCAATGCATTTATAATTCTCTTTTACAGAGCTCTTTATTCGGAAATTCCATTATTTAGTATAACAAACAAGCAGCGATTTCTACTTAAATAGACTAAAGTACTGAAAGAAATAAACTAGGAATTATTTTGTTGTTAAACTAAACTAACTGCTAAGGTGGCAGAATATTGAATTTATATGTACGACTTCTTATCAATATTATTTGGATTATTTTTGACAACTTTTGTAAATTAACTTTTAATATATTCGATGAGATTGAAGAATGGAAAATTTATTGCATCAACGTAATTCAATCTTATTTTTGTTAATCTTTAACGAATTTATTATATCGTGTCAATACAAAAGATGTGACGTGTTTTTGATTATCAATTTGTTTGCGGTTCTTAAGCTGTGATTATTAAATGAATTCGGAATTATATCAAATAACAATAATCTACAAAAAAATGTATTCAATGCATTGATGTTCGTTGCCATTCATAATACAACTTAATTCAATTCATTAGTTATGCAATTGCTACTCCCTTCTATGCAACTTTTGGAGACGATTAATATTTCAGGATATTTGATTCTATTTCATCAATACTTTTTCACATTTCTTTTGTATTCTAATTTAAAATGTGCACTTTTTACTACCAATAATACCAATAATACCGAGAGTGCACAGTTACACTATATACAATGAAATGAAATGAATATATCGACCGACTGTTATCGATTCTGTCGCAGGTTTGGTTCCAGAATCGTCGCGCCAAGTGGCGCAAGAGGGAGCACACGAAGAAACGTCCTGGGCGGCCGGCACGCAACGCTCAGCCGCAGAGCTGCAGCGGCGCCCCGATTCCGCTGCCGGAGCTGCGGGCTAAAGAACGGTAAGTACATAGATCGGTCAATGGGAGCAATCGATAGTGGTGCAATCCGTAATCCTCTCGAGCAGAGCGCAGCGCAGCAAGAAAATCGCCAAGGCCGTCGAGCGGAAGGCGCGCAAGATGCGTTTGAAGGGCCTCGAGGTGGACATGTCGCAGCTGGAGGCGGACTATTTGGCGGCGCACAAGGATGAGCTGGAGCAGCTGGATGCGGATCTGGGCGACGACGAGGAGCTGCCCATGTGGTGTGCGTCTGCAGTGGGCGTCTACAGCGACAGCTGCGATGGCGATGGCGATGGCGATGGCGATGCTGTGATAAAACTGGACCCGCTTGAACCGGATCCCAATGTGCCGTCCGTTCCCGCTCCAACCACTGTTGGAGCCGAGCCGCCGCTGCCGAACAAGGGACACTACTATTCCACCTTCAGCATTGAATCGCTGCTCGGCATATAGCATCATCATCATCATAATCATCATTATCATGAGAAACAGAAATATATTTATTCCATATAAGGTTTTTTTTTTTCCTGAATCTAGTAATACCCATTAAGCGTGGAGGCAGACCTATGATTAAGAGGTTGGTGCTCAGGGAACTATTCTCCGAGCCCATCAATAAAACTTACTATATATTTGTATCGCAACCAATGTCTTTAATTAAAATCCACAGGTCTTAAGAGAATTTCCAAGTACACAATGAGAAAAAATTCAATTCTTGCATTTAGATATTTTGAGTTCAGAGAAATATAGTAGTAATGTTTATAAGAATGTAATTTAATAAAAGCGATGAATCAAACAAAACGGGAGAAACTTGCAGGAAATTCAAATGAAAAAAATGTACTTCTTTCGTTTCCAGTTCATTTTTGATATTTTTCACATCCTTAATTCAAGAAAAAATTCTTGAATCTAGGACCTTATTCATCTTAATGTCAGGTAAGAACAATCTTGATTAAAAAAATATTCTAGAAGTTTATGATCGCGGTTCATTTTTGCTACGATTTGATGGAGATTCCAGATTTGGATCCTATTTTCATTTTGCGTCAGAAAATAAAACGAAACTGTCACATTTTTTATTGAATTACCAGTCAGCTGATATTCCTGTTCGCCTTTCAAAAATTTCCAAGCTGCAGTGAACGAGGAATTCTGGCCATTTTTATTTTTTTTTTTTTTTTTTGTGAATGCGAGTGCGAAGAATGTGTTTGCATTTTAATTCCAGCAAAGTGCCCCCAGCGTCTGCAGCACTCGGCGATGCAGCAGAAGGCGGAGGCAGTGCATCCATCAAGTTCACACGCTGCACGCAATGCACTCGTAGCTGGACCTCAATCTGAGCCCCCAGAGCAACCGAAAAACTGCCTGCCACCGACCGTGGGATGCGTTGTGCAATCGCGACACACTTTGGAATTACATTGATAACATTTATCGAAACGATGATAGTGTATCTATATTTGTGTACCGAAATCCGTTGCACACAAATATATTTAACTGGCCAAGTAGATAACTACTCGTTATTTATGACGCAAAGGCACAAGATTTCAAAATAAAATCAATTTAAAAATCAAATAAAAGTACATTTTATTTGAATTTTACACGTACTGATTAAAATTTGTGTTCGTTTATACGATTGAAGCGAAAATTAAAGCACACTTTGTTCAATAAAAGCAAAAGAGAGTGAAGGTATTTCAAATATTACCTTTTATCGATAATGAGATACTATCGTTAGAGTGCTGTGTATGTTATCGATGATTATTGTAATTAAAAAATAGTTTATTGCAGCTTACTGCGATTAGCTGCCTCATTTAATTTAACTGAACTAAATGCATTTTGGGAAAACTGCCCAAAAAACGTGAGGCCGTGAAGCAACTTACTTTGCGCAATACTATCGCATGCAGATCGATATGCGCACGATCCATATCGATAGTCCTACTGTTAAGTGAAGCAATTGCCAACGCTTCTGGTCTGTCATTTACCATCGCACTCCGCAACACACTCGCTGTGCGGATCACGACCTTTTATTATTAATGGGCTAAAGGTTAACTCGAGGTGTCGAGCTGTCCGACTCTCAAGGTGCAAGGTGTCGAGGTCTCGAGGTGTCGAGGTGCAGAGCAAAAGAGAGAGATGGAGAGAGAGAGAGAGAGAGCTGCTCTAACACGTGCGACCCAACAAATGAATATGTGGATTTTCGCTCTGGCACTTTCGAAATTCGGCCATTGTGCCTGGCAAACGGGCAACGGGCAACTGTATCTTACAGATACTTCTTCTACTGAACGCATCATCAGGCAGCACCGTCAGCGTCAGCGTCACAGTCATCGTGTTGTGTTGTGTTGTGCTGTAGCCGAGAGGCAATTTACGAAATGCAACACGTCTCGGGATCGGGCGGAGAACGTGCAGCATTGCGAGTGAAACTGGGACTGCGATCAGCGGGGTCTCAGCGGGGGCAGGCAGCGGAGGAGAGGAGGAGACTTGCCACAAATGTAATACACACATCAGGCAAATAAATTAGAAGGCAACTCCTTCGGCAGAAGCGTCAGGAGCGTCGCGCCCTCCGACACAACTCGGACTGAGGACGACCCAGAGAGTCAGAGAGTCGAAGAGTCGGAGAAGGAGCGAGAGAGTAATGCCGACAATCCGTCATGCAGGTGTGAATGATTCATTAATTTCTCGCCTTCATACGAATTTTCAGTTAACATGCAAGCGGAACCAAAACGAGCCGCCGCCTGCTAAAAGAGTTACGCAGCCTGCAACACGACGCATGCCTCGCAGCCCTGCAGCCTCGCAGCCCCAACTCAACTCTCTGCCCCAGTCGCATTTCAAGTCGCGAGTCGCGAGTCGCGGTCCCAATCCCAAAAACACAGTCCGAGTTGCAGCCTCCATCTCCGTCTCAACTTCAGCTCCAGCACAGAGCTTAACGTCTTCATTACGCACGGCCTACGTATCCGCTTCACTCCTTTTGCCACTGCCACTGCTGCCTCCTTGTTGCAAGTCGCAAGTTGCAAGTTGCAAGCTGGTCTGTTGCCAATTTCGTTTTGCATTTTCAATTTCGTGGCATTTCCTACGTCGTGCAAGCCCAAGTCGAGGCCAGCAGCGGGTGGGCTCCCCGCCAGCTTCCAGCTCGACGCTTGCCCCCCGCGCTCCCTGCAGCTGCCACACGGTTACACCGTTCGGTTGTTGCGCCTCCGACCGCTGTGCGTTAATTACCCGATGAGCCCGAGGATCAAATGCCAATTTGTGCCGCGCGTCCTCGTTTTCTTTCATGCTGAATTCAATCAATTAGGAAATGCGTGTTATTAATTGCGGCACTCATGAGTGCACTCAAGAGTGCATTCAACGGAATGCCAAAACTAAATTATGCAATGCGAAGTTTGTTTTTGGTTTCTAATTGCAATGAATTCATACTTGAATACTCTTCAATGTGATATATTTAGACAAACACTCACGAATACAGTGGCTTATTCGTGAATGCCCACAAACTGATTAGCAAAGACTGTTCGGTGAATTGCTGTGCCCAATCATGAATACTCACTTGCAGTTGGCCAAACACTCACGAATACTCTCATAAATTGCAGCTAATTAAGACGCGTCTTGCCCTGCTCGCTCTCTTTATTGTCTGCTCGGCTGGCCGTATTCAATTAGCACTTGAGCATGTATTCACTTGTTATTCATTTAGTATTCAATAAGCTGAACACGCAAGTGAATGTCTCAGCGTCTGCGCACTTATTGCGACTCATTCAATTTGGCCAAATGTCAGTTGAAGTGATTCACACGCTGCCATGCATATGAATGCCAGTGTGAGTGTGAGTGTAAGTGTGAATATGAATACGAATACGAATACGAATAACCGTGATGCGAGATGGGAGTCGGCTGCAAACTTTCAGCTCGTAAAAAGCGCTGAATGATTTTCGGTTGCAACCTGTTGTTGTTGCTGTTGCTGCTCCTCTTGTTGCAGCTTAAAACAACAACAACTCATACTTTTTATTACACCTACTTTGAAGCACGTTGTTGTTGGCCGGATCACTGGCTGCCTCGCTGGCCACGGACTCTGCGTTCTGCACTCTGCAAAAAATGAAGGCGTTAACCAACTTTAATACATTTATTTGGGCCACAAAAGCAAAATAAAAACTCGCCTCAACTGGAAGTCGAAGCCAAAGCCAAAGTCAAAGTCGAGGAGACGTAGTCGCAGTTGGAGTCGCATTGGAGGTTGCCATATCTGTCCAAAGTAATAATTATGTTTCACGTTGTTATCCTAATTTACGTGCCGGGGCTGCCCAGGCTTCAGTTCAGCTTCAGCTCAGCTTCAGCTCCAGTTCCAAGTCGAGCTCAGGTTGTCGGTTGTCGGTTGTCGGTTTCGGGCTCTCGCTCTTGACGACACTGCTGCCTTGGCTGCCTGCTGATGGCCCCAGGCGCTGCTCAACTCAACTCATCTCACTCTCTCGCTCTCTCTCTCTCTCTCTCTCTCTCTCTCTCCCTCTGTCAGTCACTCGCTGTCTCTCTCTGCCTCCTGCTGGTCCTGCTCCTTGGACGCAGCAGCGGCGCATTTCATTGGAAAAAGTATTAAGCACAAAGCGAGATACTGAAAATTGATTTCTCACCTTCGTGCACGTTATGCGGTTGCTCCCCTTCTCCTTATCCTCATCCTCATCCTCTTCTACTACGTTGGCTGCTTCTTGTCCCTTTCTGCTTGCTTTATAATTAATTAATATATATCGGCCGCTGGGTCGCCTCCCTCTCAGACTCTCTGGGCCTCGACGCAGTCGTGATCTGCACGCCCGCAACATCATCATCATCGTCGCTCGCAAAAGTATTTCAATAAGGCTGCCCCGTCCCCCGTTCCCCGTCCCCCTTTCCGCTCACTCAGCTCTTCCAGAGCCCGGCTAGACAGCCTGTCTCAGTATCTACGAGCATCGCCATCTCTATCTCTGGTTGCCTATGCGCTGTCTCTGTCTAGCTCTCCCTCTCCCTCTCCCTCTGTTGCGCTGACTGCTCAATCGTAAATAAAAATTTATCTGTGAATTTATTGCATCATCGGGAAACTTTTCAATTCTTCAGTCGGACAGACAGACGGCGGAACAAACTAACTGCATATTTAAGCACCTGTTGCTCAATGGGAAATTTATTTGTCATTTCTCTCAGGCCATTTGTCGTGGCTCTTAATTTGCTTTCAAAAAGCCAGCTTAGTTTTTCACTTTAAAATGCTTTCTTCTGTCTGCTCTTTTCTTTTTCGACTGCCCTCTACCCCCAATGCCTTCCGACCTTACAACATCTGGAATGCAAGCTCGCCTACTTTGTCATGCGGCTTGACCGAGAAAGGTCTCTCACATCAGTCTTGGATTGTTCTCCTGAAGATCTTCGGCAGAAGCAGTACTTTTTCATTATGATGATCATTGCTAAACTCAAGTTATGAGGAGCCATTTGAAAAGAGTTAATATTTCATCTTGATAAATGCTAGACATTTTATTGACTGATCTGCTTAATTATTTTTAGTAAAACACAAAATCGAATAATTATATAAAATTACTTGAAATTACGCAGGTAATTTAGAGGAATTCAGTCTGGCATATTTTTAATAATATTTAAAACAAATACCTTTCGTATACAGTTTCAGTGACTGAGTGACATATCCAGAAAATAGTGATGATCAAAATATTTTAAGCAAAATCAATTTAAGTAGGTTTTTTAAGTGAAGAGTTCTTGTTTGAAATAATTTATTATTGTAATTAATCGGAATAAGAATTTTTTGTCAAACTTCTATTTTAGTCAACGAACATTTGTTAATTGCCCCAGTTTCTATAAACCACAATGTTCGAATTCATTAATTTGCTTTCAATTTGAATAATTACTACATATGTTTTTCTACATTTTTCCTTTTACAAAATATCTATTTATTTTTACCCATGATCGATAAGAAGCTAAATTGGAAAATGCTATATAAGTTCGTTGGAAAATTGAATATTATTTTTGGAAATACTAATTAATACTTCTTCGAATACTTTCCAGTTAGTGTATCACATAGTTTAACTTTCCGGTCTTACCTTGAGTTGGTGGCTTGTTATCGTCGCTTTTTTGTTGGCTTTTGTGAATAGAGTTAACGCTTTCCGTTTAGCCAGCTTCTTGGTTAGAGACAAGTCTTCTCTCCCTCTCTCTCTCTCTTTCTCTTGCAGTCTTTCTTTTGGCTCTTTGGCTGCCAGTTTGTCTCCTTCCTCGCTCTCCCCCACGCCCCGCGCCGAGCAACGTTTTGTGACATTTTTAAATGCGCATGACATATAAAAATTTGTATGATATGATTTTTATGGACTTCAAATCGATTTTTTTACGATCATCGCTGGGTTTTATGCGCTCGCCGCTGCTTTATGTGACAACTGGAACGGCAGGGTGTCCAGCAGCCAGAGCCCGAGGCAGGGGCAGGGGCAGGGGCAGGGGCGATGCTGCCCCCAATTATGTAATTAGGTGTTAAGGCAAACAAGAGAGTCAGAAATATATTTATGTTTTTGGCTGCCGTGGACCGTTAGAGCGCGACTGCAGAGTCTAGAGAAGAGTTGAAGGCGGCGGTGGTGGCGGCGGAGGAGGAGGCTCTTATCGATGCAGAGGCATCGAGCACCATATGCTCGACTCACATCAGGCAGGCGCAGCCAATATCCGGCCAAACGAAAAAAGTAAAGTAAAGAAAGAAACGAATAAACTCCCAGAGACTCGATCAGGCGCTGGAGACGCCTCTGCGAGTGTGTTGCATGGGCTGGCCAGTGGCCACCTGTTGCATGCTTTTCTATGCGCGCTCAGCATTTTGTATTTCGTATTTTGTATTTTGTATTTAATGTCTTTATTGTGCTGCTCATTTTTGCCAGACTTGAATTATTTGAGGCAGGGTCAGAACGCGATCGTAGTCGTTGTAGTTGTAGTTGCAGTTGTCGTGTGTAGTGGTCAACATCATCATCGTCGCTGCTGATTAATAAAGCCAGCAGGAAAGCGGCAACAGCTGCCCAGAACGGCAACAGCTTGGCCAATTTGTTCATCGAATGCAGCAGCAGCAGCAGCAGCAGCAACAGCAGCAGCAGCAGAGAGAAGAGTGTTCAACAAATGTGCTTTTAATATCTTTTATTAGCCACATCTCAACTTAGAGCTTAGTCACTATTTACAAGGATCGAACGATCTCGACTCACTATCAACTAGGTTTACCTTTACGCTTATGTATGTTAACTGCTATTTAAGTCTAATGGCCGCCCGGAGCTGCCGTGTAGTGGCGATGGAATTGGCAGGCGGTGCGGCAGCCGCGGCTGCAGAAGTTGCGATCGGCGCACATGGCCGCGGCCAGACTCCACTCGGCGATGACCAGGACGCGGCAGTAGTCGTGGCACATGTAGCAATCGGGGCGACTGCGGCACGAGGCAGGCGAGATGTTCTGGGGCAAGGTCTGGTTGTAGCAGCGCTGGCGACACTGCCGAATCCTCACTTGCAGCGGCAGGGGCAGCGGCTCCGTCAGCAATCTGGTGGCGCTCAGCGCACGGGCGTCGATGGCTAGCAACCAGATGAGGCAGGTGATGCGCAGAAATGTGAACGTGGACATGGCTGAGAACTGTCGGTGACGACGTTGCCTTGGCTTCTAAATGTCCTGTGACACTGTGCAGTTGATTTTATACCCGTAACCCGGCGCGCAACGCGAAACGCGAAACATTCATTCAGTTGTCGCGGGGAAAATCCCAGCGGACGGGATTACCTGATAAAAAAGAGATTTAAGCGCCAGGCAGGTAAAACCAACTTATGACTGGGTAATTGAGAACACATGTGCGCAACGCATGCGACGCTGGCAAATTTCATGAATGACAACCTCGCCTGGAAATCCCTTGGAATTTCTGCTCATTGATGCAGTTGACGGTTTCTACCTGTCTAACGCGCTTTTACCTGCTGCGTAACCGTTGAAGACGCCATCAGGCATGCGGATTTATTTTGTGTCGCCCGTCCACACTGTTTTATTATTGCGTAATGCGGCGATGCCACTTACGACATATTTGCAAGCACTTAAAACGGGCCATAAAACGGGCCAAGTGCCGTCATCTTTTGTTCAGTGATTTAGACTTACAATTCCGCCATTGCTGTTTGCACCCGACTCAGAGATGCCGCCACAATTTGCTGGTTGTACAGTTTCTTCACAGATGGCTAGTGCACAGATGGCTCAAATTCGAAAGATGACGCCACAGTTGAAAAATAGTTACATCGTTTGTGCATAGATGGCGCCTGTTAAACATTTGCCCCTAAGCACAGAAATAAGTGTATGTAGATACACCAAACGGCGAAGAAGTGGCTCCAAAACTAACCAAAGAATACGTAGAGGTCTCAAACGGCAATAAAAGTGTATTTGTCGTTAAAAGAATATTTAACAAATAAACAGCAAAAAGTCAAGTTCACTGTCGACTGCATTATCGCTGCCCCACAAGCGAAGACAAGAACCCCGCGCGCTCAACAGATTTCGAATTTCTAACATCGGAAAGAACGCATAGCGACAACACTGATACAAGCATTGTCAATAAAATTACAAATACTAATGCTCATTGTAAAAACCATAAATCGGTAATAAAATTATATGTATATAATAATATGTATTATAAAATAAATTTGCACTAACTGTTAACTAACAAAACTAGTCGTAACCGCTTAGGCAAAACACAACAGACTGCGTCGACTGACTGACTGCGAGAAAACATCCTTTAAACAACAGATTTAGAAGGACTTTTTTGCTGGGAGAAAACATGCTCTATCTTGGCCATATCCTTGCTGATCCTGATGAGTCCTGTGGCACTCAACTCGTCTTAACAAGGACTAGCAGCTGGCCAAAGGGCATTCCGATCGTCCTTTTGGTTCCCGAGATATTCATGATTTTCTAATTTTGTAGCGACTCTTTGCATTTTTTTTTCGACTCCGCAGCGAAAAATTTGCAAGTCCAAAAATTAAAAACTTTTGCATACTTTTGGGGATGAAATATAAATTTCAGTCCAAAAATTTTAATGTGTTTATCTGAGAAACTACAGCGATAATTTAGATAGCCATTGGCCGGTCGACAGCCCTAACAAATACGTTTAAAAATAACTGTCGATTGTCATTAAAAAATAAAGAATATATGAAAAAAACAAACAAGAATTTTTCGAAAAAATCTACAAGGGGTAGGCATGGAAAATTTGCAAAAATTTCGAAAATCCTCCGTAACTTCGTCATTTGAAGGACGATCGGGAGGTCCTTTGGCACGCATATGGGGACGGATTCATGATGTACGACTACGAAATCAAAAGCCCAAATATCCTTTAAACAACAGAGTTAGAAGGACTTTTTTGCTGGGAGAAAACATGCTCTATCTTGGCCATATCCTTGCTGATCCTGATGAGTCCTGTGGCAATCAACTCGTCTTAACAAGGACTATCAGCTGGCCAAAGGGCATTCCGATCGTCCTTGTGGTTCCCGAGATATTCATGATTTTCTAATTTTGTAGCGATTCTTTGCATTTTTTTTTCGACTCCGCAGCGAAAAATTTGCAAGTCCAAAAATTAAAAACTTTTGCATACTTTTGGGGATGAAATATAAATTTCAGTCCAAAAATCGTAATGTGTTTATCTCAGAAACTTCAGCGATAATTTAGATAGCCATTGGCCGGTCGACAGCCCTAACAAATACGTTTAAAAATAACTGTCGATTATCATTAAAAAAATAAAGAATATATGAAAAAAACAAACAAGAATTTTTCGAAAAAATCTACAAGGGGTAGGCATGGAAAATTTGCAAAAATTTCGAAAATCCTCCGTAACTTCGTCATTTGAAGGACGATCGGGATGTCCTTTGGCACGCATATGGGGACGGATTCATGATGTACGACTACGAAATCAAAAGCCCAAATATCCTTTAAACAACAGAGTTAGAATGACTTTTTTGCTGGGAGAAAACATGCTCTATCTTGGCCATATCCTTGCTGATCCTGATGAGTCCTGTGGCAAGCAACTCGTCTTAACAAGGACTATCAGCTGGCCAAATGGCATTCCGATCGTCCTTGTGGTTCCCGAGATATTCATGATTTTCTAATTTTGTAGCGACTCTTTGCATTTTTTTTTCGACTCCGCACGAAAAATTTGCAAGTCCAAAAATTAAAAACTTTTGCATACTTTTGGGGATGAAATATAAATTTCAGTACAAAAATTTTAATGTGTTTATCTCAGAAACTACAGCGATAATTTAGATAGCCATTGGCCGGTCGACAGCCCTAACAAATACGTTTAAAAATAACTGTCGATTATCATTAAAAAAATAAAGAATATATGAAAAAAACAAACAAGAATTTTTCGAAAAAATCTACAAGGGGTAGGCATGGAAAATTTGCAAAAATTTCGAAAATCCTCCGTAACTTCGTCATTTGAAGGACGATCGGGATGTCCTTTGGCACGCATATGGGGACGGATTCATGATGTACGACTACGAAATCAAAAGCCCAAATATCCTTTAAACAACAGAGTTAGAATGACTTTTTTGCTGGGAGAAAACATGCTCTATCTTGGCCATATCCTTGCTGATCCTGATGAGTCCTGTGGCAATCAACTCGTCTTAACAAGGACTATCAGCTGGCCAAAGGGCATTCCGATCGTCCTTGTGGTTCCCGAGATATTCATGATTTTCTAATTTTGTAGCGACTCTTTGCACTTTTTTTTCGACTCCGCAGCGAAAAATTTGCAAGTCAAAAAATTAAAAACTTTTGCATACTTTTGGGGATGAAATATAAATTTCAGTCCAAAAATCGTAATGTGTTTATCTCAGAAACTTCAGCGATAATTTAGATAGCCATTGGCCGGTCGACAGCCCTAACAAATACGTTTAAAAATAACTGTCGATTATCATTAAAAAAATAAAGAATATATGAAAAAAACAAACAAGAATTTTTCGAAAAAATCTACAAGGGGTAGGCATGGAAAATTTGCAAAAATTTCGAAAATCCTCCGTAACTTCGTCATTTGAAGGACGATCGGGATGTCCTTTGGCACGCATATGGGGACGGATTCATGATGTACGACTACGAAATCAAAAGCCCAAATATCCTTTAAACAACAGAGTTAGAATGACTTTTTTGCTGGGAGAAAACATGCTCTATCTTGGCCATATCCTTGCTGATCCTGATGAGTCCTGTGGCAATCAACTCGTCTTAACAAGGACTATCAGCTGGCCAAAGGGCATTCCGATCGTCCTTGTGGTTCCCGAGATATTCATGATTTTCTAATTTTGTAGCGACTCTTTGCACTTTTTTTCGACTCCGCAGCGAAAAATTTGCAAGTCAAAAAATTAAAAACTTTTGCATACTTTTGGGGATGAAATATAAATTTCAGTCCAAAAATCGTAATGTGTTTATCTCAGAAACTTCAGCGATAATTTAGATAGCCATTGGCCGGTCGACAGCCCTAACAAATACGTTTAAAAATAACTGTCGATTATCATTAAAAAAATAAAGAATATATGAAAAAAACAAACAAGAATTTTTCGAAAAAATCTACAAGGGGTAGGCATGGAAAATTTGCAAAAATTTCGAAAATCCTCCGTAACTTCGTCATTTGAAGGACGATCGGGATGTCCTTTGGCACGCATATGGGGACGGATTCATGATGTACGACTACGAAATCAAAAGCCCAAATATCCTTTAAACAACAGAGTTAGAAGGACTTTTTTGCTGGGAGAAAACATGCTCTATCTTGGCCATATCCTTGCTGATCCTGATGAGTTCTGTGGCAATCAACTCGTCTTAACAAGGACTATCAGCTGGCCAAAGGGCATTCCGATCGTCCTTGTGGTTCCCGAGATATTCATGATTTTCTAATTTTGTAGCGACTCTTTGCACTTTTTTTTCGACTCCGCAGCGAAAAATTTGCAAGTCAAAAAATTAAAAACTTTTGCATACTTTTGGGGATGAAATATAAATTTCAGTCCAAAAATCGTAATGTGTTTATCTCAGAAACTTCAGCGATAATTTAGATAGCCATTGGCCGGTCGACAGCCCTAACAAATACGTTTAAAAATAACTGTCGATTATCATTAAAAAAATAAAGAATTTATGAAAAAAACAAACAAGAATTTTTCGAAAAAATCTACAAGGGGTAGGCATGGAAAATTTGCAAAAATTTCGAAAATCCTCCGTAACTTCGTCATTTGAAGGACGATCGGGATGTCCTTTGGCACGCATATGGGGACGGATTCATGATGTACGACTACGAAATCAAAAGCCCAAATATCCTTTAAACAACAGAGTTAGAATGACTTTTTTGCTGGGAGAAAACATGCTCTATCTTGGCCATATCCTTGCTGATCCTGATGAGTCCTGTGGCAATCAACTCGTCTTAACAAGGACTATCAGCTGGCCAAAGGGCATTCCGATCGTCCTTGTGGTTCCCGAGATATTCATGATTTTCTAATTTTGTAGCGACTCTTTGCACTTTTTTTTCGACTCCGCAGCGAAAAATTTGCAAGTCAAAAAATTAAAAACTTTTGCATACTTTTGGGGATGAAATATAAATTTCAGTCCAAAAATCGTAATGTGTTTATCTCAGAAACTTCAGCGATAATTTAGATAGCCATTGGCCGGTCGACAGCCCTAACAAATACGTTTAAAAATAACTGTCGATTATCATTAAAAAAATAAAGAATATATGAAAAAAACAAACAAGAATTTTTCGAAAAAATCTACAAGGGGTAGGCATGGAAAATTTGCAAAAATTTCGAAAATCCTCCGTAACTTCGTCATTTGAAGGACGATCGGGATGTCCTTTGGCACGCATATGGGGACGGATTCATGATGTACGACTACGAAATCAAAAGCCCAAATATCCTTTAAACAACAGAGTTAGAATGACTTTTTTGCTGGGAGAAAACATGCTCTATCTTGGCCATATCCTTGCTGATCCTGATGAGTCCTGTGGCAATCAACTCGTCTTAACAAGGACTATCAGCTGGCCAAAGGGCATTCCGATCGTCCTTGTGGTTCCCGAGATATTCATGATTTTCTAATTTTGTAGCGACTCTTTGCACTTTTTTTTCGACTCCGCAGCGAAAAATTTGCAAGTCAAAAAATTAAAAACTTTTGCATACTTTTGGGGATGAAATATAAATTTCAGTCCAAAAATCGTAATGTGTTTATCTCAGAAACTTCAGCGATAATTTAGATAGCCATTGGCCGGTCGACAGCCCTAACAAATACGTTTAAAAATAACTGTCGATTATCATTAAAAAAATAAAGAATATATGAAAAAAACAAACAAGAATTTTTCGAAAAAATCTACAAGGGGTAGGCATGGAAAATTTGCAAAAATTTCGAAAATCCTCCGTAACTTCGTCATTTGAAGGACGATCGGGATGTCCTTTGGCACGCATATGGGGACGGATTCATGATGTACGACTACGAAATCAAAAGCCCAAATATCCTTTAAACAACAGAGTTAGAAGGACTTTTTTGCTGGGAGAAAACATGCTCTATCTTGGCCATATCCTTGCTGATCCTGATGAGTTCTGTGGCAATCAACTCGTCTTAACAAGGACTATCAGCTGGCCAAAGGGCATTCCGATCGTCCTTGTGGTTCCCGAGATATTCATGATTTTCTAATTTTGTAGCGACTCTTTGCACTTTTTTTTCGACTCCGCAGCGAAAAATTTGCAAGTCAAAAAATTAAAAACTTTTGCATACTTTTGGGGATGAAATATAAATTTCAGTCCAAAAATCGTAATGTGTTTATCTCAGAAACTTCAGCGATAATTTAGATAGCCATTGGCCGGTCGACAGCCCTAACAAATACGTTTAAAAATAACTGTCGATTATCATTAAAAAAATAAAGAATTTATGAAAAAAACAAACAAGAATTTTTCGAAAAAATCTACAAGGGGTAGGCATGGAAAATTTGCAAAAATTTCGAAAATCCTCCGTAACTTCGTCATTTGAAGGACGATCGGGATGTCCTTTGGCACGCATATGGGGACGGATTCATGATGTACGACTACGAAATCAAAAGCCCAAATATCCTTTAAACAACAGAGTTAGAAGGACTTTTTTGCTGGGAGAAAACATGCTCTATCTTGGCCATATCCTTGCTGATCCTGATGAGTTCTGTGGCAATCAACTCGTCTTAACAAGGACTATCAGCTGGCCAAAGGGCATTCCGATCGTCCTTGTGGTTCCCGAGATATTCATGATTTTCTAATTTTGTAGCGACTCTTTGCACTTTTTTTTCGACTCCGCAGCGAAAAATTTGCAAGTCAAAAAATTAAAAACTTTTGCATACTTTTGGGGATGAAATATAAATTTCAGTCCAAAAATCGTAATGTGTTTATCTCAGAAACTTCAGCGATAATTTAGATAGCCATTGGCCGGTCGACAGCCCTAACAAATACGTTTAAAAATAACTGTCGATTATCATTAAAAAAATAAAGAATTTATGAAAAAAACAAACAAGAATTTTTCGAAAAAATCTACAAGGGGTAGGCATGGAAAATTTGCAAAAATTTCGAAAATCCTCCGTAACTTCGTCATTTGAAGGACGATCGGGATGTCCTTTGGCACGCATATGGGGACGGATTCATGATGTACGACTACGAAATCAAAAGCCCAAATATCCTTTAAACAACAGAGTTAGAATGACTTTTTTGCTGGGAGAAAACATGCTCTATCTTGGCCATATCCTTGCTGATCCTGATGAGTCCTGTGGCAATCAACTCGTCTTAACAAGGACTATCAGCTGGCCAAATGGCATTCCGATCGTCCTTGTGGTTCCCGAGATATTCATGATTTTCTAATTTTGTAGCGACTCTTTGCATTTTTTTTTCGACTCCGCACGAAAAATTTGCAAGTCCAAAAATTAAAAACTTTTGCATACTTTTGGGGATGAAATATAAATTTCAGTACAAAAATTTTAATGTGTTTATCTCAGAAACTACAGCGATAATTTAGATAGCCATTGGCCGGTCGACAGCCCTAACAAATACGTTTAAAAATAACTGTCGATTATCATTAAAAAAATAAAGAATATATGAAAAAAACAAACAAGAATTTTTCGAAAAAATCTACAAGGGGTAGGCATGGAAAATTTGCAAAAATTTCGAAAATCCTCCGTAACTTCGTCATTTGAAGGACGATCGGGATGTCCTTTGGCACGCATATGGGGACGGATTCATGATGTACGACTACGAAATCAAAAGCCCAAATATCCTTTAAACAACAGAGTTAGAAGGACTTTTTTGCTGGGAGAAAACATGCTCTATCTTGGCCATATCCTTGCTGATCCTGATGAGTTCTGTGGCAATCAACTCGTCTTAACAAGGACTATCAGCTGGCCAAAGGGCATTCCGATCGTCCTTGTGGTTCCCGAGATATTCATGATTTTCTAATTTTGTAGCGACTCTTTGCACTTTTTTTTCGACTCCGCAGCGAAAAATTTGCAAGTCCAAAAATTAAAAACTTTTGCATACTTTTGGGGATGAAATATAAATTTCAGTCCAAAAATCGTAATGTGTTTATCTCAGAAACTTCAGCGATAATTTAGATAGCCATTGGCCGGTCGACAGCCCTAACAAATACGTTTAAAAATAACTGTCGATTATCATTAAAAAAATAAAGAATATATGAAAAAAACAAACAAGAATTTTTCGAAAAAATCTACAAGGGGTAGGCATGGAAAATTTGCAAAAATTTCGAAAATCCTCCGTAACTTCGTCATTTGAAGGACGATCGGGATGTCCTTTGGCACGCATATGGGGACGGATTCATGATGTACGACTACGAAATCAAAAGCCCAAATATCCTTTAAACAACAGAGTTAGAAGGACTTTTTTGCTGGGAGAAAACATGCTCTATCTTGGCCATATCCTTGCTGATCCTGATGAGTTCTGTGGCAATCAACTCGTCTTAACAAGGACTATCAGCTGGCCAAAGGGCATTCCGATCGTCCTTGTGGTTCCCGAGATATTCATGATTTTCTAATTTTGTAGCGACTCTTTGCACTTTTTTTTCGACTCCGCAGCGAAAAATTTGCAAGTCCAAAAATTAAAAACTTTTGCATACTTTTGGGGATGAAATATAAATTTCAGTCCAAAAATCGTAATGTGTTTATCTCAGAAACTTCAGCGATAATTTAGATAGCCATTGGCCGGTCGACAGCCCTAACAAATACGTTTAAAAATAACTGTCGATTATCATTAAAAAAATAAAGAATATATGAAAAAAACAAACAAGAATTTTTCGAAAAAATCTACAAGGGGTAGGCATGGAAAATTTGCAAAAATTTCGAAAATCCTCCGTAACTTCGTCATTTGAAGGACGATCGGGATGTCCTTTGGCACGCATATGGGGACGGATTCATGATGTACGACTACGAAATCAAAAGCCCAAATATCCTTTAAACAACAGAGTTAGAATGACTTTTTTGCTGGGAGAAAACATGCTCTATCTTGGCCATATCCTTGCTGATCCTGATGAGTCCTGTGGCAATCAACTCGTCTTAACAAGGACTATCAGCTGGCCAAAGGGCATTCCGATCGTCCTTGTGGTTCCCGAGATATTCATGATTTTCTAATTTTGTAGCGACTCTTTGCACTTTTTTTTCGACTCCGCAGCGAAAAATTTGCAAGTCAAAAAATTAAAAACTTTTGCATACTTTTGGGGATGAAATATAAATTTCAGTCCAAAAATCGTAATGTGTTTATCTCAGAAACTTCAGCGATAATTTAGATAGCCATTGGCCGGTCGACAGCCCTAACAAATACGTTTAAAAATAACTGTCGATTATCATTAAAAAAATAAAGAATATATGAAAAAAACAAACAAGAATTTTTCGAAAAAATCTACAAGGGGTAGGCATGGAAAATTTGCAAAAATTTCGAAAATCCTCCGTAACTTCGTCATTTGAAGGACGATCGGGATGTCCTTTGGCACGCATATGGGGACGGATTCATGATGTACGACTACGAAATCAAAAGCCCAAATATCCTTTAAACAACAGAGTTAGAATGACTTTTTTGCTGGGAGAAAACATGCTCTATCTTGGCCATATCCTTGCTGATCCTGATGAGTCCTGTGGCAATCAACTCGTCTTAACAAGGACTATCAGCTGGCCAAAGGGCATTCCGATCGTCCTTGTGGTTCCCGAGATATTCATGATTTTCTAATTTTGTAGCGACTCTTTGCACTTTTTTTTCGACTCCGCAGCGAAAAATTTGCAAGTCAAAAAATTAAAAACTTTTGCATACTTTTGGGGATGAAATATAAATTTCAGTCCAAAAATCGTAATGTGTTTATCTCAGAAACTTCAGCGATAATTTAGATAGCCATTGGCCGGTCGACAGCCCTAACAAATACGTTTAAAAATAACTGTCGATTATCATTAAAAAAATAAAGAATATATGAAAAAAACAAACAAGAATTTTTCGAAAAAATCTACAAGGGGTAGGCATGGAAAATTTGCAAAAATTTCGAAAATCCTCCGTAACTTCGTCATTTGAAGGACGATCGGGATGTCCTTTGGCACGCATATGGGGACGGATTCATGATGTACGACTACGAAATCAAAAGCCCAAATATCCTTTAAACAACAGAGTTAGAAGGACTTTTTTGCTGGGAGAAAACATGCTCTATCTTGGCCATATCCTTGCTGATCCTGATGAGTTCTGTGGCAATCAACTCGTCTTAACAAGGACTATCAGCTGGCCAAAGGGCATTCCGATCGTCCTTGTGGTTCCCGAGATATTCATGATTTTCTAATTTTGTAGCGACTCTTTGCACTTTTTTTTCGACTCCGCAGCGAAAAATTTGCAAGTCAAAAAATTAAAAACTTTTGCATACTTTTGGGGATGAAATATAAATTTCAGTCCAAAAATCGTAATGTGTTTATCTCAGAAACTTCAGCGATAATTTAGATAGCCATTGGCCGGTCGACAGCCCTAACAAATACGTTTAAAAATAACTGTCGATTATCATTAAAAAAATAAAGAATTTATGAAAAAAACAAACAAGAATTTTTCGAAAAAATCTACAAGGGGTAGGCATGGAAAATTTGCAAAAATTTCGAAAATCCTCCGTAACTTCGTCATTTGAAGGACGATCGGGATGTCCTTTGGCACGCATATGGGGACGGATTCATGATGTACGACTACGAAATCAAAAGCCCAAATATCCTTTAAACAACAGAGTTAGAAGGACTTTTTTGCTGGGAGAAAACATGCTCTATCTTGGCCATATCCTTGCTGATCCTGATGAGTTCTGTGGCAATCAACTCGTCTTAACAAGGACTATCAGCTGGCCAAAGGGCATTCCGATCGTCCTTGTGGTTCCCGAGATATTCATGATTTTCTAATTTTGTAGCGACTCTTTGCACTTTTTTTTCGACTCCGCAGCGAAAAATTTGCAAGTCCAAAAATTAAAAACTTTTGCATACTTTTGGGGATGAAATATAAATTTCAGTCCAAAAATTTTAATGTGTTTATCTCAGAAACTACAGCGATAATTTAGATAGCCATTGGCCGGTCGACAGCCCTAACAAATACGTTTAAAAATAACTGTCGATTATCATTAAAAAAATAAAGAATATATGAAAAAAACAAACAAGAATTTTTCGAAAAAATCTACAAGGGGTAGGCATGGAAAATTTGCAAAAATTTCGAAAATCCTCCGTAACTTCGTCATTTGAAGGACGATCGGGATGTCCTTTGGCACGCATATGGGGACGGATTCATGATGTACGACTACGAAATCAAAAGCCCAAATATCCTTTAAACAACAGAGTTAGAAGGACTTTTTTGCTGGGAGAAAACATGCTCTATCTTGGCCATATCCTTGCTGATCCTGATGAGTTCTGTGGCAATCAACTCGTCTTAACAAGGACTATCAGCTGGCCAAAGGGCATTCCGATCGTCCTTGTGGTTCCCGAGATATTCATGATTTTCTAATTTTGTAGCGACTCTTTGCACTTTTTTTTCGACTCCGCAGCGAAAAATTTGCAAGTCCAAAAATTAAAAACTTTTGCATACTTTTGGGGATGAAATATAAATTTCAGTCCAAAAATCGTAATGTGTTTATCTCAGAAACTTCAGCGATAATTTAGATAGCCATTGGCCGGTCGACAGCCCTAACAAATACGTTTAAAAATAACTGTCGATTGTCATTAAAAAAATAAAGAATATATGAAAAAAACAAACAAGAATTTTTCGAAAAAATCTACAAGGGGTACCATGGAAAATTTGCAAAAATTTCGAAAATCCTCCGTAACTTCGTCATTTGAAGAACGATCGGGATGTCCTTTGGCACGCATATGGGGACGGATTCATGATGTACGACTACGAAATCAAAAGCCCAAATATCCTTTAAACAACAGAGTTAGAATGACTTTTTTGCTGGGAGAAAACATGCTCTATCTTGGCCATATCCTTGCTGATCCTGATGAGTCCTGTGGCAATCAACTCGTCTTAAGAAGGACTATCAGCTGGCCAAAGGGCATTCCGATCGTCCTTGTGGTTCCCGAGATATTCATGATTTTCTAATTTTGTAGCGACTCCTTACAATTTTTTTCGACTCCGCAGCGAAAAATTTGCAAGTCCAAAAATTAAAAACTTTTGCATACTTTTGGGGATGAAATATAAATTTCAGTCCAAAAATTTTAATGTGTTTATCTCAGAAACTACAGCGATAATTTACATAGCCATTGGCCGGTCGACAGCCCTAACAAATACGTTTAAAAATAACTGTCGATTGTCATTAAAAAAATAAAGAATATATGAAAAAAACAAACAAGAATTTTTCGAAAAAATCTACAAGGGGTAGGCATGGAAAATTTGCAAAAATTTCGAAAATCCTCCGTAACTTCGTCATTTGAAGGACGATCGGGATGTCCTTTGGCACGCATATGGGGACGGATTCATGATGTACGACTACGAAATCAAAAGCCCAAATATCCTTTAAACAACAGAGTTAGAAGGACTTTTTTGCTGGGAGAAAACATGCTCTATCTTGGCCATATCCTTGCTGATCCTGATGAGTTCTGTGGCAATCAACTCGTCTTAACAAGGACTATCAGCTGGCCAAAGGGCATTCCGATCGTCCTTGTGGTTCCCGAGATATTCATGATTTTCTAATTTTGTAGCGACTCTTTGCATTTTTTTTCGACTCCGCAGCGAAAAATTTGCAAGTCCAAAAATTAAAAACGTTTGCATACTTTTGGAGATGAAATATAAATTTCAGTCCAAAAATTTTAATGTGTTTATCTCAGAAACTACAGCGATAATTTAGATAGCCATTGGCCGGTCGACAGCCCTAACAAATACGTTTAAAAATAACTGTCGATTGTCATTAAAAAATTAAAGAATATATGAAAAAAACAAACAAGAATTTTTCGAAAAAATCTACAAGGGGTAGGCATGGAAAATTTGCAAAAATTTCGAAAATCCTCCGTAACTTCGTCATTTGAAGGACGATCGGGATGTCCTTTAGCACGCATATGGGGACGGAATCATGATGTTCGACTACGAAATCAAAAGCCCAAATATCCTTTAAACAACAGAGTTAGAATGACTTCTTTGCTGGGAGAAAACATGCTCTATCTTGGCCATATCCTTGCTGATCCTGATGAGTCCTGTGGCAATCAACTCGTCTTTACAAGGACTAGCAGCTGGCCAAAGGGCATTCCGATCGTCCTTGTGGTTCCCGAGATATTCATGATTTTCTAATTTTGTAGCGACTCCTTACAATTTTTTTCGACTCCGCAGCGAAAAATTTGCAAGTCCAAAAATTAAAAACTTTTGCATACTTTTGGGGATGAAATATAAATTTCAGTCCAAAAATTTTAATGTGTTTATCTCAGAAACTACAGCGATAATTTAGATAGCCATTGGCCGGTCGACAGCCCTAACAAATACGTTTAAAAATAACTGTCGATTGTCATTAAAAAAATAAAGAATATATGAAAAAAACAAACAAGAATTTTTCGAAAAAATCTACAAGGGGTACCATGGAAAATTTGCAAAAATTTCGAAAATCCTCCGTAACTTCGTCATTTGAAGAACGATCGGGATGTCCTTTGGCACGCATATGGGGACGGATTCATGATGTACGACTACGAAATCAAAAGCCCAAATATCCTTTAAACAACAGAGTTAGAATGACTTTTTTGCTGGGAGAAAACATGCTCTATCTTGGCCATATCCTTGCTGATCCTGATGAGTCCTGTGGCAATCAACTCGTCTTAAGAAGGACTATAAGCTGGCCAAAGGGCATTCCGATCGTCCTTGTGGTTCCCGAGATATTCATGATTTTCTAATTTTGTAGCGACTCTTTGCATTTTTTTTCGACTCCGCAGCGAAAAATTTGCAAGTCCAAAAATTAAAAACTTTTGCATACTTTTGGGGATGAAATATAAATTTCAGTCCAAAAATTTTAATGTGTTTATCTCAGAAACTACAGCGATAATTTAGATAGCCATTGGCCGGTCGACAGCCCTAACAAATACGTTTAAAAATAACTGTCGATTATCATTAAAAAAATAAAGAATATATGAAAAAAACAAACAAGAATTTTTCGAAAAAATCTACAAGGGGTAGGCATGGAAAATTTGCAAAAATTTCGAAAATCCTCCGTAACTTCGTCATTTGAAGGACGCTCGGGATGTCCTTTGGCACGCATATGGGGACGGATTCATGATGTACGACTACGAAATCAAAAGCCCAAATATCCTTTAAACAACAGAGTTAGAAGGACTTTTTTGCTGGGAGAAAACATGCTCTATCTTGGCCATATCCTTGCTGATCCTGATGAGTTCTGTGGCAATCAACTCGTCTTAACAAGGACTATCAGCTGGCCAAAGGGCATTCCGATCGTCCTTGTGGTTCCCGAGATATTCATGATTTTCTAATTTTGTAGCGACTCTTTGCACTTTTTTTTCGACTCCGCAGCGAAAAATTTGCAAGTCCAAAAATTAAAAACTTTTGCATACTTTTGGGGATGAAATATAAATTTCAGTCCAAAAATCGTAATGTGTTTATCTCAGAAACTTCAGCGATAATTTAGATAGCCATTGGCCGGTCGACAGCCCTAACAAATACGTTTAAAAATAACTGTCGATTGTCATTAAAAAAATAAAGAATATATGAAAAAAACAAACAAGAATTTTTCGAAAAAATCTACAAGGGGTACCATGGAAAATTTGCAAAAATTTCGAAAATCCTCCGTAACTTCGTCATTTGAAGAACGATCGGGATGTCCTTTGGCACGCATATGGGGACGGATTCATGATGTACGACTACGAAATCAAAAGCCCAAATATCCTTTAAACAACAGAGTTAGAATGACTTTTTTGCTGGGAGAAAACATGCTCTATCTTGGCCATATCCTTGCTGATCCTGATGAGTCCTGTGGCAATCAACTCGTCTTAAGAAGGACTATAAGCTGGCCAAAGGGCATTCCGATCGTCCTTGTGGTTCCCGAGATATTCATGATTTTCTAATTTTGTAGCGACTCCTTACAATTTTTTTCGACTCCGCAGCGAAAAATTTGCAAGTCCAAAAATTAAAAACTTTTGCATACTTTTGGGGATGAAATATAAATTTCAGTCCAAAAATTTTAATGTGTTTATCTCAGAAACTACAGCGATAATTTACATAGCCATTGGCCGGTCGACAGCCCTAACAAATACGTTTAAAAATAACTGTCGATTGTCATTAAAAAAATAAAGAATATATGAAAAAAACAAACAAGAATTTTTCGAAAAAATCTACAAGGGGTAGGCATGGAAAATTTGCAAAAATTTCGAAAATCCTCCGTAACTTCGTCATTTGAAGGACGATCGGGATGTCCTTTGGCACGCATATGGGGACGGATTCATGATGTACGACTACGAAATCAAAAGCCCAAATATCCTTTAAACAACAGAGTTAGAAGGACTTTTTTGCTGGGAGAAAACATGCTCTATCTTGGCCATATCCTTGCTGATCCTGATGAGTTCTGTGGCAATCAACTCGTCTTAACAAGGACTATCAGCTGGCCAAAGGGCATTCCGATCGTCCTTGTGGTTCCCGAGATATTCATGATTTTCTAATTTTGTAGCGACTCTTTGCATTTTTTTTCGACTCCGCAGCGAAAAATTTGCAAGTCCAAAAATTAAAAACGTTTGCATACTTTTGGAGATGAAATATAAATTTCAGTCCAAAAATTTTAATGTGTTTATCTCAGAAACTACAGCGATAATTTAGATAGCCATTGGCCGGTCGACAGCCCTAACAAATACGTTTCAAAATAACTGTCGATTGTCATTAAAAAAATAAAGAATATATGAAAAAAACAAACAAGAATTTTTCGAAAAAATCTACAAGGGGTAGGCATGGAAAATTTGCAAAAATTTCGAAAATCCTCCGTAACTTCGTCATTTGAAGGACGATCGGGATGTCCTTTAGCACGCATATGGGGACGGAATCATGATGTTCGACTACGAAATCAAAAGCCCAAATATCCTTTAAACAACAGAGTTAGAATGACTTCTTTGCTGGGAGAAAACATGCTCTATCTTGGCCATATCCTTGCTGATCCTGATGAGTCCTGTGGCAATCAACTCGTCTTTACAAGGACTAGCAGCTGGCCAAAGGGCATTCCGATCGTCCTTGTGGTTCCCGAGATATTCATGATTTTCTAATTTTGTAGCGACTCCTTACAATTTTTTTCGACTCCGCAGCGAAAAATTTGCAAGTCCAAAAATTAAAAACTTTTGCATACTTATGGGGATGAAATATAAATTTCAGTCCAAAAATTTTAATGTGTTTATCTCAGAAACTACAGCGATAATTTAGATAGCCATTGGCCGGTCGACAGCCCTAACAAATACGTTTAAAAATAACTGTCGATTGTCATTAAAAAAATAAAGAATATATGAAAAAAACAAACAAGAATTTTTCGAAAAAATCTACAAGGGGTAGGCATGGAAAATTTGCAAAAATTTCGAAAATCCTCCGTAACTTCGTCATTTGAAGGACGATCGGGATGTCCTTTGGCACGCATATGGGGACGGATTCATGATGTACGACTACGAAATCAAAAGCCCAAATATCCTTTAAACAACAGAGTTAGAATGACTTTTTTGCTGGGAGAAAACATGCTCTATCTTGGCCATATCCTTGCTGATCCTGATGAGTCCTGTGGCAATCAACTCGTCTTAACAAGGACTATCAGCTGGCCAAAGGGCATTCCGATCGCCCTTGTGGTTCCCGAGATATTCATGATTTTCTAATTTTGTAGCGACTCTTTGCATTTTTTTTTCGACTCCGCAGCGAAAAATTTGCAAGTCCAAAAATTAAAAACTTTTGCATACTTTTGGGGATGAAATATAAATTTCAGTCCAAAAATTTTAATGTGTTTATCTCAGAAACTACAACAACAATTTAGATAGCCATTGGCCGGTCGACAGCCCTAACAAATACGTTTCAAAATAACTGTCGATTGTCATTAAAAAAATAAAGAATATATGAAAAAAACAAACAAGAATTTTTCGAAAAAATCTACAAGGGGTACCATGGAAAATTTGCAAAAATTTCGAAAATCCTCCGTAACTTCGTCATTTGAAGGACGATCGGGATGTCCTTTGGCACGCATATGGGGACGGATTCATGATGTACGACTACGAAATCAAAAGCCCAAATATCCTTTAAACAACAGAGTTAGAAGGACTTTTTTGCTGGGAGAAAACATGCTATATCTTGGCCATATCCTTGCTGATCCTGATGAGTCCTGTGGCAATCAACTCGTCTTAACAAGGACTATCAGCTGGCCAAAGGGCATTCCGATCGTCCTTGTGGTTCCCGAGATATTCATGATTTTCTAATTTTGTAGCGACTCTTTGCATTTTTTTTCGACTCCGCAGCGAAAAATTTGCAAGTCCAAAAATTAAAAACGTTTGCATACTTTTGGAGATGAAATATAAATTTCAGTCCAAAAATTTTAATGTGTTTATCTCAGAAACTACAGCGATAATTTAGATAGCCATTGGCCGGTCGACAGCCCTAACAAATACGTTTAAAAATAACTGTCGATTGTCATTAAAAAATTAAAGAATATATGAAAAAAACAAACAAGAATTTTTCGAAAAAATCTACAAGGGGTAGGCATGGAAAATTTGCAAAAATTTCGAAAATCCTCCGTAACTTCGTCATTTGAAGGACGATCGGGATGTCCTTTGGCACGCATATGGGGACGGATTCATGATGTACGACTACGAAATCAAAAGCCCAAATATCCTTTAAACAACAGAGTCAGAAGGACTTTTTTGCTGGGAGAAAACATGCTCTATCTTGGCCATATCCTTGCTGATCCTGATGAGTTCTGTGGCAATCAACTCGTCTTAACAAGGACTATCAGCTGGCCAAAGGGCATTCCGATCGTCCTTGTGGTTCCCGAGATATTCATGATTTTCTAATTTTGTAGCGACTCTTTGCATTTTTTTTCGACTCCGCAGCGAAAAACTTGCAAGTCCAAAAATTAAAAACGTTTGCATACTTTTGGAGATGAAATATAAATTTCAGTCCAAAAATTTTAATGTGTTTATCTCAGAAACTACAGCGATAATTTAGATAGCCATTGGCCGGTCGACAGCCCTAACAAATACGTTTAAAAATAACTGTCGATTGTCATTAAAAAATTAAAGAATATATGAAAAAAACAAACAAGAATTTTTCGAAAAAATCTACAAGGGGTAGGCATGGAAAATTTGCAAAAATTTCGAAAATCCTCCGTAACTTCGTCATTTGAAGGACGATCGGGATGTCCTTTGGCACGCATATGGGGACGGAATCATGATGTTCGACTACGAAATCAAAAGCCCAAATATCCCTTAAACAACAGAGTTAGAATGACTTCTTTGCTGGGAGAAAACATGCTCTATCTTGGCCATATCCTTGCTGATCCTGATGAGTCCTGTGGCAATCAACTCGTCTTTACAAGGACTAGCAGCTGGCCAAAGGGCATTCCGATCGTCCTTGTGGTTCCCGAGATATTCATGATTTTCTAATTTTGTAGCGACTCTTTGCACTTTTTTTTCGACTCCGCAGCGAAAAATTTGCAAGTCCAAAAATTAAAAACTTTTGCATACTTTTGGGGATGAAATATAAATTTCAGTCCAAAAATTTTAATGTGTTTATCTCAGAAACTACAGCGATAATTTAGATAGCCATTGACCGGTCGACAGCCCTAACAAATACGTTTAAAAATAACTGTCGATTGTCATTAAAAAAATAAAGAATATATGAAAAAAACAAACAAGAATTTTTCGAAAAAATCTACAAGGGGTAGGCATGGAAAATTTGCAAAAATTTCGAAAATCCTCCGTAACTTCGTCATTTGAAGGACGATCGGGATGTCCTTTGGCACGCACATGGGGACGGATTCATGATGTACGACTACGAAATCAAAAGCCCAAATATCCTTTAAACAACAGAGTTAGAAGGACTTTTTTGCTGGGAGAAAACATGCTCTATCTTGGCCATATCCTTGCTGATCCTGATGAGTTCTGTGGCAATCAACTCGTCTTAACAAGGACTATCAGCTGGCCAAAGGGCATTCCGATCGTCCTTGTGGTTCCCGAGATATTCATGATTTTCTAATTTTGTAGCGACTCTTTGCATTTTTTTCGACTCCGCAGCGAAAAATTTGCAAGTCCAAAAATTAAAAACGTTTGCATACTTTTGGAGATGAAATATAAATTTCAGTCCAAAAATTTTAATGTGTTTATCTCAGAAACTACAGCGATAATTTAGATAGCCATTGGCCGGTCGACAGCCCTAACAAATACGTTTAAAAATAACTGTCGATTGTCATTAAAAAATTAAAGAATATATGAAAAAAACAAACAAGAATTTTTCGAAAAAATCTACAAGGGGTAGGCATGGAAAATTTGCAAAAATTTCGAAAATCCTCCGTAACTTCGTCATTTGAAGGACGATCGGGATGTCCTTTGGCACGCATATGGGGACGGAATCATGATGTTCGACTACGAAATCAAAAGCCCAAATATCCCTTAAACAACAGAGTTAGAATGACTTCTTTGCTGGGAGAAAACATGCTCTATCTTGGCCATATCCTTGCTGATCCTGATGAGTTCTGTGGCAATCAACTCGTCTTAACAAGGACTATCAGCTGGCCAAAGGGCATTCCGATCGTCCTTGTGGTTCCCGAGATATTCATGATTTTCTAATTTTGTAGCGACTCTTTGCATTTTTTTTCGACTCCGCAGCGAAAAATTTGCAAGTCCAAAAATTAAAAACGTTTGCATACTTTTGGAGATGAAATATAAATTTCAGTCCAAAAATTTTAATGTGTTTATCTCAGAAACTACAGCGATAATTTAGATAGCCATTGGCCGGTCGACAGCCCTAACAAATACGTTTAAAAATAACTGTCGATTGTCATTAAAAAATTAAAGAATATATGAAAAAAACAAACAAGAATTTTTCGAAAAAATCTACAAGGGGTAGGCATGGAAAATTTGCAAAAATTTCGAAAATCCTCCGTAACTTCGTCATTTGAAGGACGATCGGGATGTCCTTTGGCACGCATATGGGGACGGAATCATGATGTTCGACTACGAAATCAAAAGCCCAAATATCCCTTAAACAACAGAGTTAGAATGACTTCTTTGCTGGGAGAAAACATGCTCTATCTTGGCCATATCCTTGCTGATCCTGATGAGTCCTGTGGCAATCAACTCGTCTTTACAAGGACTAGCAGCTGGCCAAAGGGCATTCCGATCGTCCTTGTGGTTCCCGAGATATTCATGATTTTCTAATTTTGTAGCGACTCTTTGCACTTTTTTTTCGACTCCGCAGCGAAAAATTTGCAAGTCCAAAAATTAAAAACTTTTGCATACTTTTGGGGATGAAATATAAATTTCAGTCCAAAAATTTTAATGTGTTTATCTCAGAAACTACAGCGATAATTTAGATAGCCATTGACCGGTCGACAGCCCTAACAAATACGTTTAAAAATAACTGTCGATTGTCATTAAAAAAATAAAGAATATATGAAAAAAACAAACAAGAATTTTTCGAAAAAATCTACAAGGGGTAGGCATGGAAAATTTGCAAAAATTTCGAAAATCCTCCGTAACTTCGTCATTTGAAGGACGATCGGGATGTCCTTTGGCACGCACATGGGGACGGATTCATGATGTACGACTACGAAATCAAAAGCCCAAATATCCTTTAAACAACAGAGTTAGAAGGACTTTTTTGCTGGGAGAAAACATGCTCTATCTTGGCCATATCCTTGCTGATCCTGATGAGTTCTGTGGCAATCAACTCGTCTTAACAAGGACTATCAGCTGGCCAAAGGGCATTCCGATCGTCCTTGTGGTTCCCGAGATATTCATGATTTTCTAAATTTGTAGCGACTCCTTACAATTTTTTTCGACTCCGCAGCGAAAAATTTGCAAGTCCAAAAATTAAAAACTTTTGCATACTTTTGCGGATGAAATATAAATTTCAGTCCAAAAATTTTAATGTGTTTATCTCAGAAACTACAACAACAATTTAGATAGCCATTGGCCGGTCGATAGCCCTAACAAATACGTTTAAAAATAACTGTCGATTGTCATTAAAAATATAAAGAATATATGAAAAAAACAAACAAGAATTTTTCGAAAAAATCTACAAGGGGTAGGCATGGAAAATTTGCAAAAATTTCGAAAATCCTCCGTAACTTCGTCATTTGAAGGACGATCGGGATGTCCTTTGGCACGCATATGGGGACGGATTCATGATGTACGACTACGAAATCAAAAGCCCAAATATCCTTTAAACAACAGAGTTAGAAGGACTTTTTTGCTGGGAGAAAACATGCTCTATCTTGGCCATATCCTTGCTGATCCTGATGAGTTCTGTGGCAATCAACTCGTCTTAACAAGGACTATCAGCTGGCCAAAGGGCATTCCGATCGTCCTTGTGGTTCCCGAGATATTCATGATTTTCTAATTTTGTAGCGACTCTTTGCATTTTTTTTCGACTCCGCAGCGAAAAATTTGCAAGTCCAAAAATTAAAAACGTTTGCATACTTTTGGAGATGAAATATAAATTTCAGTCCAAAAATTTTAATGTGTTTATCTCAGAAACTACAGCGATAATTTAGATAGCCATTGGCCGGTCGACAGCCCTAACAAATACGTTTAAAAATAACTGTCGATTGTCATTAAAAAATTAAAGAATATATGAAAAAAACAAACAAGAATTTTTCGAAAAAATCTACAAGGGGTAGGCATGGAAAATTTGCAAAAATTTCGAAAATCCTCCGTAACTTCGTCATTTGAAGGACGATCGGGATGTCCTTTGGCACGCATATGGGGACGGAATCATGATGTTCGACTACGAAATCAAAAGCCCAAATATCCCTTAAACAACAGAGTTAGAATGACTTTTTTGCTGGGAGAAAACATGCTCTATCTTGGCCATATCCTTGCTGATCCTGATGAGTCCTGTGGCAATCAACTCGTCTTAACAAGGACTAGCAGCTGGCCAAAGGGCATTCCGATCGTCCTTGTGGTTCCCGAGATATTCATGATTTTCTAATTTTGTAGCGACTCTTTGCACTTTTTTTTCGACTCCGCAGCGAAAAATTTGCAAGTCAAAAAATTAAAAACTTTTGCATACTTTTGGGGATGAAATATAAATTTCAGTCCAAAAATCGTAATGTGTTTATCTCAGAAACTTCAGCGATAATTTAGATAGCCATTGGCCGGTCGACAGCCCTAACAAATACGTTTAAAAATAACTGTCGATTATCATTAAAAAAATAAAGAATATATGAAAAAAACAAACAAGAATTTTTCGAAAAAATCTACAAGGGGTAGGCATGGAAAATTTGCAAAAATTTCGAAAATCCTCCGTAACTTCGTCATTTGAAGGACGATCGGGATGTCCTTTGGCACGCATATGGGGACGGATTCATGATGTACGACTACGAAATCAAAAGCCCAAATATCATTTAAACAACAGAGTTAGAAGGAGTTTTTTGCTGAGAGAAAACATGCTCTATCTTGGCCATATCCTTGCCAATCCTGATGAGTCCTGTGGCAATCAACTCGTCTTAACAAGGACTATCAGCTGCCCAAAGGACATTCCGATCGTCCTTTTGGTTCCCGAGATATTCATGATTTTCTAAATTTGTAGCGACTCCTTACAATTTTTTTCGACTCCGCAGCGAAAAATTTGCAAGTCCAAAAATTAAAAACTTTTGCATACTTTTGGGGATGAAATATAAATTTCAGTCCAAAAATTTTAATGTGTTTATCTCAGAAACTACAACAACAATTTAGATAGCCATTGGCCGGTCGATAGCCCTAACAAATACGTTTAAAAATAACTGTCGATTGTCATTAAAAAAATAAAGAATATATGAAAAAAACAAACAAGAATTTTTCGAAAAAATCTACAAGGGGTAGGCATGGAAAATTTGCAAAAATTTCGAAAATCCTCCGTAACTTCGTCATTTGAAGGACGATCGGGATGTCCTTTGGCACGCATATGGGGACGGATTCATGATGTACGACTACGAAATCAAAAGCCCAAATATCCTTTAAACAACAGAGTTAGAAGGACTTTTTTGCTGGGAGAAAACATGCTCTATCTTGGCCATATCCTTGCTGATCCTGATGAGTCCTGTGGCAATCAACTCGTCTTAACAAGGACTATCAGCTGGCCAAAGGGCATTCCGATCGTCCTTGTGGTTCCCGAGATATTCATGATTTTCTAATTTTGTAGCGACTCTTTGCATTTTTTTTTCGACTCCGCAGCGAAAAATTTGCAAGTCCAAAAATTAAAAACTTTTGCATACTTTTAATGTGTTTATCTCAGAAACTACAGCGATAATTTAGATAGCCATTAGCCGGTCGATAGCCCTAACAAATACGTTTAAAAATAACTGTCGATTGTCATTAAAAAAATAAAGAATATATGAAAAAAACAAACAAGAATTTTTCGAAAAAATCTACAAGGGGTAGGCATGGAAAATTTGCAAAAATTTCGAAAATCCTCCGTAACTTCGTCATTTGAAGGACGATCGGGATGTCCTTTGGCACGCATATGGGGACGGATTCATGATGTACGACTACGAAATCAAAAGCCCAAATATCCTTTAAACAACAGAGTTAGAAGGACTTTTTTGCTGGGAGAAAACATGCTCTATCTTGGCCATATCCTTGCTGATCCTGATGAGTCCTGTGGCAATCAACTCGTCTTAACAAGGACTATCAGCTGGCCAAAGGGCATTCCGATCGTCCTTGTGGTTCCCGAGATATTCATGATTTTCTAATTTTGTAGCGACTCTTTGCATTTTTTTTTCGACTCCGCAGCGAAAAATTTGCAAGTCCAAAAATTAAAAACTTTTGCATACTTTTGGGGATGAAATATAAATTTCAGTCCAAAAATTTTAATGTGTTTATCTCAGAAACTACAGCGATAATTTAGATAGCCATTGACCGGTCGACAGCCCTAACAAATACGTTTAAAAATAACTGTCGATTGTCATTAAAAAAATAAAGAATATATGAAAAAAACAAACAAGAATTTTTCGAAAAAATCTACAAGGGGTAGGCATGGAAAATTTGCAAAAATTTCGAAAATCCTCCGTAACTTCGTCATTTGAAGGACGATCGGGATGTCCTTTGGCACGCATATGGGGACGGATTCATGATGTACGACTACGAAATCAAAAGCCCAAATATCCTTTAAACAACAGAGTTAGAAGGACTTTTTTGCTGGGAGAAAACATGCTATATCTTGGCCATATCCTTGCTGATCCTGATGAGTCCTGTGGCAATCAACTCGTCTTAACAAGGACTATCAGCTGGCCAAAGGGCATTCCGATCGTCCTTGTGGTTCCCGAGATATTCATGATTTTCTAATTTTGTAGCGACTCTTTGCATTTTTTTTTCGACTCCGCAGCGAAAAATTTGCAAGTCCAAAAATTAAAAACTTTTGCATACTTTTGGGGATGAAATATAAATTTCAGTCCAAAAATTTTAATGTGTTTATCTCAGAAACTACAGCGATAATTTAGATAGCCATTGGCCGGTCGACAGCCCTAACAAATACGTTTAAAAATAACTGTCGATTGTCATTAAAAAAATAAAGAATATATGAAAAAAACAAACAAGAATTTTTCGAAAAAATCTACAAGGGGTAGGCATGGAAAATTTGCAAAAATTTCGAAAATCCTCCGTAACTTCGTCATTTGAAGGACGATCGGGATGTCCTTTGGCACGCATATGGGGACGGATTCATGATGTACGACTACGAAATCAAAAACCCAAATATCCTTTAAACAACAGAGTTAGAAGGACTTTTTTGCTGGGAGAAAACATGCTCTATCTTGGTCATATCCTTGCTGATCCTGATGAGTCCTGTGGCAATCAACTCGTCTTAACAAGGACTATCAGCTGGCCAAAGGGCATTCCGATCGTCCTTGTGGTTCCCGAGATATTCATGATTTTCTAATTTTATAGCGACTCTTTGCATTTTTTTTTCGACTCCGCAGCGAAAAATTTGCAAGTCCAAAAATTAAAAACTTTTGCATACTTTTGGGGATGAAATATAAATTTCAGTCCAAAAATTTTAATGTGTTTATCTCAGAAACTACAGCGATAATTTAGATAGCCATTGGCCGGTCGACAGCCCTAACAAATACGTTTAAAAATAACTGTCGATTGTCATTAAAAAAATAAAGAATATATGAAAAAAACAAACAAGAATTTTTCGAAAAAATCTACAAGGGGTAGGCATGGAAAATTTGCAAAAATTTCGAAAATCCTCCGTAACTTCGTCATTTGAAGGACGATCGGGATGTCCTTTGGCACGCATATGGGGACGGATTCATGATGTACGACTACGAAATCAAAAGCCCAAATATCCTTTAAACAACAGAGTTAGAAGGACTTTTTTGCTGGGAGAAAACATGCTCTATCTTGGCCATATCCTTGCTGATCCTGATGAGTCCTGTGGCAATCAACTCGTCTTAACAAGGACTATCAGCTGGCCAAAGGGCATTCCGATCGTCCTTGTAATTCCCGAGATATTCATGATTTTCTAATTTTGTAGCGACTCTTTGCATTTTTTTTTCGACTCCGCAGCGAAAAATTTGCAAGTCCAAAAATTAAAAACTTTTGCATACTTTTGGGGATGAAATATAAATTTCAGTCCAAAAATTTTAATGTGTTTATCTCAGAAACTACAGCGATAATTTAGATAGCCATTGGCCGGTCGACAGCCCTAACAAATACGTTTAAAAATAACTGTCGATTGTCATTAAAAAAATAAAGAATATATGAAAAAAACAAACAAGAATTTTTCGAAAAAATCTACAAGGGGTAGGCATGGAAAATTTGCAAAAATTTCGAAAATCCTCCGTAACTTCGTCATTTGAAGGACGATCGGGATGTCCTTTGGCACGCATATGGGGACGGATTCATGATGTACGACTACGAAATCAAAAACCCAAATATCCTTTAAACAACAGAGTTAGAAGGACTTTTTTGCTGGGAGAAAACATGCTCTATCTTGGCCATATCCTTGCTGATCCTGATGAGTCCTGTGGCAATCAACTCGTCTTAACAAGGACTATCAGCTGGCCAAAGGGCATTCCGATCGTCCTTGTGGTTCCCGAGATATTCATGATTTTCTAATTTTATAGCGACTCTTTGCATTTTTTTTTCGACTCCGCAGCGAAAAATTTGCAAGTCCAAAAATTAAAAACTTTTGCATACTTTTGGGGATGAAATATAAATTTCAGTCCAAAAATTTTAATGTGTTTATCTCAGAAACTACAGCGATAATTTAGATAGCCATTGGCCGGTCGACAGCCCTAACAAATACGTTTAAAAATAACTGTCGATTGTCATTAAAAAAATAAAGAATATATGAAAAAAACAAACAAGAATTTTTCGAAAAAATCTACAAGGGGTAGGCATGGAAAATTTGCAAAAATTTCGAAAATCCTCCGTAACTTCGTCATTTGAAGGACGATCGGGATGTCCTTTGGCACGCATAAGGGGACGGATTCATGATGTACGACTACGAAATCAAAAGCCCAAATATCCTTTAAACAACAGAGTTAGAAGGACTTTTTTGCTGGGAGAAAACATGCTCTATCTTGGCCATATCCTTGCTGATCCTGATGAGTCCTGTGGCAATCAACTCGTCTTAACAAGGACTATCAGCTGGCCAAAGGGCATTCCGATCGTCCTTGTGGTTCCCGAGATATTCATGATTTTCTAATTTTGTAGCGACTCTTTGCATTTTTTTTTCGACTCCGCAGCGAAAAATTTGCAAGTCCAAAAATTAAAAACTTTTGCATACTTTTGGGGATGAAATATAAATTTCAGTCCAAAAATTTTAATGTGTTTATCTCAGAAACTACAGCGATAATTTAGATAGCCATTGGCCGGTCGACAGCCCTAACAAATACGTTTAAAAATAACTGTCGATTGTCATTAAAAAAATAAAGAATATATGAAAAAAACAAACAAGAATTTTTCGAAAAAATCTACAAGGGGTAGGCATGGAAAATTTGCAAAAATTTCGAAAATCCTCCGTAACTTCGTCATTTGAAGGACGATCGGGATGTCCTTTGACACGCATAAGGGGACGGATTCATGATGTACGACTACGAAATCAAAAGCCCAAATATCCTTTAAACAACAGAGTTAGAAGGACTTTTTTGCTGGGAGAAAACATGCTCTATCTTGGCCATATCCTTGCTGATCCTGATGAGTCCTGTGGCAATCAACTCGTCTTAACAAGGACTATCAGCTGGCCAAAGGGCATTCCGATCGTCCTTGTGGTTCCCGAGATATTCATGATTTTCTAATTTTGTAGCGATTCTTTGCATTTTTTTTTCGACTCCGCAGCGAAAAATTTGCAAGTCCAAAAATTAAAAACTTTTGCATACTTTTGGGGATGAAATATAAATTTCAGTCCAAAAATTTTAATGTTTTTATCTCAGAAACTACAGCGATAATTTAGATAGCCATTGACCGGTCGACAGCCCTAACAAATACGTTTAAAAATAACTGTCGATTGTCATTAAAAAAATAAAGAATATATGAAAAAAACAAACAAGAATTTTTCGAAAAAATCTACAAGGGGTAGGCATGGAAAATTTGCAAAAATTTCGAAAATCCTCCGTAACTTCGTCATTTGAAGGACGATCGGGATGTCCTTTGGCACGCATATGGGGACGGATTCATGATGTACGACTACGAAATCAAAAGCCCAAATATCCTTTAAACAACAGAGTTAGAAGGACTTTTTTGCTGGGAGAAAACATGCTCTATCTTGGCCATATCCTTGCTGATCCTGATGAGTCCTGTGGCAATCAACTCGTCTTAACAAGGACTATCAGCTGGCCAAAGGGCATTCCGATCGTCCTTGTGGTTCCCGAGATATTCATGATTTTCTAATTTTGTAGCGACTCTTTGCATTTTTTTTCGACTCCGCAGCGAAAAATTTGCAAGTCCAAAAATTAAAAACTTTTGCATACTTTTGGGGATGAAATATAAATTTCAGTCCAAAAATTTTAATGTGTTTATCTCAGAAACTACAGCGATAATTTAGATAGCCATTGGCCGGTCGACAGCCCTAACAAATACGTTTAAAAATAACTGTCGATTGTCATTAAAAAAATAAAGAATATATGAAAAAAACAAACAAGAATTTTTCGAAAAAATCTACAAGGGGTAGGCATGGAAAATTTGCAAAAATTTCGAAAATCCTCCGTAACTTCGTCATTTGAAGGACGATCGGGATGTCCTTTGGCACGCATATGGGGACGGATTCATGATGTACGACTACGAAATCAAAAGCCCAAATATCCTTTAAACAACAGAGTTAGAAGGACTTTTTTGCTGGGAGAAAACTTGCTCTATCTTGGCCATATCCTTGCTGATCCTGATGAGTCCTGTGGCAATCAACTCGTCTTAACAAGGACTATCAGCTGGCCAAAGGGCATTCCGATCGTCCTTGTGGTTCCCGAGATATTCATGATTTTCTAATTTTATAGCGACTCTTTGCATTTTTTTTTTCGACTCCGCAGCGAAAAATTTGCAAGTCCAAAAATTAAAAACTTTTGCATACTTTTGGGGATGAAATATAAATTTCAGTCCAAAAATTTTAATGTGTTTATCTCAGAAACTACAGCGATAATTTAGATAGCCATTGGCCGGTCGACAGCCCTAACAAATACGTTTAAAAATAACTGTCGATTGTCATTAAAAAAATAAAGAATATATGAAAAAAACAAACAAGAATTTTTCGAAAAAATCTACAAGGGGTAGGCATGGAAAATTTGCAAAAATTTCGAAAATCCTCCGTAACTTCGTCATTTGAAGGACGATCGGGATGTCCTTTGGCACGCATATGGGGACGGATTCATGATGTACGACTACGAAATCAAAAGCCCAAATATCCTTTAAACAACAGAGTTAGAAGGACTTTTTTGCTGGGAGAAAACATGCTCTATCTTGGCCATATCCTTGCTGATCCTGATGAGTCCTGTGGCAATCAACTCGTCTTAACAAGGACTATCAGCTGGCCAAAGGGCATTCCGATCGTCCTTGTGGTTCCCGAGATATTCATGATTTTCTAATTTTATAGCGACTCTTTGCATTTTTTTTTTCGACTCCGCAGCGAAAAATTTTCAAGTCCAAAAATTAAAAACTTTTGCATACTTTTGGGGATGAAATATAAATTTCAGTCCAAAAATTTTAATGTGTTTATCTCAGAAACTACAGCGATAATTTAGATAGCCATTGGCCGGTCGACAGCCCTAACAAATACGTTTAAAAATAACTGTCGATTGTCATTAAAAAAATAAAGAATATATGAAAAAAACAAACAAGAATTTTTCGAAAAAATCTACAAGGGGTAGGCATGGAAAATTTGCAAAAATTTCGAAAATCCTCCGTAACTTCGTCATTTGAAGGACGATCGGGATGTCCTTTGGCACGCATATGGGGACGGATTCATGATGTACGACTACGAAATCAAAAGCCCAAATATCCTTTAAACAATAGAGTTAGAAGGACTTTTTTGCTGGGAGAAAACATGCTCTATCTTGGCCATATCCTTGCTGATCCTGATGAGTCCTGTGGCAATCAACTCGTCTTAACAAGGACTATCAGCTGGCCAAAGGGCATTCCGATCGTCCTTGTGGTTCCCGAGATATTCATGATTTTCTAATTTTATAGCGACTCTTTGCATTTTTTTTTTCGACTCCGCAGCGAAAAATTTTCAAGTCCAAAAATTAAAAACTTTTGCATACTTTTGGGGATGAAATATAAATTTCAGTCCAAAAATTTTAATGTGTTTATCTCAGAAACTACAGCGATAATTTAGATAGCCATTGGCCGGTCGACAGCCCTAACAAATACGTTTAAAAATAACTGTCGATTGTCATTAAAAAAATAAAGAATATATGAAAAAAACAAACAAGAATTTTTCGAAAAAATCTACAAGGGGTAGGCATGGAAAATTTGCAAAAATTTCGAAAATCCTCCGTAACTTCGTCATTTGAAGGACGATCGGGATGTCCTTTGGCACGCATATGGGGACGGATTCATGATGTACGACTACGAAATCAAAAGCCCAAATATCCTTTAAACAACAGAGTTAGAAGGACTTTTTTGCTGGGAGAAAACATGCTCTATCTTGGCCATATCCTTGCTGATCCTGATGAGTCCTGTGGCAATCAACTCGTCTTAACAAGGACTATCAGCTGGCCAAAGGGCATTCCGATCGTCCTTGTGGCTCCCGAGATATTCATGATTTTCTAATTTTGTAGCGACTCTTTGCATTTTTTTTTCGACTCCGCAGCGAAAAATTTGCAAGTCCAAAAATTAAAAACTTTTGCATACTTTTGGGGATGAAATATAAATTTCAGTCCAAAAATTTTAATGTGTTTATCTCAGAAACTACAGCGATAATTTAGATAGCCATTGGCCGGTCGACAGCCCTAACAAATACGTTTAAAAATAACTGTCGATTGTCATTAAAAAAATAAAGAATATATGAAAAAAACAAACAAGAATTTTTCGAAAAAATCTACAAGGGGTAGGCATGGAAAATTTGCAAAAATTTCGAAAATCCTCCGTAACTTCGTCATTTGAAGGACGATCGGGATGTCCTTTGGCACGCATATGGGGACGGATTCATGATGTACGACTACGAAATCAAAAGCCCAAATATCCTTTAAACAACAGAGTTAGAAGGACTTTTTTGCTGGGAGAAAACATGCTCTATCTTGGCCATATCCTTGCTGATCCTGATGAGTCCTGTGGCAATCAACTCGTCTTAACAAGGACTATCAGCTGGCCAAAGGGCATTCCGATCGTCCTTGTGGTTCCCGAGATATTCATGATTTTCTAATTTTGTAGCGATTCTTTGCATTTTTTTTTCGACTCCGCAGCGAAAAATTTGCAAGTCCAAAAATTAAAAACTTTTGCATACTTTTGGGGATGAAATATAAATTTCAGTCCAAAAATTTTAATGTGTTTATCTCAGAAACTACAGCGATAATTTAGATAGCCATTGGCCAGTCGACAGCCCTAACAAATACGTTTAAAAATAACTGTCGATTGTCATTAAAAAAATAAAGAATATATGAAAAAAACAAACAAGAATTTTTCGAAAAAATCTACAAGGGGTAGGCATGGAAAATTTGCAAAAATTTCGAAAATCCTCCGTAACTTCGTCATTTGAAGGACGATCGGGATGTCCTTTGGCACGCATATGGGGACGGATTCATGATGTACGACTACGAAATCAAAAGCCCAAATATCCTTTAAACAACAGAGTTAGAAGGACTTTTTTGCTGGGAGAAAACATGCTCTATCTTGGCCATATCCTTGCTGATCCTGATGAGTCCTGTGGCAATCAACTCGTCTTAACAAGGACTATCAGCTGGCCAAAGGGCATTCCGATCGTCCTTGTGGTTCCCGAGATATTCATGATTTTCTAATTTTGTAGCGATTCTTTGCATTTTTTTTTCGACTCCGCAGCGAAAAATTTGCAAGTCCAAAAATTAAAAACTTTTGCATACTTTTGGGGATGAAATATAAATTTCAGTCCAAAAATTTTAATGTGTTTATCTCAGAAACTACAGCGATAATTTAGATAGCCATTGGCCGGTCGACAGCCCTAACAAATACGTTTAAAAATAACTGTCGATTGTCATTAAAAAAATAAAGAATATATGAAAAAAACAAACAAGAATTTTTCGAAAAAATCTACAAGGGGTAGGCATGGAAAATTTGCAAAAATTTCGAAAATCCTCCGTAACTTCGTCATTTGAAGGACGATCGGGATGTCCTTTGGCACGCATATGGGGACGGATTCATGATGTACGACTACGAAATCAAAAGCCCAAATATCCTTTAAACAACAGAGTTAGAAGGACTTTTTTGCTGGGAGAAAACTTGCTCTATCTTGGCCATATCCTTGCTGATCCTGATGAGTCCTGTGGCAATCAACTCGTCTTAACAAGGACTATCAGCTGGCCAAAGGGCATTCCGATCGTCCTTGTGGTTCCCGAGATATTCATGATTTTCTAATTTTATAGCGACTCTTTGCATTTTTTTTTCGACTCCGCAGCGAAAAATTTGCAAGTCCAAAAATTAAAAACTTTTGCATACTTTTGGGGATGAAATATAAATTTCAGTCCAAAAATTTTAATGTGTTTATCTCAGAAACTACAGCGATAATTTAGATAGCCATTGGCCGGTCGACAGCCCTAACAAATACGTTTAAAAATAACTGTCGATTGTCATTAAAAAAATAAAGAATATATGAAAAAAACAAACAAGAATTTTTCGAAAAAATCTACAAGGGGTAGGCATGGAAAATTTGCAAAAATTTCGAAAATCCTCCGTAACTTCGTCATTTGAAGGACGATCGGGATGTCCTTTGGCACGCATATGGGGACGGATTCATGATGTACGACTACGAAATCAAAAGCCCAAATATCCTTTAAACAACAGAGTTAGAAGGACTTTTTTGCTGGGAGAAAACATGCTCTATCTTGGCCATATCCTTGCTGATCCTGATGAGTCCTGTGGCAATCAACTCGTCTTAACAAGGACTATCAGCTGGCCAAAGGGCATTCCGATCGTCCTTGTGGTTCCCGAGATATTCATGATTTTCTAATTTTATAGCGACTCTTTGCATTTTTTTTTCGACTCCGCAGCGAAAAATTTTCAAGTCCAAAAATTAAAAACTTTTGCATACTTTTGGGGATGAAATATAAATTTCAGTCCAAAAATTTTAATGTGTTTATCTCAGAAACTACAGCGATAATTTAGATAGCCATTGGCCGGTCGACAGCCCTAACAAATACGTTTAAAAATAACTGTCGATTGTCATTAAAAAAATAAAGAATATATGAAAAAAACAAACAAGAATTTTTCGAAAAAATCTACAAGGGGTAGGCATGGAAAATTTGCAAAAATTTCGAAAATCCTCCGTAACTTCGTCATTTGAAGGACGATCGGGATGTCCTTTGGCACGCATATGGGGACGGATTCATGATGTACGACTACGAAATCAAAAGCCCAAATATCCTTTAAACAACAGAGTTAGAAGGACTTTTTTGCTGGGAGAAAACATGCTCTATCTTGGCCATATCCTTGCTGATCCTGATGAGTCCTGTGGCAATCAACTCGTCTTAACAAGGACTATCAGCTGGCCAAAGGGCATTCCGATCGTCCTTGTGGCTCCCGAGATATTCATGATTTTCTAATTTTGTAGCGACTCTTTGCATTTTTTTTTCGACTCCGCAGCGAAAAATTTGCAAGTCCAAAAATTAAAAACTTTTGCATACTTTTGGGGATGAAATATAAATTTCAGTCCAAAAATTTTAATGTGTTTATCTCAGAAACTACAGCGATAATTTAGATAGCCATTGGCCGGTCGACAGCCCTAACAAATACGTTTAAAAATAACTGATGATTGTCATTAAAAAAATAAAGAATATATGAAAAAAACAAACAAGAATTTTTCGAAAAAATCTACAAGGGGTAGGCATGGAAAATTTGCAAAAATTTCGAAAATCCTCCGTAACTTCGTCATTTGAAGGACGATCGGGATGTCCTTTGGCACGCATATGGGGACGGATTCATGATGTACGACTACGAAATCAAAAGCCCAAATATCCTTTAAACAACAGAGTTAGAAGGACTTTTTTGCTGGGAGAAAACATGCTCTATCTTGGCCATATCCTTGCTGATCCTGATGAGTCCTGTGGCAATCAACTCGTCTTAACAAGGACTATCAGCTGGCCAAAGGGCATTCCGATCGTCCTTGTGGTTCCCGAGATATTCATGATTTTCTAATTTTGTAGCGACTCTTTGCATTTTTTTTTCGACTCCGCAGCGAAAAATTTGCAAGTCCAAAAATTAAAAACTTTTGCATACTTTTGGGGATGAAATATAAATTTCAGTCCAAAAATTTTAATGTGTTTATCTCAGAAACTACAGCGATAATTTAGATAGCCATTGGCCGGTCGACAGCCCTAACAAATACGTTTAAAAATAACTGTCGATTGTCATTAAAAAAATAAAGAATATATGAAAAAAACAAACAAGAATTTTTCGAAAAAATCTACAAGGGGTAGGCATGGAAAATTTGCAAAAATTTCGAAAATCCTCCGTAACTTCGTCATTTGAAGGACGATCGGGATGTCCTTTGGCACGCATATGGGGACGGATTCATGATGTACGACTACGAAATCAAAAGCCCAAATATCCTTTAAACAACAGAGTTAGAAGGACTTTTTTGCTGGGAGAAAACTTGCTCTATCTTGGCCATATCCTTGCTGATCCTGATGAGTCCTGTGGCAATCAACTCGTCTTAACAAGGACTATCAGCTGGCCAAAGGGCATTCCGATCGTCCTTGTGGTTCCCGAGATATTCATGATTTTCTAATTTTATAGCGACTCTTTGCATTTTTTTTTTCGACTCCGCAGCGAAAAATTTGCAAGTCCAAAAATTAAAAACTTTTGCATACTTTTGGGGATGAAATATAAATTTCAGTCCAAAAATTTTAATGTGTTTATCTCAGAAACTACAGCGATAATTTAGATAGCCATTGGCCGGTCGACAGCCCTAACAAATACGTTTAAAAATAACTGTCGATTGTCATTAAAAAAATAAAGAATATATGAAAAAAACAAACAAGAATTTTTCGAAAAAATCTACAAGGGGTAGGCATGGAAAATTTGCAAAAATTTCGAAAATCCTCCGTAACTTCGTCATTTGAAGGACGATCGGGATGTCCTTTGGCACGCATATGGGGACGGATTCATGATGTACGACTACGAAATCAAAAGCCCAAATATCCTTTAAACAACAGAGTTAGAAGGACTTTTTTGCTGGGAGAAAACTTGCTCTATCTTGGCCATATCCTTGCTGATCCTGATGAGTCCTGTGGCAATCAACTCGTCTTAACAAGGACTATCAGCTGGCCAAAGGGCATTCCGATCGTCCTTGTGGTTCCCGAGATATTCATGATTTTCTAATTTTATAGCGACTCTTTGCATTTTTTTTTCGACTCCGCAGCGAAAAATTTGCAAGTCCAAAAATTAAAAACTTTTGCATACTTTTGGGGATGAAATATAAATTTCAGTCCAAAAATTTTAATGTGTTTATCTCAGAAACTACAGCGATAATTTAGATAGCCATTGGCCGGTCGACAGCCCTAACAAATACGTTTAAAAATAACTGTCGATTGTCATTAAAAAAATAAAGAATATATGAAAAAAACAAACAAGAATTTTTCGAAAAAATCTACAAGGGGTAGGCATGGAAAATTTGCAAAAATTTCGAAAATCCTCCGTAACTTCGTCATTTGAAGGACGATCGGGATGTCCTTTGGCACGCATATGGGGACGGATTCATGATGTACGACTACGAAATCAAAAGCCCAAATATCCTTTAAACAATAGAGTTAGAAGGACTTTTTTGCTGGGAGAAAACATGCTCTATCTTGGCCATATCCTTGCTGATCCTGATGAGTCCTGTGGCAATCAACTCGTCTTAACAAGGACTATCAGCTGGCCAAAGGGCATTCCGATCGTCCTTGTGGTTCCCGAGATATTCATGATTTTCTAATTTTATAGCGACTCTTTGCATTTTTTTTTCGACTCCGCAGCGAAAAATTTTCAAGTCCAAAAATTAAAAACTTTTGCATACTTTTGGGGATGAAATATAAATTTCAGTCCAAAAATTTTAATGTGTTTATCTCAGAAACTACAGCGATAATTTAGATAGCCATTGGCCGGTCGACAGCCCTAACAAATACGTTTAAAAATAACTGTCGATTGTCATTAAAAAAATAAAGAATATATGAAAAAAACAAACAAGAATTTTTCGAAAAAATCTACAAGGGGTAGGCATGGAAAATTTGCAAAAATTTCGAAAATCCTCCGTAACTTCGTCATTTGAAGGACGATCGGGATGTCCTTTGGCACGCATATGGGGACGGATTCATGATGTACGACTACGAAATCAAAAGCCCAAATATCCTTTAAACAACAGAGTTAGAAGGACTTTTTTGCTGGGAGAAAACATGCTCTATCTTGGCCATATCCTTGCTGATCCTGATGAGTCCTGTGGCAATCAACTCGTCTTAACAAGGACTATCAGCTGGCCAAAGGGCATTCCGATCGTCCTTGTGGTTCCCGAGATATTCATGATTTTCTAATTTTGTAGCGATTCTTTGCATTTTTTTTTCGACTCCGCAGCGAAAAATTTGCAAGTCCAAAAATTAAAAACTTTTGCATACTTTTGGGGATGAAATATAAATTTCAGTCCAAAAATTTTAATGTGTTTATCTCAGAAACTACAGCGATAATTTAGATAGCCATTGGCCAGTCGACAGCCCTAACAAATACGTTTAAAAATAACTGTCGATTGTCATTAAAAAAATAAAGAATATATGAAAAAAACAAACAAGAATTTTTCGAAAAAATCTACAAGGGGTAGGCATGGAAAATTTGCAAAAATTTCGAAAATCCTCCGTAACTTCGTCATTTGAAGGACGATCGGGATGTCCTTTGGCACGCATATGGGGACGGATTCATGATGTACGACTACGAAATCAAAAGCCCAAATATCCTTTAAACAACAGAGTTAGAAGGACTTTTTTGCTGGGAGAAAACATGCTCTATCTTGGCCATATCCTTGCTGATCCTGATGAGTCCTGTGGCAATCAACTCGTCTTAACAAGGACTATCAGCTGGCCAAAGGGCATTCCGATCGTCCTTGTGGTTCCCGAGATATTCATGATTTTCTAATTTTGTAGCGATTCTTTGCATTTTTTTTTCGACTCCGCAGCGAAAAATTTGCAAGTCCAAAAATTAAAAACTTTTGCATACTTTTGGGGATGAAATATAAATTTCAGTCCAAAAATTTTAATGTGTTTATCTCAGAAACTACAGCGATAATTTAGATAGCCATTGGCCAGTCGACAGCCCTAACAAATACGTTTAAAAATAACTGTCGATTGTCATTAAAAAAATAAAGAATATATGAAAAAAACAAACAAGAATTTTTCGAAAAAATCTACAAGGGGTAGGCATGGAAAATTTGCAAAAATTTCGAAAATCCTCCGTAACTTCGTCATTTGAAGGACGATCGGGATGTCCTTTGGCACGCATATGGGGACGGATTCATGATGTACGACTACGAAATCAAAAGCCCAAATATCCTTTAAACAACAGAGTTAGAAGGACTTTTTTGCTGGGAGAAAACATGCTCTATCTTGGCCATATCCTTGCTGATCCTGATGAGTCCTGTGGCAATCAACTCGTCTTAACAAGGACTATCAGCTGGCCAAAGGGCATTCCGATCGTCCTTGTGGTTCCCGAGATATTCATGATTTTCTAATTTTGTAGCGACTCTTTGCATTTTTTTTCGACTCCGCAGCGAAAAATTTGCAAGTCCAAAAATTAAAAACTTTTGCATACTTTTGGGGATGAAATATAAATTTCAGTCCAAAAATTTTAATGTGTTTATCTCAGAAACTACAGCGATAATTTAGATAGCCATTGGCCGGTCGACAGCCCTAACAAATACGTTTCAAAATAACTGTCGATTGTCATTAAAAAAATAAAGAATATATGAAAAAAACAAACAAGAATTTTTCGAAAAAATCTACAAGGGGTAGGCATGGAAAATTTGCAAAAATTTCGAAAATCCTCCGTAACTTCGTCATTTGAAGGACGATCGGGATGTCCTTTGGCACGCATATGGGGACGGATTCATGATGTACGACTACGAAATCAAAAGCCCAAATATCCTTTAAACAACAGAGTTAGAAGGACTTTTTTGCTGGGAGAAAACATGCTCTATCTTGGCCATATCCTTGCTGATCCTGATGAGTCCTGTGGCAATCAACTCGTCTTAACAAGGACTATCAGCTGGCCAAAGGGCATTCCGATCGTCCTTGTGGTTCCCGAGATATTCATGATTTTCTAATTTTATAGCGACTCTTTGCATTTTTTTTTTCGACTCCGCAGCGAAAAATTTTCAAGTCCAAAAATTAAAAACTTTTGCATACTTTTGGGGATGAAATATAAATTTCAGTCCAAAAATTTTAATGTGTTTATCTCAGAAACTACAGCGATAATTTAGATAGCCATTGGCCGGTCGACAGCCCTAACAAATACGTTTAAAAATAACTGTCGATTGTCATTAAAAAAATAAAGAATATATGAAAAAAACAAACAAGAATTTTTCGAAAAAATCTACAAGGGGTAGGCATGGAAAATTTGCAAAAATTTCGAAAATCCTCCGTAACTTCGTCATTTGAAGGACGATCGGGATGTCCTTTGGCACGCATATGGGGACGGATTCATGATGTACGACTACGAAATCAAAAGCCCAAATATCCTTTAAACAACAGAGTTAGAAGGACTTTTTTGCTGGGAGAAAACATGCTCTATCTTGGCCATATCCTTGCTGATCCTGATGAGTCCTGTGGCAATCAACTCGTCTTAACAAGGACTATCAGCTGGCCAAAGGGCATTCCGATCGTCCTTGTGGCTCCCGAGATATTCATGATTTTCTAATTTTGTAGCGACTCTTTGCATTTTTTTTTCGACTCCGCAGCGAAAAATTTGCAAGTCCAAAAATTAAAAACTTTTGCATACTTTTGGGGATGAAATATAAATTTCAGTCCAAAAATTTTAATGTGTTTATCTCAGAAACTACAGCGATAATTTAGATAGCCATTGGCCGGTCGACAGCCCTAACAAATACGTTTAAAAATAACTGTCGATTGTCATTAAAAAAATAAAGAATATATGAAAAAAACAAACAAGAATTTTTCGAAAAAATCTACAAGGGGTAGGCATGGAAAATTTGCAAAAATTTCGAAAATCCTCCGTAACTTCGTCATTTGAAGGACGATCGGGATGTCCTTTGGCACGCATATGGGGACGGATTCATGATGTACGACTACGAAATCAAAAGCCCAAATATCCTTTAAACAACAGAGTTAGAAGGACTTTTTTGCTGGGAGAAAACATGCTCTATCTTGGCCATATCCTTGCTGATCCTGATGAGTCCTGTGGCAATCAACTCGTCTTAACAAGGACTATCAGCTGGCCAAAGGGCATTCCGATCGTCCTTGTGGTTCCCGAGATATTCATGATTTTCTAATTTTGTAGCGATTCTTTGCATTTTTTTTTCGACTCCGCAGCGAAAAATTTGCAAGTCCAAAAATTAAAAACTTTTGCATACTTTTGGGGATGAAATATAAATTTCAGTCCAAAAATTTTAATGTGTTTATCTCAGAAACTACAGCGATAATTTAGATAGCCATTGGCCAGTCGACAGCCCTAACAAATACGTTTAAAAATAACTGTCGATTGTCATTAAAAAAATAAAGAATATATGAAAAAAACAAACAAGAATTTTTCGAAAAAATCTACAAGGGGTAGGCATGGAAAATTTGCAAAAATTTCGAAAATCCTCCGTAACTTCGTCATTTGAAGGACGATCGGGATGTCCTTTGGCACGCATATGGGGACGGATTCATGATGTACGACTACGAAATCAAAAGCCCAAATATCCTTTAAACAACAGAGTTAGAAGGACTTTTTTGCTGGGAGAAAACATGCTCTATCTTGGCCATATCCTTGCTGATCCTGATGAGTCCTGTGGCAATCAACTCGTCTTAACAAGGACTATCAGCTGGCCAAAGGGCATTCCGATCGTCCTTGTGGTTCCCGAGATATTCATGATTTTCTAATTTTGTAGCGATTCTTTGCATTTTTTTTTCGACTCCGCAGCGAAAAATTTGCAAGTCCAAAAATTAAAAACTTTTGCATACTTTTGGGGATGAAATATAAATTTCAGTCCAAAAATTTTAATGTGTTTATCTCAGAAACTACAGCGATAATTTAGATAGCCATTGGCCGGTCGACAGCCCTAACAAATACGTTTAAAAATAACTGTCGATTGTCATTAAAAAAATAAAGAATATATGAAAAAAACAAACAAGAATTTTTCGAAAAAATCTACAAGGGGTAGGCATGGAAAATTTGCAAAAATTTCGAAAATCCTCCGTAACTTCGTCATTTGAAGGACGATCGGGATGTCCTTTGGCACGCATATGGGGACGGATTCATGATGTACGACTACGAAATCAAAAGCCCAAATATCCTTTAAACAACAGAGTTAGAAGGACTTTTTTGCTGGGAGAAAACATGCTCTATCTTGGCCATATCCTTGCTGATCCTGATGAGTCCTGTGGCAATCAACTCGTCTTAACAAGGACTATCAGCTGGCCAAAGGGCATTCCGATCGTCCTTGTGGTTCCCGAGATATTCATGATTTTCTAATTTTGTAGCGACTCTTTGCATTTTTTTTTCGACTCCGCAGCGAAAAATTTGCAAGTCCAAAAATTAAAAACTTTTGCATACTTTTGGGGATGAAATATAAATTTCAGTCCAAAAATTTTAATGTGTTTATCTCAGAAACTACAGCGATAATTTAGATAGCCATTGGCCGGTCGACAGCCCTAACAAATACGTTTCAAAATAACTGTCGATTGTCATTAAAAAAATAAAGAATATATGAAAAAAACAAACAAGAATTTTTCGAAAAAATCTACAAGGGGTAGGCATGGAAAATTTGCAAAAATTTCGAAAATCCTCCGTAACTTCGTCATTTGAAGGACGATCGGGATGTCCTTTGGCACGCATATGGGGACGGATTCATGATGTACGACTACGAAATCAAAAGCCCAAATATCCTTTAAACAACAGAGTTAGAAGGACTTTTTTGCTGGGAGAAAACATGCTCTATCTTGGCCATATCCTTGCTGATCCTGATGAGTCCTGTGGCAATCAACTCGTCTTAACAAGGACTATCAGCTGGCCAAAGGGCATTCCGATCGTCCTTGTGGTTCCCGAGATATTCATGATTTTCTAATTTTGTAGCGACTCTTTGCATTTTTTTTTCGACTCCGCAGCGAAAAATTTGCAAGTCCAAAAATTAAAAACTTTTGCATACTTTTGGGGATGAAATATAAATTTCAGTCCAAAAATTTTAATGTGTTTATCTCAGAAACTACAGCGATAATTTAGATAGCCATTGGCCGGTCGACAGCCCTAACAAATACGTTTAAAAATAACTGTCGATTGTCATTAAAAAAATAAAGAATATATGAAAAAAACAAACAAGAATTTTTCGAAAAAATCTACAAGGGGTAGGCATGGAAAATTTGCAAAAATTTCGAAAATCCTCCGTAACTTCGTCATTTGAAGGACGATCGGGATGTCCTTTGGCACGCATATGGGGACGGATTCATGATGTACGACTACGAAATCAAAAGCCCAAATATCATTTAAACAACAGAGTTAGACTGACTTTTTTGCTGGGAGAAAACATGCTCTATCTTGGCCATATCCTTGCTGATCCTGATGAGTCCTGTGGCAATCAACTCGTCTTAACAAGGACTATCAGCTGGCCAAAGGGCATTCCGATCGTCCTTGTGGTTCCCGAGATATTCATGATTTTCTAATTTTGTAGCGACTCTTTGCATTTTTTTTTCGACTCCGCAGCGAAAAATTTGCAAGTCCAAAAATTAAAAACTTTTGCATACTTTTGGGCATGAAATATAAATTTCAGTCCAAAAATTTTAATGTGTTTATCTCAGAAACTACAGCGATAATTTAGATAGCCATTGGCCGGTCGACAGCCCTAACAAATACGTTTCAAAATAACTGTCGATTGTCATTAAAAAAATAAAGAATATATGAAAAAAACAAACAAGAATTTTTCGAAAAAATCTACAAGGGGTAGGCATGGAAAATTTGCAAAAATTTCGAAAATCCTCCGTAACTTCGTCATTTGAAGGACGATCGGGATGTCCTTTGGCACGCATATGGGGACGGATTCATGATGTACGACTACGAAATCAAAAGCCCAAATATCCTTTAAACAACAGAGTTAGAAGGACTTTTTTGCTGGGAGAAAACATGCTCTATCTTGGCCATATCCTTGCTGATCCTGATGAGTCCTGTGGCAATCAACTCGTCTTAACAAGGACTATCAGCTGGCCAAAGGGCATTCCGATCGTCCTTGTGGTTCCCGAGATATTCATGATTTTCTAATTTTGTAGCGACTCTTTGCATTTTTTTTTCGACTCCGCAGCGAAAAATTTGCAAGTCCAAAAATTAAAAACTTTTGCATACTTTTGGGCATGAAATATAAATTTCAGTCCAAAAATTTTAATGTGTTTATCTCAGAAACTACAGCGATAATTTAGATAGCCATTGGCCGGTCGACAGCCCTAACAAATACGTTTCAAAATAACTGTCGATTGTCATTAAAAAAATAAAGAATATATGAAAAAAACAAACAAGAATTTTTCGAAAAAATCTACAAGGGGTAGGCATGGAAAATTTGCAAAAATTTCGAAAATCCTCCATAACTTCGTCATTTGAAGGACGATCGGGATGTCCTTTGGCACGCATATGGGGACGGATTCATGATGTACGACTACGAAATCAAAAGCCCAAATATCCTTTAAACAACAGAGTTAGAAGGACTTTTTTGCTGGGAGAAAACATGCTCTATCTTGGCCATATCCTTGCTGATCCTGATGAGTCCTGTGGCAATCAACTCGTCTTAACAAGGACTATCAGCTGGCCAAAGGGCATTCCGATCGTCCTTGTGGTTCCCGAGATATTCATGATTTTCTAATTTTGTAGCGACTCTTTGCATTTTTTTTTCGACTCCGCAGCGAAAAATTTGCAAGTCCAAAAATTAAAAACTTTTGCATACTTTTGGGGATGAAATATAAATTTCAGTCCAAAAATTTTAATGTGTTTATCTCAGAAACTACAGCGATAATTTAGATAGCCATTGGCCGGTCGACAGCCCTAACAAATACGTTTAAAAATAACTGTCGATTGTCATTAAAAAAATAAAGAATATATGAAAAAAACAAACAAGAATTTTTCGAAAAAATCTACAAGGGGTAGGCATGGAAAATTTGCAAAAATTTCGAAAATCCTCCGTAACTTCGTCATTTGAAGGACGATCGGGATGTCCTTTGGCACGCATATGGGGACGGATTCATGATGTACGACTACGAAATCAAAAGCCCAAATATCCTTTAAACAACAGAGTTAGAAGGACTTTTTTGCTGGGAGAAAACATGCTCTATCTTGGCCATATCCTTGCTGATCCTGATGAGTCCTGTGGCAATCAACTCGTCTTAACAAGGACTATCAGCTGGCCAAAGGGCATTCCGATCGTCCTTGTGGTTCCCGAGATATTCATGATTTTCTAATTTTGTAGCGACTCTTTGCATTTTTTTTTCGACTCCGCAGCGAAAAATTTGCAAGTCCAAAAATTAAAAACTTTTGCATACTTTTGGGGATGAAATATAAATTTCAGTCCAAAAATTTTAATGTGTTTATCTCAGAAACTACAGCGATAATTTAGATAGCCATTGGCCGGTCGACAGCCCTAACAAATACGTTTAAAAATAACTGTCGATTGTCATTAAAAAAATAAAGAATATATGAAAAAAACAAACAAGAATTTTTCGAAAAAATCTACAAGGGGTAGGCATGGAAAATTTGCAAAAATTTCGAAAATCCTCCGTAACTTCGTCATTTGAAGGACGATCGGGATGTCCTTTGGCACGCATATGGGGACGGATTCATGATGTACGACTACGAAATCAAAAGCCCAAATATCCTTTAAACAACAGAGTTAGAAGGACTTTTTTGCTGGGAGAAAACATGCTCTATCTTGGCCATATCCTTGCTGATCCTGATGAGTCCTGTGGCAATCAACTCGTCTTAACAAGGACTATCAGCTGGCCAAAGGGCATTCCGATCGTCCTTGTGGTTCCCGAGATATTCATGATTTTCTAATTTTGTAGCGACTCTTTGCATTTTTTTTTCGACTCCGCAGCGAAAAATTTGCAAGTCCAAAAATTAAAAACTTTTGCATACTTTTGGGGATGAAATATAAATTTCAGTCCAAAAATTTTAATGTGTTTATCTCAGAAACTACAGCGATAATTTAGATAGCCATTGGCCGGTCGACAGCCCTAACAAATACGTTTAAAAATAACTGTCGATTGTCATTAAAAAAATAAAGAATATATGAAAAAAACAAACAAGAATTTTTCGAAAAAATCTACAAGGGGTAGGCATGGAAAATTTGCAAAAATTTCGAAAATCCTCCGTAACTTCGTCATTTGAAGGACGATCGGGATGTCCTTTGGCACGCATATGGGGACGGATTCATGATGTACGACTACGAAATCAAAAGCCCAAATATCCTTTAAACAACAGAGTTAGAAGGACTTTTTTGCTGGGAGAAAACATGCTCTATCTTGGCCATATCCTTGCTGATCCTGATGAGTCCTGTGGCAATCAACTCGTCTTAACAAGGACTATCAGCTGGCCAAAGGGCATTCCGATCGTCCTTGTGGTTCCCGAGATATTCATGATTTTCTAATTTTATAGCGACTCTTTGCATTTTTTTTTCGACTCCGCAGCGAAAAATTTGCAAGTCCAAAAATTAAAAACTTTTGCATACTTTTGGGGATGAAATATAAATTTCAGTCCAAAAATTTTAATGTGTTTATCTCAGAAACTACAGCGATAATTTAGATAGCCATTGGCCGGTCGACAGCCCTAACAAATACGTTTAAAAATAACTGTCGATTGTCATTAAAAAAATAAAGAATATATGAAAAAAACAAACAAGAATTTTTCGAAAAAATCTACAAGGGGTAGGCATGGAAAATTTGCAAAAATTTCGAAAATCCTCCGTAACTTCGTCATTTGAAGGACGATCGGGATGTCCTTTGGCACGCATATGGGGACGGATTCATGATGTACGACTACGAAATCAAAAGCCCAAATATCCTTTAAACAACAGAGTTAGAAGGACTTTTTTGCTGGGAGAAAACATGCTCTATCTTGGCCATATCCTTGCTGATCCTGATGAGTCCTGTGGCAATCAACTCGTCTTAACAAGGACTATCAGCTGGCCAAAGGGCATTCCGATCGTCCTTGTGGTTCCCGAGATATTCATGATTTTCTAATTTTGTAGCGACTCTTTGCATTTTTTTTTCGACTCCGCAGCGAAAAATTTGCAAGTCCAAAAATTAAAAACTTTTGCATACTTTTGGGGATGAAATATAAATTTCAGTCCAAAAATTTTAATGTGTTTATCTCAGAAACTACAGCGATAATTTAGATAGCCATTGGCCGGTCGACAGCCCTAACAAATACGTTTAAAAATAACTGTCGATTGTCATTAAAAAAATAAAGAATATATGAAAAAAACAAACAAGAATTTTTCGAAAAAATCTACAAGGGGTAGGCATGGAAAATTTGCAAAAATTTCGAAAATCCTCCGTAACTTCGTCATTTGAAGGACGATCGGGATGTCCTTTGGCACGCATATGGGGACGGATTCATGATGTACGACTACGAAATCAAAAGCCCAAATATCCTTTAAACAACAGAGTTAGAAGGACTTTTTTGCTGGGAGAAAACATGCTCTATCTTGGCCATATCCTTGCTGATCCTGATGAGTCCTGTGGCAATCAACTCGTCTTAACAAGGACTATCAGCTGGCCAAAGGGCATTCCGATCGTCCTTGTGGTTCCCGAGATATTCATGATTTTCTAATTTTGTAGCGACTCTTTGCATTTTTTTTTCGACTCCGCAGCGAAAAATTTGCAAGTCCAAAAATTAAAAACTTTTGCATACTTTTGGGGATGAAATATAAATTTCAGTCCAAAAATTTTAATGTGTTTATCTCAGAAACTACAGCGATAATTTAGATAGCCATTGGCCGGTCGACAGCCCTAACAAATACGTTTCAAAATAACTGTCGATTGTCATTAAAAAAATAAAGAATATATGAAAAAAACAAACAAGAATTTTTCGAAAAAATCTACAAGGGGTAGGCATGGAAAATTTGCAAAAATTTCGAAAATCCTCCGTAACTTCGTCATTTGAAGGACGATCGGGATGTCCTTTGGCACGCATATGGGGACGGATTCATGATGTACGACTACGAAATCAAAAGCCCAAATATCCTTTAAACAACAGAGTTAGAAGGACTTTTTTGCTGGGAGAAAACATGCTCTATCTTGGCCATATCCTTGCTGATCCTGATGAGTCCTGTGGCAATCAACTCGTCTTAACAAGGACTATCAGCTGGCCAAAGGGCATTCCGATCGTCCTTGTGGTTCCCGAGATATTCATGATTTTCTAATTTTGTAGCGACTCTTTGCATTTTTTTTTCGACTCCGCAGCGAAAAATTTGCAAGTCCAAAAATTAAAAACTTTTGCATACTTTTGGGGATGAAATATAAATTTCAGTCCAAAAATTTTAATGTGTTTATCTCAGAAACTACAGCGATAATTTAGATAGCCATTGGCCGGTCGACAGCCCTAACAAATACGTTTAAAAATAACTGTCGATTGTCATTAAAAAAATAAAGAATATATGAAAAAAACAAACAAGAATTTTTCGAAAAAATCTACAAGGGGTAGGCATGGAAAATTTGCAAAAATTTCGAAAATCCTCCGTAACTTCGTCATTTGAAGGACGATCGGGATGTCCTTTGGCACGCATATGGGGACGGATTCATGATGTACGACTACGAAATCAAAAGCCCAAATATCCTTTAAACAACAGAGTTAGAAGGACTTTTTTGCTGGGAGAAAACATGCTCTATCTTGGCCATATCCTTGCTGATCCTGATGAGTCCTGTGGCAATCAACTCGTCTTAACAAGGACTATCAGCTGGCCAAAGGGCATTCCGATCGTCCTTGTGGTTCCCGAGATATTCATGATTTTCTAATTTTGTAGCGACTCTTTGCATTTTTTTTCGACTCCGCAGCGAAAAATTTGCAAGTCCAAAAATTAAAAACTTTTGCATACTTTTGGGGATGAAATATAAATTTCAGTCCAAAAATTTTAATGTGTTTATCTCAGAAACTACAGCGATAATTTAGATAGCCATTGGCCGGTCGACAGCCCTAACAAATACGTTTAAAAATAACTGTCGATTGTCATTAAAAAAATAAAGAATATATGAAAAAAACAAACAAGAATTTTTCGAAAAAATCTACAAGGGGTAGGCATGGAAAATTTGCAAAAATTTCGAAAATCCTCCGTAACTTCGTCATTTGAAGGACGATCGGGATGTCCTTTGGCACGCATATGGGGACGGATTCATGATGTACGACTACGAAATCAAAAGCCCAAATATCCTTTAAACAACAGAGTTAGAAGGACTTTTTTGCTGGGAGAAAACATGCTCTATCTTGGCCATATCCTTGCTGATCCTGATGAGTCCTGTGGCAATCAACTCGTCTTAACAAGGACTATCAGCTGGCCAAAGGGCATTCCGATCGTCCTTGTGGTTCCCGAGATATTCATGATTTTCTAATTTTGTAGCGACTCTTTGCATTTTTTTTTCGACTCCGCAGCGAAAAATTTGCAAGTCCAAAAATTAAAAACTTTTGCATACTTTTGGGGATGAAATATAAATTTCAGTCCAAAAATTTTAATGTGTTTATCTCAGAAACTACAGCGATAATTTAGATAGCCATTGGCCGGTCGACAGCCCTAACAAATACGTTTCAAAATAACTGTCGATTGTCATTAAAAAAATAAAGAATATATGAAAAAAACAAACAAGAATTTTTCGAAAAAATCTACAAGGGGTAGGCATGGAAAATTTGCAAAAATTTCGAAAATCCTCCGTAACTTCGTCATTTGAAGGACGATCGGGATGTCCTTTGGCACGCATATGGGGACGGATTCATGATGTACGACTACGAAATCAAAAGCCCAAATATCCTTTAAACAACAGAGTTAGAAGGACTTTTTTGCTGGGAGAAAACATGCTCTATCTTGGCCATATCCTTGCTGATCCTGATGAGTCCTGTGGCAATCAACTCGTCTTAACAAGGACTATCAGCTGGCCAAAGGGCATTCCGATCGTCCTTGTGGTTCCCGAGATATTCATGATTTTCTAATTTTGTAGCGACTCTTTGCATTTTTTTTTCGACTCCGCAGCGAAAAATTTGCAAGTCCAAAAATTAAAAACTTTTGCATACTTTTGGGCATGAAATATAAATTTCAGTCCAAAAATTTTAATGTGTTTATCTCAGAAACTACAGCGATAATTTAGATAGCCATTGGCCGGTCGACAGCCCTAACAAATACGTTTAAAAATAACTGTCGATTGTCATTAAAAAAATAAAGAATATATGAAAAAAACAAACAAGAATTTTTCGAAAAAATCTACAAGGGGTAGGCATGGAAAATTTGCAAAAATTTCGAAAATCCTCCGTAACTTCGTCATTTGAAGGACGATCGGGATGTCCTTTGGCACGCATATGGGGACGGATTCATGATGTACGACTACGAAATCAAAAGCCCAAATATCCTTTAAACAACAGAGTTAGAAGGACTTTTTTGCTGGGAGAAAACATGCTCTATCTTGGCCATATCCTTGCTGATCCTGATGAGTCCTGTGGCAATCAACTCGTCTTAACAAGGACTATCAGCTGGCCAAAGGGCATTCCGATCGTCCTTGTGGTTCCCGAGATATTCATGATTTTCTAATTTTGTAGCGACTCTTTGCATTTTTTTTTCGACTCCGCAGCGAAAAATTTGCAAGTCCAAAAATTAAAAACTTTTGCATACTTTTGGGGATGAAATATAAATTTCAGTCCAAAAATTTTAATGTGTTTATCTCAGAAACTACAGCGATAATTTAGATAGCCATTGGCCGGTCGACAGCCCTAACAAATACGTTTAAAAATAACTGTCGATTGTCATTAAAAAAATAAAGAATATATGAAAAAAACAAACAAGAATTTTTCGAAAAAATCTACAAGGGGTAGGCATGGAAAATTTGCAAAAATTTCGAAAATCCTCCGTAACTTCGTCATTTGAAGGACGATCGGGATGTCCTTTGGCACGCATATGGGGACGGATTCATGATGTACGACTACGAAATCAAAAGCCCAAATATCCTTTAAACAACAGAGTTAGAAGGACTTTTTTGCTGGGAGAAAACATGCTCTATCTTGGCCATATCCTTGCTGATCCTGATGAGTCCTGTGGCAATCAACTCGTCTTAACAAGGACTATCAGCTGGCCAAAGGGCATTCCGATCGTCCTTGTGGTTCCCGAGATATTCATGATTTTCTAATTTTGTAGCGACTCTTTGCATTTTTTTTTCGACTCCGCAGCGAAAAATTTGCAAGTCCAAAAATTAAAAACTTTTGCATACTTTTGGGGATGAAATATAAATTTCAGTCCAAAAATTTTAATGTGTTTATCTCAGAAACTACAGCGATAATTTAGATAGCCATTGGCCGGTCGACAGCCCTAACAAATACGTTTAAAAATAACTGTCGATTGTCATTAAAAAAATAAAGAATATATGAAAAAAACAAACAAGAATTTTTCGAAAAAATCTACAAGGGGTAGGCATGGAAAATTTGCAAAAATTTCGAAAATCCTCCGTAACTTCGTCATTTGAAGGACGATCGGGATGTCCTTTGGCACGCATATGGGGACGGATTCATGATGTACGACTACGAAATCAAAAGCCCAAATATCCTTTAAACAACAGAGTTAGAAGGACTTTTTTGCTGGGAGAAAACATGCTCTATCTTGGCCATATCCTTGCTGATCCTGATGAGTCCTGTGGCAATCAACTCGTCTTAACAAGGACTATCAGCTGGCCAAAGGGCATTCCGATCGTCCTTGTGGTTCCCGAGATATTCATGATTTTCTAATTTTGTAGCGACTCTTTGCATTTTTTTTTCGACTCCGCAGCGAAAAATTTGCAAGTCCAAAAATTAAAAACTTTTGCATACTTTTGGGGATGAAATATAAATTTCAGTCCAAAAATTTTAATGTGTTTATCTCAGAAACTACAGCGATAATTTAGATAGCCATTGGCCGGTCGACAGCCCTAACAAATACGTTTCAAAATAACTGTCGATTGTCATTAAAAAAATAAAGAATATATGAAAAAAACAAACAAGAATTTTTCGAAAAAATCTACAAGGGGTAGGCATGGAAAATTTGCAAAAATTTCGAAAATCCTCCGTAACTTCGTCATTTGAAGGACGATCGGGATGTCCTTTGGCACGCATATGGGGACGGATTCATGATGTACGACTACGAAATCAAAAGCCCAAATATCCTTTAAACAACAGAGTTAGAAGGACTTTTTTGCTGGGAGAAAACATGCTCTATCTTGGCCATATCCTTGCTGATCCTGATGAGTCCTGTGGCAATCAACTCGTCTTAACAAGGACTATCAGCTGGCCAAAGGGCATTCCGATCGTCCTTGTGGTTCCCGAGATATTCATGATTTTCTAATTTTGTAGCGACTCTTTGCATTTTTTTTTCGACTCCGCAGCGAAAAATTTGCAAGTCCAAAAATTAAAAACTTTTGCATACTTTTGGGGATGAAATATAAATTTCAGTCCAAAAATTTTAATGTGTTTATCTCAGAAACTACAGCGATAATTTAGATAGCCATTGGCCGGTCGACAGCCCTAACAAATACGTTTAAAAATAACTGTCGATTGTCATTAAAAAAATAAAGAATATATGAAAAAAACAAACAAGAATTTTTCGAAAAAATCTACAAGGGGTAGGCATGGAAAATTTGCAAAAATTTCGAAAATCCTCCGTAACTTCGTCATTTGAAGGACGATCGGGATGTCCTTTGGCACGCATATGGGGACGGATTCATGATGTACGACTACGAAATCAAAAGCCCAAATATCCTTTAAACAACAGAGTTAGAAGGACTTTTTTGCTGGGAGAAAACATGCTCTATCTTGGCCATATCCTTGCTGATCCTGATGAGTCCTGTGGCAATCAACTCGTCTTAACAAGGACTATCAGCTGGCCAAAGGGCATTCCGATCGTCCTTGTGGTTCCCGAGATATTCATGATTTTCTAATTTTGTAGCGACTCTTTGCATTTTTTTTTCGACTCCGCAGCGAAAAATTTGCAAGTCCAAAAATTAAAAACTTTTGCATACTTTTGGGGATGAAATATAAATTTCAGTCCAAAAATTTTAATGTGTTTATCTCAGAAACTACAGCGATAATTTAGATAGCCATTGGCCGGTCGACAGCCCTAACAAATACGTTTAAAAATAACTGTCGATTGTCATTAAAAAAATAAAGAATATATGAAAAAAACAAACAAGAATTTTTCGAAAAAATCTACAAGGGGTAGGCATGGAAAATTTGCAAAAATTTCGAAAATCCTCCGTAACTTCGTCATTTGAAGGACGATCGGGATGTCCTTTGGCACGCATATGGGGACGGATTCATGATGTACGACTACGAAATCAAAAGCCCAAATATCCTTTAAACAACAGAGTTAGAAGGACTTTTTTGCTGGGAGAAAACATGCTCTATCTTGGCCATATCCTTGCTGATCCTGATGAGTCCTGTGGCAATCAACTCGTCTTAACAAGGACTATCAGCTGGCCAAAGGGCATTCCGATCGTCCTTGTGGTTCCCGAGATATTCATGATTTTCTAATTTTGTAGCGATTCTTTGCATTTTTTTTTCGACTCCGCAGCGAAAAATTTGCAAGTCCAAAAATTAAAAACTTTTGCATACTTTTGGGGATGAAATATAAATTTCAGTCCAAAAATTTTAATGTGTTTATCTCAGAAACTACAGCGATAATTTAGATAGCCATTGGCCAGTCGACAGCCCTAACAAATACGTTTAAAAATAACTGTCGATTGTCATTAAAAAAATAAAGAATATATGAAAAAAACAAACAAGAATTTTTCGAAAAAATCTACAAGGGGTAGGCATGGAAAATTTGCAAAAATTTCGAAAATCCTCCGTAACTTCGTCATTTGAAGGACGATCGGGATGTCCTTTGGCACGCATATGGGGACGGATTCATGATGTACGACTACGAAATCAAAAGCCCAAATATCCTTTAAACAACAGAGTTAGAAGGACTTTTTTGCTGGGAGAAAACATGCTCTATCTTGGCCATATCCGTGCTGATCCTGATGAGTCCTGTGGCAATCAACTCGTCTTAACAAGGACTATCAGCTGGCCAAAGGGCATTCCGATCGTCCTTGTGGTTCCCGAGATATTCATGATTTTCTAATTTTGTAGCGATTCTTTGCATTTTTTTTTCGACTCCGCAGCGAAAAATTTGCAAGTCCAAAAATTAAAAACTTTTGCATACTTTTGGGGATGAAATATAAATTTCAGTCCAAAAATTTTAATGTGTTTATCTCAGAAACTACAGCGATAATTTAGATAGCCATTGGCCGGTCGACAGCCCTAACAAATACGTTTAAAAATAACTGTCGATTGTCATTAAAAAAATAAAGAATATATGAAAAAAACAAACAAGAATTTTTCGAAAAAATCTACAAGGGGTAGGCATGGAAAATTTGCAAAAATTTCGAAAATCCTCCGTAACTTCGTCATTTGAAGGACGATCGGGATGTCCTTTGGCACGCATATGGGGACGGATTCATGATGTACGACTACGAAATCAAAAGCCCAAATATCCTTTAAGCAACAGAGTTAGAAGGACTTTTTTGCTGGGAGAAAACATGCTCTATCTTGGCCATATCCTTGCTGATCCTGATGAGTCCTGTGGCAATCAACTCGTCTTAACAAGGACTATCAGCTGGCCAAAGGGCATTCCGATCGTCCTTGTGGTTCCCGAGATATTCATGATTTTCTAATTTTGTAGCGACTCTTTGCATTTTTTTTTCGACTCCGCAGCGAAAAATTTGCAAGTCCAAAAATTAAAAACTTTTGCATACTTTTGGGGATGAAATATAAATTTCAGTCCAAAAATTTTAATGTGTTTATCTCAGAAACTACAGCGATAATTTAGATAGCCATTGGCCGGTCGACAGCCCTAACAAATACGTTTCAAAATAACTGTCGATTGTCATTAAAAAAATAAAGAATATATGAAAAAAACAAACAAGAATTTTTCGAAAAAATCTACAAGGGGTAGGCATGGAAAATTTGCAAAAATTTCGAAAATCCTCCGTAACTTCGTCATTTGAAGGACGATCGGGATGTCCTTTGGCACGCATATGGGGACGGATTCATGATGTACGACTACGAAATCAAAAGCCCAAATATCCTTTAAACAACAGAGTTAGAAGGACTTTTTTGCTGGGAGAAAACATGCTCTATCTTGGCCATATCCTTGCTGATCCTGATGAGTCCTGTGGCAATCAACTCGTCTTAACAAGGACTATCAGCTGGCCAAAGGGCATTCCGATCGTCCTTGTGGTTCCCGAGATATTCATGATTTTCTAATTTTGTAGCGACTCTTTGCATTTTTTTTCGACTCCGCAGCGAAAAATTTGCAAGTCCAAAAATTAAAAACTTTTGCATACTTTTGGGGATGAAATATAAATTTCAGTCCAAAAATTTTAATGTGTTTATCTCAGAAACTACAGCGATAATTTAGATAGCCATTGGCCGGTCGACAGCCCTAACAAATACGTTTAAAAATAACTGTCGATTGTCATTAAAAAAATAAAGAATATATGAAAAAAACAAACAAGAATTTTTCGAAAAAAATCTACAAGGGGTAGGCATGGAAAATTTGCAAAAATTTCGAAAATCCTCCGTAACTTCGTCATTTGAAGGACGATCGGGATGTCCTTTGGCACGCATATGGGGACGGATTCATGATGTACGACTACGAAATCAAAAGCCCAAATATCATTTAAACAACAGAGTTAGACTGACTTTTTTGCTGGGAGAAAACATGCTCTATCTTGGCCATATCCTTGCTGATCCTGATGAGTCCTGTGGCAATCAACTCGTCTTAACAAGGACTATCAGCTGGCCAAAGGGCATTCCGATCGTCCTTGTGGTTCCCGAGATATTCATGATTTTCTAATTTTGTAGCGACTCTTTGCATTTTTTTTTCGACTCCGCAGCGAAAAATTTGCAAGTCCAAAAATTAAAAACTTTTGCATACTTTTGGGGATGAAATATAAATTTCAGTCCAAAAATTTTAATGTGTTTATCTCAGAAACTACAGCGATAATTTAGATAGCCATTGGCCGGTCGACAGCCCTAACAAATACGTTTCAAAATAACTGTCGATTGTCATTAAAAAAATAAAGAATATATGAAAAAAACAAACAAGAATTTTTCGAAAAAATCTACAAGGGGTAGGCATGGAAAATTTGCAAAAATTTCGAAAATCCTCCGTAACTTCGTCATTTGAAGGACGATCGGGATGTCCTTTGGCACGCATATGGGGACGGATTCATGATGTACGACTACGAAATCAAAAGCCCAAATATCCTTTAAACAACAGAGTTAGAAGGACTTTTTTGCTGGGAGAAAACATGCTCTATCTTGGCCATATCCTTGCTGATCCTGATGAGTCCTGTGGCAATCAACTCGTCTTAACAAGGACTATCAGCTGGCCAAAGGGCATTCCGATCGTCCTTGTGGTTCCCGAGATATTCATGATTTTCTAATTTTATAGCGACTCTTTGCATTTTTTTTTTCGACTCCGCAGCGAAAAATTTTCAAGTCCAAAAATTAAAAACTTTTGCATACTTTTGGGGATGAAATATAAATTTCAGTCCAAAAATTTTAATGTGTTTATCTCAGAAACTACAGCGATAATTTAGATAGCCATTGGCCGGTCGACAGCCCTAACAAATACGTTTAAAAATAACTGTCGATTGTCATTAAAAAAATAAAGAATATATGAAAAAAACAAACAAGAATTTTTCGAAAAAATCTACAAGGGGTAGGCATGGAAAATTTGCAAAAATTTCGAAAATCCTCCGTAACTTCGTCATTTGAAGGACGATCGGGATGTCCTTTGGCACGCATATGGGGACGGATTCATGATGTACGACTACGAAATCAAAAGCCCAAATATCCTTTAAACAACAGAGTTAGAAGGACTTTTTTGCTGGGAGAAAACATGCTCTATCTTGGCCATATCCTTGCTGATCCTGATGAGTCCTGTGGCAATCAACTCGTCTTAACAAGGACTATCAGCTGGCCAAAGGGCATTCCGATCGTCCTTGTGGCTCCCGAGATATTCATGATTTTCTAATTTTGTAGCGACTCTTTGCATTTTTTTTTCGACTCCGCAGCGAAAAATTTGCAAGTCCAAAAATTAAAAACTTTTGCATACTTTTGGGGATGAAATATAAATTTCAGTCCAAAAATTTTAATGTGTTTATCTCAGAAACTACAGCGATAATTTAGATAGCCATTGGCCGGTCGACAGCCCTAACAAATACGTTTAAAAATAACTGTCGATTGTCATTAAAAAAATAAAGAATATATGAAAAAAACAAACAAGAATTTTTCGAAAAAATCTACAAGGGGTAGGCATGGAAAATTTGCAAAAATTTCGAAAATCCTCCGTAACTTCGTCATTTGAAGGACGATCGGGATGTCCTTTGGCACGCATATGGGGACGGATTCATGATGTACGACTACGAAATCAAAAGCCCAAATATCCTTTAAACAACAGAGTTAGAAGGACTTTTTTGCTGGGAGAAAACATGCTCTATCTTGGCCATATCCTTGCTGATCCTGATGAGTCCTGTGGCAATCAACTCGTCTTAACAAGGACTATCAGCCGGCCAAAGGGCATTCCGATCGTCCTTGTGGTTCCCGAGATATTCATGATTTTCTAATTTTGTAGCGATTCTTTGCATTTTTTTTTCGACTCCGCAGCGAAAAATTTGCAAGTCCAAAAATTAAAAACTTTTGCATACTTTTGGGGATGAAATATAAATTTCAGTCCAAAAATTTTAATGTGTTTATCTCAGAAACTACAGCGATAATTTAGATAGCCATTGGCCAGTCGACAGCCCTAACAAATACGTTTAAAAATGACTGTCGATTGTCATTAAAAAAATAAAGAATATATGAAAAAAAACAAACAAGAATTTTTCGAAAAAATCTACAAGGGGTAGGCATGGAAAATTTGCAAAAATTTCGAAAATCCTCCGTAACTTCGTCATTTGAAGGACGATCGGGATGTCCTTTGGCACGCATATGGGGACGGATTCATGATGTACGACTACGAAATCAAAAGCCCAAATATCCTTTAAACAACAGAGTTAGAAGGACTTTTTTGCTGGGAGAAAACATGCTCTATCTTGGCCATATCCGTGCTGATCCTGATGAGTCCTGTGGCAATCAACTCGTCTTAACAAGGACTATCAGCTGGCCAAAGGGCATTCCGATCGTCCTTGTGGTTCCCGAGATATTCATGATTTTCTAATTTTGTAGCGATTCTTTGCATTTTTTTCGACTCCGCAGCGAAAAATTTGCAAGTCCAAAAATTAAAAACTTTTGCATACTTTTGGGGATGAAATATAAATTTCAGTCCAAAAATTTTAATGTGTTTATCTCAGAAACTACAGCGATAATTTAGATAGCCATTGGCCGGTCGACAGCCCTAACAAATACGTTTAAAAATAACTGTCGATTGTCATTAAAAAAATAAAGAATATATGAAAAAACAAACAAGAATTTTTCGAAAAAATCTACAAGGGGTAGGCATGGAAAATTTGCAAAAATTTCGAAAATCCTCCGTAACTTCGTCATTTGAAGGACGATCGGGATGTCCTTTGGCACGCATATGGGGACGGATTCATGATGTACGACTACGAAATCAAAAGCCCAAATATCCTTTAAACAACAGAGTTAGAAGGACTTTTTTGCTGGGAGAAAACATGCTCTATCTTGGCCATATCCTTGCTGATCCTGATGAGTCCTGTGGCAATCAACTCGTCTTAACAAGGACTATCAGCTGGCCAAAGGGCATTCCGATCGTCCTTGTGGTTCCCGAGATATTCATGATTTTCTAATTTTGTAGCGACTCTTTGCATTTTTTTTTTCGACTCCGCAGCGAAAAATTTGCAAGTCCAAAAATTAAAAACTTTTGCATACTTTTGGGGATGAAATATAAATTTCAGTCCAAAAATTTTAATGTGTTTATCTCAGAAACTACAGCGATAATTTAGATAGCCATTGGCCGGTCGACAGCCCTAACAAATACGTTTCAAAATAACTGTCGATTGTCATTAAAAAAATAAAGAATATATGAAAAAAACAAACAAGAATTTTTCGAAAAAATCTACAAGGGGTAGGCATGGAAAATTTGCAAAAATTTCGAAAATCCTCCGTAACTTCGTCATTTGAAGGACGATCGGGATGTCCTTTGGCACGCATATGGGGACGGATTCATGATGTACGACTACGAAATCAAAAGCCCAAATATCCTTTAAACAACAGAGTTAGAAGGACTTTTTTGCTGGGAGAAAACATGCTCTATCTTGGCCATATCCTTGCTGATCCTGATGAGTCCTGTGGCAATCAACTCGTCTTAACAAGGACTATCAGCTGGCCAAAGGGCATTCCGATCGTCCTTGTGGTTCCCGAGATATTCATGATTTTCTAATTTTGTAGCGACTCTTGCATTTTTTTTTTCGACTCCGCAGCGAAAAATTTGCAAGTCCAAAAATAAAAACTTTTGCATACTTTTGGGGATGAAATATAAATTTCAGTCCAAAAATTTTAATGTGTTTATCTCAGAAACTACAGCGATAATTTAGATAGCCATTGGCCGGTCGACAGCCCTAACAAATACGTTTAAAAATAACTGTCGATTGTCATTAAAAAAATAAAGAATATATGAAAAAAACAAACAAGAATTTTTCGAAAAAATCTACAAGGGGTAGGCATGGAAAATTTGCAAAAATTTCGAAAATCCTCCGTAACTTCGTCATTTGAAGGACGATCGGGATGTCCTTTGGCACGCATATGGGGACGGATTCATGATGTACGACTACGAAATCAAAAGCCCAAATATCATTTAAACAACAGAGTTAGACTGACTTTTTTGCTGGGAGAAACATGCTCTATCTTGGCCATATCCTTGCTGATCCTGATGAGTCCTGTGGCAATCAACTCGTCTTAACAAGGACTATCAGCCGGCCAAAGGGCATTCCGATCGTCCTTGTGGTTCCCGAGATATTCATGATTTTCTAACTTTGTAGCGACTTTTTGCATTTTTTTTTCGACTCCGCAGCGAAAAATTGGTAAGTCCAAAAATTAAAACTCTTTGCATACTTTTTTGGGCATGAAATATAAATTTCAGTCCAAAAATTTTAATGTGTTTTATCTCAGAAACTACAGCGATAATTTAGATATCACTGGCTGGCTGTCAGACAGCCCTAACAAATACGTTTGCACAATAACTGCCGATTGTCATTAAAAAATAAAGAATATATGAAAAAAAACAAACAAGAATTTTTCGAAAAATCTACAAGGGGTAGGCATGGAAAATTCTGGCAAAAATTTCGAAAATCCTCCATACCCTCGTCATTTGAAGGACGATCGGGATGTCCTTTGGCAACGCATATGGGGACGGATTCATGATGTACGACCACGAAATCAAAAGCCCAAATATCCTTTAAACAACAGAGTTAGAAGGACTTTTTTGCTGGGAGAAAACATGCTGTATCTTGGCCATATCCTTGCTGATCCTGATGAGTCCTGTGTGGGCAATCAACTCGTCTTAACAAGGACCATCACTGCTGGCCAAAGGGCATTCCGATCGTCCTAGTGGTTCCCGAGATATTCATGATTTTCTAATTTTGTGCGACTCTTTGCATTTTTTTTTCGACTCCGCAGCGAAAATTTGCAAGTCCAAAAATTAAAACTTTTGCATACTTTTTTGGGCATGAAATATAAATTTCAGTCCAAAAATTTTAATGTGTTTATCTCAGAAACTACAGCGATAATTTAGATAGCCATTGGCCGGTCGACAGCCCTAACAAATACGTTTCAAAATAACTGTCGA